>OY288272.1:49585047-50185047 GCA_958450335.1 Hibiscus tridactylites | reverse complement strand
CATTCACCATCACCGCCCTCTGTCGCTGTGCTGCCGTACCAGAGGAGACCTCCGACAAAATCAAGAAGGGCAGCGGATAGACAGACAACAACATCTCCAGCCTCATGGAGGTCATAGTCGTATCGCCCCTCAACGCCTTCGACCCTAACGCCCCTCCTGCTGATTCCGATGATGAACCTGCCACCGAACCTGCCACTGAACCTGCCCCAGAAGCTGCCACCAACACCGCACCGGCCGATCAGAACGCCCACATCCTTGCTGCCATCCTGAGGGTAGAGGAGCGCCAAATGGGTTTGATGACCTTTATCCGTGACTTCTCAAATGCAACGGTAAATTTCATTACTAATACTTTGAATTTTCCGGATGTCATCTTCCCCACCTTCCCCGCCCATTATTTCAATATCCCCTCCCCTACTCCCACACCACCTGTCTCTCCCCATACACAATCTGCCACTTCCACACCATCCCCTGCCCCGACGGTAGCCGGCAGCCCACCGGCAGACACCTCCCCTCGAGGAACCAAGCGAGCTGCCACTGATGACAGCCCTCTTGTCCGAAGGAATTTGGACAGCGACTTCACACGGGTAAAACGTATTAAGCACGTGGCAAACAAGCGAAGGTTGTCCAAAGCCATCCCAACCAGCAGCTCATGGGACAACGGCAGCAGTTCCGACGTCCGGCTAGTGGAGCCACCTGCCCCTCAACCTGCCGATGAACCTGCCCCTCAACAGGCTGATGAACCTGTTGATCAACCTGCTCCGGAACCTGCCCAGCCCCCTCCACAGCGCAGACGCCACCATCAGATCCGCGTCAGCAGCAGCAGCGAGGACAGCGAATAAAAATTTAAGTTTTTATTTTTTTTCCTTTACTGTTGCCTGCCTTTATATTTTGTGATGTACTTTGTTTTTCTTTCTTTTATTTTTCATGTCATTTTGCATTGAGGGCAATGCAACCCTCGAGTTTGGGGGTGGCAACCCTCCATTCTAATGGAGTCTTAGTACATCTTTTATTAATTGTTGTGTTATTTATTTAAGTTCTTTAAAAAATATATATATTTAGAAAATTTAAACTGTTGGCTTAAAACTGTGAAGTTAACTTACCTGTCATGACGGCTCTGTCGTGGCAGCATCTTTAGGACAGGTTAAGGAAAAGTTTAGAGCCTTTCTATAGTTCTGAAAACTTAAACACTTTTGTGACTGTTATATTGCTTAGATTTCTTTTAGCCAAACTAGAATAGGAAGCTTAGAACTTGGATAGCCCCTAGAGGTGCCTAACAGTGGCTCTAGGAAAGAAGTTTAGCAAAAGAAAATCAAAAACCTAGAGGTGCCCGAAACCGGCTCTAGGAAGCTAACTAGAGGTGCCCGAAACTGGCTCTAGAAAAACTTAGCTTGAAAATAGAAGAAAAAGAAGCATGAAAATGTGCCTTCTAAAAAATAAACTTTGGCATAAAAATTCGAGTTAAGGAGTTGAATATTCTAGTGAAACTAAGAGAACCTTAGCATATAACTGTTCACAAGCATGCACACACTGCACGAGAGCTATAGGGAGATTACGGACAGATCCTAACCTTTCCGACAGGTTGCTGCCGCCATAGAGAATAAGCGACAGGTAAGGGACAGTTCACTGTTTGAAGGCCAACACAAAAATTTTCAGTTTTCTTTTAAGTCTTCATTGCTTGAGGTCAAGCAAAAACTTGAGTTTGGGGGTGTGTTGAGTGTGTAAAAGTTCTATTATTTACACCCTTTTTAACCCATATTTCTGCTGCATTCAAGCATCATTGCATTGCATTTAGGTTAGTTTTCAATAAAACATCACAATTATATAAAAGGCACGGATTCTACTGAAAGATGGCTATTTTTGCAGGTATCTGTCACAGAAGATGTCGAAGGCAGGCGCAGGGCAGATAAGCAGGAGAGCTGAACTCGACAAGCAGCTGAAGAAGACGAACCTGTCATGGACCTGTCGTGACAGCATGGTGACAGCAGATTTATGAAGAGGAAAAGTGAAGTGGACCTCGATAGATAGAGAAAAATCTGCTCGTCTGTCGTGTGGAAGCCGAATATTCTTCCAAGCCCCGGATCAAAAGAGATGTCAAGCCAAAGCTCAAGGAGAGGAAATCCCTAAAAGCAAGGATGCGGCTAGAAAGTAGGAGTCTTTAGAGATTTAGTCTTTATTAGAATCTTACTTTTAATTAAAGTTGTAATCCTTGTTACCTTAGATAACTTGAGCCCAAAGCTTATATAAGGGCATAGATTAAACCTAGGGCATAACCGATAACCCCAGAACCAAAAACCTAAATCCTGCCGTTTACCTGTCACCGATATGTTCTAAAAAAACCCTAGGGCTACGGGTTGTTTTGTAAAGTAGTTGCAAGGGTTGTTTTGTTTTAGGATTTTTTCAAGTTCAATAAAATAAACTTCAAGTTCTTTTATCTTGGTTTTAATATCTTGCAAGAGCATCGGGAGAGCATTGTGAGGTTATCCATTTACTTAGCATCGGGAGAGTTAAGTATACGAAAGAGATAAGAGCGCGTTCTCTAGTTTATAGTTGAACCATCTCGTGCCTAGGGATAGGGCGAGGTTAAGTGGCTAAGGAAGAATTCATACACATCGGTGTTCATCCTTCGATTCACGCCGGGAGGTATCATCAAAGACGTGATCATCGACAGACTTGTGCCTAGGGATAGGGCAAGGCAGATCAGGGATTCTTGCCAAGCTTGAAGTACGGAGTTAGTGTTCGCTGCCGCGACAGCTAACGGACAGACGTCGCGACAGGTGCTGTCGGCGACGGGTGCGACGACAGAACTGGAGATCCTAAGCAATTCAATACCTGCACTACCGAGCAACTCAATACCAGCCCATTCTCTTTATCTTGATATCTTACTTCTTTTATTTGTGTTTTCCTTACTATTTTCGTGACAATTCTCTCAAACTATTTCTTTTACTTTGTGCAGTGAAATAAGGTGAAGTCATTAGCCCAATCCCTGTGGAGACGATATCCGATACTTCGTATCACTTTACTACTTGCGTCGTGTATACTTGCACTATAATTGCGATAGACTATTTTACACGCAACAGTATCTCTCTTCGCCCTGAAGTTTGGGTATTTCACCAAGTCTTACCCCGTTGGTATCTCTCATCATCGAATTCTCATTTTGGATTGGAATAGCACTACCTCAATTGCCCGACTCAAAAGAGCACGTACAAATTTTTAGTTTATAGTGCAATCTCATCCTATTGGTTGACCAATTATATTCGGTAATTATCTAATCATTTATGCCAATATATTACATTAAAATCATCATCTCACCTACTGTTTTGATGCAACATTTCTCAAATCTTTCTCATCTCATTTCAAACCATATCTCATGCTTTGCATTAAATCAAAATCTCAAAACTCTTCAATACAACATGCTATCTCATAAAAACTCTACAAAGCATCATCTCATGCTACAAAACATGCATAAAACAGTAGGAATTTGTCTATCTCAAAACCAAAGCATGTAAAAGCATTTGGGGCATCAACCACATATTGAGAGCAAATCTAGCCATACTTACTTCCGGACTTAGGATGGTGTTTCAAATCTATCCTAAATCCCCAACCCTTGTTTCTTTGTCCCTCAAGGACTTCTAAAACCATTCTCACTCACCGATTACGTTTCACTTGCTTGCGAAAACGATATCTAGGCTTCCGGCACTTCCGTATCAACACCAAAAGTGTCTGAAGATGTCTCCCCAGTTTATTACACATAAAAGCAGAGGATTAATGCATCATCATGCATTGAAATCACCAGCCACTCAAACAAACTCGCTGCTCTACTCAAAAACACCATTTCGACTACCCAAAACACCCGAAATCATCTCCAAACATTCCCAAAACAAAGATCAGCCAAGATCTATCAATTCTAATCATTTCTAAACCTTAATCAACACCAAAAACCATCATAAACACGTCCTTATATCTCCAGCAATAACAGAACACCAAGAACACTCCAAAAACCACAAATCTAACATGTAAAACTTAGGAATCCAAACCTATTCGGGATTTGTTTGATAAAACCTCATTTACAACATCAATTATCATCCAAAATACATTAGAAATAAACCTCAAAATAGAGCCTAACCAAGAATTACGAAAATCATCAAGATCTCACCAAGAATCTTGAGTTTTACCTCAATTTCATGCTTCTAACATTAATGCAACTCAAAAATCATTAACAAAGGATTGAGAACTTGGGAATTTCAGTAAAGAACTGATCATTAGAGGAAAAGGACGAAGCTTACCTCTAATGGCCGATTTCTCCTCAATTTGGCAAGATTTCTTGAAAATCCAAAGTAAAAACAAAAGGTTTTGATGAGGTAAAGATTAGGAATCCTTAGGAAAATGAAATCTCGGCTAAAGAGATGAAAAGTCAAAGGTTAATTGGTGAGGGAATTGTGTTTGGCTTAGTGGAAATTGAGAGAAAATGAAATGAGAGAAAACTAATGTAAGGTAGTTATGAAAAAGTCAACTTAGACTTTCTTTTTTAATTCTCCTTTATCCCTTAATTAAAACATTATTAAAAACTCCCAAATTAAAGAGAAATCTGATAAAAACATTTTGGTAAAATTAGCTCCTTAAAGATTCAAAGTTTCAATCCTTTACAAAACAATCACTAGTCAACCTTTGCAAAAACTGCAATTTGGTCACTACACCGAAATGTAGTATTTCCAAATCACATTTTGTAAAATTGTTTTCACCTTAACCTTTAATATAATAAATGAGGATTTTTAGATATTTTTCCATATTTTTAAAGCATCCAGAACTAGGTATTCCCTAAACCTCCCTTAAAGATTCGAACCGTTCTCGACCGGCCCGATTCAACTTCTAAAACTCCTAGGCCCAAAACCAGGGCGTTACGACTCTCCCCCACTTAAGAAATTTTGTCATCGAAATTTACCTGGAGGAAAAAGGTAAGGAAAATGCTTCTTCATGTCATCCTTCCTTTCCCACGTGGCTTCCTCCACGCCACGATGTCTCCACAAGACTTTGACCAGCTCGATGGTCTTACCCCGGAGAACCTTACTATCCATATCCAGAATCTTAACGGGTTCCTCATCATATGTCAAGTCTGGGTTCAACTCAACCTCTTCCACAGGCATAACATGCGACAGATCTGACATGTACCTCCGAAGCATGTATACATGAAACACATTATGTATATTTTCTAACTCTTGAGGTAGTCTCAGCTTGTAGGCAATAGGACCCACACGTTCTATCACCTCGTATGGTCCAATGAACCTTGGACTCAATTTGCCCTTCCAGCCAAATATCATCACCTTCTTCTAAGGTGAAACTTTCAAAAACACATGCTCGCCCACAACAAATTCTATCTCTTTACGATTCAAATACGCGTAAGACTTTTGCCAGTCCGATGTTGCCTTCAAACACTCACAAATGAGCTTCACCTTCTCGGTGGTTCCTTTCAACAAAGCTGGCATCGAGACCAACTTTTTTCCCGTTTCAGCCCAACAAAGAGGAGTTATGCACTTCCTCCCGTATAAAGCCTCATAAGGTGCCATTTGAATACTTGCCTGGTAACTGTTATTATAATCAAACTCCACCAAAGGCAAGTGCTTCTCCCAAGAGCCTTAAAATTCAATAACACAACACCTCAACATATCCTCAAGCACTTGGATAAGACGCTCCAACTGTCCATCTGTCTGCGGATGATAAGAAGTACTGAAATGCAGCCGCGTACCCAAAGCTTGATGTAAACATTCCCAAAACCTTATGGTGAACCTCGGATCTCTATCTGACACTATAGATTTTGGCACTCCATGCAAACGTACAATCTCAGAAATGTACAACTCTGCAATCTTATCCAAGGTATACATAGTATGCACAGGCAAGAAATGTGCACACTTCGTAAGGCGACCCACAATCACCCAAACAGAATTCTTCTTTGATGGCGACCCACAATCACCTAAATATCAATACTAAAGCATATAAGAACTTCACCATACATGAGCTTCTAACTTCATTGGATGTCCTTAGTCTCCTTGCTGCCCAAAGACGTTTCAATTATCTGCATTGTTGGTAAAAGAGAGCGTAAGAACATTTGCTTAGTGAGACAAGCTCTAAGAAAACAAACACAACAATGCATCTTTAAAACTCTATCTCAAAAACCATTTTCTACAACATGCTCTTTCTATCTCATGCTTGAAAACCACTTCAAAGCAACTCTCCATTTGAAAACACATGTACCTTTACTCTATCTCATGCATTAAACAAATGAAAATCTCATGGAAAATCCAAACACATGCTTAATGAATCAAAAGCATTTCATATCATAAATCTCATATGCATTTCTCATAGCATAAATCATCTCAACATTCGGTACATGTGAATCAAATACAATTTCATATATTGGCATTTCATATTACATCTTTACTCGGATATGCGGATTAGCTTGACTCAAGGTCAAGTCCTACCCTGGTGGAATCTCACATCACCAGATTCTCATGGTGGTATCTCTCTTCGCCATATAGCTTGGGTATTTCACCAAGTCCTACCCCGATGGTATCTCTCATCATTGGATTCTCTCTTATAGTGCACTCTCATCCTATTGGTCGACCAATTATATCTGGTAATTATCTCATCATTTATGCCAATATATTACATTAAAATCATCATCTCGCGTATTGTTTTGATGCAACATTTCTCAAATCTTTCTCATTTCATTTCAAACCATATCTCATGCTTTGCATTAAATCAAAATCTCAAAACTCTTCAATACAATATCCTATCTCATGAAAACTCTACAAAGCATCATCTCATGCTTCAAAACATGCATAAAACAATATGAATTTGTCTATCTCAAAACAAGAGCATGTAAAAGCATTTGGGGGCATCAACCACATATTGAGAGCAAATCTAGCCATACTTACTTCCGGACTTAGGATGGTGTTTCAAACCAATCCTAAATCCCCAACCCTTGTTTCTTTGTCCCTCAAGGACTTCTAAAACCATTCGCACTCACCGATTACGTTTCGCTTGCTTGCCGAAAAGATATCTAGGCTTCTGGCACTTCCGAATCAACACCAAAAGCGTTCGGAGATGTCTCCCCTGTTTATTAGACATAAGAGCAGAGGATTAATGCATCATCATGCATTGAAATCACCAGCCGCTCCAACAAACTCGCTGCTATACTCAAAAACACCATTTCGGCTACCCAAAACACCTGAAATCATCTCCAACCTTTCCCAAAACAAATCCCAGCCAAGATCTATCAATTTTAATCATTTCTAGACCTCAATCAACACCAAATACCATCATAAACACGCCCTTATATCTCTAGCAACAACAAAACACCAAGAACACTCCAAAAACCACAAATCTAACATGTAAAACTTAGGAATCCAAACCTATTCGGAATTTGTTTGATAAAACCTCATTTATAACATCAATTATCATCCAAAATACATTAGAAATCAACCTCAAAACAGAGCCTAACCAAGAATTACGGAAATCATCAAGATCTCACCAAGAATCTTGAGTTTTACCTCAATTTCATGCTTCTAACATTAAAGCAACTCAAAAATCATTAACAAAGAATTGAAAACTTGGGAATTTCAGTAAAGAACTGATCATTAGAGGAGAAGGACGAAGCTTACCTCTAATGGCTGATTTATCCTCAATTTGGGCAAGATTTCTTGAAAATCCAAAGTAAAAACAAAAGGTTTTGATGAGGTAAAGATTAGGAATCCTTGGGAGAATGAAATCTCAGTAAAAGAGATGAAAAATAAAAGGTTAATTGGTGAGGGAATTGTGTTTGGTTGAGTGGAAATCGAGATAAAATGAAATGAGAGAAAACTAACGTAAGGTATTTATGAAAAAGTCAACTTAGACTTTCTTTTTTTAATTCTACTTTATTTCTTAATTAAAACATTATTAAAAACTCCCAAATTAAAGAGAAATCTGATAAAAACATTTTGGTAAAATTATCTCCTTAAAGATTCAAAGTTTCAATCCTTTACAAAACAGTCACTAGTCAACTTTTGCAAAAACTGCAATTTGGTCACTACACCGAAATGTAGTATTTCCAAATCACATTTTGTAAAAAAAAATTCACCATAAACTTTAATATAATAAATGAGGATTTTTAGATATTATTCCATATTTTTAAAGCATCATGAACTAGGTGTTCCCTAAACCTCCTTTAAAGATTCGAATCGTTCTCGATCGTCCCGATTCAACTTCCAAAACACCTAGGCCCAAAACCAGGGAGTTACATTATCCTTCCTTGCTAACTCCCCCTTTGAGTTTCAATGCATCCATTCCATTGGGCTTGGCCTATCCATTACCCTTAGGCTTTGCTACAGTCTTTCCCTTCTTTTTGTCCTTGCGGACCATCAGAATGGGTTTAGGTCCAGCCTTTTTTAGGTTATTTTGAGCAGTTCGTAACATGCCATGTAACTGTGGTAAAGTCTTATTAATTTCATTCATGTTGAAATGAAGGATAAATTGGTTGAAACTTTCTGTCAATGATTGCAGGATGACATTAGTAGAAAATTCATCTTTGAGTGGAAATCCCAGCTTCTCCAACGTTTGGATATAGCCCATCATTTTAATGACATTAGCTCCTACAGGAGATCCCTCACTCATTTTGCATTTAAATAGATCTTTAGAGGTCACATACCTCTCTTGACGCGCTTTCCCCTCATATATTTCCTTGAGGTGTTGAATCATCTCATAGGCTACCATGTCCTCATGTTGCTTCTGAAGCTCAGGGGTCATGGTGGCAAGCATAAGACATCCGACATCTAACATATCATCCATGTGTTTCTTAAACTTGTCTTTGTCAGCTCTAGGAGCATTAGCAGACGGTTCATCAGGAACATGATCTTCAATGACATATTCCTTCTTTTCATGTTTGAGAACAATTCTCAAATTTCAGAACCGGTCAAGGAAATTCAAGCCATTGAGGTTATCCTTCTCAAGGATCGATCACAGTGAAAGTGTGTTGTTTGCCATTGAGTCTACAATAATGGAAATGTGTAAAGTAAGTTTATTTATCGAGTTTGAAATTTTTAAATATGTCTTTATTAATAAATTACTCCCACCATTTTATTCAAAAATAAAAAAACCCTCAAGTTTTAATTTCCGAAAAAATATCGACAATTTTTCTAGTGAGTGATGATCCATATTTCATCTTCTTCCTAAATAAGCTTTGGCTTTTCTTTTAAGAAAAAGATTATTTAGGTAAGTAACAACTTACTAATTACATCCAATGTAACTCCTCCATTCGGTGAACAACTCTTGTTCAAATCATCGCATGATTTATCCAAAAATTAACCTATACGTTTCTAATCCTATTAGAATAACCAAGCCATGTTATCATCAATATTTCAACATGCGAATATCACTTACTTATTCTTTGCGTTTAACCAAGATAGACTCATGTGCTATTGCTTTGTCAAAACTCACATGATATCGATCGAAGCCTTAACGAGGGTAAATATTGGACGATTAAATTAACTTAGATTGTAGTGAGGGGTTTTCATAATTATCTCATCATTGTTCATTTTAATATTAGGCCCTTATTGATATCATCAAAGTGTATAATAATAAAATTTGCAAATACAACATTCATGGCATCACATACATGTTAGATATAAGTAGTAAATAAGATGCAATGATTATAGCCCAAAGAAAAAATTAAGGTGGCCCATCCCAAGCCAATGGGAGAACCAAGAACCCTAGAAGAAAAAGAACACTCAAGCATCTTCTCGTCTTTAACCGGACCATTCGTCTACTCCTTCGAATCTTCATATGATTACAATTTTCAGAAACTCATTTTACATATGAGGGAGTCATATGAGAAGAGAAAGACAACAGAAGAGTAGAGAGACACGACGCGCAGGCCGTATTTTAAATTACAACTATTGTTAAACGAAAAGGGCTATAACCATGCATGTCAACCACCATACAAAACAAACATATCATACATATACATTGTTACGCGTTTGTTAAAGATATTAATGTGGGCCTACGATCTATGTTGCCTACAAAGGGGTCAAGGGGCAAAGTCCCTCGCGGGGGTCCGGCGGCCCCAGTGGGGAAGTTTTGAAATACAACACCTAGTGTTTCTATGGAAAAACCTCACGATTTGATAACTTTTATTAACAAAATCCTGTTTTTGGGTTTTGCAGTCCTGTAGGTTTTTCCATATCGGAACAACCATTGTTCCACCACCGAATGCGATCTACTATCGCATACCCATCGATCTATATGATAACAATTAACATATAAACCCTTGTAGCAACATATTCATGATTATCTCTAAACCATTGATTGCAAAATTCATTAAAATAGATTAACATCTTAATCATACCAGTTATGGAATCGAACAAATATATCATACATATACGCCGAAAACAATAAAACAGAGCATACATCATAAACATATCGCATCACCCAAGTATTTAACCCAAATCCAGATCGTACAAGTGGCTCTGATATCACTTTTAGATAATCGGTGCACCCCATGGCGCAACATAAAAATAAACACGACGATCTCACCAGCGATCCATGTACGTTTAATCCCAATTCAAGAGGAAGAGATAGGTTTACTTACATTGAGTTCCTTGATAAACAACAAGAACATAAATGTCTAACGATCTCACGAACGATACAAATCTTAGCCTCCACGAATAGATCGTCTCAGCCTCTACTCAGTTCACCCGGTTGAAAAGTTGAGAGCAATTTTCTGTTTTTCACAAAAAGTTTTTGAGAAAATACATTTCAAAAAGGGTTAGACGGCTGCTAGACCATTAACCACTTTTTATAGTATGTTACCCTAACTACGTAGGATTTTTAATTAATTCTAAACTATAATTACTTTAATTATTTTAAATTCGGAATTTTGTGTATAATAAAATACTTTAGCATACATATCAAATATATATGTCTTAATATTAATTATACATATTATATACGTACAACTAAATTGTACATATGTAACTTATTTATTAATTGCTCTTTTCAACCATGGGGTGTGACCCTATAGGTTCCAGTAACATTAGTAGCAATTATCAGAACTATTCCAATATCACAAACCATGAGTGACATCTAGCAATGTATCATTGTCACCTAAATTAATGGAAGTAAAGATTCAACATAACATCTTCGTGATCAACTATTCTAATGTATGATATCCCTTTGTCCTTTATATCTACAATAGGCACAAGTCTTGTAATAGTCACACTTGTTTTGCATATCTATTATTTCTTGATATCTAAAGTAGACAACAAGCGAATAATATGTGATATCTCATATCAACTTATTCGAACATGGCCATGCATTTCTATTCTTACTCAATCAAGTGGCCTGTGATATGTTTCCTATTATGTAGGAAGGAAAAATCCTATCTCAACCATTCATACCCCACTACACATATCATGATATTCTCAATGTCAGTCTTTATAGTGTAACCATTTGCGGTGCACTTTTAATTGCATCAAAGCACACAACAATATATGTTATGATAGTAATGATCTCAAGTCAAAGGATCATATTAATCCAAGAGATATGCTCATAGCGGGTCAATCCAATATGTTGTTATCCAACATCATATCCATGCTTTGATTTTGACATCACTATGTCAATGACAACACATTGTCATCAATCAACAACATGTTAGCTTTAAACGTATTATTATTATCCATGCCAATAATAATACTCAACTAAGGATCTTTTAATGATAATCATATTATTATATGAACATTATTGTCTTTTGTTAATTTGATACACATAAATATAACAGAAGAAAATAACGGCAATGCCTTTAATTGATAAAATCAGTAAAGATAGTATGTAAATACAATCATCATATGATTGGTCTTTGGGAATACTCTAACAATATTGGCCCAACAAACACACTTTTGTTTCATTTTGCAGCCCAAATGGCCATGTGGCACGCTCCGATTTGCACAAATAATTTCACGTGAATTTAGACCCCCTTTCCCGCCAACTGTCAGCACATCATTAATGCCCGACGTTAGCACATGTCATCTTCCACCATCCCTTATAAATAACAAAGATAGAGAATTAATGTGCAATTATTGCGTAATTATTTTGGCTATTAATTCCAAAACTAAGGGAAGGGAGAAAGAAGTTTACCAAGAAAGATAAAGAGACGCCGAAACACGGTCGGTTGCCAGAAATTTCACCAGAGCCGCCATCTCGCATTGTCAGATGGAAAAATTCTTTATTTTCCGTTTATTTACTGCAAATAGAAGTACATAATGTTAGGTTAAGTTTAAAAAAACAAAAATAGTAATAAAAATAAAAAGATGTTTGAGTGGTCGGAAAACTTATCTTGACGGCTAGAGGGAATTAGAGTGAACAACGGAGTTAAAATGAGAGGTATGTGGGTAGTTTTTTAAGGGAGAAGTGGGAGTCTTCGTCGAGCTGGGTAGATCTAGGAAAATCAATGGAGAAAATGAAACTTTTAGAGTTTTAGGGTTCCGGCATGTGGCGGCCGAAAATTGCCTTACGACGATTGGCCAGAAGTACATGGTGCTTTGAGTTTAGGGACGGTGGTCGGAGAGGTGTACGATGGCTGAGAAACATGTTTAGGTGGTTGGGGTATAGTAGCGAGAAATCAAACATGGCAGGATGGAAGAACATGAGTTTTGTTCTTGTGAAAATGGATGTTTGATCCAAAAAAACAAGAAAATGAGTGAGTTTTGTAACGCCTTGGTTTTGGGCCTAGATGTATTCAGCTTTGGATCGGGTTAGGAGAACCTGTTTGAAACAGTTCGAGTCTTTTTGAGTGGTTTAGGGAGATCAAGGATCGAGATAGGATAAAGATATGACAAAAATTTCTAAAATCCTTTAAAATCATGTTTAAGAGGTTGGTCAAATCAATTTTACAAAATGAGTTTTGTAAGTGGTACATTTTGTGTAGTGACCAAAATGAAGTTTTAAAACTGTGGAAAAATGCAAATTTCAAAAGAGGAGTCAAAATCTTAGAATCTTTAGGGAGCTTTTGTGCAATTACACCTTTCCTTAATTTGACATGTGTTTTAAATGAATTTTAAGTAATTCTTTGAAAAGGGGATTTTATTTATTTATCAAATAAAATCATTAATTTGGAAGTTTCATTTACGTAACTAACTTTTCACTCTTCATTTTTAGCAAAACACCTTTCTAAAGTCTTTTCCCCATATTTCTTTTCTCCCAAACACTTTCACTTTGCTCTCATAACCATTTTAAAGATTTCTCTTCATTTTCTTCAAGAATTGTGAAGCAAAACTTGTCATATATTAATGAAAGCAAGGACTGGAGGTAAATCCCGTTCTTAACCTCCAATCAAGGTTCTTTATTGAAATTCCCAAGATTTTTGACTCTCAATTGTTGTTTTTAACTGAGTTTTGATTATAGTTTTGATTTAAGATCAAAATCTTGCAAAACTAAGGTTTAATTCTTTATTTTTCGAGTGTTGTTGATGAGCTTTGTTTTAGATGGGTTATAATTGAGTTTTGAGGTGATTATGATGATGTAAAAGAGTTTTAATGATTTAGATCCCGAAATCCTTGAGACCCTTGAGTTTTATGTTAGTTTTAGTTGTGTTTTTGAAGTGATTTGATGGTTAAATGATTGATGGAGATATAAGGAAGGGTTTAGGTTGTTTTTTTGATGTGATTTGATGAATATTAATGATTGGAAGTGTTGATTGTTGGCTGGGCATGGTTTAGGAAGCAATCGAATGAGTTTTCAGTTGTTTCGGATGGGTAAATTGATGTTGTTTTGCTGGGCAACGAGTTTGTGTTTAGTTGATGGAGTTAGAATGCATTTTAATGCATTGGATATCTATTTTTGATGATCTAAAAGTAGGGGATATTGATCCGGGAGCAAGCGAATCGATTTTGGAAGCTTCGGACGAGTGATCTTCGCGTCAGCGCGTGAAGTTTCACGTATCGGTGAGTGGATGTGTTCTAAAGCTTTGTTAAGCTTGGATACGAGGTGTTGGGAGGTTAGTGTAAGCTTGAAATGCTTAGCTAATCTCAAAAGTAAGTATGGTTACTTGAACTCTCAGATTTTGATTTGAAATGGACTCCATGGTTTATCATGCTCATGTTTTGATAATTGTTGTTACTCACTGTTATACATGATTTTAAGCATGGTTTTGCTTGTGTTTATCCCATGAAATGGTTTGGTTTGATACAAGATGATATGATTTTGTATGAGATGGTATTTGCTATTTAAAAGCATGTTTAATTTTGGGATATGAGATGATTTTTAATGATGCATTGTAAGCAGTGAGTTAACATGGTTTTATGGGTATATTTGTTGGAGTATGCCCAAAGACCAATCATATGATGATTGAATAGACATACTATTTTACTAGATTTATCAAGTAATGGCATTGCCGTTATTATCATTTGGTATGTTTCTGTGCATCCAACTAACCATTGGATAATAATGTACATACAATAATACGATTATTGTTAAATAGGATCCTTAGTCGAATGTTATTACGGGTATGGACAGTGATAACATATAAAGACTAATATGTGGCTGATTGATAACAAGTGTTGTCATTGGCATAGAGATGTCAAAATCAACACATAAGTATTTGTTAGAGAACAACATACTGGATTGACCCGCTATGAGCATGTTTCTTAGGTAATTATGTGACAGTCACAACATTGCTCATGATAAACATATGTATAATCCTTAGACTTGAGATCAACATGATTTCAACATAAAGATTTACGTATTTTGACATAGTCAAACGTGCGTCGTAACTGACTACATTATAAAGACTGATGATTGGATACGTGATGACCTATGTAGTGAAATATGGTTGATCAAGAAAGGATTTTTCCCTCCTACATAATGGGAGAAATATCTTCGGCCACTTGATTGAGTGAGATTAGAAAATGCATGGCCATGCTCAAATATTATGATATGAGATATCATAGAGATTCATTTATAATAATCTACTCAAGACATCAAGAAACACTAGATGGACAACGCAAGTGTGACTAACCCATGACTTGTGTTCATCTAAGATATAAAGGACAAAAGGATGAAATACATAAAGGAAGTTTATTCAGGAATTAGGAAAGTCAAACCATGACTTCATGCAACTTAGGTAGCCATGATGTATTGTTAGATGCCACTCATTGTTTGTAAAATTAGAATAGTTCTAATATTGTTGCTAATGTTGCATGAACCTACAAAGGGTCACACCCTTCGAATGAAACGAAAAAAAAATGGAAACCATACTCCCTATTTTAGGGAGGTTGCCGAAAATCCCCTATGGGATAGGGGAAATCGGCAACTCCCTTAAATGGGAATAATATTGGATAAGTATTGTATTTATCAAATATTATTTAGAGTATGGAAAATATTTAGAGACTTAAATATTATAGAATAAGATTCTAGAAATTTAAATATATTTGGAATTTATATAATGTATATTTAATTCCAAGTTTATGTAGAATTAGATTCTACATAATTAAAAATATATATTTAAATATATTTAAATCCAAGTAAAGATGGAATGAGATTCTATATAATAAATATATATATATTTAGATTAAATATAATGTATATTCAAATCGATGTTTTATGTAGAATAAGATTCTACATAATTAAATTTATATATTTCATTTAATATTATTAAATATAATGTATATTTAATATAAACCAATTTCAAGTAGAATTAGATTCTATGAATTTTCGTTGAACTTGGATTTATGGAATTCAACTAGAATTAAGTCTCTGAATACTATTTAAAGGGACAAGGGCTAGCAACCAAATCATCCCTATTCCTCCTTGCAATTTTCAACATATCCTTGGGAATTCCCCTCTGGAATTTTCGACAAGTCCCAGATTTCTTCTGAGAAGCTGTTCGATATTTTTCTGGTGTTCCTCTTGCCCCCTGGCAAATTCCTGGCAATTTCCTAGTTCGAATCCAAGTCCCAGTAGAACCCCTGGTCGATTTCAGACTCCCTCAGGAATCCTTGGAGGGATTTCGACTTCTCCCTGGAAGGTGTTCAAACCTGTCGAAATTTATCCCTAAGTGTTAGGGAGGCGGAAACTTTGTTCGTTTTGTTCAGGTGGACTCCGTAGAGGTCGTTGCGAACCTGTGACGATTCCGATTTTACTTGACGTGGTTATTCCGACATACCGTCGGTTTTCCAATTTCCATAATTCTAAAAGGTAACTCTTCATCTTTTCACCCCGGATTCGTTCCTATACATGGATCCTAGCTGGATTACGTCGAATTAATTTTTCCGCTGCGCCACGGGGCGTGCCGACGTGACCCAACAATATTGGCAAGTTAAAGATCTATTTTCAATATACGGATATGTTGGCGACCAATAGGATGTGAGTGCATTATAATCTATAAATTGTACGTGTGTCTAGCTATGTGACGTAATATGGGTGAGCCTATTGCGGGTGGTAAATGTGAGTCTATCACTATGGGTTAGGGTTGAGCCTAATTCCATTCATAGCCATTAAGATGGAGGTGAGCCCATCATTGAGTATAGGGGTGAGCCTATACAAGTCTGTGTATCTGATATTGTTTGTAAAAGTGATAGAGGTGAGTCTATCACAACGGATAGGGGTGAGCCTTTGTCAGGATGTTGTATGCCAATATATGTGTTTATTCTTCCACATGTATCATGATTATAATGAATGCATAATGGATTATTGTGCATGAGATGCTTGATGATGAAATGCTGCATAGAACAAATCTATGCATGTGAATTAAGCAAGTGAGACTTAATGTGGATTTGCATTGTGAAAAATGCATGTGGCTAATGATACATGTGGAACATGGCTAAGAATGGTTTGCTTTGGTTTTGAAAGCTTGAATTGAGATTGAGCATGATATGGTTTCAACTTGTGTTTTAAAAACTGCATTGTTGACGGGTTTTGAGCTTTGCCTCACTAAGCAAGAGTGTTTACGCTCATTTTTTTCCAACAATGCAGATAACTAAGCTTGAGGGCTGAGGAGTAGCAAGTGTGAGCACCTAATTCTTCACTCAAACTTAAGTATAAACTTTGGTGATTTTAAATAAGTAGATTTTGGCAATGGGGAAAGAACCTTGGTTTGGGAGATTTGTTTTAGAATTTCATGGTTGAGATATGTTGATTTGTCTATTTGGGTTTGTAAAATGGCCATTATATGTTGCATGAGGAAGAATGATGATTTTTCGTATGTTTTATGGTATTGCTCATGAGATGCATGCTATAGCTTACTAGAATTACATGTATTGGATTAGTAAAATCATTGTAGTTGCATTGAAGCATGATTGACATGTAGTATATGTTTAGGGATGTTTATCTATTAATGCTTGAGCATGATTGGCTAATTAAATTCCATTTTGGAGTTGTTTGTGAAGCCTATCTGGTATGCGTATCGATAATCGGGTTCGAGTATCGATACTAAAAGGCTTTTTGCAGGCTAAACAACACATGGGTATCGATACGATTTGCTCGCGTATCGATACACTTGGGCTATCTTTGAAGGGCGTACCGATACGCGGGGAAGGGTATCGATACCTTTTCCCAATTGAGCTATTGTCTTTCCGCGTATCGATACGAGCCTCAGGGGTACCGATACTCGACCGTTATTTTCAGTTAAAAGTGCCTTTTAAAGTCTAAAAATTTACATTTTGGTCCCTAAATGTTGTATGTGCATTTGGATGAGTTTGGACTGTCCTGCCTGTGATGAATTTTGACATGGAAGCATGTTTCATGACTAATTAACGGATGGTAGTCTTAAAATTGGATTGGTCCCTATAATTTGCTAAAATTACAATTTAGTCATTAAATGTGTAACTTGCGCAATTGAACCCCTAAACGAACTCCGATCGCTGTGTCGTTTTCTTCTAAGTGATTTGTTGAAGACATAGGACTTAAAATGCATATATGAAGAAAAAAAAAGAGAGAAAAAGAGGGTCGTTAATCGAAGTCCGATTTAGCGAGTTGGCTTCGATTTTCCCTGTGTAATCTTCTAGTTTGGGTCGGGCGTCTAGGTTGGGCTGAGGGGGTTACAAGTTTAGTTGTTTTTATGGATCAAAGCTTAAAAATTGAAGAACAATGATGATTTTAAGGTTGAACATGTGATTTTGATCGAAAGAAAAGTTAGAATTTGGGCTTTTGGGTGTTGTAGGTTGAGAGAATTGAGAGAGAGAGGGGCGAGGAGTGAGAGAGGAAAATTAAAAAATGAAGGAAAATTGAATGGTTAATCTGATGGTGGGTTTATATGCGAATGCTTAAATGCACCGCTTTGGTGCGGGCGGGTCCTAAGGTCCGTGTTATTTTATTCGGGCCGGACTTAAAATTCGTGCCCTTTTTTATTATGTGGTATTTACCTTCCTAGTCCCTCGAGTTTTGTGGTGTAATTCATTCTGGTCACTTTTGTAATGAAATTACCTATTAAAGTGTGTTTTAGTTCAATTTAGTCCCTAATTGCAATGTTAATTTAATTTCAATTGCTTTATATTATATTATTGATGCATGCTTTGAAATAGCATGTAATATTAATTGTTAGATAATATTAAACACATAGATTTAGTAATTGTTTAGAGCTTTAGTTATATACTCTTTAATAGGATTAAATAATTAAATAGATGAGATAATTGTAGAAAATAAATGAGTATTAAAAGGGAAGCTTTAATGTTCTAAGTTGGATAGTGTCTCATTGCAATGAGATGTTACCTAAGGGGACTTTTAAGTAGAACATTTGATACCCATTTAAACTTAGAAAATGACAAATTAACCTAGTTAATTAAATTAAAGCCTAAATTAGGGCTAGTACTTAAATAATTAGATTCATCAATTAAATAAGGAATATTGTCCAATTTAGTGTTTAATATGAATAGTACTCAAGTAATTGGGTGTTATTTCATAGATACCCTAAATTTAATAGTATTCATAGTTTAAATAATTCAATTAATTATGGATTTTTAAGTTAGAACTTAAAATTAAAAAGAAAAAAAATTGATCATGCATGAAAACCTTTTATCTTGGAAATATATTTTTGAATATGAATCGAAGTGTCTTAAAGTAACTGGGCCTTTCTAATCTCATATTCGGATAAAAATATGTTTTCTTATAAAAGGATATCTCCAGTTGGAATTAAAATTCAATGGATAATTATGGTAAAATTAAATTCAAATTGTTATTAAAATTTCAGGTAAAATTAAAAGGTACCGATAATAGGCGCTTGTGGGGTGCTAACACGTCCCCATGCGTACCGACTCCCGAACCCAACTTTAAGAAAATGAATCTTTTTTTTTTTTTTTTTTTTTGTGTCCGGTCTACCAAAGTGATCGGTTGAGACTCCAAATCTTTTCAAAATTAAATAAAAGGTGCAAATTTGACTTTTTAATTAAAAATGCCATTTTAAAACGAAAAACTTAATTTTTCAAGATTAAACAAATTAAAAGGTAAAACCCTAATTTTCAAAGAATAACCGCCAAACTATTTTACGTCGGTTTAAAAGTGGTCTCGAGACAGACACAAGTCTTAATTTGCGCTTGTATGAGGTTGGGCTTGCAGGTTGTTCCAACAGATAGACAACACCACCAATTGTGCGAACTGTGGATGAAATGGAATGGAATGTGAAAACGCCTCTCTCATACAGAGTGACTCCATAGAACACTATTCGTGGCAATTTTTTGACCAGCGTATGAGCAAATTCACTAAAACGTTGCAACAAATAGAGATGTTCACAGGGGCTCCAGTTTTACGAGATAAATCCTTTACAACATCAACAGACAATTAGCATATCTCAACTCCCACACAATAAAGGGTTGAAATATCCAGTTTCTCCAAGATAACATACTCTTCAATGGATTGGTTCTATCACTTTACATTTTCCCTTTGCCATTATCGTGCCACACGTTGTTTCCTTATCCATCACGTCGTATATCACTTGACTTCCACACGATGTCAGGACTACGCATTGATAATGGGTGTGACTTAATAATTATACTTCTCCCTTCCTCCTTTACCCTTCTGTATCTCCTTTTAAGGACAACACTTTGACCTCTCTCAGACTTCTCATCTCATACAATCAACCATCCTGAAACCTTAGAACCCCAACTAGTTCACTTATCTCTCTCTGAATCATGGTTCGACAACTTACTGTCACCCGCCGATCCCAACAACTGCTACGAGTGGAAAGAAACAATAGCCCTATGTCCTTTCCATCCCCTCCTACATCCTCAGAAGAGAGACAAGAACACTTGGAGGATATGAATTATGAGGAAATTCACGAACTTGGAGCCCGCCTCTACAAAGTAGACACTTTCCTACACCCAGGTATAAACACATTACTCAACAGGACCAGATATTCGAGGAAGGATTGAGGTTTACTCCAAACATACGCTACAAGTTTGAAACGGATATACACGCGGTCATAACCACACAAGGGTAGGGAGACTTTGTCCGGCAACCAGTCAGGTTAACGCTAACTAGGCTCATGAGTTTTACACTCATGTGGGGAACGTGCCAATCAAACGATCTTATGTATGAGGGACGACAATTGTATTTTCGGCTGAAGCAATTGCTTACCATTACAACCTTTCCACAATTAATGGCGAACACCCGAACTTCTTCGCCGCAACCACAACCAACACATATGACCAGTTTCTGGCGTCCCTCTGCATTCCCGGGACCACATGAGACCAGGATGAATACCTTGTTCATAAGATACAATTGGCACAACTTAATCTGTTATTAAAGTTCTGGATTCACTTCATGTAAAAATATAGATTTTGATATAATAAATTGAAAAAAAAAAATAAACTAAATTGAAAAGAATTTATAATATGCTTTAAGTCAAAATAACTTGAAAATAAGTTTGAGGATGTTTAAAATGGTTTTGAAGTGTTTTAAAACCTTTTTAAGTAGCCAAACCTGTGATTTTAATGTACCCGTTTCGATACAGGTATAATCTATATTGATACGTTTTAAAACTTCCAAAATGTGTTTCGATACAGACCTTAGCCGTATCGAAACAACAAGGTTCGTTTCGAAACAAGCCTTCGTGTTTCAATACGCCTACGTGGCAGACACCCCAACGGTCAAAACCCCAACGGCTATTTCCCAATGGTCTTTTGAATTGCAGGTGTTTCGATACGGGACCAAGCGTTTCAAAACGCACGTTTCGATACAGCATAAGGTGTTTCGAAACGGGATGTTGAATCAGAGCCAACGACTAGTTCTCAAGGAGGGCATTTCGATACAGCTACCCATGTATCGAAATAGACATCACTAGAACTGCATTTATGGTGGGAAATAAAGTCTTCAACGGCTCTAATTCAATTCCAACGGTTCTCAACGGCTACAAACTCAATTGAGAGTATAAAAAGACCTCCAAGCATCAAGGGAAGGCTAATGCTTCAATTGTCAACAACTATATGATGAGAAATTTGTCTTAGTGCTTTAATTATCAATTCTTTGTATATACAACATTAGTGAGCCAAAATTGTCAAATTTGCTCAAGTGTTTAGGTTTGGGTGAGTGCTAAAGTGTGCAAACATCAACCTTGCAAGAGGGAGTTTTAGTTTGCTTTTTATTCATCTCTTGCAAAGAGGGTTTGATCAAGCTTTAGGCTAGAAAACTTTTATCGTTGTAAGGGTTTCCTCCTAAGCCTAGAAAAGGGGAAGAATCAATTAGTGAATTGAATGGGAAATCCTTAGTGAGTGTAACCTCCTTAGCTCAGCCTAGACGCCTGACACGAAATAAGAAGATTACACGGGGAAAACCAAAGTCAACCTCGATTAGCGATCCTTTTTTTCTTTTATCTTTTCTAGATGCACATTATTATCCTATAAGGTTAGCAAAGTGATTAGGCGAAAACGACACCGCGATCGAAGTTCAATTACGGGTTCAATTGCATGTTTTTATCTTTTAGGGACCAAATTGTAAATTTTGTGAATTAAAAGGTCTAATCATGTGTTAGGGTTAACAATAAAAAATTAATCATATAACATGCCAGCATGTCAAGTTTCAACTCACACGAATCATCCGAACTCAATTAGTTAAACATACAACATTAAGGGATCAAATCGTAAGAAAGAGAAACCTAGAACAATTCAAAATCAAGATCTAACGGTCAAGTGTTTTGGAACGCTAGACCTCGTATCGGAACGACCGTTTCGGATCCACGTTGATCGTTTCGATATGCGGGTGCGTTTCGAGACCCATTTCGAAACTATGCTTCACAGTCGTGAAATGTTCCGGAACGTGCCTACCCGTTCTGAAACCCCATGACCATTATAGGCCACCGTTTCAAACAGAAAAAGGGCGTTCCGAAACGCCTGGCACTGCAATTTCCAAAATTGCTGGTTTTACATTAGTTTTTACCTCCGAAACCCTTCCAACACATGCACAACACACATACAACAAGAATACACATCAAAGACCATTAATACGAAGCTCAAGCTAAACCATAGCACCAAGCTTGCAAGCTTTAGAACAATAGGCATGCTTCCTAAACGTCAAAACCATAAAATGGATAAAAATCACATTCAAGCTTAAACCAATATTCAAAGGCCATTTCCAATACCAAACAAGCAAGCCAAAGATGCTCAAGGAGTTAAACATCACCAAGAAATATCAAGAGTTGAAATCCCACCCATTGCCTCTTATTACACCAAGGTAAAACCACATACATTGTTTAGTCAAGACACTTGGAATCCACTTGCTTTCTCGCTGCCTTTAAAGCTTAATATTCTGCATTGATAAAACAAATGAGCGTAAGCATAAAACTTAGTGAGGATCGCTACAATCATAGCAAATATTCTTTTTCTCATGCGCAAACCAAGCATCACATTCATTCTAGCATAATTTACAAGCATCACATGCTTAAACCATTAATAAACAACATTATATTGGCTCCCAAATGATCAACTCTCATTCCATACCAAAACCAATACAAATGACACAATCGGCTACGCGGATTACAAGCGTTGTCCCACAAGCTTCATACACACTATCGGACTACGCAAGGCTCACACACAGAAATAGACCATCAACTGTTGTGACGCCCAACGTGGATTCTACGGTACAATCACAACCCCTCAACACCCGTGATGGAGTTTAACGGTACAATCCCAACCCCTGAACATCACTCATCGGTAGTTGTATAACCCACTAGTGAGAGTCGGGACACAAAACGATGCTTACACATGGGAGCTACCTCAACCATTGTAATCACCTTAACCAAGCTCACACACGAGAGTAACCCTTCACCGTTGTGACGCTTAACCAAGTCCACCCACGAGAGCCAACCTCCATCGTGGTGACGCTAAAACCTCAATCGCTAGGGTACTTGGATGGAGTTTACGGTACAATCACAACCCCTCGACATCCAAGGCGACTCTATTCACAGTGCACACAATCCTATAGCCGGCTAACTATATCTGATTAAAGTAACCAAAAACCATTTCATCACTTGCCAATATAATCATTGAACAACATTTTTCCATTGTTTTACAAGCATAAATCACAATGCCTTTTCCCAAGCATAAACATGCTTAATCTCAAAGGCATACATCTCATAAATCCAATGATCACCTACCAAGTGCATCCTTTAAAAATTGCATTAAACACCAGCATTAACAAAGTTCAAAACATGCTTAAAAACAACAATGAAAACCACATTCAATTCAAGTGCATTTTCCAACAAAAACATAGCAATTCCGAGAGAGACTTTTGAACCACTTACTCTTGAGCTTAGCTAAGTGTTTCAAACTTACACTAAGCTCCCAAGACCATGTTCAAAGCGTTTTAAAGTTGGAAAATCCATTTCCACTCATCGATACGCGAAACCTCGCTCGCCGACACGAAAATCACCCTTCTGAAGCCTCCAAAAATGCTTCATTTGCTTCCGGATCAAGACCCCCTATTTTTACAGCATCAAAATAGAGATCCAAATGCATTAAAATGCATTTCAACACCAGCAACCAAACACAAACTCGTTGCTTACAAAAACTACACCAATTTACCCATCCGAAACAATCGAAAACTCAATCGATTGCTTCCTAAACCTAGCCCAGCCAACATACATCACTCTCAAAAATTTATAAACGTCAAAACACATCTAAAATCAACCTAAACCCATCCTTTTACCTCCAACAAACCCAACTAAAACCATCAAGAAATTCAAGGGTCTCAAGGATTTCGGGATCTATATTATCAAAACCCTTTTTCAACATAATAATCAACTCAAAACTCAATTAAAACCAATCCAAAATAGAGCTCATCAACATCAATCCGAAAATCAAGATTTTACTCATATTTTTGCAAGATTTTGATCTCAAATCAAAACTATAATGAAAACTCAAACAAAAAAGGAATTAAAAATGATTTGCCTCCAATCCTTGTTTTCCTTGGGAATTTCAATAAAGAACCTTGATT
The DNA here is from genome assembly GCA_958450335.1 of Hibiscus tridactylites. Taxonomy (NCBI): domain Eukaryota; kingdom Viridiplantae; phylum Streptophyta; class Magnoliopsida; order Malvales; family Malvaceae; genus Hibiscus; species Hibiscus tridactylites. The sequence continues at coordinate 50,160,606 of OY288272.1, read as the reverse complement.
AGAGGTTGAGAACGGGATTTACCTCCAATCCTCGTTTTCCTTAACGAGTGACAAGTTTTTGCTTCACAAATCTTGAAGAAATTAAAAAGGATTCTTTGCAATGAAAGAGAAATCAAGAAAAGAGTGTTTGAAAGAAAAAGAAATTTGGAGAAATGATTTAGAATGGTGTTTGGCTGAAAATGAGAAGAGAAAGGTAGTTACGTGATTAAAATCTCACAAATTAACTATCTAACTAATTAAATAAAAAAAGCCTTTGAAAATCAAATAGTTTAAAAATCATTTTAAACACATGTCAAATTAAGGAAAGGCTAAATTTCCATAAAGCTTTCTAATGATTCTAAGACTTTTGGCTCCTCTTTTAAAATTACATTTCCATAGTTTCGAAACTTTACATTTTGGTCACTTCCCAAAATGTACCACTTCTAAAGTCAATTTTGTAAAATTGATTTGACCAACCTCTTAAACATGATTTTAGAAAATTTTAGCAATTTTTACCATATTTTTTTCTTATCACGATCCGTGATTTCCCTAAACCACATAACGCGATTCGAATAGTTTCCGACCGGTCCGATGTCTAAAACATCTAGGCCCAAAACCAGGGCGTTACAACTCTCCTCCACTTCGGAAATTTCATCCTCAAAATTCCACCCGAAAGAAAAAGGTGTGGGAACTGCTTTAACATGTCTGCTTTGCTTTCACACGAGTTCTCCTCAACTTCTCGGTGTCACCACAACACCTTCACAAGCTCTATCGTCTCGCCCCGAAGAACTTTGCTACTCTCATCGAGAATCCTCACCGTTTCCTCATCACAAGATAGATCCGGATTCAACTTTATCCCCTCAACAGGCATCACATACGAAGGATCCGATTTATACCTCCGCAACATCAAGACATGAAACACAACATGAATCTTTTCCAACTCGGGAGGCAACCTCAACCGATAAACCACAGAACCAAAACGCTCCTCAAACTCATAAGATTCAATAAACCTCAAGCTAAGCTTACCCCAACGCCCAAAACATATCACTTTCTCCCAAGGCGATAACCTACGTTACAAGCATTCTCAACCAAGGGCGAATGCCTTTCCGAAGAACCTTAAAAATCTATACACAACATCTCAACATACCCCCAATCACCTGGGAAACCCACTCCGACTGCCTATCCATTTGAGAATGATAAGAAGTACCGAAACTCAATCGCATACCCCAAGCTTGACTCAACCATTCCCAAAACCTCGATGTGAACCTCGGATCTCTATCCGATACAATAGACTTCAACAATGCACAATTTCAACAAATACAACTCGACCAACTTATCTGTCATATACGTATTATGCACTGCAAAGAAGTGTGCATATTTCGCAAGACGATCAACAATCACCCAAACAAAATTCCTCTTTGACAGTATCTAAGGTAATCCTAACACGAATCCATGGTAATCTTCCCCATTTCTTACTCTCGGATCCCCAACGGTTATTACATCTAGAAAGAAACCAAAGCTCAACTTCCACCTATTAACAAACCAAACATTTGCTTACAGACTTGTCAACATCCTTTTACACCTTATCCGACATCACCCAACTCCCAAACCACAATACACCTTCGTACTACCAGGGTACACTACGGATGAACCACTAAGGGCTTCATCCAGAATAGAGCACCTCAACCCATCATCATTTGGCACCACTATTCAATTCCCAAAGCTCAAAACACCATCATCACTGAAACCAATATTTTAAAACTTCCGTCATCCACGATACCTTGAACACACGATACAAATGAATCTCCAAGCAATTGCTTATCCCTGGTCAACTGGTTTAGGGATGGTTTCACCCACAATTTAGCAAGAAGATCGCCATCTCGTGATACGCTCAAGCGAGCAAACATCGCCATCAACCCCACAGCCACTTTCCTGCTCAAGCATTGGCCACAACGTTGCCCTTTCCAACATGATACATCATCATCAGGCAATACTCCTTAAGCAACTCCACCCATCGACGTTGCCTAAGATTCAACTCTTTTGAAACATTAGTTATTTCAAACCTTTGCGATCACCCAAATTCCTCATCACGTGACTCTAACACCGTCTCCAACTATTACTTCACTTACATCAACTATCTCAAGAAGGTTTACTTACACTCAGCCAACATACCACCCTCTCACGAAGACCCAGTCAAAACAACATGGCTTTTGAGCTTTCATAACCACGCATAAAGCTCATTCTACAAGCACTTGCATCCAACTAAGAGCATACGCTACAACCTTCTTAACCTGCTTAACAACTCTTTCTACAACACATCCAAGCCATGAATCCTCCACTCAGTTCAAGCTAAACCTCAATTAGAAATTTCACCAGAACTTCCCTCCAACACCCCAAGGTCATCGTCAAAACTTTATCCACCTAAAACAACCATCTTGCTATAACTATTCAAGCAAGAATACAACAACACTTCAAAACCACATCCGGAAACCTACAACAACCGTTCAACCCAGAGAAACTACAACACCCCATGGCTAATTCAAAATGCTTTTAACTACAAACCAAACGACCTCAGTCGCATTCTAACCAAAACGGTGTCCTCTACACCACCAAGCCGCCAAAGCCGTTAAAACACCTAGAAACTTTTCCTCCGGCCAGCCAAGCTAGACCACACTTAGTCCTAACCGTAAACTTATTCACTTCCTAACCTCACACCCCTCTTCAAATCGCACCAAAACAAACTTTAAACCCACAAACTACCCTAATCATAACTCATCACTATCAGGTCCAATTAGCTATTAGTAAGTGTGAACATTCATATGCATGATTACTTACATGCCCTTACGAATGCCTATGCACATGTATGCATACTTCTATTGTTATGCCAAATGTATGCATGTATCAACATATGTAATATATATATACACATGATTTTAACTGTGCATGTACGTCCGTTCACACCTACTAATAACGTCCTCAAACCAATCGTAAAAACAACCTCTTATCCCACTTCTAAACTTTTCATGCTTCTCCACTCTTGCAACTCATTACAGCCAACTACTCTAACTATTACACTTTCTCCACCAATGTTGTTTTCAAAACAACACCGACTACTACCTAACTCACTAACTATAAGACCTTAACTGCTACACAAGAGGATGCAAAACCAAAACTAAGTAAAGATAACAATAACATAGATTACATAAAAATATACCTGCAATCACATTATTGTTCTAGAGCTCTGCATGATGAGCACTCTCTCCCGCAGAACCATCAACGTCTTCTTGCTGAGAGGACCCATGGCAGCATTCACAGTCACGAGGATCTTCAACAGACATTCCACCTTGACCACCCCAAGCTAACACTGAACAATCTCACCTCATGTGTCCAACAGACCCATACTTCCAGCAAGATTCAACCATCATACAGCTAGCACCTCTCTGCCCTACTTGCCACCTCTAACCCTGTCTCAGCCATGCTCACAGCCTCTCTGAGGTGCAGCCACATCGGGTGCATGACCTTGGCCTCCACCAGCCAACAGAGGACACTCACGCCTTATATGATCTGTTGAACCATAGTTCCAGCAAGAATTCCCCGTCACTACAACGGGAGCTTGTACCTCTCCTGTCGCACGAGGATAATCCCTCCTCAAGTGCTCCCGAGAACCACACGTCCAGCACGTGTGCTGCTCCGCCCACATTTTATTTCCTTGAACCAATGCACCATGTCCAAGGTTACCTCGCCTAGCAGCAGGCTGATACCTCATATCTCGGCCTTTCTTGGCCCGTCCACTTCCAAAACAGAATTCAGCAACTCTCTTACCAGAGTTAGAACCACCTCCATGAGATGCCAGACCCAGGTTCTGCTCATCAACATAAACTAAAGCCATACTCCCGCGCTTCTGGTTATTCGGAGACTTATCCCCAAGATATCTCCTTTTAAAGGCAGCTAAAAAGAACTCCCAATCCACATCATGGATGTTTAACGTTGCCGACACAACTGCCCACCAACTACAAACATCGTCCAACATTAACGAGACAACGCTTCCTAGCTTACATGCATCGTCACACCCTTCCTGATCCAGGATTGGAATCGTACTGGCTAACCAAGCCATGGAACACCTCCTGCGTCGACCCATTATACTCAACAGCTCAAAAATCATGCAGACGCTGTTTTGACAAACTAGTATGTCTGACATACGGTATACGCGCAGGCTTTTCATTCATTGTGACTTGAGATGCTCTATACATCTCCTGAACCACCGACGATAAAACTTTTCTCAACAGACGAAACATCGTTCCCCTGATTACCCTGCTCACCCGCAGGTACGATCATATCCGATCCTAACTCTCTCCTCGGACTCGTTGTGCTAATTTTTAACAAGGCATAAAAATAAAACAAATCAAACCATGATTTAGGCCAGCCTCAAGCAAGGATCCAAGTTCACAAAACATTTATTAGTGTAATAAGGAAAAGGGCACCCCGATTTCGCTCAAGTATAACATAGCATACAAAAGCATATCATATTCATCATACTTCACATTATTCGAAATCAGCACACCTCCTTATCACAACATCAACATTCACTCATATTTAACTAACATATGATTCACAACAATGAACCATGACATAAGCTTCAACATTCAATCAAAGACACGTTTTTCAAACAACCTGCTATTAAACACTGAATCGAACATCAAAAATACCAATTTCCCTTACGATCATCCCCAATACTTTCGTAACATGTGTTGAGTGTGTAAAAGTTATATTATTTACACCCTTTTTAACCCATATTTCTGCCGCATTCAAGCATCATTGCATTGCATTTAGGTTAGTTTTCAATAAAACATCACAATTATATAAAAGGCACGGATTCTACTGAAAGATGGCTATTTTTGCAGGTAGCTGCCATGGTTGACGATGAAGGCAGGCGCAGGGCAGATAAGCAGGAAAGCTGAACTGGACAAGCAGCCGAAGAAGACGAACCTGTCATGAACCTGTCGTGACAGCAAGGTGACAGCAGACTTATGAAGAGAAAAAGTAAAGTGGACCTCGATAGATAGAGAAAAATCTGCTCGTCTGTCGTGTGAAAGCCAAATATTTTTCCAAGCCCCGGATCAAAAGATATGTCAAGCCAAAGCTCAAGGAAAGGAATTCCCACAAAATAAGGATGCGGCTGGAAAGTAGGAGTCTTTAGAGATTTAGTCTTTATTAGAATCTTACTTTTAATTAAAGTTGTAATCCTTGTTACCTTAGATAACTTGAGCCCAAAGCTTATATAAGGGCATAGATTTAACCTAGGGCATAACCGATTACCCCATAACCGAAACCAAAAACCCCGCCGTTTACCTGTCACCGACATGTTCTAATTTCCCCCTAGGGCTACGGGTTGTTTTGTAAAGTAGTTGCAAGGATTGTTTTGTTTTAGGATTTTCCAAGTTCAGTAAAATAGACTTCAAGTTCTTTTATCTTGGTTTTAATATCTTGCAAGAGCATCGGGAGAGCATTGTGAGGTTATCCATTTACTTAGCATCGGGAGAGTTAAGTATACGAAAGAGATAAGAGCGCGTTCTCTAGCTTATAGTTGAACCATCTCGTGCCTAGGGATAGGGCGAGGTTAAGTGGCTAAGGAAGAATTCATACACATCGGTGTTCATCCTTCGATTCACGCCGGGAGGTATCATCAAAGACGTGATCGCCGACAGACTTGGACCTAGGGATAGGACAAGGCAGATCTGGGATTCTTGCCAAGCTTGAAGTACGGAGTTGGTGTGTTCGCTTCCACGACAGCTAACGGACAGCCGCCGCGACAGGTGTTGTCGGCGACGGGCGCGACGACAGAACTGGAGTTCCTAAGCAATTCAATACCTGCACTACTGAGCAATTCAATACCAGCCCATTCTCTCTATCTTGATAACTAAATTCTTTTATTTACGTTTTCTTTTATATTTTCGTGACAATTCTCTCAAATATTTTCTTTACTTTCGTGCAGTGAAATAAGGTGAAGTCATTAGCCCAATCCCTGTGGAGACGATATCCGATACTTCGTATCACTTTACTACTTGCGTCGTGTACACTTGCACTACAATTGCGATAGACTCTTTTACACGCAACAAGTTTTTGGCGCCGTTGCCGGGGATTGGCAACATAACTACACCTTTCTTTTATTGCACTTTTTGTTTTTATTTTTATTTTCGTTTTTGTTTTTATTTATATTTTTCTTTAATTTTTCTTTTGTGTTTACAACTCTTGCTTCTCATAAGGTTTTCTGGTTTATGCGCAGATCTAAAAGAGGTGAAGATCCTGAGTACAAATTAGATTCGGAAATCGAACGTTCCTTCAACCTCAAGAAACAACTTCGCCGACTTTTAGACAGAAACGAATACCTTGAGGAACAGCTAGAGCAGATGGCCCGTAATCCGCCCGCTGGTGGATTTATACCGCCTGTCGGCGACCCGCCCGCGGCAGATGGACGACGGTCATGTCGTGACTACATGTTGAACGATCATGTAGAGCTGGAGACCACGCTGCCGGATATTGATGTTGATAACTTCGAGCTTAAGCCTGTCATGTTTAGTATGATCAACAACGCCGGACAGTTCAGTGGCTCTGCGACAGAAGATGCTAGGGAGCATCTCAAAATGTTCCAGGAGATCTGTGGTTCGTTTAGACTACCAGGAGTTAGTCCGGAGATACTGAGGCTTCGGTTATTTCCTCATTCATTGAGGGACAGAGCTAAAACTTGGTGGAATAAACTTACACCGGGTTCAATTATGACCTGGGCAGATTTAACTCGTGAATTTTTATCTCGTTTTAATCCTTCACATTTAGCTGAGCGATTACGTAACGAAATTGCTACTTTTCAACAGGAAGATGACGAGCCGATGCACGAGGCCTGGGACAGATTTACAACTCTTCTTCGAAACTGCCCAATGCATGGATTCCCCGTCTGGAATCAGGTAACTAAGTTCTATAATGCTGCTAACTTACAAACTCGCATTCGAATTGATTCTGCAGCAAATGGACTATTATTGGATAAAGATCCGGACGAGGCTTTGCAAGTTCTGAAACATCTGGCTAAGAATGAGGAGCAGTTTCCAACAGCTAGAAGAGGGGGTAAACGGGTACTTGCTGTCAAGGACTATGAGGCCGACATCACTATGAAATCGCAGGTAGCATTCCTTACTAAAGCAATGAAAAAGTTATTGAATAATGATGAATTACAAGGATTTGCTGTCGAGGAAGTTTGTGCTACTTGTGAGGGAAATCATAGTAGGGATGAGTGCCCAATAAATATAGAAGAGGGAAAATATGTTGGAAATTACAAGCCGAATTATAACTCCAACAACTACAACCCTAATTGGAGGAAGGATCCCAAATTTTCCTGGAGTAATCCTAACAATGCCCTGAATCCACAAGCACATCATCAGAATCAGGGGGTCCTAGATTGCTAACGCGACAGCAACTTCCGCCGAAGAACTTGCCTCCGCAACAGCAACAGCAGCCACCACCTGCCACGAGTAGTATATTGGAGCAGACTCTGGCCACCTTTATGTCTCAGACTGGTACGTATATGGAGAATATTAATCAGTTTGTCAAGAAGACGGAAACCTTTATGGATAAAACCGAGATGAGAATGACAAATCATGAGGCTACCTTGAAATCTCTAGAGACACAAATGGGTCAGGTGTCGCAACATATTAAGCCGAGGCAGAACGGAGGATTCCCTAGCAATACTGAAAATGCTAGACCGCCCCCACATGAGCAATGTAAAGCTATTACTACTAGGAGTGGGAAGAAACTACCAGGGCCAGAAAAGGAAGCTGAAACAGAAAAGGAACCTGCCTTGGATAAACCTGCCGAGGAAGCTGCCCCGACAGGTAACAAACAGACTGCTGCCGATGAGCCTGTCACGACAGCAGAAGCGACAGAGGAGAAAAAAGATGAGTATCGTCCTCAGATTCGCATGCAGTAGGAAGGACGTATTGCTGATTACCGTCCAGCACCACCCTTCCCTCAACGGATACAGCAAGCTAAGCATGAATCTCAACTTAAAAAGATTTATGATATTTTTAAGCAGGTTCATATTAATATTCCACTGTTAGATGCTGTTAGGGAGATGCCCGGTTATGCTAAATTTCTCAAGGATGTTATGTCAAAAAAATCTAAACTTGGGGAATTTGAAACGGTAAAGATGACAGAAGGTTGCATGAGCATTCTTCATCGGCAGCCACCCCAGAAAAAGAAGGATCCGGGGAGCTTCATCATACCTTGTGTAATCGGCGACAAATTTGTGGGTAAGGCATTATGTGATCTTGCTGCTAGTGTTAATCTAATGCCCAAATCTGTTTTTCAGAAACCAGGTATTGGCAAGGCGCGGCCCACGACAGTTACCCTACAGCTAGCCGACCGCTCTTACGTTCACCCCGAAGGAAAAATTGAAGATATTTTGGTAAGAGTGGATAAGCTTATTTTTCCTGCTGACTTTCTTATTTTAGATTGTGAGGCAGATGAGAACGCACCAGTCATCCTCGGGCGACCCTTCTTAGCCACGGGAAGATCATTGATTGATGTGGAGAAAGGAGAACTCACCATGCACGTGAACGATCAAGAAATTAAGTTGAATGTTCTCCAAGCAATGAAACATGCTGATGTGGACGAGGAATGTAAGGCCATCATTGAGGTGACCTTTGATCAACCCTGCATCAGGTCGGGCTGCCGTGATATAAAATTTGGTCACTGCTGCGACAGCCATCTACAGGCCTGTCATGACAGCAATGACGACAGCAACGTCGACAGCACCGACGACAGTGACTCCTCTGAATCCGATACAACTGATACTGAAGGTCATGAGGAGGTAAACTTGTTAGACCATCATCCAGGTAAGTTATTCGAACCTTTGAATTACACTTCGGATAACCATTTAATCCAAAAGCCCTCTACTGTTGAACAACCTGTCTTAGAACTTAAGCCCCTGCCAGGGAGGCTTAAATATGCTTATCTTGGTTGTAATGATACACTGCCCGTAATCATCTCTGCTAAGCTGCCGCAGGAACAGGAACGACAGCTGATCGACATGTTAAGGCAGCACAAAAAGGCGATTGGATGGACGATAGCAGACATTCAAGGCATTAGTCCGGCGATATGCATGCACAAAATCCTCCTAGAGGAAGATCATAAGCCGACTATTGATGCCCAAAGGCGGTTAAACCTTGCGATGAAGGAGGTAGTGCGTAAAGAAATAATTAAATGGCTAGATGCTGGTATTATTTACGCCATCTCCGACAGCAAATGGGTAAGCCCGGTGCAATGTGTTCCCAAGAAAGGAGGCATGACCGTGATAACCAAAGAAAACAATGAGTTAATCCCAACCAGGACTGTGACCGGTTGGAGGGTTTGTATGGACTATCGGAAGCTTAACAAAGCTACCCGAAAAGACCACTTTCCTTTACCTTTTATTGATCAAATGCTTGATAGACTAGCGGGTAAACCTTACTATTGTTTTCTTGATGGTTACTCAGGTTATAACCAAATTGCTATTGCACCAGAGGATCAAGAAAAGACGACTTTCACATGCCCCTACGGAACATACGCATTTAGGAGGATGCCGTTCGGCCTCTGTAACGCACCTGCCACCTTCCAAAGGTGCATGATGGCCATATTCTCCGATATAGTAGAGGACTTCCTAGAGATTTTCATGGATGATTTTTCCGTCTTTGGAGACGATTTTGAGAGCTGCCTCGGCAACCTTCAAAAGGTACTTGAAAGATGCGAAAAAGATAATCTTGTTCTGAATTGGGAAAAATGCCACTTTATGGTGGATGAAGGGATAGTCCTTGGCCATAAGATTAGCTGCCGTGGGATAGAAGTCGACAGGGCCAAAATAGAAGTCATAGAGAAGCTACCGCCGCCGACCACAGTCAAGGGCATTAGAAGTTTTTTAGGGCATGCAGGTTTTTATCGAAGATTCATCGCAAATTTCTCTAAAATCACGAAGCCCCTATGCCATCTCTTAGAACAGAACCGACCCTTTGACTTTAATGAAGAATGTACTGAAGCATTCAAGGTTCTGAAGGAAAAGCTAGTGACAGCCCCCATAGTACAGCCACCAGACTGGACACAGCCGTTTGAGGTTATGTGTGATGCTAGTGACTATGCTGTCGGGGCAGCACTTGGGCAGCGCAGAGATAAGCTGTTTCACGTCATATACTATGCCAGCAAAACGTTGAATGATGCCCAAGTGAACTACACCACCACAGAAAAGGAGCTGTTAGCTGTGGTGTTCTCCATCGACAAGTTTCGTTCTTACATACTTGGGACGAAAGTAATAGTGCACACCGACCATTCTGCCCTTAAGTACTTGTTCGCAAAGAAGGATGCCAAGCCTAGATTGATACGGTGGATCTTGCTACTACAAGAATTCGACCTTGAGATCAAAGACAAAAAGGGGATAGAAAATTAGGTGGCAGACCACTTGTCGAGGTTGGAGAAGGGACAGAGTCTACCGTTCGATGAGACACACATACTGGAGACCTTCCCAGATGAGCAGCTCTTTGTTGCCGCAATCGGTGTCGCGACAGCCATGGCGGCAGGTAAGTTTTCTGACCTTCCCTGGTATGCTGATTTCGTTAATTTTATAGTTAGTGGAATATTACCTTCTGATCTTAATTATCAAGCCAGGAAGAGGTTCCAAAATGATGTTAAGCATTATTATTGGGACGAACCTCTTCTTTTCAAAATGTGTGCAGATCAGGTTATAAGAAGGTGTATACCACAAGAAGAGCAAGAAGACATTCTCCATCACTGCCATGCTTCACAATGTGGAGGTCACTTAGGAGGCAATAAGACTGCTTCCAAGGTGCTGCAGTCAGGGTTCTACTGGCCGACATTATACAAAGATGCACAGGAATTTTATAAGAACTGTGACAGGTGCCAGCGGACAGGCAACATCTCGAGGAGAAACGAGATGCCACTGCAGAACATTTTAGAAGTCGAGATTTTCGACGTTTGGGGGATTGATTTCATGGGACCTTTTCCATCTTCGTGTGGAAATCTTTACATCCTCCTAGCAGTGGATTATGTCTCCAAGTGGGTAGAAGCAATCGCAACTCAAAAGAATGATGCCAAAACGGTCCAAAAGTTTTTGCACAAAAACATTTTTTCTAGATTTGGCATCCCTAAGGCGATTATCAGTGATGAGGGGAGACATTTTGATAATAGGGTAATTGCTGCCGCCTTGAAGAAATACGGTGTCAAGCACAGGATCGCGACAGCATACCACCCACAGACCAATGGACAGGCTGAGATTTCCAATAGGGAAGTGAAGAACATTCTTGAAAAGATGGTTAAACCAACTAGGAAAGACTGGTCTTTACTTCTGAATGATGCATTATGGGCATACAGGACAGCTTTCAAGACTCCATTGGGCATGTCTCCATACCGTTTGATTTATGGGAAAACCTGTCATCTGCCTGTCGAGATAGAGCACAAGGCATATTGGGCAATCAAGGCAGTAAACATGGACTTGGACAAGGCAGGCCAGAAACGGCTGTTAGATTTGAATGAGATCGATGAAATACGGACAATGGCCTACGACAATGCAAGAATATACAAGGAGAAAACAAAGAAGTGGCATGACAAGAAGTTGCTGCCACGACAGTTCTGCCCAGGGCAGCTTGTGTTGTTGTTTAATTCTAGGTTGAAACTCTTCCCAGGGAAGCTTAAATCTAGATGGTCTGGCCCGTTCCAAGTGGTTCAAGTTTTTCCCAATGGTGCCATTACAATTCAATCATTAAAGGACGGGCACCAATTCAAAGTCAATGGACAACGCCTCAAACATTAACAGGGGACTGAAGCCCCAGGAATACAGGAAGTGGTTACTTTAGGAGATGCCCCACAAGGCATCCCTAATTTAACCTAATTTTTATTTTTTTATTTATTTTTTTATTTATTATTATTTATTAGGAAATTAGGTTTATCTTATTCGAATAGTGTTTTGTTTTTCTAATTTCAGTTTTTAGGAAATAAAGGAGTCAAGAAGGAAAGGAGAAGTGAGCCAAGCCCACCGCCCATCCATCAGCCCAATACAGCCCATCTATGGAAACCTGTCGTTTCGGCTGCCGCCGCGGACGGATATGACAGGTTGTCAACAGACTGACACGGCAGACACAGAAGCGTGCGGCAGACGCGTAACAGACGCATAAATGCGTGTCAGACGTGTCAGACACGCTAAATCCGACCTGCCGCCCCGTTATTCACGCCTGCCGTTGCGGCATTAAATGGGCAGCTACCCGACCGCTATAAAATCCCACTCTCATTTTCATTTTTTCTCACTTCTGCTTATTCTTCTTTGCTTTCTCCTCTAGTTTTATTTGTTTTCTCTCTTTCACAGCTCTTGCAACTAAAATGTCGTCGAGACAGACCCGTCGTAGCGCTGCCTCCGCTTCATCTTCAGCAGCAGCGACACCCTTTGCCAACAAGGAGTTATGGGAGGAACGTGGATTCCTGTACAACCGACAAGCTCCCCACATGGGACTCCGGCCGTTCATTGTAAAGGCTATCACGGCTCAACTATGGGAGGACTTTGCCGAACAACCGGCAGAGCTCAATGACACCTTGGTCCGGGAATTCTACGCGGCCATAGACAGCAAAACGGCAACATCTGTCATTGTTCGAGGAGTGGAAGTGCCCTTCACTGCCAACAGCATCAACCACATGTTTGGCCTCTTCTTCAGCCCCGATGATGATGCTCACCAGAAATTTCTTGACACCCTCGATGCTGCCGCCTATGATGCTGTCATAGAGGAGTTGACAGAGGAGGGAACATCATGGACAACCAGCAAGAAAAACCCCCACTCCGTCAACAGGGGGCAACTCCTACCGGAAGCCAAACTTTGGAACGCTTTCATCAAAAAGCGTATCCTGCCGTCTTCCCACCACACGACAGTCAACCGGCAGCGGCTTGCCCTTATTCATTCCATCATGCACGACAGGCCCATCAATGTGGGCAGATATATGAGGGACAGCATCCTGGATTGCGCCTTCCGCTCCGACTCTCGCCTCTGCCTGCCGTTCACCATAACTTCCCTCTGCCGATGTGCTGCTGTGCCCGAGGAACCCTCCGACAAAATCAAGATGGGCAGTGGCTGGACTGACAACAACATCTCCACCCTCATGGAGGTCATCGCCGCATCACCCATCAACCCCTTCGATCCAAATGCCCCTCCTGCAGACTCCGATGAGGAACCTGCCACCGAGCCTGCCGCCGACACCGCTCCGACAGACCAGTCTGCCTACATCCTTGTTGCGCTCCAACGGGTAGAGGAGCGACAAATGGGATTGATGACTTTCATCCGCGATTTCACCAACGCAACGGTAAATTTCATTACCGACACTTTACATTATTCTGATGTCATCTTCCCCACCTTCCCCGCTCATTATTTCCATATCCCCTCCCCTACACCTACACCACCTGTCTCTCCCCATACACATACTTCCGCTTCCACCCAATCACCTGCCCCGACGGCAGCAGGCAGTCCACCGGCCGACACCCCTGCTAGAGGAACAAAGAGGCCTGCCTCCGACGACAGCCCTCTTATTCGGAGGAATTTGGAGAGCGACTTTACGCGGGTCAAGAGAATTAAGCACGTGGCACACAAGAAAAGGCTGCCCAAAGCCACCACCACCAGCAGCTCATGGGACATCGGCAGCAGCTCCGACGTCCGGCTAGTGGAACAACCTGCCCCTCAACCTGCTCCTGAACCTGCCCAGCCCCCTCCGCAGTGCAGACGCCGCCATCAGATCCGCGTCAGCAGCAGCAGCGAGGACAGCGATTGAAAATTTAAGTCTTTATTTTCCTCTTATTGCTGCCTGTCTTTATCTTTTGTGATGTACCTGCCTTTTATTTTTCTGTCATTTTGCATTGAGGGCAATGCAACCCTTGAGTTTGGGGGTGGCAACCCTCCATCATTAAATGGAGTCTTAATTGCATCTTTTTATTATCTGTTGTGTCTTTTATTTTATTTAAGTTAAAAAAAACAGAAAATTTAAACTGTTGGCTTAAAACTTTGAAGTTAACTTACCTGTCATGACGGCTCTGTCGTGGTAGCATCTTTAGGACAGGTTAAGGAAAAGTTTAGAGCCTTTCTATAGTTCTGAAAACTTAAACACCTCTGTGACTGTTATATTGCTTAGATTTCTTTTAGCCAAACTAGAATAGGAAGCTTAGAACTTGGATAGCCCCTAGAGGTGCCTAACACTGGCTCTAGGAAAGAAGTTTAGCAAAAGAAAATAAAAAACCTAGAGGTGCCCGAAACCGGCTCTAGGAAGCTAACTAGAGATGCCCGAAACTGGCTCTAGAAAAACTCAGCTTGAAAATAGAAGAAAAAGAAGCATGAAAATGTGCCTTTTAAAAAAATAAACTTTGGCATAAAAATTCGAGTTAAGAAGTTGAATATTCTAGTGAAACTAAGAGAGTCTTAGCATATAACTTTTCACAAGCATGCACACACTGCACGAGAGCTATAGGGAGATTCCAGACAGATCCTAACTTTTCCGACAGGTTGCTGCCGCCAGAGAGAATGAGCGACGGGTAAGGGACAATTCACTGTTTGAAGGCCAACACAAAAATTTTCAGTTTTCTTTTAAGTCTTCATTGCTTGAGGGCAAGCAAAAACTTGAGTTTGGGGTGTGTTGAGTGTGTAAAAGTTCTATTATTTACACCCTTTTTAACCCATATTTCTGCCGCATTCAAGCATCATTGCATTGCATTTAGGTTAGTTTTCAATAAAACATCACAATTATATAAAAGGCACGGATTCTACTGAGAGATGGCTATTTTTGCAGGTAGCTGCCATGGTTGACGATGAAGGCAGGCGCAGGGCAGATAAGCAGGAAAGCTGAACTGGACAAGCAGCCGAAGAAGACGAACCTGTCATGAACCTGTTGTGACAGCAAGGTGACAGCAGACTTATGAAGAGGAAAAGTAAAGTGGACCTCGATAGATAGAGAAAAATCTGCTCATCTGTCGTGTGAAAGCCAAATATTTTTCCAAGCCCCGGATCAAAAGATATGTCAAGCCAAAGCTCAAGGAAAGGAATTCCCACAAAATAAGGATGCGGATGGAAAGTATGAGTCTTTAGAGATTTAGTCTTTATTAGAATCTTACTTTTAATTAAAGTTGTAATCCTTGTTACCTTAGATAACTTGAGCCCAAAGCTTATATAAGGGCATAGATTTAACCTAGGGCATAACCGATTACCCCATAACCGAAACCAAAAACCCCTGCCGTTTACCTGTCACCGACATGTTCTAATTTCCCCCTAGGGCTACGGGTTGTTTTGTAAAGTAGTTGCAAGGATTGTTTTGTTTTAGGATTTTCCAAGTTCAATAAAATAGACTTCAAGTTCTTTTATCTTGGTTTTAATATCTTGCAAGAGCATCGGGAGAGCATTGTGAGGTTATCCATTTACTTAGCATCGGGAGAGTTAAGTATACGAAAGAGATAAGAGCGCGTTCTCTAGCTTATAGTTGAACCATCTCGTGCCTAGGGATAGGGCGAGGTTAAGTGGCTAAGGAAGAATTCATACACATCGGTGTTCATCCTTCGATTCACGCCGGGAGGTATCATCAAAGACGTGATCGCCGACAGACTTGGACCTAGGGATAGGACAAGGCAGATCTGGGATTCTTGCCAAGCTTGAAGTACGGAGTTGGTGTGTTCGCTGCCGCGACAGCTAACGGACAGCCGCCGCGACAGGTGCTGTCGGCGACGGGCGCGACGATAGAATTGGAGTTCCTAAGCAATTCAATACCTGCACTACTGAGCAATTCAATACCAGCCCATTCTCTCTATCTTGATAACTCAATTCTTTTATTTACGTTTTCTTTTATATTTTCGTGACAATTCTCTAAAATATTTTCTTTACTTTCGTGCAGTGAAATAAGGTGAAGTCATTAGCCCAATCCCTGTGGAGACGATATCCGATACTTCGTATCACTTTACTACTTGCGTCGTGTACACTTGCACTACAATTGCGATAGACTCTTTTACACGCAACAACATGGCTCTGATACCATTAAATGTAACCCTTTAGCTTGGCCTAGACGCCTGACCCGAACTAAGAAGATTACACGGGGAAAACCGAACTCAACTCGTGAAAGTCAACCTCGATCAACGACCCTTTTTTCTTTTATCTTTTCTAGATGCACATTATTATCCTATAAGGTTAGCAAAATGATTAGGCGAAAACGACACAGCGATCGAGTTCAATTAGGGGTTCAATTGCATGCTTTTATCTTTTAGGGACCAAATTGTAAATTTTGTGAATTACAAGGACTATACATGTTTTGGGGTTACCAATCCAAAATTAATCATATAACATGTAAGCATGTCAAGTTTCAACTCACACTAATCATCCAAACTCAATTAATTAAACATACAACATTCAGGGATCAAATCGTAAGAAAGAGAAACCTAGAAAAATTCAAAATCAACATCCAACGATCAAGTGTTTCGGAACGCTAGACTCCGTATAGGAACGGCCATTTCAGAACCATGTTGATCGTTTCGATACGCGGGTGCGTTCTGAGATCCGTTTCGAAACTATGCTTAAGAGTGGCAAAATGTTACGGAACGTGCCTACCCGTTCCGAAACCCCATGATCATTACAGGCCACCGTTTTGAAACAGATAAGGGCGTTCCAAAATGCCTGGCCCTGCAATTTCCCAAATTGCTGGTTTTACATTAGTTTTTACGTCCGAAACCCTTCCAACACATGTCGTAACACACATACAACATGAATACACATCAAAGACCATTAACACAAAGTGCAAGCTAAACCATAGCACCAATCTTGCAAGCTTTAGAACTATAGGCATGCCTCCTAAACGTCAAAACCATAAAAAGGCTAAAAACCACATTCAAGCTTAAACCAATATTCAAAGGCCATTTACAATACCAAACTAGCAAGCCAAAGATGCTCAAGGAGTTAAACATCACCAAGAAATATCAAGAGTTGAAATCCCAACCATTGTCTCTTATTACACCAAGGTAAAACCAAATACATTGTTTAGTCAAGACACTTGGAACCCACTTGCTTTCTCGCTGCCTCTAAAGCTTAATACTCTGTATTGATAAAACAAATGAGCATAATAATAAATCTTAGTGAGGATCGCTAAAACCAAACATTCATCAATGCGTTTACAAAACTGGAATATCACCATTTGTCATCTCATGCCTTTACTTAAAACATGCCCTTTAAAAGCATCAATGCACTTTTTAAATCACATGCTCTTAGCATCATTAAAATCATAGCAAATATTCTTTTGCTCATGTTCAAACCAAGCATCACATGCATTCTAGCATAATTTACAAGCATCACATGCTTAAACCATTAATAAACAACATTATATTGGCTCGCAAGTGATCAACTCTCATCCTATACCAAAACCAATACAAATGACACAATCGGATACACGGATTACAAGCGTTGTCCCACACGCTTCATGCACACCAAATGCATTAAAATGCATTTCATCACCAGCAACCAAACACAAACTCGTTGCTCACCAAAACTACACCAAATTACCCATCCGAAACAACCAAAAACTCAATCGATTGTTTCGTAAACCTAGCCCAGCCAACATACATCACTTTCAACCATTTATAAACATCAAAACACATTTAAAATCAACCTAGACCCATCCTTATACCTCCAGCAAACATAACTTCATCATTTCACCTCAAAAACCCAACTAAAACCTTCAAGAAATTCAAGGATCTCAAGGATTTCGGGATCTATATTATCAAAACCCTTTTTCAACATAATAATCAACTCAAAACTCAATTAAAACTAATCCAAAACATATCTCATCAATATCAATCTAAAAATCAATATTTTACTCATATTTTTGCAAGATTTTGATCTCAAATCAAAACTATAATGAAAACTCAACCAAAAACAACAATTACAAGCCAAAGAGATTGGGAATTTCAATAAAGAACCTTGATTAGAGGTTGAGAACGGGATTTACCTCCAATCATTGTTTCCCTCAATGAATGACAAGTTTTTACTTTACAAATCTTGAAGAAATTAAAAAGGATTCTTTGAAATGAAAGGGAAATCAAGAAAAGAGTGTTTGGAAGAAAAGAAATCTGGAGAAGATGATTTAGAATGGTGTTTGGCTGAAAATGAGAAGAAAAAGGTAGTTACGTGATTAAAACCTCACAAATTAACTATCTAACTAAATAAATAAATAAAAGCCTTTTAAAATCAAATAGTTTAAAAATAATTTTAAACACATGTCAAATTAAGGTAAGGCTAAATTTCCATAAAGCTCCCTAAAGATTCTAAGTCTTTTGGCTCCTTTTTTAAAATTACATTTTTTCACAATTTTGAAACTTTACATTTTGGTCACTACCCAAAATGTAACACTTCCAAAGTCAATTTTGTCAAATTGATTTGACCAACCTCTTAAACCTGATTTTAGAGGATTTTATCAATTTTTACCATATTTGTATCCTATCCCGATCCTTGATTTCCCTAAACCACCTAATGCGATTCGAACCATTTCTGACCGGTCCGATCCGATGTCTAAAACCTCTAGGCCCAAAACCAGGGCGTTACAGTGGGAGCTAAGGTATTGGATGTAGGTGCTTTTTTAGAAGGCTGACTACTATAAATCCTTGTGTTTATTGTCTATTTTTTGCTTCCCATAAAATCACCCAAAATCCAACTTCTCCGCCACTTGGCTAGCTAAATCGGTTGAAGAAAATCAAGCCTATCAAGCCTAACAATTAGTATCAGAGCGAGGCTCAATCGAAGGGGATTAACATCCTATTGAGGCGATCCAGAAAGCTCGATACATCAATTCGATCAACCGATCAAATGACGCAAATCCATCGACAAGCCACCATTTTTTGACGGGACCAGTTATTCCTATTGGAAGAGAAGAATGATGTATTTCACCAAGGCTAAAGATTACAAGCTTTGGGACATAGTTGAGGAAGGTCCGTTCGTGCCACAGTAAAGCAAGGCGGAATGGAGTGTTGATGATCGTAAGAAGATGGAGCTAAATTGCAAGGCTTTGCATATCCTCTTTTGTGCATTTAGCCCCAACATCTATGAGAAGATGTCTTATTGTGAAGATGCCAAGGAGGTATGGGACAAGCTTAGAGTCGCATACGAAGGAACCAACAAAGTAAAAGAGACCAAGATCGGTCTTCTCAACTTCAAGTATGAGAAGTTCAAGATGGAACCGGATGAGGACATCGCGAAGATGTTCGATAGATTCTCCACCATCACAAATGAGTTCAAAGGCTATGGAGAAATCATTCCGGAAGATAAGCTTGTCCGAAAGCTTCTCTACTCTCTTCCTAAGTCACGAGGACTCAAAGAAGACCGCCATCATGGAAGCCAAGAATCTCAAGACATTAAAGCTTGATGAACTCATGGGGTCTCTTCTCACTCATGATATCATCAAGAAAGGAAAAAAAGAGGAGAAGAAGAAGGAAGACATAAAGAAGATGGGGAAGAAAAAAATCATGGAGCTTGACATCAACACGAATGCCATTGTTCTCAAATCCTCCAAGTGCAACCATGTTGAATCAAGCAAGGATGAAGATGAAAAAGAGATAGTTCATCTCTTCAAGAAGTGTGCCTCATTCATGAAGAAAGCTATGAAAGAATTCCAATTTAAAACAAGGAGAAAGAAGAGGGCAAGCACTTCAAGCCATAAGAAGAAGGCATATGTGGCTACGTGGAGTGATGAAGACTCCACCGACAATGAACAAGCTAACCTTTGCCTTATGGCCATCCAAGAAGATTCAAGGGTAACTTCTAATTCATCCACTTCTACTTCCTACACTTTTGATGAATTACAAGATGCTAATGATGATTTGGTTTTTGGAATTCAAAAATCACGTTTCGAAAAATAAAAAGTTAGATTCAAATTTGAAAATTCAAAATGACTTAAATTCTAAAACTAAACTTGAACTTGAAGCAAAACTCAATAAGTTTGAAAAAAATGTGTTGACTTACAAAATTTGCTTCATAAAGTTCAAGAGGAAAAGTATTTGATTTCCAAAGAGCTTGAAAAGAAAAATAGTTTTGGAAAATCAAACTTTTATGTTAGACAATCTAGTGCCCCTAGATTTTGAATGGCAAAGTTTTTAGAAGGATTTGGACCCAAAAGGACTAAGTACTTCAACTAAAAAAGATGAAATTGAAAATTGGATTCCTAAGGGGACTAAATTTTGTGCCACTAATGTCTATGGATCCAAAGCAATTTGGATACCAAAAATTACTTGATTGTCTTATGTTAGGTGTGACGGAGAATGATCAACAAATCCAAATTTGAGGTGGAGCTCCATACACACAAGGAAGAACACTTGAAGAAGGAAGGCTTCACAACCTCCCTTGAAGTTCAATTAGATTATTTTCTTTACAACTAGATTATCATATTGTTGGACTAAAAATATTTAATGCTTTAAGTAAGGGGAAGCAAATTTTAAAACCAATGTTTTTAATTTTGTCAAAATTTTTAACCTCCTGTGTTATTTTGAGCTTAAAGTCACTTAAATTCTTTTTGATATAACAAAAAAGGGAGAAATAGTATGAAAAATTTATTTTTCAAGTGAATAAGGGGGAGCTTTAAATTTCATTTATTTTTAAAATCTCTTATTCAAAAATTTAAAATACTAAGGGGAGAATCCCAAACAATTTTTCAAGTTGGTTTTATTATATCAAAAAGGGGGAGATTTTGAAAATATAGATTTTGATATAATAAATTGAAAAATGTTGTGGTCTAAATTGTAAAGAATTTAAAATATGTGCCCCATTATTAAGGATTCTTAAAAAGGTTTTGTTTTAAAACGTTTTTAAGTAGCCAAACCTGTGATTTTAATGTACCTATTTCGATACATGCATAATCTGTGTCGATACGTTTTGAAACTGCCAAAATGTGTTTTGATACAAGCCTTCGTGTTTCGATACACCTACGTGGCACACCCCAACGGTTAAAACCCCTAATGGTTATTTCCCAACGGTCTTTTGAATTGCATGTGTTTCGATACGAGACCAAGCGTTTCGAAATGAGTGTTTCGATACAGCCTATGGTATTTCGAAACAGGATACTGAATCAGAACCAACGGCTAGTTCTAAAGAATGGCGTTTCAATACAACTACCCGTCTATCGAAACAGACATCACTAGAATTGCACTTATAGCGGGAAATAAAGTCTTCAACGGCTCCAATTCAATCATAACGGTCCTCAGTGGCCACAAACTCAATTGGGAGTATAAAAGGGACCTCCATGCATCAATAAAAGGTTAATGCTTCAATTGTCAACAACTATATGATGAGAAATTTTTCTTAGGGCTTTACTTGTTAATTCTTTGTATAAACAACACTTGTGACTCAAAATTGTCAAATTTTCTCAAGTGTTTAGGTTTGAGTGAGTGCTAAAGTGTGCAAACATCAACCTTGCAAGAGGTAGTTTAGTTTGCTTTTTATTCATCTCTTGTAAAGAGGGTTTGATCAAGCTTTGGGCTAGAAAGCTTTGATCATTGTAAGTGTTTCCTCATAAGGCTAGAAAATGGGATGAATTAATGAGTGAATTGATTGGGAAATCCTTAGTGGGAGCTAAGGTAGTGGATGTAGGTGTATGTTTAGAAGGTGGAACCACTATAAATCCTTGTGTTTATTATCTAATTTTTGCTTCCCACAAAATTACCCAAAATCCAACTTCTCCACTACTTGGCTAGCTAAATCGATTGAAGGAAATCGAGCCTATCAAGCCTAAAAATTCATCAACAATCGCATCCTTCCAACCCGAAATCAATCTACGGTTTCTTGTCGTCGGCTGATAATCCTTCACTCTTTCATCAACAACTAGGACATCAACCGATATGAATATATTTACGAAACCAATTTTACACATTTTAAACATTTAATCCAGATTTTACCATTAACAAGGCTTTAAGCTACAACAACACTAAATCTAGCAATCTTAAACCACTAAATAAAACAAGGCTACAACTTTATAATCTTCAAGAATAATATGAGTCAAAGATGTGCTGACCTTAAGCCAAAAATCCCGAAATGTAGTCTTACCCTAAGCTTCTCCAACTTTCCCTCTTGCCTCAAGCTTGAAGAAAAACCCCAAACACCTCCTCTTGCCATACAAACATGGAAAATGTATCAAGACTTGAAATAAAATACAATTCAAGGTTTATCTACGAATTTGCAACATATGAACCGGATGAGAGCTCTTGAAACCCTCAATCCTTCACAAACCCATAAATGAGAAACCTACCATTTTTCCTAAAAAATATACTTTTCTTAGAGCTCTTGAAGAGAAGATTAACATACTCCAACCTCGAACCTTGAATGGGAGAAATGATTGGTAAAGTTTCGATTTTAAATGTTAGAGATCAAGCTTGAAGGTAGAGAGAAACATGAGTGTGTGGGAGAAGGAAAAAGATGAAGAAGATGATACCATATTGTCCCTTCCCTTATTATAACGTGATATACCAAGGAAACAAGGGAATTCAGCCTTTATTTTGAAAACATGTATAATCACCACATAAAACCCTCAAGTTTTACTTGTTTCATGAAATGGCCACTCCACAAGCCCAAACGACTCAATTCTCATTCATTTAAGCCCAAACGTGGCCCAATGGGTCAAATCACCCAAGCCAACATGAAGGTCTTTGTTCTGTGTTTTGAGTACTACGCAAATGGTGCAAGTGTACACGTCGCAAGTAATAAAGTGATAAGTATCGAGTATCGTCTTTAAAGGAATTGGTTTGGGCCACTTTGCTTAAGTTATTACACTGTAAAAGAAATAATATTAAAGGTGATGAATAATAAGTAAAATAAACTAGTAAATAGAAAGAAAAGAGTAATCGATTGAAGAGAGTAGGTCGGGTTATCGCAAGTCGTGGTGAGATGATTGAATGGACCGTCGTAGTAATTGGTTGCTTGTTAAGTGTTCAAAAATACTATTTTTATTACCCTTTTTTCTCATATTATTGTTAGACTTAAGCTCATTTTAGTTGCATTATTAGGCATTCATGCATGTTTTAATGATTTCCTTCACCGTTATGCTTGAATTCATATTTTGAATAATTTTGTGGAAAAAGGTATTGTCGGTAGTTGTTTTTATGCGTGTATGATTAGTTGCTAGGGTAGGGCTAGAACCAGTTGCCAGAGCAATGCAGGTAGAATATGCCGAATCAGTTGCAAGAGTAATGCAGGAGGGATATGCCGAACCAGTTGTCAAGGCAACCGCCGACAACTTAGAATTAGGTAAAGTGGTAGCCGAATTGATGAGCGGATAAATATGACTTAATCAGGATAGGTGGCGTGGAGAAAAAGAGTTGGAAGTCCATGAAGAGGTCAAAAGGAGATTAAATTCCAAGAAAATATGAGAAGTTTTAGTTGGAATAAAATTAAAAGAGATTTAATATTTCTTTTATTCAATTTAAATCCAACTTAACTTCCTCCTCAAGAAAGACTTTGACCTAGCCATCTCATATAAATAAGAAGCCCAACAGCCTATTTTGAGGGCAAGTTTGATAAACATGGTGTGTGATAGAGGGAGAGAATCCAAGAGAGGGGCTGACAACTTCATCCTCTTCTTCCTTCTTCTTTGTTTTGGTTTTGATCATGCTAGGGATATTTTATTTTGAGTTTTTCTTGAACCTATCCATGAACTAAACTCTTTTGGCTAGGATTATTGTGTTTAGTGGTTGTGAGAAAATGATTGGATTTGTTCAGGTTTTGTTATGCAATTTAAGTTCAAGGTTTGTTCATTATTGTTTTTATTTTTGCTTGCGATTGAATCGGGAGAGGATCTCGTGAATGCATCCATTTATCTAATATCGGGAGAGTTAGATTCAAGAAATGAATGAACATGGTTTTGTCTAAATCGATGAAGACTAATTCGGTTTAGGAATAAGTTACTAATTTCAACGGCTAAAAGAAGCGCAAGATAGGTTGGTGTTCACACATGATTAACACGGGGATGTATTATCAAGGCATGCACATCGACTAAAGTTTCAAATTAGGGATAAGGAGAAACCATTGAAGAATGCTTTACCTAACCTTGAAGGTTGCCGCCCAATTGCCTAAGCAATCGATTCACTAGTTACACTGCCAACCGCCTTACCAATTTCCCAAGCAGATGTTTTGTTAATTGCCCATACAATCGTATCGTTAGTTGCCCAGGCAATCGTGTTGCCTATTGCCAAAGCAATCACGTTGCCTCTGCATGCAAAACAGATATTGCCTATTCAATTTTTACACCATGAATCACTTTAATCCGTCATATTCTCTCAATCATTCAACTTTTCTTTTATTTAATTGCTCTTTATTTTACTTGTTAATTAGAACTCCTACAATCACCAACTTGTGTTTTTATTTTCAGTGTGTGAAAGTTATTCCTGAAGTAGCATCAATCCATGTGGAGACGATATCTTTCTATATAATAACTTGCAACATAAAACTTGCAACAATTTTGAAGAATTTAATATGCGTAATGTAACCCCCTCGACTCGGTCTGGCCGAATAACCGAACCATTGGATCACACGGGGAATATTGAAGTAAACTAGAAGGTTTACCTCAATAAAAAATCTTTTTTATCATGTCTAGATGCTCATTAGGATCCTAAGTGTTTAACATCGCAGCGGAACAATTTGCAACTCGATCAAACAACGAGTTGAAACTCAATTGCATTCAAATACGTTTTAAGGACCATTTTTTAATTTTATCATGATACAAGGACTTATCCACTTTTATAGTTACCAATCTTTAATTAAACATTTTTCATGCTTCATTGCCAAAACTCAGCTCAAAATAATCATTCATGCTCATTTAATTGCATACACAATTGTATCGAAACATGCGTATGAAAACAGGTTCTCATGGCCTGGAACACATGCCCGTATCGAAACACCCTTTGAGGTGTTTCGAAACAGAGGTTTCCAGTGGCAAAATGTAACAGAACAGACCTCCCTGTTTCGAAACCCTTAGGCCATTTCAGGGTCACTGTTTTGGTAGAGGCTCGAGTGTACTGAAACACTTGGGCCTGTAATGACACTTTTTGCTGGTTTTTCACTCCTTAATCCATACTTAGCCATTCTAACATGCTTTAAACACACATACATAATATTTAGAACATCAAACCACAACATACATGGTAGAAACAACATCATAGCAAGTTCATAGGCATCAAGGGAATCTATATGCATGCAACCTATGCAAAATAGCCACTTAGAAGTCAAAACACAAACCAAACATTATAGGTCATTTATAAGTCATTAAGAGCATTCAAAACTTGCCACAAACCAGGGAGTTTTGAAACATATCTCCCAACGAACATGATATCCTCCTATTTCCAACTTTTATTACTAATAATCAATTGTAAAATCACACTTGAGCTTAACCACACTTCTTGGAATTCTACTTGCCTCTTTGCTGCCCAAGCAAGCTAATTCTCTGCATTGTTGGAAAAGAGAGCATAAGAATAATTGATTAGTGAGGGGTTCTCAAAACAAACTAACACAACAATGCATTTTTAAAACCATTTATCATTTAGAAATCTCTATCTCATCATGCTCATTCTATCTCATTCTTGAAATCTTTTTCAAAGCAAAACCACAACATTTAAATCACATGTACCATCTATCTCATGCATTCAACAAATGCATAGTCTTAAGAAAAAGCCTCACATGCTTAAATCTCATAAAGCTATTCTCAAATCATATTCTCATATGCAAAACACAATGCATAAGATCATTTAAAACAAGGTACATGTGAATCTCATAATCAATCTCATATATTGGCATTTTAACAACATTACTGTAACACCCCAATTTTGGGCTTAGAAGTTTAGGGTCTGAACCAGACCGGTCTGATTTTCGGTTCGAATATAAAAGGAGGTTTAAGGGAAAGCCTAGTTCGGGATGCTTTAAAAATATGGAAAAATATCTAAATATCTTATTTTAATATATATAAGAGAGTGGTGAAATCAATTTTACAAAATAAGGTTTGGAAATACAACATTTTGGAATAGTGACTAAAATGCGATTTTTGAAAAGTTTAGTGGCGATTGTTTTGTAAGGATTGAAACTTTGAATCTTTAAGGAGCTAATTTACCCAAAAATGATTTCTCCAGATTTTTCATTAATTTGAGTGAATTAATTAATGTTTTAATTAATTAGAAGAGAAGAGAAACAACCTTTTGGAAAAAAATCATAACTAACTTTTCCTAAAATTTTCTCACTTCTTTTTCTCTCAAAATTCCATCATCCAAACACTTTTCTCCAGAAACTTTTATTTTGATTTTCACTTCAATTGATGAGATTTCTATCATCAATTAATTCCTAATCATCCTAGCATCAAATCCTTTTGATTTCCTCATTGGATTTTCAAGAAAATTGGCTCAAATCAAGGAGAAATCACCATTTAGAGGTAAGGTTGTTCTTATCCTCTAAATACTCGGTTCTTTACTGAAATTCCCAAGTTATCAATCCTTAATTTAAGTTTTATAAATGGTTTTAATCATACGAACTTGATTTTGGCTTACAACTCAAGATTTGGAAGAAATCTTGAAGAATTTCGTTATGATTGTTTGGGTTCTGTTTTGAGATGTTTCTTAAATGTTTTTTGGATGTCTAATGATGTGTAAATGAGGTTTTATCAATGCAATCCTGAATAGGTTGTATTTCCTAAGTTTTTGCTTATGAAAATGGTGGTTTTTGGGGTGATCTTGGTGTTCTGTTATAGCTGGAGGTATAAGGACGAGTTTAGGATCATTTTGGATGTTAATTGATATTTAGAAATGTTTAGAAGTGATGGATCTTGGCTGGGTTATGTTTTGGAAGAGTTTGGAGGTGATTTCGGTTGTGTTTGGTGGCCGAAATGTTGGTTTTGGTTAGAGCAGCGAGTTTAAGTGTGTTGGCTGAAGATTTCAATGCATGATGATGCATTAATCCTATGCTTTGATGTGTTTAAAATAGGGGAGACATCTTCGGACACCTTAGGAGTTGATCCGAAGGCTTGATCAGCGTTTCGGCAAGCAAGCGAAACGTAATTGGTGAGTGGAGTATAGTTTCCATCTTTGGAACAATTATTTGAAGGTTATGGGAGCTTAGTTTAAGTCTAAACAACTTAGCTAAGCTCAAGTGTAAGTTTTCGAAAAAACTCCCTTGAATGAGCCATGAGGTGGTTCGATGCATTGGTTATAATTTGCATGTTTAAATTCTATTTTGAAAGCATGTTTTAGCATGGCTAATGCTGGTTTTGAAAGCCATATGTTGAAGGATGCTCAAGGTAAGAGATCCTTGGTTTGACATGTTGTAAATGTGGATTTGATGTATAGTGATGCATGATGTTAAATGGCTTTGTTTAATGCTTTAAATAGTGAGTTGTTGATGTTATATGATGTATATTGGCAAGTGATGTAATGGTTTTAAAGTACTTGAATCAGATATAGTTAGTCGGCTATAGGATTGGGTGCACCGTGAATAAAGTCGCCTTGGATGTTGAGGGGTTGTGATTATACCGTACACTCCATCCAAGTACACTAACGAGTAAGGTAAGATCACAACGGTGGTTAAAAGTCCGTGTGTGGATCTTGTGTTATGTGTCCCGTGTTCTCGTTAGTGGAATTATACAACTACGGATGAGTGATGTTGAGGGGTTGTGATTGTACCGTTAAACTCCATCACAGGTGTTGAGGGGTTGTGATTGTACCGGTAAACTCCACCTTGTGTTGTTCGGTAGTGTGTATGAAGTGTGTGGGACAACGCTTGTAATCCGCGTATCCGATTGTGTTTTGTGTTGTAAATGGTTATGGATTATCACTTGAAAGCCAAAATGATATGTTGATTGTATTGAAGCATGAGATGCTTGTAAAGTATGCAAGGTTGCATGAAAAGAGATGAGCATGTGTCTAAAAGCTTTGTTGAAGTGTTTACCAATTGCATTATTGTGTTGTTTTCTTTAGAGCATGCCTCACTAAGCAATTGTGCTTACGCTCTCTCTCTTGAACCAATAATGCAGATAATTGAAGTGTTTGAGAGCAACAAGGAGGCAAAGAGTCCAAGGGAAATTAAGCTCATGTATGGTGATGTTTTCACAACACTGTTAGTTTTTGATATTTTGGCAATGGGAACCTAAGATGTGATTTGGGAGATGTTTTGGACTCCCTAGTTTGTGGCATGATGCTTTTGATTGTTTGGATTTGTAATTGGCCTTTTGATGCTTGGTTTGGTGTTTTGTTGGTTGGTTGGTTTTGGATATTAGGATGCATGCCTATAGACTTGTGGAATTCCATGTTTGATGCTATGAATGTGTTTTGAAGTTGCAAACATGTACCTTATATGTATGATGACTTGTTGGCATGGTTAGGGAGTAATTAGGATGTGTTTGAGTGGTTAAATGGAAGAAAAACCAGCAATTTCTACAACTTCTGGGCAAACCATATCGGAACGGGCACTGGCGTTTCGAAACGGGGGCCTGTAATGGCCTTCGTGTTTCGTAACGACTGGAGGCCATTCCGAAACGATTTGGCCACTAGAAGGCCCTGTTTCGAAAATAGTCTCGAAACGAACCCGTGTTTCGGAAGGGTCAACACCGTTTCGAAACAGGTGACCGTTGGGCACTGATTTGAATGGTGTTGAGGTTTGCAAGCTTCAGTTTTAGTCCCAGATTTTGTAATTGCAATTATATGAGTTTGAGACGTCCGATTAAGGTGAAATTTGACAGGGAAGCATGTAATATGACTAATTAAATATTGGTAACCTTAAAATCAGTTAATACCTCTAAATTTCCAAAATTTACATTTTGCCCCTAATATTTGTATTTTGTGCAATTGAGTCCCTCATGATGTTCGATCGATGTGCTTTTCACCTGTATGTTTCGTGTGTGCTCACATAGGGTTAATGTGTATCTAGATAAGACTAAAAAGAAAAAAAAGGGTCGTTAATCAAGGTTGACTTATGGGTTGACTTTGATTTTCCCCGTGTAATCTTCGTAGTTCGGGTCATTCGTCTAGGCCGGGCTAAGGGGGTTACATTTACTGGGATATGTAGATAGCTTGACTAAATGTCACGTCATACCTCGATGGATTCTCACATCACCGGGCTCTCATGGCGGTATCTCTCATTGCCACAAAGCTTCGGTGTTTCACCAAGACCTACTGTAGTGGAATCCATTATCACCACACTCTCACTTTGGAACGAGATGGCACTACTCCCATTGCCCGAACCAAAGAGAACGTACGAATTATGTATATTATAGTGCGCTTCTCATCCTATTGGTCGACCAATTATATCCGATAACAATAATCTCATCCCATGCAACTATATTCATTTTAACATCATTACCTACTGTTTTTCAATACATCAATCTAAAACATTCTCATTCCATTTCAAAAGCATGTACAATGCATAGCATTTTCTCAAATAGTTCTATCTCATTGAAATATCAATTCTATCTCATGGGATCATTAAAATCATCGTTTCATTTATCAAAACATGCATAAAACAGTAGGTATAAATCTATTCTAAAAAAAGAGCATGATCATAAAACCAATGGGACAATAACAGAGAAATGAGAGCGAAACATCGCATACGTACTTCCAGATTTAGGTTACTATTTCAAACTCAACCTAAACCCCCAAACCTTGCTTTCAAGTCTTTAAAAGACTTTTATAACCAATTCCACTCATCGATCACGCCTCGCTTGCTTTGCCGAAGCAAAATCAAGCTTCTGAAGCTTTCGAAATTTCACCAATCTCGTCCGATGTACTCTCCCCTATTTATAACACACAAGAACAAAGGATTAATGCATCTCTATGCATTAAAGTCACCAGAAAGCTAAGCTACCTCGCTGCTCTGTCCAAAAACACCAAAATGGCTATCCAAAACAACCGAAAACACCTTCGATTACTTTCTAAACTTTACCCAGCCAAAATCTAACACTTCTAACCACTTTTAATCATCAACTAACATTTAAAAACTACATAATCCCATCCATAAACCTCCAACAACACCAGAAACTCAAAACTTCACCAAAACCCCCAAGTCTAGCAATCTACAACTAGAGATCCAAACCAATTCAGGATTATTATGATAAAACCTTTATTTCAACATCATTTAACATCCAAATCTTGATTAATAACAACCTTATATCAAGGAAAACAGTAGAATTACGAAAATTACAAAATCTCAACATTAAACATAAATTTAACCAAATTTCCATGATTAATACATCAAAACGACATAGCAAACATATGTAAAGGATTGATAACTTGGGAATTTCAGTAAAGAACTTATCATTAGAGGAGGAGAACGAACCTTACCTAAAATGGGTGAAATCTCTCTCAATTGGATGCGATTTTCTTGAAAAATCAAAGGAAAATTATAAGGATTTGTAAATCAAGATTGAAGAATCCTTTTGAAATCATAAACTCGGCAAATCAAGAGCATTACCTCAAGTTGCTTGAAAATGGAGAGTGTTTGGCTGAAGAAAATCTTTGAGAGAAAATAGAATGAGAGAAAATGACGTAAAAGAGGTTTTAATGAAAAAGTCAATTCTCCTTTATTAAACCTTTTAATATTTAATAAAAACACTATTAAAATGTCCCAAATTAATTGAGAAATCTTATAAAAACAATTATGTAAATTAGATCCTTAAATATTCAATTTCGAATCCTTTTACAAAATAGTCACTAAACAACTTTACAAAAATCGCATTTGGTCTCTAACTCAAAATATCGTACTTCCAAAATCTTTTTCTTAAAATTGATTTTACCAAAATCATTTATATAATTAATAATGATTTTTAAGCATTTTCTCATATTTTTATCTTAACCCAAACCTTGATTTCCCTAAACCACTCCCGAAAACTCTAATCTATAGTCTACGCCCTACAAACCTCTAATTCACCTCAAATTCTTCTAGGCCCAAAATCAGGGCATTACAACTCTCCCCCACTTAGGAAATTTCATCCTCGAAATTTTTACCTGAAGGAAAAAGTTGAGGAAACTACTTCTTCATGTCATCATTTCTTTCCCACGTGCCTTCTACAACACCAAAATGCAATGATGTAACATCTCAACATATCCTCCAACACTTGGATAACTCGTTCTAACTGGCCTTCTGTTTGAGGATGATACGATGTACTGAAATTCAAACGCGTGACCAACGCTTGATGAAGTCACTCCCAAAACCTTGTTGTGAAACGCAGATCTTGATCCGAAACATTGGACTTAGGCACTCCATGCAACCTCACAATCTCAGAGATGTACAAATCCACCAACTTGTCTAACGTATACGTAGTATGCACCGCCAAGAAATGTGCACACTTCGTAAAACGATCAACAATCACCCAAATGGAATTCTTATTGGATGGTGTCAAAGGCAATCCCATAACGAAATCCATGGTGATTCTCTCCCATTTCCATTCTAGAATCTTCAAAGGTTGCAATGATCCAAAAGGAAATTGATGCCCAACTTTCAGTCATTGACAAACCAAGCACTTACTAACAAAATCAGCAACGTCTCTCTTCAAACCAACCCAATTGTACTCATCCTTCAACCCAAGATACATCTTTGTCCTACCAGTATGCATAGATAAGGACTACTCTGAGCCTTAGTCAGAATAGTGCACCTTAGCTCAACATCCTCTGACACAACTATTCGACTCTTAAAACACAAAACACCATTATCAGTGAAACAAAAGTTCGTTGGATTTCTTTTCGCAATGTCCTGAACTTGTTATACAAACAAATCATGTAACAACTGTTTCTCCTTAATCAACTCTACCAACGAGGGTTTCACTTGAAGTTCAGCCACTAAACCACCATCTCATGATACACTCAACCGAGCAAACATAGCCCTTCACTCAATAGCACCTTCCTACTCAAGGCATCATCTACAACGTTAGCCTTCCCCGGATGGTACTCGATCGTCAAGTCACAATCTTTGAGCAACTCAAGCCACCTTCGTTGCCTAAGATTCAACTCTTTTTGGGACATCAAGTACTTCAAACTTTTGTGATATGTGTACATCGTACACCTTTCACCATAAAGGTAATGCCTCTAGATTTTCAAGGCAAACACATGTTGGATCACGTCGGCAAGCCCCGTGGCGCAGCGGAAAAATTAATCCAACATAATCCAGCCAGGATCCATGTACATGAACGAATCCGGGGTGAAAAGATAAATAATTACCTTTTAAAACTCTGGAAACTGGAAAACCAACGGTATGTCGGAATAACCACGTCAAGTAAAACCGGAATCGTCACAGGTTCACAACGACCTCTACGAAGTCCACCCGAACAAAACGAACAAAGTTTCTGCCTCCCTAACACTTAGGGATAAATTTCGACAGGTTTGAACACCTTCTAGGGAGAAGTCGAAATCCCTCTAGGGATTCCTGAGGGAGTCTGTGTAACACCCCAATTTTGGGCTTGGAAGTTTAGGGTCTGAATCGGATCGGTCTGATTTTTTGTTCGAATATAAAAGGTGGTTTTAAGGAAAGCCTAGTTCAGGTTGCATTAAAAATATCTAAAAATCCTCTTTTAATATATATAAGAGAGTGGTGAAATCAATTTTACAAAATAAGGTTTGGAAGTGCAACATTTCGAAATAGTGACTAAAATGTAACTTTTGAAAAGTTTAGTGGTGACTGTTTCGTAAGGATTGAAACTTTGAATCTTTAAGGAGCTAATTTACCCAAGAAAGGATTTCTCCAGATTTTTCTTAGATTTTAATGATTCATTTAATGTTTAATTAATTAAAGGAAAAGAGGGAAACCATATTTTAGCTTTTCATAACTAACTTTCTTAAAAACTTTCTCATCTCATTTTCTCTCAAAATTCCCTCAGACAAGGGTGTGAAGCTTATCTAGCCTTTGTGATGAATCCTAGCTCAAAGGAATTGCGAGTCCAAGATATCAGGACTGTGCGATAGTTTCCTGGTGTGTTTCCGGAGGAGTTGTCTGGGTTACCTCCTAATCGAGAAGTGGAGTTTGGGATTGAGCTGTATGAAAACACAACTCTAGTGTCTATTACTCCTTATCGAATGACACCTAAGGAGTTGAAGGAGCTGAAGACGCAACTTCAGGAGTTGCTTGATCGTGGTTTCATTCGGCCGAGTGTGTCACCTTGGGGTGCACCGGTCCTGTTTGTGAAGAAAAAGGATGGCACTATGAGAATGTGAATTGATTATCGTCAGCTGCACAAGTTGACTATCAAGAATCGGTATCCATTGCCGAGGATTGATGATCTTTTTGATCAATTTCGGGGAGCGGCTGTGTTCTCTAAGATTGACTTAAGGTCAGGGTATTACCAGTTGAAGGTGAAGGATGTGGGTGTGCCATAGACAGCCTTTAGAACGAGGTATGGGCATTATGAGTTCCTTGTGATGCCTTTTGGATTGACGAATGCTCCTGCAGCTTTTATGGACATGATGAATAGAGTGTTCCACGAGTATTTGGACAAGTTTGTTGTGGTGTTCATTGATGATATCCTTGTGTACTCTCGTACTGAGGAGGAGCATGAGGGGCATTTGCGGATTGTGTTGTAGGCTCTGTTGGAGAATCAGTTTTATGCTAAGCTAAGCAAGTGTGAATTCTGGCTTAGAGAAGTTGTATTCCTTGGTCATGTGGTTTCTGCTGAGGGGATTCATGTTGATCCTCAAAAGATTGAAGTAGTGATGAATTGGAAGCCTCCTAAGTCTGTTCATGAAGTCCGTAGTTTCCTTGGTTTGGCAGGATACTACCGGAGGTTCGTGGATGGATTTTCTAAGATTGTTGCACCTTTGACGAAGTTGCTGCAGAAGGATGTCAAGTATGAGTGGACAGAAGCGAGACAACAGGCTTTTGAGAAGCTGAAGGCATCTTTGACGCAAGCTCCTATCTTGGTTCAACCTGAATCAGGGAAAGAGTTTGTGGTGTACAGTGACGCATCCTATGTTGGTTTGGGGTGTGTGTTGATGCAAGAGGGTAAGGTGGTGTCTTATGCATCGCACCAGTTGAAGGTGCATGAGCACAATTATCCTACGCATGACACTGAGTTAGCTGCGTTGGTTTTTGCTTTGAAAATTTGGAGACATTACCTGTATGGTGAGAAGTGTTCGGTTTACACGGATCACAAAAGTTTAAAGTATCTGATGTCTCAAAAAGAGTTGAATCTTAGGCAACGACGTTGGGTGGAGTTGCTTAAAGATTACGATATGACGATCGAGTACCATCCGGGCAAAGCTAATGTTGTAGCGGACGCCTTGAGTAGGAAGGTGGCAGTGGAGTTGAGGGCTATGTTTGCCAGTTTGAGCATTTCGCGAGATGGAGGTCTTGTGGCTGAGTTGCAAGTGAAACCATCTTTGGTTCAGTTGATAAAGGATAAACATTTGTTGGATGATTCCTTGGTGCCACATGTTCATGATATTGCTGAGGATAGACCATCAGATTTCTGTTTTAACGATGATGAGGTTCTATGTTTTGGGAGTCGGATAGTAGTGCCCAATGATGCTGAGTTGAGGCGTGCTATTATGACTGAAGCTCATAGTAGTCCTTTTGCTATGCACCCTGGTAGTACAAAGATGTATCGTGATCTTAAGGATGAGTACTATTGGGTGGGTTTAAAGAAAGATGTTGCGGAGTATGTGAGTAAGTGCATGGTATGTCAGCGAGTTAAGGCTGAGCATCAGTTTCCTTCTGGGTTGTTGCAACCGTTGAGGATTCCTGAGTGGAAGTGGGAAAGGATTACCATGGACTTTGTGTCTGGTTTGACTTTGTCGCCATCGAAGAAGAATTCGGTGTGGGTGATTGTGGATCGCCTTATGAAGTGTGCTCATTTCTTCCATGTGCATACTACGTACACTTTGGAAAAGCTTGCAGAGCTGTACATTGCTGAGATTGTGCGGCTGCATGGTGTGCCAAAGTCGATAGTGTCGGATCGAGATCCGAGGTTTACATCGCGTTTCTGGGAATGTTTGCATCAAGCTTTGGGTACACGGCTGAATTTCAGTACATCTTATCATCCACAGTCAGATGGACAGTCTGAGCGTGTTATCCAAGTGCTGGAGGATATGTTGAGGTGATGTGTGATTGAGTTTCAAGGATCTTGGGAGAAGCATTTGGCTTTGGTGGAGTTTGCTTATAACAATAGCTACCAGGCAAGTATTCAAATTGCACCTTATGAAGCCTTGTACGGGAAGAAGTGCAGAACTCCTCTTTGCTGGGCTGAAACAGGTCAGAAGTTTGTTTCAATGCTAGCTTTGTTGAAAGGAACCACCGAGAAGGTGAAGCTCATTTGTGAGCGATTGAAGGCAGCTTCTGATCGACAGAAATCTTACGCGGATTTGAAGCGTAAGGAGGTTGAGTATGGCGGTAGGTGACCGTGTGTTTTTGAAAGTTTCGCCTTGGAAAAAGGTGATGAGGTTTGGCCGAAAGGGTAAGTTGAGACCTAGGTACATTCGACCATACGAGGTGATTGAACGTGTGGGTCCTGTTGCGTACAAGTTGAGATTGCCGCAAGAGTTGGAAAGGATTCATGATGTATTTCATGTTTCTATGCTTCGGAGGTATAGATCGGATCCTTCGCATGTTATGCCTGTGGAGGAAGTGGAGTTGAATCCAGACTTGACCTATGATGAGGACCCGGTGGAAATTCTGGATTCAGACAGTAAAGTTCTTCGAGGCAAGACCATTGAGTTGGTAAAGGTGTTGTGGAAGCATCGTGGTGTTGAGGAAGCCACGTGGGAACGAAAGGATGACATGAAGAAGCAGTTCCCGTATCTCTTTCCTCCAGGTAAATTTCGAGGTCGAAATTTCTTAAGGGGGGGAGAGTTGTAACACCCCAATTTTGGGCTTGGAAGTTTAGGGTCTGAATCAGACCGGTCTGATTTTCAGTTCGAATATAAAAGGTGGTTTTAGGGAAAGCCTAGTTCGAGTTGCATTAAAAATATGGAAAAATATCTAAAAATCCTCTTTTAATATATATAAGAGAGTGGTGAAATCAATTTTACAAATGAAGGTTTGGAAGTGCAACATTTCGAAATAGTGACTAAAATGTAAGTTTTGAAAAGTTTAGTGGTGACTGTTTTGTAAGGATTGAAACTTTGAATCTTTAAGGAGCTAATTTACCCAAGAAAGGATTTCTCCAGATTTTTCTTAGATTTTAATGATTCATTTAATGTTTAATTAATTAAAGGAAAAGAGGGAAACCGTATTTTAGCTTTTCATAACTAACTTTCTTAAAAACTTTCTCATCTCATTTTCTCTAAAAATTCCCTCAGCCAAACACATTTGTACAACAACATTTCTTTTGATTTTCACACCAAATGATAAGGTTTCAATCATCAATTGTTTTCTAATCCTTTCTACATCAAATCCTCTTGTTTTGCTTATTGAATTTTCAAGGATTTTGGCTCTAATCAAGGAGAAATCTACATTTAGAGGTAAGGATGTTCTTCTCCTCTAAATACTCAGTTCTTTACTGAAATTCCCAAGTTCTCAATCCTTAAATTAAGTTTTATAAAAGGTTTTAATGTTGTGATCTTGATTTTGGCTTAAAAATCAAGATTTGGATTAAATCTTAAAGAAATTCGTGGTGATTGTTTGGGCTCTGTTTTGAGATGGCTTTATAATGTATTTTGGATGTTTAATGATGTGTAATTGAGGTTTAATCAATGCAATCCCGAATATGTTGATTTTCCTAAGTTTTTGCTTGTGAAAATGGTGGTTTTTGGGGTGATCTTGGTGTTCTGTTATAGCTAGAGGTATAAGGACGAGTTTAGGTCCTTTTTGGATGTTAATTGATGTTTAGGAATGTTTAGAAGTGATAGATCTTGGCTGGGTAATGTTGAGGAAGAGTTTAGAGGTGATTTCGGTTGTGTTTGGTAGTCGAAATGTTAATTTTGGTGAAAGCAGCGAGTTTAGGTGTAATGGCTAAAGATTTTAATGCATGATGATGCATTAATCCTCTCCTTTGATGTGTTTAAAATAGGGGAGACAACTTCGGATTCTTGTGGTGTTGATCTGGAGGCTTGAACGACGTTTCGACAAGCTCGCGAAACAGAATTGGTGAGTGAAGTTGGGATTTCCAGCTTTGTAATGAATGTTTGAAGGTTTGGGAGCTTAGCTTAAGTCTAATCAACTTAACTAAGCTCAAGAGTAAGTTTTCGGAGAACTCTCTCTCTCTTGGATGAACCATGAGATGGTTGGATGCAATGTATTTAATTTGCATGTTTAAATTCAATTTTGAAAGCGTATTTTAGCATGTTTAATGCTGGTTTTGAAAGCCATGTGTTGAAGGATGCTCAAGGTAAGAGATCCTTGGTTTGGTATTGATAAATGTGGTTTTGATGCATAGTGATGCATGATGGTTTAATGGCTTTGATTAATGCTTTAAAACAGTGGGTTGTTGATGATAAATGATGTGTATTGGCAAGTGATGTGTTGGTTTTAAAGTACTTGAATCGGATATAGTTAGTCGGCTATATGATTGGGTGCACCGTGAATAAAGTCGCCTTGGATGTTGAAGGGTTGTAATTGTACCGTAAACTCCATCTAAGTACACTAACAAGATGGTTAAGATCACAATGGTGGTTAAAAGTCCATGCGTGGATCTTGTGTTGTGTGTCTCGTGTTCTCGTTAGTGATGTTATACAACTACCGATGAGTGATGTGGAGGGATTGTGATTGTACCGTTAAACTCCATCACGGGTGTTGAGGGGATGTGATTGTACCGGTAAACTCCACCTTGTGTGTTCGGTAGTGTGTCTAAAGCGTATGAGACAACGCTTGTAATCCGCGTATCCGATTGTGTTTAATGTTGTAAAAGGTTATGGTTTTTCACTTGGAAGCCAATATGACATGTTAATGTTAAAGAAGCATGAGATGCTTGATGTGTATGCATTGTTGCATGAATAATGATGTTTATGAGTTAAAAGGCTTTGTGGAAAGTGTTTTTAATAAATGCATTATTGTGTTGTTTCTTTAGAGCATGTCTCACAAAGCATTTGTGCTTACGCTCTCTCTCTTGAACCAATAATGCAGATAATTGAGGTGTTTGAGGGCAGCAAGGAGGCTAAGAATCCAAGGGAAAGCTAAGCTCATGTATGGTGACTATTTCATAACATTATTAGTTTTTCATATTTGGCAATGGGAACCTAGGATGTGATTTGAGAGATGTCTTGGACTCCCTAGTTGTGGCATGATGCCTTAATTGTTTTGGATTTGTAAATGGCCATTTTGGTGTTTGTTTTGATGCTTTGATGGTTGTTTGGTTTGGTTATTAGGATGCATGCCTATAGACTTGTGGATTTCCCTAATTGATGCCATGAATGTGTTTTAATGTTGCAAACATGAACCTTATACGCATGGAGACTTGTTGGCATGATTAGGAAGTCATTCGGATGTATTTGAGTGGTTAAATGTATGTTAAACCATCAATTCTGTACTTTCTGGGCAGTCCGTATCGGAACGGGCACTAGCGTTTCGAAACGGGGGCCTGTAATGGCCTTCGTGTATCGAAACGAGTAGAGGCAGTTCCGAATTGTTTTGGCCACTGACAGGCCGTGTTTCGATACAGGTCTCGAAATGAACCCGCGTTTCGGAACGGTCAACCCCGTTCCGAAACAGATGACCGTTGGGCACTGATTTGAATGGTTTAAGGTTTGCAAGCTTTACGTTTTAGTCCTGAATTTTGTATATGCAATTGCTTGAGTTTGGGTTGTCCGTTTAAAGTGAAATTTGACAGGGAAGCATGTAATATAATTAATTCGATATTGGTAACTTAAAAATCAGCTAATTCATTCATCTTTCCAGAAATTACAATTTGGTCCCTAACTTTTGTATGTTGTGCAATTGAGTCCCTTATCATGGTTTGATCGTTGTGCTTTTCACGTATGTGTTTCTCAAGAGTACTCTTAGGGTTAATGTGCATCTAGATAAGATCTAAAAAGAAAAAAAAGGGTCGTTAATCAAGGTTGACTTTCGGGTTGACTTTGGTTTTCCCCGTGTAATCTTCGTAGTTCGGGTCAACCGTCTAGGCCGGGCTAAGGGGGTTACATTTGGTGGTATCAGAGCTGAGTTCTCGAGTAAACGGGAAAGGTTATGTGGTGATGTATGTATGATTGCATGATATACATTTTTAAATGAAAGTATGGTATGTGAATTGTAAGCATGTTGTAATTGTGATGCTATGCTATTTTGAAGCATTTTAGAGGGACCCATTGCCATGTCAAAACTAATGAAATGAATTGTTTTTGATAAATGAGCTTGAGTGCTTGGATTTCTTACCTTGTTGAGCCTAATTATGTTTATTGTATTTGTGATAGTGCATTGTTTAGTGAATGGGACCTCGTAGAGAGACGAGAATTAATACGCGAGCTATGGCTCAGAACGAGAATGAGAACAATGCTGATAATGTTGTGGATATACCTCCTCCTCCTGGTGGTGGATCGCCCGGTGGACCTGAAGCTGGGCAGGGGCAAGCTGCTCCTGACATGACAGTTTTGATTCAGGCTATTGCTGGAGCCTTTCAGGCAGCAGTAGCTGGAGCTCATGGAGCTGGGCATCAGGGTGATGCCAATACGAGATTACCTTTGGAACGTTTGCGCAGTCTGGGAGGGACTGAGTTCAGAGGTTTGTCTACTGAGGGTTCTGAATCTTGGTTGGAAAGCACCAAGAGGATATTGGGACAGATGAATTGCAATGATGTGCAGAAGTTGGGTTGCGTGGTATCGCTGTTGCATGATGATGCGTATACCTGGTGGACGACCACTATCTCCGGAATGGAGGATGCTGATGTGACTTGGACATTCTTTCTGAACGCGTTCAAGCAGAAGTATCTAGGTGTGTGATACCTGGATGAAAAGAAAAGAGAGTTAATGTCTCTTACACAAGGAAGCATGACGGTGGCTGAGTACGAGATCCAGTTTGTCCGTCTCAGTCAGTACGCACCTGAGCTTATCCTTGATGAGCGGGAGAGATGTGAACGTTTCTGATATGGTTTGGCGACGGACGTGAAGATTTTCATGCTTGCTGTTGAGTACACTGATTTTGATCTGCTGGTTAGTAGGGCGAAAGACATTGAGCAGAACCTGGGTTTGTCTTCCAGGAGTGTTGGTTCTGGCTCGGGCAAGAGAGCTGATGAGTATAGTTCCGGTGGTGGACGGAACAAGAGAGGACGAGATAGGAGGTATCAGTCTTCTACCAGGCGTGGTAGTGGAGGGCATGGTGCGCCTGTTCAGGGAGACAGGGCGAGAGCTGATCAGAACACGTGCTGGGCGTGTGGATCGCGTGGACATTTGAGGCGTGATTGTCCTCGAGCAGCGAGAGAGGTTCAGGCTCTTGTGGTAGTGACTGGTAATTCGTGCTGGAATTGTGGTTCGGCAGACCACATGAGGAGCGAATTCCTTTGTTGGCCGGTGGTGGTCAAGGATGTGCTCCTGGAGTTGTTGTATCACCGAGAGGTTGTGGGCGCGGCCGTGGTAACTTCCAGCGCAGAGATGATGGTGGGAGGAATGTGGCACATGTGGTGGCTGTTCAACCTGATGGTGGTGGCCAGGCTCGAGTGTATGCTCAGCGTGAGGGGAGGAATGACACGGATGTGATCGCATGTACCTTTACTTTGCAATCCTTGTCATTACTTTCCTTGATTGATTCTGGATCTACACACTCATACATATTTCGTGAACATGCTCAATTGCTTGGTTTACCTGTTGAGTCTTTGGATGTTGGTATGCGTGTAACTAGTTCCTTTGGTGAGACCGCTGTGACACAGAAGTTATATAGAAGATGTCCCTTGGTTGTGCAAAACCATGTTTTTCATGTTGATCTCATGGAATTGCCATTCTATGGTTTCGATGTAATCCTTGGTATGGATTGGCTTGTTGAACATCGAGCTGTGGTGGATTTTGAGAACAAGCGAGTTTCGTTGAAGCTTGCGGATGCTTATGAGGTAGTGGTGGTTGGTGAGAATGTGAAGTTTCTTGCCAATGTTGTGTCTACATTGGAAGCGAGCCGGATGCTGAGACAAGGGTGTGAAGCTTATCTAGCCTTTGTGATGAATCCTAGCTCTAAGGAATTGTGAGTCCAAGATATCAGAACTGTGCGAGAGTTTCCTGGTGTGTTTCCGGAGGAGTTGCATGGGTTGCCTCCTAATCGAGAAGTGGAGTTTGGGATTGAGCTGTATGAAAACACAACTCCAGTGTCCATTACTTCTTATCGAATGGCACCTAAGGAGCTGAAGATGCAACTTCAGGAGTTGCTTGATCGTGGTTTCATTCGGCCGAGTGTGTCACCTAGGGGTGCACCGGTCTTGTTTGTGAAGAAAAAGGATGGCACTATGAGAATGTGCATTGATTACCGTCATATGAACAATGTGACTATCAAGAATAGGTATCCATTGCCGAGGATTGATGATCTTTTTGATCAATTTCGGGGAGCGGCTATGTTCTCTAAGATTGACTTAAGGTCAGGGTATTACCAGTTGAAGGTGAAGGATGTGGATATGCCAAAGACAACCTTTAGAACGAGGTATGAGCATTATGAGTTCCTTGTGATGCCGTTTGGATTGACGAATGCTCCTGCAGCTTTTATGGACATGATGAATAGAGTGTTCCACGAGTATTTGGACAAGTTTGTTGTGGTGTTCATTGATGATATCCTTGTGTACTCTCGTACTGAGGATGAGCATGAGGGGCATTTGCGAATTGTGTTGCAGGCTCTGTTGGAGAATCAACTTTATGCTAAGCTAAGCAAGTGTGAATTCTGGCTTAGAGAAGTTGAATTCCTTGGTCATGTGGTTTCTGCTGAGGGGATTCGTGTTGATCCTCAGACGATTGAAGCAGTGATGAATTGGAAGCCTCCTAAGTCTGTTTATGAAGTTCGTAGTTTCCTTGCTTTGGAAGGATACTACCGGAGGTTCGTGGATGGATTTTCTAAGATTGTTGCACCTTTGACAAATTTGCTGTAGAAGGATGTCAAGTATGAGTGGACAGAAGCGAGACAGCAAGCTTTTGAGAAGCTGAAGGCAGCTTTGACGCAAGCTCCTATCTTGGTTCAACCTGAATCAGGGAAAGAGTTTGTGGTGTACGTGACGCATCCTATGTTGGTTTGGGGTGTGTGTTGATGCAAGAGGGTAAGGTGGTGGCTTATGCATCGCGCCAGTTGAAGGTGCATGAGCGCGCAATTATCCTACGCATGACATTGAGTTAGCTGCGGTGGTTTTTGCTTTGAAAATTTGGAGACATTAACTGTATGGTGAGAAGTGTACGGTGTACACGGATCACAAAAGTTTGAAGTATCTGATGTCTCAAAAAGAGTTGAATCTTAGGCAACGACGTTGGGTGGAGTTGCTTAAAGATTACGATATGACGATCGAGTACCATCCGGGCAAAGCTAATATTGTAGCGGACGCCTTGAGTAGGAAGGTGGCAGTGGAGTTGAGGGCTATGTTTGCCAGTTTGAGCATTTCGCGAGATGGAGGTCTTGTGGCTGAGTTGCAAGTGAAACCATCTTTGGTTCAGTTGATAAAGGATAAGCAGTTGTTGAATGATTCCTTGGTGCCACATGTTCAGGATATTGTTGAGGATAGACCATCATATTTCTGTTTTAACGATGATGGGGTTCTATGTTTTATGTAACGCCCCGGTTTTGGGCTTAGAAGTCTTGGGCGTTGACCGATTCGGTCAAAGTGCTGTTCGAATCTAAAAGGGTGAATTTAGGAAAACCTAGTTCGGGTTGCATTAAAAATATGGAAAAATGTTCTAAAATCATCTTTTAATATAATTAAGTGAACTGTGAAATCAATTTTGGAAAATGGGTTTCGGAAGGGTGACATTTTGGTTAGTGACCAAAATGTAATTTTTGAAAGTTTGGTGACTGTTTTATAAAGGGTTGAAACTTTGAATCTTTAAGGAGCTATTTACCCAAAGGGAGTTTCTCCAGATTTTTCTAAGATATTTTAAGACTAAATTCTGATTTTAAATGATATTAAAAGTGGAGGGAAAGCCATTTGGCTATTTTGGATTTTGTAACCAACTTTTCTCAATTTTCTTTCTCTCATTTTCTCTCAACCCAAACACCTATTCTCCAGAGAATTGGATCTGATTTTCTCACCTAAATCCCTCCTTTCAACTCTCATTTGATTCCTAATCATCCTATCTACAAAACCTCATCAATTGCTACTTGTTTCAACAAGGTTTTTGATTTCAAAAAGAGGAGAAACTCAAGTTTGGAGGTAAGAACGTCTTTCTCCTCTAAACTATCAGTTCTTTACTGAAATTCCTAAGTTGTCAATCCTAAATTGATGTTTTATTAAATGTTTTTAAGTGGTGAAATGGATCTTGGCTTATAATGCAAGATTTGATGATTTTTGATGATTTTCGTTAGATCTGATTAATCTGTGATTTGAGATGTGTTTTTGATGTTAAATGAACA
This sequence comes from Hibiscus tridactylites, assembly GCA_958450335.1. Taxonomy (NCBI): domain Eukaryota; kingdom Viridiplantae; phylum Streptophyta; class Magnoliopsida; order Malvales; family Malvaceae; genus Hibiscus; species Hibiscus tridactylites. Next base: position 50,117,164 of record OY288272.1, on the reverse strand, counting down.
TTAAATTGATAAGGAATTGAGCTTTGATCAATGCAATCCCGGATAGGTTGAGTTTCCTAAGTTTAGCTTGTGATTCAAGGTTGTTTTTGAGGTGATCTTGTGGATCTGTTGTTGTTGGAGGTATAAGGATGTTAATAGATTGTTTTTAGATGTTATATGATGTTTAAGGATGTGTGGTTTTGCTGGTTTATGGCTGGGCTTTGTTTAGAAGTGGTTTGGATGCATTTTCGGTTGTGTTTGGTGGCCGAAAATGGTGTGTGGATGAGAGCAGCGAGTTTAGGTGCTTTCATTGAAGCAATTAATGCATGATGATGCATTAATCCTCTGCTTTGATGTGTTAAAACAGGGGAGGCATCTTTGGATCCAAGAGTTGTTGATCCGGAAGCTTGTTTTGGTGCTTTGGCTTGAAGCAAAGTGGAAATCGGTGAGTGCGTGTGTGAAAAATGGTTTTCGGCTTTGAAACCGATGTCTTGGGAGCTTAGTCTAAGTCTAAACAACTTTGCTAAGCTCAAGTGTAAGTTTTCGGAAAGTACTCTCTAGTGGTGGCCATGATTTTGTTGTGATGCAATGTGGTTTATTGCATGTTTTAATTACTGTTTTGAAAGCATGATTTAGCATGGTATTTGCTGTTGTTGTAAGCCATATGATGAAGGAAGCTCTAGATAAGGGTTCCCTGTTTTTGTACATTGATAAAATGTGGTTTGATGCTTTTAAATGCATGATGAATATGGCTTGGTTTAATGCTTTAAAACAATTGATTTAATGATGAAATTGATGTATATTGGCAAGTGATGTTTTGAAAAGGTTAAGGTCACTAAGGTGGTTAAAAGTCCTTGAGTGAGCCTTGTATTCTTAAGATCATCAAGGTGTTTAAAAGTCCTTGGATGATTCTTGTTGCGGACACTAAGGTGGTTAAAAGTCCTTAGGTGATCCTTTCCATGGTGTTTAAAAGTCCATGGGGCCATGGTGTTTAAAAGTCCATGGGGCCAAGGTGTTTAAAAGTCCTTGGGGCCAAGGTGTTTAAAAGTCCTTGGGGTGATTCAAGCTATGGACACAAAGGTGGTTAAAAGTCCTTGTGTGGTCCTCATTCATGGTGTTTAAAAGTCCATGGCCAAGGTGTTTAAAAGTCCTTGGGGCCAAGGTGTTTAAAAGTCCTTGGGAAGTTGATGAACTTGTTTTAAAGAAATGGAATCTATCACTTGATCCAATATGACATGTTATGTTATGAAGCAAGAGATGCTTGTTTTTAGTATGCTTTTGAGCATGTGCAAAGGTTGATTTAAAGCATGATTTATAAATGTTTTATAAATGCATTATTGAATGGTTTTATTGAGCATTCCTCACTAAGCCTTTGCTTACGCTCTCTTTCGTTTTCTTAATTCAATAATGCAGAACATTAGTGAACCTTGAGGGCAACAAGGAGGGCAAGCATTCAAGTACAAGTAGAGCTCAATGTATGGAAGGTTTTGTTGGTACATCTTAGCTTTTGATGCTTTGGCAATGGGGGACCAATGTGTATGCTTTGGGAGAGGTTTTGAACTCCCTAAGTATGTTGAATGTTGTTGAGAATGCTGGTTTTTGTATTGGAAGTTTGTGTTTGAATAGCTAGCTTGTGTAGGAAGCATGCCTATAGAATTGGGGCTTTTTGCCTATGATGTTGTTTTGATGAATTGTTGATGCAAGTATGCCTTAAATATGTTGAATTGCATGCTGGTAAAGTTTGGTTGTGTTTGGAGCATGATTGGATGTGTAATTGCATCTTTAAGAATGCATTTTGGGCAAATCTGTGCAGGGCGTTTCGGAACAGTGTGCACCGTTTCGGAACGGGTGCCTTGAATGAACCCAGGCGTCCGAAACGGTATGCACCGTTTCGAAACGGTTTGGCCTCTCCCAGACCCCCATTGCGGTACGCGTTTCGGAACAGCCCCGAGTTTCGAAACGGGCTCTGCCTGTTTCGGAATGGGCGACCGTTGGGGGCTGACATTGGCGGTTAAATGTTTTAAATTGTTTGCGTTTTGGTCCTGAAACTTGTTTGTGCAATTGTATGAGTTTGGGAAGTCCTTTTGAGCTGAAATTTCACAGAGAAGCATGAAACCTGACTAATTTCAAGTTGGTAAAATTAATTTGGGTTAAGTCCTTATAATTATCTGAAATTACAATTTGGTCCCTAAAGTTGTAATTTGTTCAATTGGGTCCCTGTTTGATCTCTGATGTTTGTGATCTTTGAGTATGGTGTTTGTGTGATCACAATTAGGGTTAATGCGCATCTAGACGAGTTTAAAAAGAAAAAAAGGGTCGTTAATCAAGGTTGACTTTCGGGTTGACTTTGGTTTTCCCCGTGTGACTTTCTTAATTCGGGTCAACCGTCTAGGCCGGGTTAAGGGGGTTACATTTTAGGAGTCGGATAGTAGTGCCCAATGATACTGAGTTGAGGCATGCTATTCTGACTAAAGCTCATAGTAGTCCTTTTGCTATGCACCCTGGTAGTACAAAGATGTATCGTGATCTTAAGGATGAGTACTATTGGGTGGGTTTAAAGAAATATGTTGCGGAGTATGTGAGTAAGTGCATGGTATGTCAGCGAGTTAAGGCTGAGCATCAGTTTCCTTCTGGGTTGTTGCAACCGTTGAGGATTCCTGAGTGGAAGTGTGAAAGGATTACCATGGACTTTGTGTCTGGTTTGCCTTTGTCGCCATCGAAGAAGAATTCGGTGTGGGTGATTGTGGATCGCCTTACGAAGTGTGCTCATTTCTTGCCTGTGCATACTACGTACACTTGGACAAGCTTGCAGAGCTGTACATTGCTGAGATTGTGCGGCTGCATGATGTGCCAAAGTCGATAGTGTCGTATCAAGATCTGAGGTTTACATCGCGTTTCTGGGAATGTTTGCATCAAGCTTTGGGTACACGGCTGAATTTCAGTACATCTTATCATCCACAGTCGGATGGACAGTTTGAGCGTGATATCCAAGTGCTGGAGGATATGTTGAGGTGCTGTGTGATTGAGTTTCAAGGCTCTTGGGAGAAGCATTTGCCTTTGGTGGAGTTTGCTTATAACAATAGCTACCAGACAAGTATTCAAATGGCACCTTATGAAGCCTTGTACGGGAGGAAGTGCAGAACTCCTCTTTGCTGGGCTAAAACAGGTCAGAAGTTGGTTTCAATTCCAGCTTTGTGGAAAGGAACCACCGAGAAGGTGAAGCTCATTTGTGAGCGATTGAAGGCAGCTTCTGATCGACAGAAATCTTACGCGGATTTGAAGCGTAATGAGGTTGAGTATACGGTAGGTGACTGTGTGTTTTTGAAAGTTTCGTCTTGGAAAAAGGTGATGAGGTTTGGCCGAAAGGGTAAGTTGAGCCCTATGTACATTGGACCATATGAGGTGATTGAACGTGTGGGTCCTGTTGCATACAAGTTGAGATTGCCGCAAGAGTTGGAAAGGATTCATGATGTGTTTCATGTTTCTATGCTTCGGAGGTATAGATCGGATCGTTCGCATGTTATGCCTGTGGAGGAAGTGGAGTTGAATCCAGACTTGACCTATGATGAGGAGCCGGTGGAAATTCTTGATTCAGACAGTAAAGTTCTTCGAGGCAAGACCATTGAGTTGGTAAAGGTGTTGTGGAAGCATCGTGGTGTTGAGGAAGCTACGTGGGAACGAAAGGATGACATGAAGAAGCAGTTCCCGTATCTCTTTCCTCCAGGTAAATTTCGAGGATGAAATTTCTTAAGGGGGGGGGGAGTTGTAACACCCCAATTTTGGGCTTGGAAGTTTAGGGTCTGAATCGGACCGGTCTGATTTTCGGTTCGAATATAAAAGGCGGTTTTAGGGAAAGCCTAGTTCGGGTTGCATTAAAAATATGGGAAAATATCTAAAAATGCTCTTTTAATATATATAAGAGAGTGGTGAAATCAATTTTACAAAATAAGGTTTGGAAGTGCAACATTTCGAAATAGTGACTAAAATGTAACTTTTGAAAAGTTCAGTGGTGACTGTTTTGTAAGGATTGAAACTTTGAATCTTTAAGGAGCTTATTTACCCAAGAAAGGATTTCTCTAGATTTTTCTTAGATTTTAATGATTCATTTAATGTTTAATTAATTAAAGGAAAAGAGGGAAACCATATTTTAGCTTTTCATAACTAACTTTCGTAAAAACTTTCTCATCTCATTTTCTCTCAAAATTCCCTCAGCCAAACACATTTCTACAGCAACATTTCTTTTTATTTTCACACCAAATGATGAGGTTTCAATCATCAATTGATTCCTAATCCTTTCTACATCAAATCCTCTTGTTTTGCTTATTGAATTTTCAAGGATTTTGGCTCTAATCAAGGAGAAATCTACATTTAGAGGTAAGGATGTTCTTCTCCTCTAAATACTCAGTTCTTTACTGAAATTCCCAAGTTCTCAATCCTTAAATTAAGTTTTATAAAAGGTTTTAATGTTGTGATCTTGATTTTGGCTTAAAACTCAAGATTTGGATTAAATCTTAAAAAAATCTGTGGTGATTTTTTCGGCTCTGTTTTGAGATGGATTTTTAATGTATTTTGGATGTTTAATGATGTGTAATTGAGGTTTAATCCATGCAATCCAGAATAGGTAGATTTTCCTAAGTTTTTGCTTGTGAAAATTGTGGTTTTTGGGGTGATCTTGGTGTTCTGTTATAGATGGAGGTATAAGGACGAGTTTAGGTCCTTTTTGGATGTTAATTGATGTTTAGGAATGTTTAGAAGTGATTGATCTTGGTTGGGTAATGTTGAGGAAGAGTTTGGAGGTGATTTCAGTTGTGTTTGGTAGTCGAAATGTTAATTTTGGTGAGAGCAGCGAGTTTAGGTGTAATGGCTGAAGATTTTAATGCATGATGATGCATTAATCCTCTGCTTTGATGTGTTTAAAACAGGGGAGACAACTTCAGATTCTTGTGGTGTTGATATGGAGGCTTGAACGGCGTTTCGGCAAGCTTGCGGAACAGAATTGGTGAGTGAAGTTGGGATTTCCAACTTTGTAATGAATGTTTGAAGGTTTGGGAGCTTATCTTAAGTCTAATCAACTTAACTAAGCTCAAGAGTAAGTTTTCGGAGAACTCTCTCTCTCTTGGATGAACCATGAGATGGTTGGATGCAATGTATTTAATTTGCATGTTTAAATTCTGTTTTGAAAGCATATTTTAGCATGTTTAATGCTGGTTTTGAAAGCCATGTGTTGAAGGATGCTCAAGGTAAGAGATCCTTGGTTTGGTATTGATAAATGTGGTTTTGATGCATAGTGATGCATGATGGTTTAATGGCTTTGATTAATGCTTTAAAACAGTGGGTTGTTGATGATAAATGATGTGTATTGGCAAGTGATGTGTTGGGTAGTGTGTATGAAGCGTTTGGGACAACGCTTGTAATCTGCGTATCCGATTGTGTTTTATGTTGTAAAAGGTTATGGTTTATCACTTGGAAGCCAATATGACATGTTAATGTTAAAGAAGCATGAGATGCTTGATGTGTATGCATTGTTGCATGAATAATGATGTTTATGAGTTAAAAGGCTTTGTGGAAAGTGTTTTTAATAAATGCATTATTGTGTTGTTTCTTTAGAGCATGTCTCACTAAGCATTTGTGCTTACGCTCTCTCTCTTGAACCAATAATGCAGATAATTGAGGTGTTTGAGGGCAGCAAGGAGGCTAAGAATCCAAGGGAAAGCTAAGCTCATGTATGATGACTATTTCACAACATTATTAGTTATTGATATTTGGCAATGGGAACCTAGGATGTGATTTGGGAGATGTCTTGGACTCCCTAGTTGTGGCATGATGCCTTAATTGTTTTGGATTTGTAAATGGCCATTTTGGTGTTTGTTTTGATGCTTTGATGGTTGTTTGGTTTGGTTATTAGGATGCATGCCTATAGACTTGTGGATTTCCCTAATTGATGCCATGAATGTGTTTTAATGTTGCAAACATGTACCTTATACGCATGGTGACTTGTTGGCATGATTAGGAAGTCATTAGGATGTGTTTGAGTGGTTAGATGTATGTTAAACCAGCAATTTCTGGGCAGTCCGTATCGGAACAGGCACTAGCGTTTCGAAACGGGGGCCTGTAATTGCCTTCGTGTATCGAAACGGGTAGAGGCCGTTCCGAAACGTTTTGGCCACTGCCAGGCCCTGTTTCGATACAGGTCTCGAAACGAACCCGCATTTCAGAACGGTCAACCCCGTTCCGAAACAGATGACCTTTGGGCACTGATTTGAATGGTTTAAGGTTTGCAAGCTTTACGTTTTAGTCCTAAATTTTGTATTTGCAATTGCTTGAGTTTGGGTTGTCCGTTTAAGGTGAAATTTCACAGGGAATCATGTAATATGATTAATTCGATATTGGTAACTTAAAAATCAGCTAAGTTCTTCATCTTTTTAGAAATTACAATTTGGTCCCTAACTTTTTTATGTTGTGCAATTGAGTCCCTTATCATGGTTTGATCGCTGTGCTTTTCACGTATGTGTTTCTCAAGAGTACGCTTAGGGTTAATGTTCATCTAGATAAGATCTAAAAAGAAAAAAAGGGTCGTTAATCAAGGTTGACTTTCGGGTTGACTTTGGTTTTCCCCGTGTAATCTTCGTAGTTTGGGTCAACCGTCTAGGCTGGGCTAAGGGGGTTACAGTCTGAAATCGACCAGGGGTTCTACTGGGACCTAGATTCGATCTAGGAAATTGCCAAGTATTTGCCAGGGGACAAGAGGAACACCAGAAAAATATCGAACAGCTTCTCAGAAGAAATCTGTTACTTGTCGAAATCTTCAAGAGGGGAATTCCCAGGGATATGTCGAAATTTGCAAGGAGGAATAAGGATGATTTGGTTGCAAGCCTTTGTCCCTTTAAATAGTATTCAGAGACTTAATTCTAGTTGAATTCCTTAAATCCAAGTTCAACCAAAATTCATAGAATCTAATTCTACTTGAAATTGGTTTATATTAAATATACATTATATTTAATAATATTAAATGAAATATATATATATATATATATATATATATATATATTTATTATGTAGAATCTTATTCTACATAAAACATAGATTTAAATATACATTATATTTAATCCAAATATATATATATTTATTATATAGAATCTCATTCTATCTTTACTTAGATTTAAATATATTTAAATATATATTTTTTTAATTATGTAGAATCTAATTCTACATAAACTTGGAATTAAATATACATTATATAAATTCCAAATATATATTTAAATTTATAGAATCTTATTCTATAATATTTAAGTCTCTAAATATTTTCCATACTTTAAATAATATATGCTAAATACATTATTTATCGAATATTATCCCTTTTTAAGGGAGTTGCCGATTTCCCCTATCCCATAAGGGATTTTCGACAACATCCCTAAAATAGGGAGTATGGTTTCCATTTTTGTTCGTTTTATTCGAAGACTGTGACCCTTGTATGTTCATGCAACGTTAGCAGCAAAATTAGAATTGTTCTAATTTTACAAACAATGAGTGGCATCTATCAATACATCATTGCTACCTAAGTTGCATGAAGTCATGGATTGATTTTCCTAATTCATGAATAAACTTTCTTTATGTATTTTATCCTTTTGTCCTTTATATCTTAGATGAACACAACTCATGGGTTAGTCACACTTGCGTTGTCCATCTAGTGTTCTTGATGTCTTGAGTAGATTATTATAAACGAATCTCTATGATATCTCATATCATAGTATTCGAGCATGGCCATGCATTTTCTAATCTCACTCAATCAAGTGGCTGAAGATATTTCTCCCATTATGTAGGAGGGACAAATCCTTTCTTGATCAACCATATTTCACTACATAGGTCATCACGTATCCAATCATCACTCTTTATAATTTAGTCAGTTACGACACACGTTTGACTATGTCAAAATACGTAAATCTTTATGTTGAAATTATGTTGATCTCAAGTCTGAGGATTATACATATGTTTATCATGAGCAATGTTGTGACTGTCACATAATTACGCAATAAACATGCTCATAGTGGGTCAATCCAGTATGTTGTTCTCTAACAAATACTTATGTGTTGATTTTGACATCTCTATGTCAATGACAACGCTTGTCATCAACCACATATTAGTCTTTATATATATTACCATTGTCCATACCCGTAATAATATTCGACTAAGGATCCTATTTAACAATAATCGTATTATTGTATGGACATTATTATCCAATGGTTAGTTTGATGCACAGAAACATACCAAATGATAATAACGGCAATGCCATTACTTGATAAATCTAGTAAAATAGTATGTCTATTCAATCATCATATGATTGGTCTTTGGGCATACTCCAACAACACCACCGCAGCCAACTCGATGTCATGCGTAGGGTAATTATGCTTGTGCACCTTCAATTTCCGAGATGCATAAGCTACCGCCCTACCTTCTAGCATCAACACACATCCCAAACCAACATAGGATGCATCAATATAAACAACAAACTCTTTTCCCAATTCAGGTTGAATCAAGATAGGAGCTTGCGTCAACGCTTCCTTCAACTTCTAAAAAGCTTGTTTTCGAACCTTTGTCTATTCAAAATTTACTTCCTTTTGTAAAAACTTCGTCAAAGGAGCAGCAATCTTTGAAAAACCATCCACGAACCTACGATAGTATCCCGCCAAACCAAGGAAACTACACACTTTATGAACTGACTTAGGTGACTTCCAATTCATTACCGCTTTAACTTTTTGAAGATCAACTCTAACCCCTTCGGCCGACACCACATGACCAAGGAAAACAACTTCTTTAAGCCAAAACTCACACTTGCTCAACTTAGAATAAAGCTGATTTTCCATCAAAACTGGCAACACAATCTGCAAATGGTTATCATGATCCTCCTCGGTACAAGAGTACACTAGAATATGATCGATAAACACAACCACAAACCTATTAAAGAACTAATGAATCACACGATTCATCATGTTCATGAATGTAGTAGAGGCATTAGCCAAACCAAAAGGCATCACCAAAAACTCATAATGCTCGTACCTTGTGCGAAAAGCAGTCTTAGGTACATCCACATCTTTTACCTTCAATTGGTAGTATCCGGATCTTAGATCAATCTTAGAAAACACTGAAGCACCTTGAAACTGATCAAAAGGATCGTCAATCCTTGGCAAATGATACATGTTCTTGATTGTCAAGTTGTTCAATTGACAATAATCTATAAACATACGCATCGTGCCATCTTTCTTCTTCACAAACAAGACCGGTGCACCCCAGGGTGAAACATAGGACCTAATGAAACCTTGATCGAGCAACTCCTGAAGTTGCGTCTTCAACTCCTTCAACTCTTTCGATGTATTTCTATAGGGAGAAATAGACACTGGAGTCGTATTCTCGTACAACTCAATGCCAAACTCAACCTCTCGGTTTGGTGTCAAACCATGCAACTCTTTCGGAAAGAAACTCGTAAACTCACATACCGTACGCATGTCCTACACTCGCACCTCCTTTGTGCTAGGATTCATCACATAAGCTAGGAAACTTAACATCCCGAACGCATCATCCGAGTCACTTCAAGAGCCAAAACCACACTAGATAATAATTTCACATTCTCACTTACAACCACCACCTCATAATCATCGGCAAGTTTCAACGAAACTCCCTTGGTCTCAAAATCAACCACGACCCTATGCTCAGTTAACCAATTCATACGAAGAATTACATTGAAACCATAGAAAATCAATTCTATAAGATCAACCTCAAACACATGTCCATGAACAATCAAAGGACATCTCCTAAACAACTTCCTTGTAACAATTGTCTCACCAAAAGAACTGGTTACACGCATACCAACATCTAACAACTCAACAAGAAAACCAAGCACTTGTGCATGCTCACGCAAAATGTATGAATGAGTAGAACTAGAATCAATCAAAGAAAGTAACGACAAGGATTGCAAAGTAAAGGTACGAGTGATCACATCAATGTCATTCCTTCCCCCATGGTGCGCATACAGTCTAGCCTTTCCACCTCCCTCCGGCTGAACCGCAACCACATGTGCAACATTCCTCTGACCATCATCCCTACGCTGAAAATTTCCATGATCGCGCCCACGGCCTCTTTGTGGCTCAGCAGCTCTCACCGGAGCTTGTCCATCTCTAACGGATTCTGGACAATCATGCTTCATATGTCCTCGCGATCCACAGTTTCGGCACATACCCAAATTACCCCAACATTCTCCCGTGTGCCTCCTACTGCACCGGTTACAATCTAGAATACGAATGAAATCATTCTAGCCTTGATGACCACGACCAGGGTTACCAACGCCACGCCTAGGATCGGGTTGATACCTCCGATCGTTATGGTTTTTATAATGACCCTTTCCACCATCATACTCAACATCCCTCTTTCCAGAGTTAGAACCACCCGAACGAGCAGCCAAACCCAAATTATGTTTGATGTCCTTAGCTCGAGTGACTATGACATCAAAATCAGTGTAGCCCGAAGCCAACATGTAGATCTTAACATCCTTCACCAGATCATAGCGAAAAATACCACATCTATTCTGTTCATCATGAACTAGCTTATGAGCATACTGCCTCAACCGAAAAAATTGAACTTCATACTCAAAAACAGTCATGTTTCCTAGCACCAAGGACATGAATTCTCTCTTCTTATCATCTAGATAACGAGCACCCAAATACTTCTTCTTGAAAGCATTTACAAAGAATGCCCAAGTGACCTCGACAGGTTCCATACCCGCAATGATTGTCATCCACCACATATAAACATCTCCGTGAAGCAAGGAGATAATAAAAACCCATCCTTAGCACATCATTGCAAATCATCAGCCAGAATCCTTTTGGTAGTCTCAAACCAAGCCTTAGAACTCTAGGGAGATAGGCCTCTAAATTCAGTTCCACCCAAACTGCGCAAACGTTCCAAAGGTAAACCAGCATTAGCACCAGGCTGGGGTGCGACCACATGCATCCCCGCTATCGCTACCTAAAAATCCCCAACTATAGCCTGAATCAAAGGTGTCATATCAGCAGCAACTTGTCCTTGCGCTGCTTGAGGTCTAACACCTCCAACTCTAGCTCCCGCTCCAGCTCCACACCCACGAGGAGGAGGAGGCGGCAAATTCTCAATGTTCCTTTCTATCTCATTCTTAACCACCTTACGGACATTGCCTCTAAGCTCTCATCTCGGTCCAATTTCCAAAACAGTATAGCTATAAAGAATGCAACAGTAAAAACAATCCGGCTAGCCAAAGCAAGAATCCAAGGTTCTCAAGTCCTTCTTTTCAAAACCAAAGTTCTCTTTACATTGGTAATAATATGGCAATGGGTACCCTTATTTTCTTCCCCAACAATATATAACAATCACAATTCATGTTATCAAACATAGTGCATCTCACACTGGTCAAACAATGATCAAAACATTGCATAATAAATCACTGTGCATAGCATTCATCAAGAATTCAACCAAACAACAATATCACATCAACCTTACCTCCCAATTCTTTCAAAAACTGGCTTCGATACCACTAAATGTAACCCCCTCGACCCGGTCTGGGCGAAAGACCGAACGGATCACACGGGAAATATTGAAGTAAACCGAAAGGTTTACCTCAATAAACAACCCTATTTTATATCTTGTCTAGATGCTTATTAGGATCCTAAGTGTTTAATATCGCAGCGGAACAATTTGCAACTCGATCAAGCAACGAGTTGAAACTCAATTGAATTCAAATACGTTTTAGGGACCATTTTGAAATTTTATCATAAAACAGTGACTTGTCCACTTTTATAGTTACCAACCTTTAACTAAACATATTTCATGCTTCACTGCCAAAACTCAGCTCAAAATATTCATTCATGCTCATTTAATTGCATACCCAATATTCAGGGACTAAAACATAAGGAATCGTAATTTCAGAATGTTCAAACAACTAACATAACAACTTGCTATTTCGGTACAGGCTAGCCCTGTATCGAAACAGGCAAATCGAAATAGGTTCTCATGACTCGGAACACGAGCCCGTATCGAAACACCCTTTTAGGTGTTTCAGAACAGAGGTTTCTAGTGGCAAAATGTACCGAAACAAACCTCCATGTTTTAAAATCCTTAGGCCATTTGGCTCACTATTTCGATACAGGCTCGAGTGTACAGAAACACCTAGGCCTGTAATGACACTTTTTGCTGGTTTTTCACACTTTAATCCAATCTAATCCATTCCAACATGCTTACAACATGCATACATCATATTTAGAACATCAAACCACAACATACATGGCATAAACAACATCATAGCAAGTCTATAGGCATCAACGGAATCTATATGCATGCAGCTTATGCAAAATAGCCACTTAGAAGTCAAAACACAAACCAAGACATAAACCAAACTTTATAGGCCATTTACAAGTCATTAAAGGCATTCAAAACTTGCCACAAACCAGGTAGCTTCGAAACACATCTCCCAAACAACATGATATCCACCCATTGCGAACTATTATTACTAATAAGCTATTGTAAAACAATACTTGAGCTTAACCACACTTCTTGGAATTATTCTTGCCTCTTTGCTGCCCAAACAACAATGCATTTTTAAATTATTTATCTATAAGAAATTTCCATCTCATCATGCTCATTTTATCCTATGTTTGAAATCATTTTCAAAGCAAAACCACACCATTTAGATAACATGTACCATTTATCTCATGCATTCAACAAATGAATAGTCTCAAGACAAAGCCTCACATGCTTAAATCTCATAAAGCGATTCTCAAATCATATTCACATATGCAAAACACAATGCATAAGATCATTTAAAAATAGGTACATGTGAATCTCATAATCAATCTCATATAGTGACTTTTTAACAACATTACTTTGATATGTGGATATCTTGACTAAATTTCAAGTCCTACCCTGCTGGAATCACACATCACCGGACTCTCATGGATGCATCTCTCATCGCCACAAAGCATGATTGTTTCACGAAGACCTACCTTGGAGGAATCGTAACACCCCAGTGTTAAGCTTAGAAGTTTAGGGTCTGAACCGGACCGGTCTGAGAAACGGTTCGAATATAAAAGCAGGTTTTAGGGAACGCCTAGTTCGGGATGTTTTAAAAATATAAAAAAATGTCTAAAAATCCTCATTTAATATATATATATATATAAGAGAGTGGTGAAATCAATTTTTCAAAATAAGGTTTGGAAATACTACATTTCGGTGTAGTGACCAAATTGCGATTTTTGCAAAGTTTAGTAGTGACTGTTTCGTAAAGGATTGAAACTTTGAATCTTTAAGGAGCTAATTTACCCAAAATGTTTTCTCCATATTTTTCCTTAATTTGGGTGATTTAATTAATGTTTTAATTAAATAAAAGAAAAGGAAAACTACTTTTTAACTTTCATAACTATCTTTCTCTAATTTTCTCCCATTCCTTTTTCTCTCAAAATCCTATCATCCAAACACCTTTTCTCCAGCAACTTTCACATTGATTTTCACTTCAATTGATGAGATTTCCATCACTCATTGGTTCCTAATCAATCTTGCATCAAATCCTTTTGATTTCCACATTAAATTTTCATGGAATTTGGCCCAAATCAAGGAGAAATCATCATTTAGAGGTAAGATTGTTTTTCTCCACTAAATACTCAGTTCCTTACTGAAATTCCAAAGTTTTCAATCCTTTATTAAAGTTTTATAAATGGTTTTAATGTTAGAAACAAGATTTTGTCTTAAAACTCAAGGTTTTGGAAGAGATCTTGAAGATTTTCGTTGTAATTGATTGGGCTCTATTTGAGATAGTTGTATCATGTATTTTGGATGTTAAATGATGTTAGAAATGAGGTTTTATCAATCCAATCCCGAATAGGTTGTGTTTCTTAAGTTTTTGCTTATGAAAATGGTGGTTTTTGAGGTGTTTTTGGTGTTCTGTTATAGCTGGAGGTATAATGACGAGTTTAGGGTTGTTTTAGGGGTTAATTGATGTTTAGAAATGGTTAGAAGTGATGGATCTTGATTGGGTTATGTTTTGGAAGAGTTTGGAGATGATTTCAGTTGTGTTTTGTAGCCAAAATGTTGGGTTTAGGTAGAGCAGCGAGTTTTAGAGTGTTGGCTGAAGATTTCAATACATGATGGTGCATTAATCCTCTGCTTTGATGTGTCTAAAATAGGGGAGACATCTTCGGACACTTTTGGAGTTGACTGTTTTTATGCATGATTAGAACATGAGATTATGCTTGTAGAGATGTCATGAAATGGCATGTTGCATTGAATAGGTTTGAGCTTTTGGTTTGAAGCAAAGTATGATTCATGATTTGAAATGTGGTAAGAAAGTCTTTGAACTATATTGCATGAAAAACAGTAGGTGTGATGATGTTTTAACACTTTATATTGGCATAGATGTTGAGAAACTTACCGGATATAATTGATCGATCAATAGGATGTGAGTGCACTATAAACTAAACATTCGTATGTGCTCTTTGGTTTAGCCAAAGGGAGATATTCTGATGATGGGCATTCCATCGTGTAGGACTTGGTGAAATACCCAAGCTTTGTGGCGATGAGAGATTCCGCCATGTGAGTACGGTGATGAGAGATTCCACCAAAAGTTGTGTTGCTAGACAAGTGAGTACGGTGATGTGAGATTCCACCGGAAGAGTCTATTTTAGAAATGTGTCCGCATATCCAAGTATTAATGAGATGCTAAATGCCAATATAAATGATGAAATGGTTTTGTTACACATGTACCTTTGATGTAATGATTTATACTATGAGATTTGCATATGTGCTTTGTTTAGAAACGCTTTGACAATACAAGCATGTGAATGGCCTTGCCATGAGATTTGCATTAGTTTTATTGCATGAGATAGAATGAAGGTACATGTGGTTGCAATGAGTTTTGCTTTGAAGTTTAGCAAGCATGAGAACGAGATGAGCATGTGGTTTAAAAGCTTTGATAAAAGTGTTTTCTAAAATTGCATTATTGAGTTGGTTTTCTTTAGAGCATGCCTCACTAAGCATTTGTGCTTACGCTCTCTTTTACCAATAATGCAGATAATTGAGGTATTTTGGGCAGCAAGGAAGCTAAGTTCATCCAAGGATGTCCAAGCTCACGTATGGTGAAGTTTTCATACACTATTAGTTTTGATAAATTGGCAATGGGAACCTAAGATTTGTTTTGGGAAATGTATTGAAATCCCTAAGGTTGTGGCGTGTTTGCCTTGGTTGATTTGAATTGTAAATGGCCTTAAATGCTTGACTTGAAGTTTGTTTGCCTTTTTGGTTTTGATAATAGGAAGCATGCCTCTAGACTTATGAAATTTCATGTTTGATGATATGAATGTGATAGGGTGTCCTAAATATGTACCATTTATGTATGATGACTTGCTGACACTATTAGAAGGTCATTAGGATGTGTTTGAAAAACCAGCAATTTCTGCAGTTTCTGGGCAAACCGTATCGAAACACCCTCTGGCGTTTCGAAACATGGACCTGTAATGGCCTTCGTGTTTCGAAATGTTGGGGCTGTTCCGATACGTTTTGGCTACTGGAGAGTCGTGTTTCGGAACAAGTATCGAAACGGGAGAGTGTTGCTCTAGCGTTTTGATACGGCTTGTAGGTGTTTCGAAACAGGTGATCGTTGGTCACAGAATTGAATTGTTCTGAAGTTTGCATGTTTTACTTTTTAGTCCGTAATGTTGAACTGGCAATTGTATGAGTTTGAAAGGTCCAATTAAGGTGAAATTTGGCAGGAAAGCATGTAACATGACTAATTTAATATTGGTAACTTTAAAATCATAAAGGACCTTCTAATTTGCAGAAATTACATTTTGGTCCATATTCTTGTAATAAGTGCAATTGAGTCCATGTTTGTTATCCGATCCCTGTGCCTTTGTCAAATATGTTTTATGAGTACTCGCTTAGGGTTAATGTGTATCTAGACAAGATCAAAAAGAAAAAAGGAGTCGTGAATCAAGGTTGACTTTCGGGTTGACTTTGATTTTCCCCGTGTAATCTTCGTAGTTCGGGTCAACCGTCTAGGCCGGGCTAAGGGGGTTACATTTGGTGGTATCAGAGCTTGGTTCTCGTGTAATTGGGGTTTGTGAAGTGGATGATATATGCGTGCTTGCATGATGAGCCTTTTGGGTGAAAGAATGTTGTGTGAATAGTGATGCATGGTTTCAATTGTGTCGTGGCTGTGATGTTATGCTATGTTGGAGTGTATTAGGGGGTCCCATTGCCAAATCAAAACTAATGAAAGGAATTGTTTTCGAAAATGAGCTTGAGTACTTGGATTACTTATCTTATTGTGCCTAATTGTGTTTATTGCATTTTTCTCAGTGCATTGTTTTCTTTGTAAATGGGGCCACGTAGAGAGATGAGGATTAATACAAGAGCTATGGCTCAGAATGAGAATGATGGGAATGCTGAGAATGGTGTGGATATACCTCCTCCTCCTGGTGGTAGACCACCCGGTGGTGAGGGTGCTGGAGCTGGAAATGCTGGTGCTGGTGCTGGGGTCGCTGGACCTGAAGGTGCGCAGGGGCAAGCTGCTCCTGACATGACTATGTTGATTCAGGCTATTGCTGGAGCTTTCCAGGCAGCAGTAGCTGGAGCTCATGGAGCTGCGCATCAGGATGATGCCAATGGGAGGTTGCCTTTGGAGCGTCTTCGCAACCTTGGTGGAACTGAGTTCAGAGGTTTATCTCTGGAGGGATCTGCGTCTTGGTTGGAAAGCACCAAGAGGATTTTGGGTCAGATGAACTGCAATAATGTGCAGAAGTTGGGTTGTGTGGTGTCACTGCTACATGGTGATGCTTATACGTGGTGGACGACAACTATATCTGGAATGGAGGTCAATAATGTGACTTGGACGTTTTTCCTGAATGCGTTCAAGTGGAAGTATCTTAGTGTGCGATACGTAGATGAGAATAAAAGAGAATTTATGTCTCTTGTGCAAGGTAGCATGACGGTAGCTGAGTATGAGATCCAGTTTCTCAGCCTTAGTCAGTATGCACCCGAGCTGATCCGTAATGAACGGGATATGTGTGAACAATTCTGTTATGGTTTGGTAACGGATGTGAAGACTTTTATGCTTGCAGTTGATTATACAGATTTCGATGTCTTGGTCACTAGAGCCAAAGACATTGAGTCGAATCTTGGTTTGACTAGCCGAGCGGGTGGATCTAGGTCTGGGAAGAGAGCAGCTGAACGCGATTATGGTAGAGATCGCAACAAGAGGCATAAGGATCGGAGGTCGTATTATGATGGTAGGCGTGGGGGTGGTAACCCTGGTAGAGGTTAGCAAGGACCTAATATTGTTGAGAAGACTCCTGAGTGTAACCGTTGTGGTAGACGGCACGGTGGTGAGTGTTGGGGTAACCTTGGGACGTGCTGAAATTATGGAAACCATGGACATTTGAAGAAGGATTGTCCTTAGCCTTTGAAGGAGGGACATGCTCTGGTGAGAGCAGCTGACCCACAGAGAGGTCGTGGGCGCGGCCGTGGTAATTTTTAGTGTAGAGATGATGGTGGCAGGAATGTATCTCATGTTGTGGCTGTTCAACCTGAGGGTGGTGGTCAGGCTCGAGTGTATGCCCATCGTGAGGGAAGGAATGATACGGATGTGATCGCATGTACATTTACTTTGCAATCCTTATCATTACTTTCTTTGATTGATTCTGGATCTACACACTCATACATATTGCGTGAACATGCTCAAATGCTTGGTTTACCTGTTGAGTCTTTGGATGTTGGTATGCGTGTGACTAGTTCCTTTGGTGAAACGGTTGTGACGCGAAAGTTGTATAGAAGATGTCCCTTGAAAGTGCAAAACCATGTTTTTTTCGTTGATCTCATGGAATTGCCATTCTATGGTTTTGATGTAATCCTTGGTATGGATTGGCTTGTTGAGCATCGAGCTGTAGTGGATTTTGAGAGCAAGCGAGTTTCGTTGAAACTTGCGGATGATTACGAAGTGGTGGTGGTAGGTGAGAATGTGAAGTTTCTTGCCAATGTGGTGTCTACATTGGAAGGAAGTCGAATGCTGAGGCAAGGTTGCAAGGCTTACCTAGCCTTTGTGTTGAATCCTAGTTCTAAGGAGTTGCGCGTTCAAGATATCAAAACTGTGCGAGAGTTTCCTGGGGTGTTTCCAGAGGAGTTACCTGGATTGCCGCCTAGTCGAGAGGTGGAGTTTGGAATTGAGTTGTATGAAAATACAACTCTAGTGTCCATTTCTCCCTATCGCATGGCACCTAAGGAGTTGAAGGAGTTGAAGACGCAGCTTCAGGAGTTGCTTGACCGTGGCTTCATCCGGCCTAGTGTGTCACCTTGGGGTGCACCGATCTTGTTTGTGAAGAAGAAGGATGGCACTATGAGAATGTGCATTGATTATTGTCAGCTGAATAAGTTGACCATCAAGAATCTGTATCCTTTGCCGAGGATTGATGATCTTTTTGATCAGTTTCGGGGAGCAGCTGTGTTTTCCAAGATTGATTTAAGGTCAGGGTACTATCAACTTAAGGTGAAGGATGTGGATGTGCCAAAAACAACCTATAGAACGAGGTATGGGCATTATGATTTCCTCGTAATGTCGTTTGGCTTGACGAATGCTCCTGCAGCTTTTATTGACATGGTATTAGAGTGTTCCATGAATACTTGGACAAGTTTGTTCTGGTGTTCATTGACGATATCCTTGTGTACTCTCGTACTGAGGAGGAGCATGAAGGTCATTTGAGGGTTGTCTTGCAAGCGCTTCTGGAAAATCAGCTTTATGCTAAGCTGAGCAAGTGTGAGTTTTGGCTAAAGGGAGTTGTGTTCCTTGGTCATGTGGTTTCGGCTGAGGGGATTCGCGTTGATCCACAGAAGATTGAGGCGGTGATGAATTGGAAGCCCCCTAAGTCTGTTCATGAAGTCCGTAGTTTCCTTGGGTTGGCAGGATATTACCGGAGGTTTTTGGATGGATTTTCGAAGATTGTTGCCCCTTTGACGAATTTGTTGCAAAAAGATGTCAAGTATGAGTAGAAGGAAGCGAGACATCAAGCTTTTGAGAAGCTTAAGGCAATTTTGACGCAAGCCCCTATCTTGGTTCAACCTGAATCAGGAAAAGAGTTTGTGGTGTACAGTGATGCATCCTGTGTTGGGTTGGGGTGTGTACTAATGCAGGAGGGTAAGGTGGTGGCGTATGCATCTCGACAGTTGAAGGTGTATGAGCACAACTATCCTACGCATGATATTGAGTTGGCTGCGGTGGTTTTTGCTTTGAAGATCTGGAGGCATTATCTGTATGGTGAGAAGTGTACTGTGTACACGGACCACAAGAGTTTGAAGTATCTGATGTCTCAGAAAGAGTTAAATCTTAGGCAACGACGTTGGGTAGAGTTGCTTAAAGATTACGATCTGACGATCGAGTACCATCCGGGAAAAGCTAATGTTGTGGCGGATGCCTTGAGCAGGAAGGTGGCGGTGGAGTTAATAGCTATGTTTGCCAGTTTGAGTATTTCACGTGATGGAGGTCTTGTGGCTGAATTACAAGTGAAACCATCTTTGGTTCAGTTGATAAAGGATAAGCAGTTGTTGGATGATTCTTTGGTGCCGCATGTTCATGATATTCCTGGGGATAGACCATCAGATTTCTGTTTTAATGATGATGGAGTTCTATGTTTTGGAAGGCGGATAGTAGTGTCGAATGATGCGGAGTTGAGGCGTACTATTCTGACTGAAGCTCATAGTAGTCCTTTTGCTATGCACCCTGGTAGTACAAAGATGTATCATGATTTAAAGGATGGGTACTATTGGGTGGGTTTGAAGAAAGATGTAGCAGAGTATGTAGGTAAGTGTATGGTTTGCCAGCGGGTCATGGCTGAGCATCAGTTTCCTTCAGGGTTGTTGCAATCGTTGAGGATACCTGAATAGAAGTGGGAAAGAATCACCATGGACTTTGTGTCTGGGTTGCCTTTGTCGCCATCGAAGAAGAATTCGGTGTGGGTAATTGTGGATCGCCTTACGAAGTGTGCGCATTTCTTACCTGTGCATACTACGTATACCTTGGACATGCTTGCAGAGTTGTACATTGTCGAGATTGTGCGTTTGCATGGTGTACCAAAATCTATAGTGTCAGATAGAGATATGAGGTTCACATCGCGTTTTTGGGAGTGTTTGCATCAAGCTTTGGGTACGCAGTTGAATTTCAGTACTTCTTATCATCCAGAGTCGGATGGACAGTCTGAGCGTGTTATCCAAGTGCTTGAGGATATGTTGAGGTGCTGCGTGGTTGAGTTCCAAGGCTCTTGGGAGAAGCATTTTCCTTTAGTGGAGTTTGCTTATAATAATAGCTACCACGCAAGTATTCAAATGGCACCTTATGAAGCCTTGTATGGGAGGAAGTGCATAATTTCGCTTTACTGGATGAAACATGTCAAAAGTTTGTTTCAATGCTGACTTTATTGAAAGGAACCACTGAGAAGGTGAAGCTCATTTATGAGCGGCTGAAGGCAGCTTCTGATCGACAAAAGTCTTACGCGGATTTGAAGCGTAGGGAGATCGAGTTTGCGGTGGGTGACCGTGTGTTTTTTGAAGGTTTCACCTTGGAAAAAAAGTGATGAGGTTTGTCCGGAATGGTAAGTTGAGCCCTAGGTATATTGGACCATACGAGGTGATTGAACGTGTGAGTCATGTTGCTTATAAGCTGAGGTTGCCGCAAGAGTTGGAAAAGATACATGATGTGTTTCATATCTCTATGCTTCGGAGGTATAGATCGGATCCTTCGCATATTATGCATGTGGAGGAAGTGGAGTTGAATCCAGATTTGACCTATGATGAGGAG
The DNA here is from genome assembly GCA_958450335.1 of Hibiscus tridactylites. NCBI lineage: Eukaryota > Viridiplantae > Streptophyta > Magnoliopsida > Malvales > Malvaceae > Hibiscus > Hibiscus tridactylites. Next base: position 50,096,334 of record OY288272.1, on the reverse strand, counting down.
CTGGTTGAGATTCTAGATTCGGTCATTTAAAGTACTTCGAGGTAAGACCATTGAGTTGGTTAAGGTGTTGTGGAGGCATCGTGGTGTTGAGGAAGCCACGTGGGAAAGGAAAGATGACGTGAAGAAGCAGTTTCTTTATCTTTTTCATTCAGGTAAATTTCGAGGACGAAATTTCTTAAGAGGGGGAGAGTTGTAACACCCCAATTTTGGGCTTAGAAGTTTAGGGTCTGAACCGGACCGGTCTGAGAAATGGTTCGAATATAAAATGAGGTTTTAGGGAACGCCTAGTTCGGGATGTTTTAAAAATATAGGAAAATGTCTAAAAATCCTCATTTAATAAATATAAGAGAGTGGTAAAATCAATTTTACAAAATAAGATTTGGAAATACTACATTTCGGTGTAGTGACCAAATTGCGATTTTTGCAAAGTTTAGTAGTGAGTGTTTCGTAAAGGATTGAAACTTTGAATCTTTAAGGAGCTAATTTACCCAAAATGTTTTCTCCAGATTTTTCCTTAATTTAGGTGATTTAATTAATGTTTTAATTAAATAAAAGAAAAGGAAAACTACTTTTTAACTTTCATAACTACCTTTCTCTAATTTTCTCTCATTCCTTTTTCTCTCAAAATCCTATCATCCAAACACCTTTTCTCCAGCAACTTTCACATTGATTTTCACTTCAATTGATGAGATTTCTATCACTCATTGGTTCCTAATCAATCTTGCATCAAATCCTTTTGATTTCCACATTGAATTTTCATGGAATTTGGGCCAAATCAAGAAGAAATCATCATTTAGAGGTAAGATTGTTCTTCTCCTCTAAATACTCAGTTCTTTACTGAAATTCCCAAGTTGTCAATCCTTTATTAAAGTTTTATAAATGGTTTTAATGTTAGAGATAAGATTTTGGCTTAAAACTCAAGATTTTGGAAGAGATCTTGAATATTTTCGTTGTAATTGATTGGGCTCTGTTTTGAGATAGTTGTCTAATTTATTTTGGATGTTAAATTATGTTAGAAATGAGGTTTTATCAATCCAATCTTGAATAGTTTGTGTTTCTTAAGTTTTTGCTTATGAAAATGGTGGTTTTGAGGTGTTTTTGGTGTTCTGTTATAGCTGGAGGTATAAGGACGAGTTTAGGGTTGTTTTAGGGGTTAATTGATGTTTAGAAATGGTTAGAAGTGATGGATCTTGGTTGGGTTATGTTTTGGAAGAGTTTGGAGATGATTTCGGTTGTGTTTGGTAGCCGAAATGTTGGGTTTAGGTAGAGCAGCGAGTTTTAGAGTGTTGGCTGAAGATTTCAATGCATGATGATGCATTAATCCTCTGCTTTGATGTGTCTAAAACATGGGAGACATCTTCGGACACTTTTGGAGTTGATCCGGAAGCTTAATTGGCGTTTCGGCAAGCAAGCGAAACGAAATCGGTGAGTGCGTTTGGCTTAGAAGGCCATGAGGACAAAAATACAAGGTTTGGGGATTTAGGAGAGGTTTGAAACACCTTCCTAAATCCGGAAGTAAGTATGGCTTGATTTGATCTCTCTAAAGTGGTGTTTGCCCTAAAATGCTTTTACATGCTCATGGTTTGAAATTGTTAAATTCCTACTGTTTTTATGCATGATTAGAGCATGATATTATGCTTGTAGAGATGTCATGTACTTTTTCAAGGCAGCAGCTATAACCCTATTGTCAAAATGCCTCCCTTCATCACTGATGATCGCCTTAGGGATGTCGAATCTGGAAAAAATGTTTTTATGTAGAAACCTTTGAACCATCTTGGCATCATTCATTTGAGTGGCGATAGCTTCAACCCACTGGACACATAGTCTACTGCCAGGAGGATGTACAAATTCCCACATGAAGATGGGAATGGTCCCATAAAATCTATCCCCCAAACGTCAAAGATCTCGACTTCTAGAATGTTCTGCAGCGGCATCTCGTGTCTCCTTGAGATGTTTCCCGTCCGTTGACACTTGTCACAACTTTTGTAAAAGATTTGAGCATCTTTATACAGTGACGGCCAATAGAATCCTGACTGTAGAACCTTTGCAGCAGTTTTGTTGCCTCCTAAGTGTCCTCCATACTGTGAAGCATGGCAGTGATGAAGTATATCTTCCTGTTCATCCCGTGGCACACATCTCCTTATAACCTGATCTACACAAATTTTGAAAAGAAGAGGTCCGTCCCAATAATAATGCTTAACATCATTTTGGAACCTCTTCCTAGCTTGATAATTAAGGTCAGGAAGAATTATTCCGCTAACTAAAAATTTAACGAAATCAGCGTACCAAGGAAGTTCAGAAGACTTACCTGCCGTCATGGCTGTCGCGGCAGTGATTGTGACAGCAAACAGCTGCTCATCAGGGAAAGTCTCCAATATGTTTGTCTCGTGTTCCGGTAGACTATTTCCCTTCTCCAACCTTGACAAGTGATCTGCCACTTGATTCTATGTCCCCTGTTTGTCCTTGATTTCAAGGTCGAACTCTTGCAGTAGCAGAATCCAACGTATCAGTCGAGGCTTTGCATCCTTTTTGGTGAACAAATATTTCAATGCAGAGTGGTCTGTGTGGACTATGACCTTCGTTCCAAGTATATAAGAACGAAATTTGTCAATGGAGAATACCACAGCTAATAATTCCTTCTCTGTGGTGGTGTAGTTTACTTGGGCGTCGTTCATTGTTTTGCTGGCATAGTATATGACATGAAAGAGTTTGTCTCTCCACTGCCCAAGTGCTGCCCCAACAGCATAGTCACTAGCATCACACATTATCTCAAATGGCAGTGTCCAATCTGGTGGTTGTACTATTGGGGTTGTTACCAGCTTTTCTTTCAGAACATTGAATGCCTCAGTACATTCAGCGTTAAAGTCGAAGGGTCGGTTCTGCTCAAGAAGATGGCATAGGGGCTTGGTGATCTTTGAGAAGTCCGCAATGAATCTTCGATAAAAACCTGCATGTCCTAAAAAACTTCTAATTCCCTTCACTGTGGTGGGTGGCGGCAGCTTTTCGATCACTTCTATCTTAGCTCTGTCGACTTCTATGCCACGGCAGCTAATTTTATGGCCAAGGACTATTCCTTCATCCACCATGAAGTGACATTTTTCCCAGTTCAAAACCAAGTTTGCTTTTTCACATCTCTCGAGCACCTTCTGTAGGTTGCCTAGGCAGCTTTCAAAGTTGTCTCCAAAGACTGAAAAGTCATCCATAAAGATCTCTAGGAAATCCTCCACCGTATCGGAGAATATTGCCATCATGCACCTTTGAAAGGTGCCCGGTGCATTACAGAGTCCAAATGGCATCCTCCTAAAAGCATAAGTTCCGTAAGGGCATGTGAATGTCGTCTTTCTTGATCTTCCTATGCGATGGCTATTTGATTGTAACATGAGTAACCATCAAGAAAACAATAGTAAGGTTTACCCGCTAATCTATCAAGCATTTGATCAATAAAGGGTAAATAAAAGTGGTCCTTCCGGGTAGCTTTGTTAAGCTTCCGGCAGTCCGTACAAACCCTCCAACCGGTCACAGTCCTGGTTGGGATTAATTCATTGTCTTCATTGGTTACCACGGTCATTCCTCCTTTCTTTGGAACGCACTGCATCGGGCTCACTCATTTGCTGTCCGAGATGGCGTAGATTATTCCAGCATCTAGCCATTTGATTATCTCTTTGCGCACCACTTCTTGCATAGCATGGTTTAGACGCCTTTTTGCATTAATAGTTGGCTTATGATCATCCTCTAAAAGAATTTTATGCATACATAATGCCGGACTAATGCCTTGGATATCAGCTATCGTCCATCCAATAGCCTTCTTGTGCTGCTGCAGCATCCCTATTAACTGATGTTCCTGTTCCTGCATCAACTTGGAAGAGATGATTACGGGCAACGTATCATTTAAACCAAGGAAAACATATTTTAGCTGCCCTGGCAGGGGCTTAAGATCTATAATAGGGGGCTCAACAGTTGATGGCTTTTGAATTACATGGTTATCCGAGGTATAATTTAAAGGCTCGAATAACTTACCTGGACGATTGCCTATCCAATTTACCTCCTCCTGATCTTCAGTATCAGATGTATCAGATTCTGAGGAGTTGCTGTCGTCGGTGCTGTCATGACAGTCTTCTAAGTGGCTGCCGAGTTAGTGACCAATTTTGATGTTGTGGCAGCCCGACCTGATGCAGGGTTGGTCAAGGGTAACTTTAGTGATAACCTTGCATTCTTCTTCTGCATCAACATGCTTCATTGCTTGGAGAACATTCAACTTTATTTCTTGATCGTTTACTCTCATGGTGAGTTCTCCTTTTTCCACATCAATCAGTTATCTTCCCGTGGCTATGAAGGGTCGCCCCGGGATGATTGGTGCGTTTTCATCTGCTTCACAATCTAAGACAAGAAAGTCAGCAAGAAAAATAAACTTATCCACCCTTACCAAAATATCTTCGATTTTTCCTTCTGGATGAACGTAAGAGCGGTCTGTCAGCTGCAGAATTACTGTTGTGGGCCGAGCTTTTCCAATACCTAATTTCTGAAAAACAGATTTGGGCATTAAATTTATACTAGCACCAAGATCACAAAGTGCCTTACCCACAAATTTGTCTCCGATGACGCATGGTATGATGAAGCTCCCAGGATCCTTCTTCTTCTGAGGTGGATGCTTGTGCAGAATACTCATGCATCCTTCTGTCATCTTAACCGTTTCAAATTCCCGAAGTCTGGATTTTTTGACATGGCATCCTTGAGAAATTTGGCATAACCGGGCATCTCCCTAACGGCATCTAACAGCGGAATGTTAATATGAACCTGCTTAAAAATATCATAAATCTTCTTAAGCTGTGATTCTTGTTTCAATTTCTATAACCGTTGAGGAAAAGGAGGTGGGGGATGATAATCAGCAATGTGTCCTTCCCACTGCATACGGATCTGAGGAGGTTTAGGTTCATCATCTTTCTCCTCTGTCCCTTATGCTTTCGTGACAGGCTCATCGGCAGTAGGCTGTTTGTTACCTGTCGGGGCAGCTTCCTCGACAGGTGACTCCAAGGCAGGTTTCTTAACTGATTCAGCTTCTTTCTCTGGCCCTAGTAGTTTCTTCCCACTCCTAGTAGTGGTGGCTTTGCACTGCTCATGTGTGGGATGTCTAGCGTTTTCAGTATCGCTAGGAAATCATTCATTCTGCCTTGGTTTAATATGCTGGGAAACTTGACCCATCTGTGTCTCCAATGATTTCAGAGTAGCTTCATGATTGGTCTTTCGCATTTCTGTTTTATCCATAAATGTCTCCGTCTTCTTGACAAAGTGATTCATGTTCTCAATATAGGTTTCTGTTTGAGACATAAAGGTAGCCAGAGTCTGTTCCAGTATACTAGTTGTGGCAGCTGGTGGCTGTTGCTGCGGTTGCTGCCGAGTTAGCAATCTAGGTCCTCCCTGGTTCTGATTATTCTGTTCTTGAGGATTCAGAGCATTATTACGATTACTCCAAGAGAACTTGGGATCCTTTCTCTAGTTGGGATTGTAGTTGTTGGAATTATAATTCTGCTTATTGTAGTTCCCAACATACTTCCCCTCTTCTAACTGTATTGGACATTCCTCCGAACTGTGATTTCCTTCACAAATTTCGCATACCTCTTCTGTAACACCCCAATTTTGGGCTTAGAAGTTTTGGGTTTGGACCGGATCGGTCGGACTACGGTTCGGATATAAAAAGGTGATTTTAGGAAAGCCTAGTTCGGGATGCATTAAAAATATGGAAAAATATTTTAAAATCCTCTTTTATTATATATATGAGGGTGGTGAAATCAATTTTACAAAATGAGGTTTGGAAGTGTGACATTTTGAGTTAGTGACTAAAATGTAATTTTTGAAAAGTTGGTGACTGTTTTAAAAGGATTGAAACTTTGAATCTTTAAGGAGCTAATTTACCCAAGAAGAGTTTCTCCAGATTTTTCCTTAATATTAATGATTTAATTAATGATTTTTAATTAAAGGAAAAAGGGGGGAAGTAGATATTTTGACTTCATAACTAACTTTTCTCAAAATTTTCCATTTCTTTTCTCTCAACTTTTCTCTCAGCCCAAACACTTTTCCCCAGCCAATTTTCCTCTGATTTTAACATCTAAAAATGAGATTTCAATCTTCAATTGATCTCTAATCACTTCTACATCAAATCCTTAGCATTTGCTTATTGAATTTTCAAGAATCTTGGTTCTAAACAAGGAGAAACTCACATTTAGAGGTATGAACGTCCTTCTCCTCTAAATACTCAGTTCTTTACTGAAATTCCCAAGTTCTCAATCCTTGATTTGTGTTTTATTAAAGGTTTTGGTGTTATGATCTTGAAATTGGCTTAAGATGCAAGTTTTGGATTTAATTTTGATCAAATTCATACTAAATGATTGGGCTCTGTTTTGAGATGTTTTCTTGATGTGTTTTGGATATATAATTGATGAGAAATTGAGGTTTAATCAATGCAATCCCGAATAGGTTGATTTTCCTAAGTTTTGCTTGTGTTAATGGTGGTTTTTGGGGTGATCTTGTTGTTCTGTTATAGCTGGAGGTATAAGGCCGTGTTTAGACTCTTTTTGGATGTTAATTGATGTCTAAGAATGTTTGGAGTTGATGGATCTTGGCTGGGTAGTGTTGTAGAGGTGTTTGGATGTGATTTCGGTTATGTTTGGTGGCCGAAATGTGAGCTTTGATGAGAGCAGCGAGTTTAGGTGTTTTGGTTGAAGATATTAATGCATGATGATGCATTAATCCTCTGCTTTGATGTGTTTAAAACAGGGGAGACATCTTTGGATCCTTGTGGTGTTAATCCGGGAGCTTGATTGGTGTTTTGGCAAGCTTGCGAAACGGAATCGGTTAGTGGAATTTGGTTTTCAGCTTTGAAACCAATGTTTTGAAGGTTTGGGAGCTTAGTTTAAGTCTAAACAACTTAGCTAAGCTCAAGAGTAAGTTTTCGGAAAAACTCTCTTGTTGATGCGCCATGAGTTGGTTGAATGCAAAGTGATTTGTTTGCATGTTTAAATTCTGTTTTTGAAAGCATATCTTAGCATGTTTATTGCTGGTTTTATAAGCCATGTGTTGAAGGATGCTCAAGGTAAGGGGTCCTTGTGTTGTACATTGATAAATGTGGTTTTAATGCATAGTGATGCATGATGATTATGGCTTTGTTAAATGCTTTAAAACAGTGGATTATTGTTGTTAAATGATGTATATTGCCAAGTGATGTCTTGGTTTAAAAGTACTTGAATCGGATATAGTTAGCCGGCTATAGGATTGGGTGCACCGTGAATAAAGTCGCCTTGGATGTCGAGGGGTTGTGATTGTACCGTATACTCCATCCAAGTACACTAACGAGATGGTTAAGAACACCATGGTGGTTAAAAGTCCATGGGTGGGTCTTGAGTTAAGGTCACAATGGTGGTTAAAAGTCCATGTGTGGACCTTGTGTATTGTAAGATCACAATGGTGGTTAAAAGTCCATGTGTGGATCTTGTGTGGTATGTCCCGTGATCTCGTTAGTGATGTTATACAACTACCAATGAGTGGTGTTGAGGGGTTGTGATTGTACCATTTGCTCCACCTTGATATTGGTAGTGTGTATGAAGCGTATGGGACAACGCTTGTAATCCGCGTATCCGATTGTCAATTGTGTTTCGAGTTGTAAAATGGTTGTGATTATCACTTGTAAGCCAATATGACATGTTAATGAGTTGAAGCATGAAATGCTTGGTTTATATGCATGTGCGCATGATTAAATGATGTTTGAACTAAAGACTTTGAAAAGGTGTTTTTACTAATGCATTATTGTGATGATTTAAATGGGCATTCCTCACTAAGCTATGTGCTTACGCTCTTTCTTTTTTTTTATTCAAATAATGCAGAGCATTGAAGTACTTAAAAGGGCAGCAAGGTGGTCAAGAATCTAAGTGAAAGCTTAAGCTCATGTATGGTGACTATTTTCACAACTTGTTTAGCTTTTGGCATTTGGCAATGGGAACCTATGTTGTTGTTTTGGGAGAAGTTTGGACTCCCTAAGTTTGGTTTATGCCTATGAAGTGTTGGAACGTGTAAAAGGCCTTTTGCTATTTGATTTTGGTGAATTGATGTTTGCATGTTTTCTATTATAGGATGTATGCCTGTAGAATTGGGATTTTCCTTGAAAGTGGCCATGATCATGATTAGTAGGTTCTAATGTGTTCCTTAAGTATATAATGACTTGCTGGTATGATTTGATAATGTTATGCTAAAGTTTGATGCGTTTTTGGGGCTGTTGTTGGGACAGTTCTGGTGTGTGTATCGATACTCAGACTCGCGTATCGATACGCATAAGCCAAATGTGTGCTTTTCTGCACAGGGGTATCGGTACGGTTGTGAGGTGTTTCGATACGGGTAGGCCAAATATGAAGGGGGTATCGATACGCGGGAGAGCGTATCGATACCTTTTCTGTGAGTTGGGTCACTGCCTCCCCGCGTATCGATACTGACTCTAGGCGTACCGATACGCGACCATTAATTCAGTTAATGGCATCTTTGTAAAGTTTGAAAATGTTACGTTTTGGTCCCAATCTATGTATATGCAATTGAATGTGTTTCTGATGTCCGTTTGAGCTGAAATTTGACAGAGAGGCATGAAATATGACTAATCTCATTATGGTAACTCTAAAACTGGTTAAGTTCTTTAAATTTCCGGAATTTGCAGTTTGGTCCCTAAATTCATATGTTGTGCAATTGAGTCCCTAAATGTTTTCCGTTTGCTGTGATTTTTGAGTATGTGGACCTTATGAACATATCTAGGACTAATACACATTTAGACAAGATTAAAAAGAAAAAAAAGGTCGTTAATCAAGGTTGACTTTCGGGTTGACTTTGGTTTTCCCCGTGTAATCTTCGTAGTTCGGGTCGCCCGTCTAGGCCGAGCTAAGGGGGTTACATCTTCAGCAGAGTATATAGGTTGTGAATCTTCGTTTAAGAGCTTTTTCATTGCCTTAGTGAGATATGCCACATGTGATTTCAATGAGCTGTCAGCCTCATAATCCTTAACAGCTAGGACCCGTTTACCCCCTCTTCTTGCTGTCGGAAACTACTCATCATTCTTCGCCAGATTTTTCAATACTGCCATTGCCTCATCTGGGTCTTTGTCCAGCAGTAATTTGTTTGCTGCTGAATCAATTCTAATACGAGTTTGTAAATTGGCAGCATTATAAAATTTTGTTACCTGGTTCCAAACGGGAAATCCATGCATTGGGCAGTTCCTTAGAAGAGTGGTAAATCTGTCCCATGCCTCGTGCATTGGCTCGTCATCTTCCTGTTGAAAAGTAGCAATTTCGTTATGTAATCGCTCAGATAAGTGTGAAGGATTAAAACGAGATAAGAATTCACGAGTTAAATCTGCCCAAGTTCTAATTAAACTCGGCGTAAGTTTATTCCACCAAGTTTTTGCCATGTCCCTCAATGAATGAGGAAATAACCGAAGCCTCAGTATCTCCGGATTAACTCCTGGTAGTCTAAACGAACCACAGATTTCCTGGAACGTTTTCAGATGCTCCTTAGCATCGTCTGAAGCAGCACCACTAAATTGGCCAGCGTTGTTGATCATGCTGAACATAACATGTTTCAGCTCAAAGTTGTCAACATCTACATCCGGCATGGTGGTTTCTAGTTCCACATGATCGTTGAGCATGTAGTCTCGGCATGACCGGCGTGCGGTAGCGACAGGAGGGTCGACGACAGGTAGATCGATCCCTCCATCTCCGACGGGATTGTTGTTATCCTGGAGATTCCCTGGGTTGTCCCTTCTTTCTTGACGTCTTTCGTTCACCATTCCTTCAAGTTGTTCCTCCAAGTATTCGTTCCTTTCAACGAGGTAACGGACTCTTTTCTTGAGATTAAACATTCGTTCGGGTTCAGGATCTAATTGGTACTCAGGTTCCTTCCCCCGTTGAGACTTGCGCATACGCAAACAAAAGACCTTCTGAAAGGTATAGGTTGGACAATCCAAGTCAAAAAGAAAAATAAAACGAATGCAGTAAAATGTAGGGTAAAGTTACGTTGCCAGTCCCCGGCAACAGCGCCAAAAACTTGTTGCGTGTAAAAGTGTCTATCGCAATGTAGTGCAAGTGTACACGACGCAAGTAGTAAAGTGATACTGAAGTATCAGATATCGTCTCCATAGGGACTGGGCTAATAGCTTCACCTTGAATTACTGCACGAAAGTAAAAAGAATGGTTTAAGTTGTTTGTCACGAAAATAATAAAGAATAGTGGAAAATAGAATTAAAGTAATCAAGATAAAGAGAATGGGTTGGTATTGAATTGCTCAATAGTGTAGGTATTGCTAAGTTTAGGAAAATCTGCTCTGTCGTCGTCCCCGTCGCGGCAGCACCTATCGCGGCAGCGGTCCGTTGTTTGTCGCGACAGCGATCACACAACTCTGTACTTCATGCTTGGCAAGAATCCCTGCTGTGCCTTGGCCTATCCCTAGGTCTAAGTCTGTCGATGAACACGTCTTTGATGATGCCTCCCGGTGTGAATCGAAGGATGAACACCGATGTTGTTGAATTCTTCTTTAGCCACTTAACCTCGTCCTATCCCTAGGTCCGAGATAGTTCAACTATAAACTAGAGAACCCGCACTTATTCCTTTCGTATACTTAACTCTCCTAATATTATGTAAATGGATAACCTCGCAATGCTCTCCCGATACTCTTGCAAGATGTTAATAACCAGAATAAGAGAACTTGAAGTTTATTTTATTGAACAGAAAATTCCTAAAACAAAAGCAACCTTTGCAACTATTTTACAAATCAACCTGTGGCCCTAGGGGGAATTTAGAACATGATAAGAAGGTGAAAACGGCTAGGTTTTTGGGAAGAAGGCTAGAGATAGGTGATGTTCTTTCCTAGGTCGAATTACATGCCTTTATATAGGCTTTGGGTTCAAGTTTTCTAATATGGCAAGAATACAAGTTTAAATTAAAGTACAACTCTAATAAAGACTAAATCTTCAGAGAATATAGCTTTAATTCGTCCTTCCTTCTTGCTTGGAGTTTTCTTCTTTGAACTTTGGGCTTGGCTTTCATTATGATCTAGGGCTTGGAAAAATATAGTGGTATTCCACGACAGAAGGGCTTAATTTTCTCTTTCTGTCGAGGCCCACTTTTCTTCTTCTCCTCAAAACTGTTGTCGTCCTTTGCTATCACGGCGGCGACCAAGGCAGCATCGTCCTTCTTGACTACTCATCCAGTTCCAGCTTTTTTGCATCACTGCCCAGCGCCTGCCTCTCCATCTACTACAGCAGCAACCTGCAAAAGCAACCAATTTCAGTAAAAACTGTGCCATTTAATATATTTGTGATGTATAACTGAAATCTAACCTAAATGTAATGAATTATGCTTGAATGCAGCAGAAATATGGGTTAAATAGGGGTAAATAATAGAACTTTTACACACTCAACAATCAACAAGTGTCGTCGGTGCAGTTCGACAGGCAGGGAAGTGAGAGGCCATAGCCGTAGAAAGATCCCGAAGTAAGGTCTGTGAGTGTATAACTGTGAGCCAAGGGTGCTGCAAACGCTCTTTATGGACATCAATCATTATGTCGGTTCCAGAGGTTCCAAAGAAATGTAAGAAGTTGAGCAAAAGAGTCCTTTGAAAGCAAAGAGGCCGAATCATAGAGCTAGGGGAGACTGGAAGAGACATGGCTGTGCACGATGGCATGAGGCATTCCCGTGAGGCGAAGAGTCTCCGCTGCAATACGAGAATCACGTAGGGCATGTAGAACGGTCTCCGTAGCTTGGTGACAAATGGGACAGAGTCTTCTGTCTAAATGTGCAGCACACAACCTACTTTCGGTGGGAAGAGCGTCAGGCCCAATTCGCCATCCAAAAGTCCAAACTTTGGACTGTCCGTGGGAGGAGGAGGAGCTCGTTGTAAGAACATATAACCAGATTTACCCGAATAAATACATGAATCATGGTTACTCCAAGGGACAATATCTCGAAAGACATTGGAAATGGGAATGTGGAGAACCGATTCATCGTCTTCTTGTAGGAAGACTTGCAACACTCTGGTTTCGTCCCACAAAGGGTATCCACGAACCATAAAATCATGACATCATATTGGTAGCGCTCAAAATTTTCCACGTAACTCTTGAGAGGGTGATAGCAGTTTCTCCACCCCAACGGCCCGAATGCATACGAACATTGCTATTAATCTTGAGTTTCTAGAAAAATTATGGGTGTAGGAATCACATTGCATGGTGAATCCCCTTCCATGCAAATGAAGCACATTTGTTGGGCTCAACATCCAAAATGTTACCTAAAGGGAAATACTTTTCCTTGAAGACACGAGAAACAAGTAAATCAGGTTCGGTGATCATACGCCAGGCCTGTTTACCAAACAAGGCAAAATTGAAAAAATGTATATCACAAAAGACAATTCCACTAGCATTATTAGACGTATAGATGGAGCTCCAAGCAACAAGGGGCCAACCACGTTTATTGCTTCGACTAGACCACTAGTAGCGCCACACCAACTTGATCATATCATCTACTAGATACTAAGGGAGAAGGTAGCAAGATATGACGTATTGAGGAAGAGATTGGGCTACGGACTTACTGAAGACCTTTCTTTCAATAAAAGAGAGTAGATTCTTGGTCTAACTAGCAACACGAGTGCCCACTTTGTCTCGAACATGGCCAAGAGCCTCTAATTTGTTTTTGGAGATTAAAAGGGGAATGCTGAGGTAGACTCTGGGGTCTTCAACTTCACGGACAACAAGAATATTATGAATAGCTTGCTTGATATCAGAGGAGGTCTAAGGGCTGAAGTAACTTGTCAATTTCTCAAAGTTGACATGTTGGCCTAAAGAGGATGCATATATCAGAAGTGTAACACCCTGGTTTTGGGCCTAGATGTTTTGGGCATCAGATTGGATCGGTTGGAAACGGTTCAAATCACGTTAGGTGATTTAAGGAAATCAAGGATCGAGATAGAATAAAAATATGTTAAAATTTGCTAAAATCCTATAAAAATATATTTAAGAGGTTGGTCAAATCAATTTTACAAAAAGAGTTTCGGAAGAGGTATATTTTGGGTAGACCAAAATGTAAAGTTTCAAAACTATGGAAAAATGTGATTTTTAAAAGATGAGCCAAAATCTTAGAATCTTTAGGGAGATTAATTGGAAATTTATCCTTTCTTTAATATGACATGTGTTTTAAAAGGATTTTAAAGTGATTTAATAAAAGGATTTTTATTAAATTAAAATTAATAAAAAATGAGAAATGAGTTTCACTTGACGTAACTACCTTTCTCTTCTCATTTTCAGCCAAACACAATTCTAACTCATTTTCTCCAGAATTCTTTTCTCCCAAACACTCTCTTAATATTTTCTAAACAAATTCCAAGAGTTCTTTCAAGTTCTTCAAGATTTTTGCTAAGGAAAACTTGTCATTCATTAAGGAAGGCAAGGATTGGAGGTAAATCCCGTTTTCACCCTTCAATCTTGGTTCTTTATTGAAATTCCCAAGATCTTTGGCTTCTAATTAATGTTTTTAGTTGAGTTTTCATTTTAGTATTGATTTGAGATTGAAATCTTGCAAAAATATGATGAAACTCTTGATTTTCAGACTTGTTTTGTTAAGCTCTGTTTTGGATTGATTTTAATTAAGTTTTGAGGTGGTTAATATGTTCAAAAGAGGTTTTGTTGATATAGATCCCGAAATTCTTGAGATCCTTGAGTTTCTTGATAGTTCTAGTTGGGTTTTTGAGGTGAAATGTTGGGGTAATGCTTGTTGGAGGTATAAAGAAGGGTTTATGTTGATTTTAGATGTGTTTTCATGTTTATAATTGATTGGAAGTGATGTATGTTGGCTGGGCTTGGTTTAGGAAGCAATCAATTGAGTTTTCGGTTTTTTCGGATGGGTAAATTGGTGTAGTTTGGGTGAGCAACGGGTTGTGATTTGTTGCTGGAGTTGAAATGCATTTTGATGCATTTAGATCTCTGTTTTGATGATGTGAAAATAGGGGAACTTGATCCGAGAGCAAATGAGACGTTTTTGGATGCTCCGGAAGAGTAATTTTCGTGTCGGCGAGCAAGGCTTCGCGTATCAGTGAGTGGAAATGGATTTTCCATCTTTGTAACGCTTTGAGCATGGTCTTGGGAGGTTAGTGTAAGTTTGAAACACTTAACTAAGCTGAAGAGTAAGTGATTCAAAAGTCTCTCTCGGAATGTGCTATGTTTTTGTGGAAAATGCACTTGAATTAAATGTGGTTTTATTTACTGTTTTAAAGCATGTTTTGAGCATTGAGATTAAGCATGTTTATGCTTGTGGAGATGGCATTGCGATTTATGCTTGTAAAACAGTGGAATAGTGTTGATAAATGATATTATTGGAAAGTGATGGAAATGTTTTTTGGCTACTTTAATCGGATATAGTTAGTCGGCTATAGGATTGGGTGCACCGTGAATAAAGTCGCATTGGATGTCGAGGGGTTGTGATTGTATCGTATACTACATCCAAGTACCCTAACGATTGAGGTTAAGATCACAGCGGTGGATGTTAATTCCGTGTGTGGATCTTGTGTTAGTGTTTCGTGCTCTCGTTAGTGGAATTTTACAACTACCGATGAGTGGTGTTGAGGGGTTGTGATTGTACTGTTATACTCCACCATGGGCTCACAACGATGGAGGGTTGCTCTCGTGTGTGAGCCTTGTGTAGTCCGGTAGTGTGTATGAAGCGTGTGGGACAACGCTTGTAATCCGCGTATTTGATTATGTCATTTGTGTTGGTTTTGGTATAATTGAGAATGGATCACTTGCAAGCCAATATAATGTTGTTGATTTATGCTAGAATGCATGTGATGCTTAGTTTAAGCATGAGAAAAAGATTAATTGTTGTTTTTATAATGATGTTAAAAGCATGTGGTTGGAAAAGAGCATTGATGCTTAGAAGAGCATGTTTTTAAGAAAGGCATGAGTTTACAATTGATGATACAATGGTTTCATGAAATGCATTGATGAATGTTGTTTTAGCGATCCTTACTAAGCTTTATGCTTACGCTCATTTGTTTCATCAATGCAGATAATTGAGCATTCGAGGCAACTCGATAGCAAGTGGAATCCAAGCTTTTGATTAAACAAAGTATGCAGTTTCACCTTGGTGTAATAAGAGGCAATGGGAGGGATTTCTACTCTTGTTGGTATTTGGTGATCTTAAACACCTTAAGCATGTTTGGTTTGCTTATTTTGGTTTGTAAATGGCCTTGAGGTTTGATTTGCGCTTGAATGTGGCTTTTAGCTTTTGTATGGTTTTGAAGACTAGGATGCATGCCTATAAATCTAATGCTTGCATGAATGATGCTATGTTTTAGTTTATGCTTCGTAATGTTGGTCACTGATGCTTAGACATGATGTGTGTATGTTGTGGCATGAATTGGAATGTTTCGGAGGTGATTATGTGAGAAAAACCAGCAAATAGTGAAGTTGCAAGGCAAGGCGTACCAGAACGCCCTTACCTGTTTCAGAATGGTGGCCTGTAATGGTCATAGCGTTTCGGAACGGGTACGCACCTTCCGGATCATTTTGCTACTGGAAAGCATTGTTTCGAAACGGGTTTCGGAACGCACCCGCGTATCGAAACGTCAACCTGATTTTGAAACGACCGTTCTGATACATGGTCTTGTGTTTCGAAACATCTGACCGTTGGATTTGAATTTGAATTGTTTCAGGTGTTGCGTATAAAATAGTCTATCGCAATAGAGTGCAAGTGTGCACGACGCAAGTAGTAAAGTGATACACGAAGTATCGGATGTCGAATCCACAGCGACTGGAAATAGCTTTATCCTTGGATTGTTGCACAAGAGAGAAAGAAGAGAGTTTAATTGATTGTGGAAGAATATTGAAGAATACTGAATATAAAAGATTAAAAGATTCAGGGTAAAGAAATAGACCGGTATTGATTTGCTCGGTAGTGCAAGTGTTGCACTGTATAGAAATTCCTGTTCTATCGTCGTCCCTGTCGCGGCAGCACCTGCGGTGGCAGCAGTCTGTTGTTGTCGCGGCAGCGATCACACAACTCTGTACTTCAAGCTTGGCAAGAATCCCTGCTGTGACTTGTCCTATTCCTAGGTCCAAGTCTGTCGATGAACACGTCTTGGATGATACCTCCAGGCGTGAATCGAAGGATGAACACCGATGTTGTTGAATTCTTCCTTAGCCACTTAACCTCGTCCTATCCCTAGGTCCGAGATAGTTCAACCATAAACTGGAGAACCCGCACTTATTCCTTTCGTATACTTAACTCTTCTGATATTAAGTAAATAAATAATCTCACAATGCTCTCCCGATACTCTTGTAAGATGTTGAAAACCAGAATAAGCAAACTTAAATTTTATTTTATTAAATAGAAAATTCCTAAAAACAGTACAATCCTCGCAACTACTTTGCAGAATCAACCCTTAGCCCTAGGGGAAGTTTAGAACATGGTGAGAAGGGGGAAACGATTAGGGTTTTGGGGAAGACGGCTAGAGAATGAGATGTCATTCCCTAGGTCGAATTACATGCCTTTATATAGGCCTTGGGTTCAAGTTTTCTAATAAGGTAAGAATACAAGTTCAAACTAAAGTACAACTCTAATTAAGATTAAATCTTCAGAGAATATGCCTTTAATTCGTCCTCTTTTCTTGCTTTGGGTTTCTTCCTTGAACTTTGGGCTTGGCATTCATTCTGATCTAGGGCTCAGAAAAATATAGGGGTGGCCCACAACAGACCGGCTTAATTTCCTCTATCTATCGAGCTCCACTTCAATTTTCCCTTCACCATTGCTGTCGTCATGGGTGCCACGGCAGTGGCCATGGCAGCGTCCTTCTTCTCAACTCCAGTCATGTGTTCCAGCTCTGCTTCTTCACTGCCCTAAGTCTGCCACAGCAGCTACCTGCAAAAGTAGCCAAAATCAGTACCAACTGTGCTATTTTATATAATTGTGATATATATGTGAAACTTTACCTAAATACAATGAATTATGCTTGAATGCAGCAGAAATATGGGTTAAATAATGGGTAAAAAGTAGAACTTTTGCACACTCAACACACCCCCAAACTCAAGTTCTTGCTTGTCCTCAAGCATTTATGACCTAACTAACTAAAATAATAAAAAGAAACTTTTTGTTTGGCTTAAATCAGTGGACTTTTCCTTACCATTCATGCCCTTTCGTGAACAACACCTAGTTGGATATTTCTGGATTTATTCGGAACCTTGCTATAATTCTCGTGTAGTGTGTGCATGTTTTGTGAACAATTATATGCCTAGACTCCCTTGGTTTACTAGAATAGCTAAGACACTCACTTGAATTTTTATGCCAGCTTTCATTTTCTTGGAGGCAATTCTTAGGCTCCTTTAGTTTTTCTTAGACTCGATTTTCTTTTCTTAGTTTAAGTTTGACTAGAGCCTATTTCGGGCACCTCTAGCTAACTTCCTAGAGCTGGTTTTGGGCACCTCTAGGTGTATTGAGTCTAACTTTTCTTAACTTCTTTTCCTAGAGCCAGTGTTAGGCAACTCAAGTGTTTAAGCTTTTCCTATTCTAGTTTACTAAGAGAAGTCTAGACAGTATAAGAGTCACAAAGGGTGTTTAAAGATCAGAACTATAGTAAGGCTCTAAACTGTTCCTAAAACATCCTAAAGGCACTGCCACGACAGAGTCTATCACGACAGGTAAGTTCAGTTCAAAGACTTAAGCCATTTTTTAAGCAAAATAAACTTAAATAATAATTAATACTTAGACACAATTTTAAAACCTAAAAGACACTTTATTACTAAAGGGATGCTACCCCCAAACTCGAGGGTTGCATTGCCCTCAATGCATGACGACATGGATGAAAAAGAAAAACAAAATACATCACAATAATAATAAGACATCAAGACAGCAAAAATAAGATAGGAACTTAATTTCAGGAGCTGTCGTCGCTGTTGCTGCTGCTAATCTGTAGCTGCCGGCGGGCAGTGACCTTCATTGTGGGTGCCAGCAGAGTGCTAGGAGAGGCGGAGGCAGTTTTCTTCTTGGCTTCCCTTGGGGGCTGGATACGGGTGGGTGACATCTGGAGTGGCTTTTCCAACACTTATACCTCATCTGATGAGCTGCTGCTGCTGTTGCTGTTGCTACTGCAGGCAGACTTGCCCTGGCTGGATGATCCTTCACCAGCTTGGTTGGGCCTCTGCCTTTTCATAGGAGTGAAGTTCTTTGAAAGGTTTCTAGCGACAGAGGGCTCCCCATCAAATTCTTGCCAAATGGATGAAGAGGAGAACCCTGCGAAGTAGTCGTCGTCGAGTTCTAACAGCGGCTCCTTTCGTTTCTCACCTCTGGCAGAGGTAGTGGCAGTGTGGCTGCCACCTTCAGCTGTCGTGGCTGGAGTTGGAGTGGATGCAGCAGATGGTGTTTTTGGTGTGGCAACATGAGTGGGAGTAGGTGTAGGGGTAGGGGCAGCAAAGTATTGCTCTGGGAAAGCAGGAAATTGTACATTTGCAAAATTTAAATTATTTTGAATGAAATGTACCGTGGCTGCCGTGAAGTCTTTGACGAAACTCATCAGACCAAGCTATCGTTCCTCCATCTTTTTCAGTGTGGCCAGAATTTGAGTGGAGGCGTCTATTGGAGGGGCTGCTGCTGCTCCTCTGCTGCAACAGGTTCTGGCTAAGCAGGGTCTGCCGGCTCCCCTGCTGCGGCAGATGGGTTGAAAAGGAGAATGGTGTGGCTGCCTTCAGTTCCATTAAGCTGAAAATGTTGCGCTCCGTCCATCCCTTCCCTCGGACTTTGAAATCTTCAGGGATTTCTAGAACGTTATAGCCTGGGCAGATCTCGGTGATGAGGTACGGGAAGACAAGGGGTCCTGATGGTCGAAGGGCACACTCCGAAATCCCCTCCCTTATGTATCGGCCGACATTTATGGGTCTCTCATTTAAAATTTAATGAACGAGAACTAACCCGGGTCGGTCGACCGTGCTGTTATGGGAAGAAGGCATTATCCTCTTTTTTACGAAGTGGTTCCATAGTTTGGCCTCGGGAGTGAGTTGAGTACGTTTCATCGTCCACTGATGCTTGGGGTCGGTGTTCCATTCTGTTCCCTCCTCTATTACCTCTGGCATCACAGCATCATAGTCTGTCGGCGACAAACTCTCGACGAACCTCTTGTGTATGTTCTCCCTTTTGCTGACATAGATGCCATAAAGAGTGTTGATGTAGACAGGCTCGAAAGTAACTTCTTTACCTCGCACTGTCACGTTCTTGGTATCCTTGTTGTCGACGGCAGCGTAAAATTCCCGGACCAACGTGACATTCATCTCTTCTGGCTGGGCAGCTAACATCTGCCATTTGAGGGCCTTGATTTTCCGTGTAATGAACGGTTCCAGCCCGAAGTCTTCTGTTTGTTTGGTGTAAAGAAACCCTCTTTCTTCCCACATCTCCCTCTTCTACAAGGAGTGGTAATATCTGCCAGCGGAATCAGTGGAGGCGAAGCGGTTAGGGATGGTATCGTGGCTGGGTGTGCCGGCTGCTGCGGCAGAGCTGGAGGCAGCACTTCTACGGGTCTGTCTGGTAGTCATAGTTGCAAGGTTTTTGAAGATAAAAGAAATTTGAGATCTAGAGAGAAAGCAAGTTGAGAGAGTAAAAGTGAGGTGAAAAATGAATAGTAAATGGGGTTTATATAGATGAATAGTTTTCTCCCCGTTGGAGCTGTAACGGCAGACGCGAATAACAAGGCCAGCTCTTACACGGTTTCTGACGCGTCTGTCACGCGTTTCCGTGTCTAATACGCGTCTGTTACGCGTTTGCGCGCCTGATGCGCGTCTGTTACGCGTTTGCGCATCTGTCGTGACAACATGGTGACAGGTTGTATTTTTCGCGTCTGTTGCGACAGCTGTTGATAGGCTGTGACGACAGACTCGTCCTTTGGGCTTTTTTGGGCTGTTGTTGAGATGGTGGGTTGTTTCACTTCTTCTCCTCTCCTTGTTTCCCTTATTTCCTAAAAATAATTAAAATAAAACCTTAGTTCCTAAAAATAAAATAATTTCTAATTCCTAATAAATAAATAAAATACATAAATAATAAAATTAGAATAAAAAATAAAATTAAGTTAAATTAGGGATGCCTTAAGGGGCATCTCCTAAAGTAACCACTTTCTGCATCCTTAGGGCTTCAGTCCCTTGATAATGCTTTAGTCTCTGTTCGTTGACTTTAAATTGGTGCCCGTCTTTTAAGGATTTGATCGTGATGGCACCATGAGGAAAAACCTGCACAACTTGGAATAGGCCAGACCATCTAGATTTAAGCTTTCCTGGGAAAAGTTTCAACCTAGAGTTAAACAACAACACAAGCTGCCCTAGGCAGAACTATCGTGGCAGCAACTTCTTGTCATGCCACCTCTTGGTCTTGTCCTTGTAAATTCTTGCGTCGTCGTAGGCCATTGCTTGAATTTCTTCAATTTCATTCAAGTCAAGTAACCTCTTCTGTCCTGCCTTGTCTAAGTCCATGTTCACTACCTTGATAGCACAGTAAGCTCTGTGCTCTATCTCAACAGGTAAATGGCATGTTTTTCCATATATCAGCCTGTAGGGTGACATTCCTAATGGTGTCTTGAATGATGTTCTATAGGCCCATAGTGCATCATTGAGGTGTAAAGACCAGTCCTTTCGAGTAGGTTTAACCATCTAAACTCAAGAATGTTCTTTACTTCCTTGTTGGATATTTCGGCTTGTCTATTGGTTTGAGGGTGATATGTTGTTGCAATGTGGTGCTTTACGCCGTATTTTCTTAAGGCAACAGCGATTACCCTATTGTCGAAATGTCTCCCTTCATCACTGATGATCGCCTTAGGTATGTCAAACCTGGAGAAAATGTTTTGTGCAGAAATCTCTGAACAGTCTTGGCATCATTCTTCTGTGTGGCGATCGCTTCAACCCATTTGGATACATAATCCACTGCCAGTGGGATATAGAGATTCCCACATGATGCTGGGAATGGTCCCATGAAATCAATCCCCCATACATCAAAGATTTCGACTTCTAGGATGTTTTGCAGTGGCATCTCATGTCTTCTTGAGATGTTCCCGGTCCGTTGGCACTTGTCACAGCTTTTGTAGAATGCTTGGGCATCCTTGAACAGTTAGGGCCAATAAAAACCATATTGCAAAACCTTGGCAGCGATTTTGTTTCCACCTAAATGTCCTCCATATGGGGAAGCATGGCAGTGGTGAAGCACAGCTTCCTGCTCATCTTGTGGTACACACCTCCTAATAATTTGATCTGCACAATGTTTGAACAGAAGAGGTTCGTCCCAATAATAATGTTTTGCATCATTTTGGAACCTCTTCCTTGCTTGGTAATTAAGTTCAGGAGGTAATATTCCGCTAACTATGTAATTAACGAAATCAGCATACCAAGGAAGTTCAGGAAACTTACATGCCGCCATGGCTGTCGCGGCAGTGTTTGTGGCAGCAAACAGCTGATCGTCGAGAAAAGTCTCCAGTATGTGGGTCTTGTTTGTCGGTAGAATTTTTTCCATCTCTAATCTTGACAAGTGGTCTGCAACTTGGTTCTCTGTCCCCTTTTTATCCTTGATTTCAATGTCGAACTCTTGCAGCAGCAGAATCCAACGTATCAATCTAGGTTTTGCATCTTTTTTAGCGAACATATACTTCAGTGCTGAGTGGTGTATATGGACCACCACCTTTGTTCCAAGTATGTATGAACGGAACTTGTCAATTGAGAATACCACTGCTAATAGTTCCTTTTCTGTTGTGGTGTAATTCACTTGGGCATCGTTTAGTGTTTTGCTGGCGTAATAAATTACGTGAAAAAGCTTGTCCTTCCTCTGCCCAAGTGCTGCACCTACAGCATAGTCACTGGCATCACACATAATTTCAAATGGCAAACTTCGGTCTGGTGGTTGTACGATTGGGGCTGTTACCAGCTTTTCTTTCAGGATTCTGAATGCCTCGGTACATTCAATATTGAAGTCAAAGAGACGATTCTGCTCCAGTATGTGGCATAAAGGCTTGGTAATCTTCGCAAAATTTGCATTAAACCTTCGATAAAGCCCAGCATGCCCTAAGAAACTCCGAATCCCCTTGACTGTGGTGGGTGGCGGCAGCTTTTCAATCACTTCTATCTTTGCTTTGTCGACCTCTATGTCGCGGCAGCTTACCTTGTGGCCTAGGACTATCCCCTCATCTACCATGAAGTGACATTTTTCCCAGTTTAA
This sequence comes from Hibiscus tridactylites, assembly GCA_958450335.1. Lineage (NCBI taxonomy): Eukaryota > Viridiplantae > Streptophyta > Magnoliopsida > Malvales > Malvaceae > Hibiscus > Hibiscus tridactylites. The sequence goes on along the minus strand of OY288272.1, from coordinate 50,074,094 downwards.
TACCAAGTTCGCTTTCTCGCATCTTTCGAGCACCTTCTGTAGGTTGCCTAAACAGCCTTCAAAACTATCTCCAAAGATGGAAAAATCGTCCATGAATATTTCCAGGAAGTTTTCCACCATGTCATAGAATATTGCCATCATACACCTCTGGAATGTTGATGGTGCATTGCAGAGTCCAAATGGCATTCTCCGAAAAGCATAAGTGTCGTATGGGCAAGTGAAAGTCGTTTTCTCTTGATCCTCCGGTGCAATAGCTATCTGGTTATAACCTGAGTAACCATCAAGAAAACAATAATAAGGTTTCTCCGCTAATCTATCAAGCATTTGATCAATAAAAGGTAGGGGAAATGGTCTTTCCAGGTAGCTTTGTTAAGCTTCCGGTAATCCATACAAACCCTCCAACCGGTCACAGTCCTGGTTGGGATTAGTTCGTTCTCTTCATTGGTCACCACGGTTATTCCTCCCTTTTTAGGAACACACTGCACCGGGCTCACCCACTTACTATCCGAGATGGCATAAATTATCTCAGTGTCAAGCCATTTGATAATTTCTTTTTGAACCACTTCTCGCATAGTATCGTTTAAGCGTCTCTGAACATCAATGGTCGGCTTATAATCATCCTCTAGGAGAATTTTGTGCATACATAGTGCCGGACTGATGCCTTGAATATCAGTTATCGTCCATCTAATAGCCTTTTTATGCTACTGCAGCATCCCTATTAGATGTTGTTCCTGTTTTTGCATTAAAATGGAAGAGATGATTACGGGTAATGTATCATTTAATCCAAGGAAAACATATTTAAGTTTCCATGGCAGGGGCTTAAGGTCTAAAACAGGTGGTTCTACAGTTGAAGGCTTTTGGATTATGTGTTTATTCGAGGTATAGTTTAGGGGCTCTAATAACTTACCTGGACAATTTCCTATCCAGTTTACCTCCTCATGACCTTTAGTGTCGGATGTATCTGAATCGAAGGAGTTGTTGTCGTCGTTGCTACCATGACAGTCTTCTAGATGGCTGTTGTGGCAGTGACCAAATTTAATGTCATGGCAGCTCGACCTGATGCAGGGTTGGTCAAGGATTACTTCAGTGATAGCCCTGCATTCTTCTTCTGCATCAGCATATTTGATCGCTTGGAGAAAATTGAGCTTAACATCTTGATCGTTTACTCTCATTGTAAGTTCTCCCTTCTCTACATCAATCAGTGATCTGCCTGTGGTTAGGAAGGGTCGCCCCAGGATAATTGGTGCGTTCTCATCTGCTTCACATTCTAAAACAAGAAAGTCAGCAGGAAAAATAAACTTATCCACTCTTACCAGAATATCTTCGATCTTCCCTTCTGGTTGTACGTAAGAGCGGTTTGCCAGCTGCAGTATAACTGTTGTGGGTCGTGCTCATCCAATACCTAAATTTTGAAACACATATTTTGGCATTAAATTAACATTAACACCTAGACCACAAAGTGCCTTACCCACGAATTTGTCACCAATTATGCATGGTATGATGAAGCTCCCAGGATCCTTCTTTTTCTGGGGTGGATGCCTGTGCAGAATAGTCATGCATCCTTCTGTCATTTTTACCGTTTCGAATTCCCCAAGTCTGGATCTTTTCGACATAGCATCCTTAAGAAATTTCGCATAACCGGGCATCTACTTGATGGCCTCTAACAGCGGTATATTGATATGAACCTGCTTAAAAATATCATATATCTTTTTGAGCTGGTACTCCTGTTTCTGCTTTTGTAACTGATGTGGAAAAGAAGGTAGAGAACGGTAATCTTCAATTCGTCCTTCACATGGTATTCGGATTTGAGGAGGCTTAGGTTCTTCAGTATCCTTTTCTTTCTCCTTTGTCCCTTCTACTGCTGTGACAGGTGTGGTAGCAGTAGGTTGTTTATCTTTTGTCGGGGCAGTGATCGCGGCAGGTGTTTCTAGAGCTGGTTCTTCAATCGGTACAGTTTTCATCTCCGACCTTGGCAGTTGTTTCCCACTCCTAGTTGTAATAGCTTTGCACTACTCATGTGTGGGTTGTCTAGCGACCTCAGTATCGCTAGGGAATCCTCCGTTTTGCCTTGGCTTAATATGCTGGGAAACCTGGCTCATCTGTGTCTCCAACGATTTCAGGGTAGCTTCATGGTTAGTCATTCTCATCTTTGTTTTATCCATGAATGACGCAGTCTTCTTGACGAAGTGATCCATGTTTGCCATGTAAGCTCATGTCTGTGACATGAAGGTGGCCAAAGTTTGCTCTAGTATACTAGGTGCGGCTACCGGCTGTTGTTGCGGTTGCTGTCGTGTCAGAATTCTGGGTGCCCCCTGGTTTTAAATGTTCTGCACTTGAGGATTCAGTGCGTTGTTTGGGTTACTCCATGAGAACTTGGGGTCTTTCCTCCAGTTGGGATTGTAATTTTTGGAATCGTAATTTCTTGGCTTGTTATAGTTTCGAACATACATCCCCTCCTCTAGCTGTAACGGGCAGTCTTCCGAACTGTGATTCCCACTGCAAGTTTCACATACCTCTTCCGCAGAGTAGACAGGTTTTGAATCTTTCTTTAGCAAATTTTCTACTGCCTTCGTGAGGTACGCAACCTGTGTCTTTAGGGAATTGTCGGCTTCATAGTCTTTCACAGCTAGCACTCGTTTGCCTCTCCTCACTGTGGGAAATTGCTCTTCATTCTTTGCTAGATTTTTCAATACTACCATGGCTTCGTCTGGATCTTTATCCAACAATAGTCCATTTGCTGCTGAATCTATTCTCATCCGGGTATGTGTGTTGGCAGCATTGTAAAATTTGATGACTTGATTCCAAACGGGGAATCCGTGCATCGGGCAATTCCTTAGAAGAGAGGTAAATCTATCCTATGCCCCGTGCATTGGCTCGTCATCTTCCTGTTGAAAAGTAGCATTTCATTACGTAATCGCTCAGATAAAGGGGAAGGATTAAAATGAGATAAAAATTCACGAGTGAGATCCGCCCAAGTTCGTATTGAACCCGGCGTTAGTTTATTCCACCAAGTTTTCGCTCTGTCCCTCAGTGAATGAGGAAATAACCGAAGCCTCAGTATCTCCGGATTTACTCTTGGTAATCTAAACAATCCATAGATTTCTTAGAACGTTTTCAGGTGTTCTCTGGCATCCTCTATAGCTACACCACTAAATTGGCCAACGGAATTGATCATGCTGAACATCACAGGTTTCAGCTCGAAATTTTCAGCTTCCACGTCTGGCAGGGTGGTCTCTAGTTCCACATGATCGTTTATCATGTATTCACGGCATGACCGTCGTGCGGCCACGGCAGCGGCAGGCTGTCCGTTTCCTTCATCCACGATAGGATCTTCAGGATTCTTTGGGTTGTTTCTCTCGTTATGCATTGCTTCTAACTGTTCCTCAAGATAATCATTTATGGCTATCAAAAGACGGACTCGGTTCCTGAGATTGCACGAGCGTTCGATTTCAGGGTCTACTTTATACTCAGGTTCTTTGCCTCGTCTAGATCTGCGCATAAGACAACGAAAAACCTTGTGAAAAGCACAGGGTGAGTGGACCCAATAAAAAATTAAAAAGAAAGTGCAGTAAAAGTAGGGTAAAGATATGTTTCCAGTCCCCGGCAACGGCGCCAAAAACCTATTGCGTGTAAAATAGTCTATCGCAATAGAGTGCAAGTGTACACGACGCAAGTAGTAAAGTGATACACGAAGTATCGGATGTCGAATCCACAGGGACTGGAAATAGCTTTATCCTTGGATTGCTGCACAAGAGAGAAAGAAGAGAGTTTAATTGATTGTGGAAGAATATTGAAGAATACTGAATATAAAAGATTAAAAGATTCAGGGTAAAGAAATAGGCCGGTATTGATTTGCTCAGTAGTGCGGGTGTTGCACTGTATAGAAATTCATGTTCTGTCGTCATCCCTGTCGCGGCAGCACCTGCGGCGGCAGCAGTCTATTATTGTCGCGGCAGCGATCTATTGTTGTCGCGGCAGCGATCACACAACTCTATACTTCAAGCTTGGCAAGAATCCCTGATGTGACTTGTCCTATCTGTGAAACAAATATTTTAATTTTGATATAACTAAAAACCTAAGGACTAAATCGAAAAAGTCAAAACGAATTTTAAGTCCTCAAAATATCCCCATATAATTTTAGTATTATACCCAAGTTAAAAACATACATTTTCAAATATTTTTTTCTAAGTGTTTCAAGCCAAAGCAGTGTTTTTCAAGTACCCGTTTCGAAACGGCCCTAAGGCGTTTCGAAACATTTTCACCACTGTCGACCACCGTTCTGAAACGTGTATCGAAACACTTGAAACCGTTTCGAAACGGCACAACACGTTTCGAAACTGTTCTTCATGTTGGATTTAAAAAGAGATAAATTATTTCAAATATTTCAAACTTTAAATATAAAAAGGGTGTTTCGAAACGGATCAAGCTCGTTCCGAAACGACCCTTTGACAGTAGCCATTTCGTTTCGAAACGGATTAATCCCGTTCCGAAACAAGGGCTAGGTTTTAGTTTGAAAAATATGACCGTTGTATGTTTTAACTGATTTTCTGAAAACCGTTAAGGCGTTTCGAAACGGGCTAGGACCGTTCCGAAACGACCCTTTTACAGTGGCAAAACCGTTCCGAAACAGCCCTAAGGCGTTTCGAAATGGGCTCTTAAATGCACCCCAACGGCTCTTTCTATTTTAGTCCGTTCCGAAACAGGTTTCCCGTGTTCCGAAACGGGTTGGTGCAGACTGCATTTATGGTGGCAAGAGAGGGTTCCAATGGCTCCATTTATGTTCCCAACCACCCAAACGGCTAGAAATCAATGAGAAGGTATAAAAGGGACATCCAAAAGCATCAGCAACAACTATTGAACTTCAAGCAAACATCCAAACATCAAATTCAAGCATTAGAGCAAAAATCCCAACTTGTGTAAAATCCCAATTTGTGTTCTTCATTCTTACTTTGTAAAATTGGGTTGAGTGCTTGTATTGGGGCTATCATTTGTATTGAGAGATACCTAATTAGCCTTCAAATTTCTTTGTTCTATTGAGTGAGGGTTGGTTGATTTTTGGGTAGAAAAATCAACCGATATTGTAAAGGGTTGCCTCCTTGTCCTAGAAAAGGGGAAGATCAATTTAGTGAAATTGTTGCAAATCCTTAGTGAGACTAAGGTAGTGGATGTAGAGTTCATTTGGAACTTGAACCACTCTAAATCCCTTGTTCATCATTTTTAATTTGCCAATTTCCACTACAATCTTTTAAATTTCCAATTCACCCCCCCTCTTGGTAAATCTCGATCTTTCGATCCACTCAACAATTGGTATCAGAGCTTAACTCTTTGAGGATTAACAACCACAAGAGGAGATCCTTGGAAGAGTGTGATCATCAAATTATCAAGAGATGGCTTCAACCTCCGGTTCCGGCATGTACGAGTCACAATCAACCACCAAGCCTCCTTTCTTCAATGGTGACAACTATTCCTTTTGGAAGAACAAGATGAGGCCATTCATCAAGTCAAGTGACTATCTTGTATGGGATGTCATTGAGGATGGGCCATACATTCCATTGAAGCAAGATGGTGAAGGCAAGATGGTGTTGAAGAAGAAAGCTGAAATGAGTGAAGAGGAGTGGAAGAAGATTCAAGTCAACGATAAAGCTCTCCACATGCTATTTTGTGCTTTCGGTCCGGACATCTACTCGAAGGTCTCATCAATTGAAAGTGCCAAGGAAGTGTGGGACACTCTTGAGACCACCTATGAAGGCACCAATGATGTCAAAGAAACTAAGATTGGACTTCTCAATCTTAGTTATGAAAACTTCAAGATGGAGCCCGATGAGACGGTGTCAAAGATGTTTGATCGATTCTCCACAATCGTCAATGGTCTAAAGGGATATGGAGAAATCATACCGGAAGACAAGCTTGTCCGGAAGCTACTCTATTCACTTCCCGAAGCTTGGGATGGGAAGAGAACCGCTATCATCGAAGCAAAGAATTTGAAGACATTAAAGCTTGATGAGCTTGTGGGTTCTCTCCTTACTCATGAGATCATGAAGCAAGGAAGGGAAGATGAGAAAAAGAAAGAAGAGAAAAGAGTAGAGAAGCTTGAGGTTGAGAAGAAGAAGAAGATGGGAATAGCTTTCAAGGCTAAAGCTTCACAACTTGATGAGAGCTCATCTAGTGATGAGGACGAACTTGAAGAATTGGCTATGATAGCCAAACGGTTCTCACGATTCATGAGGTCCAACCGAGGAAGAAAAATCCAAAGAAAAATGGACTTCAAAGGGAAGAACAAAGAAGAAGGGAAGGATCCCATCATTTGCTATGAGTGCAAACAACCCGGCCACATCCGTTCGGAGTGCCCTCAACTCAAGAAGAAGAGCTTTGAGAAGAAGAAGAAACTCAAAGCCAAACTTGCTACTTGGAGTGATGAGGAGTCACCGGAGGATGACGAACAAGAAGTGGCTAACCTTTGTCTCATGGCACTTGAGGAAGATTCCTCCTTGGTAACCTCTAACTCATCTACTTTAGATTTTTCATATGAAGAGTTAAATGATGCATATGATAAGTTACAAGAGGTATATGATGAATTAGTTGAGAAGTTTAAGGAGTCGGTCATTAAAAACAAGAAAATCATTTTAGAGCTAAATGAGAAAAATGACTCACTCACTCAAGCTAATTCTAAATTTGAGAAAAAGATTTTAGGATTAAAAGATGAACTTAAATTCTTTCAAGATGAAAATGTTGATCTTAATAATCTTTTGTCTCAATGCAATATTGAACACCAAAAGGTGTTAAGTGAGCTAAATGAGCTCAAAAAGTCCTTAAAAAATGTTGGAAGTGTCAAGCATGAAGTAGGAGAATCATCTAGAACACACCAACCTAAGAAAAGGACTAATTACTACAAACAAGGTAGCTACCCTAGACATAGTAAAGCTAAAAGAATTAGAAGTGTATGGGTTCCTAAGGAACTTGTAAAATCTAATAATATTATTGCTATGTCATCTTGGATTCCTAAGGGAACCAAGGTTTTGGGAGCTAACACTCATGGACCCAAAATGATTTGGGTACCAAAAACCAAGGTTTAATATCTTTGTTTGTAGGGGGAGCATTGCTTCAAGGCCAAAGCACAAAGTCAAAACTCATGGTACCTTGATAGTGGATGCTCGAGACACATGACCGGAGACAAGAGTCGATTCATGGATTTAAAGCCAAAAAGTGGAGGAGTAGTAACATTTGGTGACAACTCCAAAGGCCACATTAAAGGTATTGGCTCCATAGGTAATCACTCTACCATTCTCATTGAAAATGTCTTGTATGTCGATGGTCTTAAACATAATTTATTGAGCATAAGTCAATTGTGTGATAAAGGATTTAATGTTCTTTTTGATAAAAATGGATGTAAAATTGTAGACATTAAATCAAATAGTATTATGCTCATAGGTCATCGCATAGGAAACATATACATGGTGCATTTAGATGACATTCATACATCTCATGCATGTTTAGTTGCTCAAAATGAAAATGATGCATGGTTGTGGCATAGGAAGCTAGGACATGCTAGCATTAGTGTTTTGGAAAAACTAGTCTCTCTAAATCTAGTTAGAGGTTTGCCCAAAATAAAATTTTCAAATGACAAAATTTGTGATGCATGCTCAAAGGGTAAACAACATAGGTCTTCCTTTAAATCCATTAATGATGTTTCTACTAGTAGATGCTTACAATTAATTCACATGGATTTATTTGGGCCAATTAGGACTATGAGCTTGGGTGGTAAATCGTATGCTTTTGTGCTAGTTGATGATTTTTCTAGATTTACTTGGGTTCTCTTTTTATAAGTACTAAAGATGAGTCTTTGGAAAAATTCATCACATTTTCAAAATTAACCCAAAATGATCTTGAACTTAGAATTTCACACATTAGAAGTGATCATGGAACCGAGTTTCAAAATTTAGGGTTTGAAGAATTTTTAAATGAAAATGGTATTAGCCATAATTTTTCGGCTCCTCGAACTCCTCAACAAAATGGGGTAGTTGAGAGGAAAAATAGAACTTTACAAGAAATGGCTAGAACTATGCTTTGTGAAAATAATTTACCTAAATATTTTTGGGCGGAAGCCACAAACACCGCTTGTTATATTGTAAATCGAGTTATGATTAGGCCAATTTTAAAGAAAACACCTTATGAGATTTTAAAATCTAAAAAGCCTAACATTAGCTATTTTCACCCTTTTGGGTGCAAGTGTTTTGTTTTAAATAATGGAAAAGACAACTTAGGTAAATTTGATGCAAAAAGTGATGAAGCTATTTTTATAGGTTACTCTTTAACCTCTAAAGCCTATCGAGTATTTAACAAAAGAACTTTAGTAGTAGAAGAATCTATTCATGTTGTATTCGATGATAACCTCCTTCCTAGGAAGGATTCTTGTGATGATGATGATGTAGGAATCATAAATGCCTTTGATGGAGGTCAAACTTCAAAGGAGGATGAGATTCAACCAAAAGAAGAAGACACACAAGATCCACCTCTTGAAGCCTTGAAGGACTTGGCTATTGAGGAAAAGGAAGTGAGCTACCCAAGGGAGTTGAACTATGTCAAAGATGGTGAAATCTTGGGTGATCCATCCAAGGGGGTAATCACTCGTTCTTCTCTTAAATTAATGAACCATGTAGCATTTATCTCATGCATAGAGCCTAAAAATATAAAAGAAGCTTTGAAAGATGATTTTTGGATTATGGCTATGCAAGAAGAGTTAAATCAATTTGAGAGAAGTAATGTATGGACATTAGTTGATAGGCCTAGTAATCAATCTACAATAGGAACTAAATGGGTCTTTAGGAACAAACTAGATGAGAGTGGTAACATTGTGAGAAATAAAGCTAGACTTGTAGCACAAGGTTACACTCAAGAAGGGGGAATAGATTTTGATGAAACCTATGCACCCGTAGCTAGAATGGAAGCCATTAGGATGTTGCTTGCATATGCATGTTATCATAATTTCAAGCTTTTTCAAATGGATGTTAAAAGCGCTTTTTTAAATGGTTTTATAAATGAAGAAGTATATGTGGAACAACCATCGGGTTTTGAAGATTCAAAATTTCCAAATCATGTTTTTAAACTTACCAAAGCCCTTTATGGTTTAAAACAAGCTCCTAGAGCTTGGTATGAAAGGCTTTCAAATTTTTTGATTGAAAAAGGATTTGAAAAAGGTAAGGTGGACACTACACTCTTTATAAAAATGTATAAAAATGACATCTTAGTAGTTCAAATTTATGTTGATGATACTATTTTTGGTTCTACTAATGAATGTCATTGTCAAGAGTTTGCTAAGTTAATGCAAGGTGAATTTGAGATGAGCATGATGGGGGAGCTCTCATTCTTTTTGGGACTCCAAATCAAGCAAAAGAAGGATGGCACCTTCATCAACCAAGCAAAATACATAAAGGATATGCTCAAGAAGTTTGGCTTGGAGAATGCAAAGCCTCAAGCCACTCCTATGAGCTCATCTACAAAGCTTGACAAAGATGAAGGAGGTAAGTGTGTTGACTCTAAGCTTTATCGTTCTATGATTGGATCTTTGCTTTACCTTACCGCAAGTAGACCGGATATCTTGTTTAGTGTTTGCTTGTGTGCTAGGTTTCAAGCTAGTCCTAGAGAGTCTCACCTTATAGCCGTTAAGAGAATCTTTAGGTATCTTAGAGACACTCCTTGTTTAGGTCTTTGGTACCCTAGAGACTCTACCTTTAACCTTCATGCTTACTCGGATGCGGATTATGGGGGTTGCAAAATTGATAGGAAAAGTACTTCGGGAACTTGCCAATTCTTAGGTAGTATGCTCATATCTTGGTTCTCTAAGAAACAAAATAGTGTAGCCTTATCTACCACCGAAGCCGAGTACATATCCTTAGGGAGTTGTTGTGCTCAAGTCCTTTGGATGAAGCAACAACTCTTAGATTATGGAATTAAAGTTGGAACCATACCCCTAAAATGTGACAACACTAGTGCAATATGCTTAACTAAAAATCCCATCCAACACTCTAGAACCAAACATATAGAAATAAGGCATCATTTCATTAGAGATCATGTCCTTAAGGAAGATGTGGTTATAGAGTATGTAGACACCTTGAATCAATTAGCGGACATTTTTACAAAACCCTTAGACAAAGAGCGTTTTTGGTCCCTTAGGAGAGAGTTAGGTCTAGCTAGCCTATCTTGACCTTTTAGGACCTCTTTTGTGCTTAAATATGCTTGATTTTGTGAAATGTCATGTTGATGTGTTTAAACTCCTAATTTCATCCATGCTTATAGTTAGGGGGAGTATGTTTATGCTTAAATATGTTTTGCCTGCTCATTCATGACATTTATGCATGTTAGGCTTCTTAGAAGATCATTTTTCTGCATTTTAGAGCTTCATCTGCACTTCCAGGCCCAGGTGTATCGAAACGGGTGAACATGTTTCGATACGGATACCTTAAATCCTGCTCTGAGAGAAGGGCGTTTCGAAACGCCTCAAAAGCGTTCCGAAACGTTTTTGATTCTGCCAAGGGGTGTATCGGAACGCGTTCCGATACGGGTCAAAGGGAGTTTCAATACAGTCAACACCGTATCGAAACATTCTGTTTATGGTTTTAAAATGGTCAAAACCCTAGCCGCCCGTTCTGAAACGGTCTTGACCGTTCCGAAACGGCATCGCGGACTGCTTTAAATTAGGGCTTTTAATGATACAAACTCACTTTATATCAAACTCTAAAACCCTAAACCGCCTCCCTCTCTATAAATACCCTCTAAAACTCTTTGATTTTCACAAAATTGTGAGGGGTTTTACTCTACAACTCAAGTCTAAGCAAGTTTCATCAATCTTGTGCAAGGATTTTTCTCAAATCATCCAAAATCCCAAACTAAGGTAATTTTTCTAGTTTTTCTTTTCTTTCAATTCATGTTCGAATCTTAGGTTAGAAAATTTTATTTTTGTATAAATTATATGTTTTTGTTGTGGGTTTTCAAAATCTTGTGAAAATTTTTTCAAATCTCAAAATTTTTGATTCGAATATAAATTTTTTCAATCGTATTTTTTTAAACTGTTTTTATTTTAATTTTGTTTTCAAAAACCTAAGTGGGATTTATTATTGGATTGATTTTAATTATCAATGCATACACTCAATTTTAAAACACTTGCTTAATGTTTTTAGATGGCGGATCAATCGAACAAAAAGCGCAAGGCCGTTCAATCCGGTGATTCGAGCATTCGTCCGAATATCACTATGCTTTTTCAGAAATCTCTTAAAAATCCGGACGCGCGTGCTCGCTTTGCTTATGTCAAGGATTTCGCGGTTCGTAAGGAACGTGTCATTGATCTTGAGTTCCTCAACTCCGAGCGATTCCTTTTTCGTTATCTCCCTCGTTTGGATGAGTGGAATCTCATGGATTTCTTGAGCCTTCTGGATGTTTGCTACAAAAACATGGTACTCCTCTTTTACTCAAATGCTCGTTTTCTTTATGATGAGACCAAAACCGAGATCATAGGAATTGAATCATCCTTATTAGGCAGAAAGTTTGTTGTTAATGTTGCACTTTTAGAGTCTGCTCTTAAGCTTAAGGATGAGGGTCTTGAGGATGACCGCCACTTTGGCCATTTTACCGGCAAAGCTCTTTATTTGGATGTGCACGATCGAGTTCTTCACTTGATGGTGTCTTGGTTTATTCGTCCTTCCGGAGGCAAATACTCTCATATCCGTCACACTGATCATTTTTGGCTAAAGTGTTTCCGTAAGGGTGAGCGCCCAAATGTGCCTAAGATAATTTTTGCCGAGATAGTCAATAATATCAAGCTTATTGACACGAATGAGTTGAAGTCTTTCACATATGGAATTGTCTTGAGCGCCCTATTTGATAATCTTGGCATTGATTGTACCTACGACTCTCCGATCCCTCGCAAGACCAAGATTGGTGAGTCATCCCTTCGAAAGTTCGGGTTCCAATATGTGAATGGTGTTTGGGAAAGAGTTGATAGAGAAGCAGATCTTCCTCCCGTTGCTCCTCCACCGCAAGTTCCAGTTGCAAACAATGAAGCCCTCACGGCTTTCCTCACCGAGCGGTTCAATGCTTTGGACACTCGAATGAATGCTTTGGACACTAGCATTGCTTCGGGCTTTGAAACAATGGGAAATCGTTTGAAGAATGTCGAGGATCGCCGTGTTTCTCTTGAGACTTCTCATTCCAACTTGGACCTCTCCTTCTCCACTCTTTATGGGCAATGGACGAAGTTTCACCGTTCTCAAGCCAAGGACGATGATGATGATGACGAGGATGATGATGATGAGGCCTAGGAACTTCATATCATATCATATTATTTATGCTTTTTAGGATTAAGATTGCATCTTTTTTTTTCTCATGTTTTTAGGAACCTATGCTTATAACTTTTTATTTGGGATTTTATTGTTTGAATTATGTTGAACTTCATGTTTGAATTATGTTTTGGATATTTTTATTATGAATTAATTCTATGGTTGTTTTTTATTGCTTATTGGTACTAATCTTTTATCTTCTCTATGAGCTTACGTTGTTCTTTTTGATCTAACAAAAAGGGGGAGAAGAAATTTAAGAGCCACAACACTAAAATTCGTTTTTAAATTTTAAAAGGTTTTTAAACTTAAACTTCAAATCAAAATTGTTTTAAAAACCTATCTTAAATTAAGGGGGAGTTAGAATATTTTCAAAACTTTCAAAATTCTCAAAAATTCTAACTTTGGTTTTGTTATATCAAAAAGGGGGAGATTGTGAAACAAATATTTTAATTTTGATATAACTAAAAACCTAAGGCGTTTCGAAATGGGCTCTTAAATGCACCCCAACGGCTCTTTCTATTTTAGTCCGTTCCGAAACAGGTTTCCCGTGTTCCGAAACGGGTTGGTGCAGATTGCATTTATGGTGGCAAGAGAGGGTTCCAACGGCTCCATTTATGTTCCCAACCACCCAAACGGCTAGAAATCAATGAGAAGGTATAAAAGGGACATCCAAAAGCATCAACAACAACTATTGAACTTCAAGCAAACATCCAAACATCAAATTCAAGCATTAGAGCAAAAATCCCAACTTGTGTAAAATCCCAATTTTTGTTCTTCATTCTTACTTTGTAAAATTGGGTTGAGTGCTTGTATTGGGGCTATCATTTGTATTGAGAGATACCTAATTAGCCTTCAAATTTCTTTGTTCTATTGAGTGAGGGTTGGGTTGATTTTTGGGTAGAAAAATCAACCGATATTGTAAAGGGTTGCCTCCTTGTCCTAGAAAAGGGGAAGATCAATTTAGTGAAATTGTTGCAAATCCTTAGTGAGACTAAGGTAGTGGATGTAGAGTTCATTTGGAACTTGAACCACTCTAAATCCCTTGTTCATCATTTTTAATTTGCCAATTTCCACTACAATCTTTTAAATTTTCAATTCACCCCCCCTCTTGGTAAATCTCGATCTTTCGATCCACTCAACACTATCCCTAAGTCCAAGTCTGTCGATGAACATGTCTTGGATGATACCTCCCGGCGTGAATCGAAGGATGAACACCGATGTTGTTGAATTCTTCCTTAGCCACTTAACATCGTCCTATCCCTAGGTCCGAGATAGTTCAACCATAAACTGGAGAACTCGCACTTATTCCTTTCGTATACTTAACTCTCCCGATATTAAGTAAATGAATAATCTCACAATGCTCTCCCGATACTCTTGTAAGATGTTGAAAACCAGAATAAGCAAACTTGAAGTTTATTTTATTGAACAGAAAATTCCTAAAAACAATACAATCCTCGCAACTACTTTACAAAATCAACCCTTAGCCTTAGGGGAAGTTTAGAACATGATGAGAAGGGGAAAATGATTAGGGTTTTGGGGAAGACGGTTAGAGAATGAGATGCCCTTCCCTAGGTCGAATTACATGCCTTTATATAGGGCTTGGGTTCAAGTTTTCTAATAAGGTAAGAATTTAAGTTCAAACTAAAGTACAACTCTAATTAAGATTAAATCTCCAGAGAAGATGCCTTTAATTCGTCCTCTTTTCTTTCTTTGGGTTTCTTCCTTGAACTTTGGGCTTGGCCTTCATTCTGATCTAGGGCTCAGAAAAATATAGGGGTGGTCCACGACAAACTGGCTTAATTTCCTCTATCTGTCGAGCTCCATTTCACTTTTCCCTTCACCATTGTTGTCGTCATGGCTGCCACGACAGTGGCCATGGCAGCGTCCTTCTTCTCAACTCCAGTCTTGTGTTCCAGCTCTGCTTCTTCACTGCCCTGAGTCTGCCACAGCAGCTACCTGCAAAAGTAGCCAAAATTAGTAGCAAATGTGCTATTTTATATAATTATGATGTATATGTGAAACTTTACCTAAATGCAAAATTATGCTTGAATGCAGCAGAAATATGGGTTAAATAAGGGGTAAAAAGTAGAACTTTTGCACACTCAACATCAGGTTTCTGTTTTCTTATGTTTTGGTCCCTGAATCTTGGATGCTTAATTAAATGAGTTTGGATGATCGGTTTAAGATGAAATTTGACATGCTGGCATGTAATATAATTAATTTTGGATTGGTAACTTTAAAACTTGTTTAGTCCTTATAATTCTAGAAATTTACAAATTAGTCCCTAAAAGACGTCTGCATACAATTGGACCCTTAATTGAGTTTCATTCGTTGTGTCGCTTTTGCTAAATCAAATTGCTAACCATACATGTTAAAAGTGTGCATCTAGTAAAGATAAAAAGAAAAAATGGGTCGTTAATCGAGGTTGACTCTTACGAGTTGACTTCAGTTTTCCCCGTGTAATCTTCTTCGTTCGGGTCGGGCTAAGGTGGTTACATTTGTTGGTATCAGAGCCAGGTTTCGAAACAATTGGGGATGTTGGTATGTGAAATTGGTATGTGTTGATGTGTGTCGATTGAAAAGCATGATTTTGGTTGAATATTGGAACTTATGCGATGCTTGATTGATGTGAATCGCATGTGAAATAAATATGACTGTATGTTGAAAATGTGATGTTGATTTGTGCTGATTTTGGATGATGGAAAGCATGATGAGAATGATATGTTATTGTATGTTATGTCTTGTTTGAGGGAAATCGGGGTTCCCATTGTCTTATTACACTGATTAAATGTTTTTGTGAACTTGGATCCTTGGTTGAGGCTGGCCTAAATGGTTTGTTTTGTTTATTTGTTATGCCTTATTAAAAATAGCACTATGGGTCCGAGGAGAGAGCTAAGGTCGAACAGGGTGAGCAAGGGGCTGATGTCCCTCTTGGTGGAAATTTACCTCCTCCGCCACCACTTGGAGGTGGGGAGCAGGAACAACAAGGACATGCTGGTCTAGGTTTGAGTGATCTAACGCCGCTGGTTCAGGCGATCACCAGGACGTTTTAGGCTGCAGTAGCCAGAGCGCATGTACATGCCCCTGCAGTTGGGCATACGGGTTTACCTTTGGAGAGGTTGAGGAGCGTAGGAGCTGTTGAGTTCTTTGGTATGTCTCCTGCGGTGTCAGAAGCTTAGTTGGCAAGCACGATCCGTATCTTAAATCAGATGGGCTGTAATGATGTGCGCAAGCTGGGGTGCGATGTTTCCCTTCTCCAGGGTGATGCGTATAGTTGGTGGACGATTACCACCGCTGGAATGGAACCCAATGAAGTGGATTGGGAGTTTTTCTGAGGCGCTTTTTAGAGAAAGTATCTAGGTGTGAGATACTTGGATGAGAAGAAACGCGAGTTCAAGTCGCTAGTTCAGGGAACCCTTTCTGTGGCTGAGTACGAGGTCCATTTCGTACGTCTGAGCCAGTATGCCCCTGAGCTGATACCTAGTGAGAGGCATCGTTGTGATCGCTTCCGGTACAGGCTGGTACAGGAAGTCAAGACATACATGTTGGCTGCGGATTACACCGACTTCGATGTGCTTGTATGTCGAGCTAAAAA
Organism: Hibiscus tridactylites; assembly: GCA_958450335.1. NCBI lineage: Eukaryota > Viridiplantae > Streptophyta > Magnoliopsida > Malvales > Malvaceae > Hibiscus > Hibiscus tridactylites. Next base: position 50,058,170 of record OY288272.1, on the reverse strand, counting down.
CATTGAACAGAACTTAGGTTTGGCATCCCGAGAAGTTGGTTTTAGCTATGGAAAGAGGGCAGTAGAGTCTAGTTCCGAAGGTGGACGAGATAAGAGATATCAACTTGCTAGGTGAGGCAATGCTGGACATGATGCACCGGCTCATGGAGATCGAATGAGAGCAGAACAGAACACGTGTTGGACGTTTGGATCTCGAGTCATCTGAGGCGAGATTGTCCTCGAGCGGCTAGAGAGGTACAGGCTCATGTGGTGGTAACAGGGAATTTGTGATGTAACTATGGTTTAGCGGATCACATGAGGCGGGAGTATCCTTTGTTGGCTGGTGGAGGCCAAGGACGTGCACCTGCTGCGGCTGCACCTCAAAGAGGTCGTGGGCGTGGCCGAGGGAATTTTCAGAGGAGAGACGAGGGCCAGAGAGGCATTGCTCATGTGGTGGAAGTTCGGCCTGAGGGAGGCGGTTCTGCGAGGGTCCATGCTCAGCGCGAGGAGCGCAATGATACCGATGTTATCGCAGGTACCTTTTCTCTTCAGTCTTTATCATTGCTGGCTTTAATTGATTCTGGATCTACACATTCTCATATCTTGAGTGAGCATGCACATTTGTTTGATTTACCTGTTGAGTTGCTCGAAGTAGGAATGCAAGTGACTAGTTCTTTTGGTGAGATTGTAGTCACTAGGAAGTTATATAGGAGATGCCCTTTATCTGTGCAAGGACATGTTTTTCTTGTGGATTTAATGGAGTTACCCTTCTACGGTTTTGATGTAATCCTTGGTATCGATTGGTTGACTGAACATAGAGCGGTGGTTGACTTTGATGTCAAGTGAGTCATCTTAAAGCTTGTTGATGATTATAAAGTGGTGATAATAGGCGAGAATGTGAAATTCTTGTTGAATGTGATTTCGGCTTTGGAAGCAAGCTGTATGCTGAGGATGGGCTGTGAGGCTTATCTTGCCTATGTAATGAATCTTGGCACGAAGGATGTGTGTGTGCAGGACATCAGAACCGTTTGCAATTTTCCGAGTGTCTTTCCGGAAGAATTGCATGGGTTGCCACCAAACAGAGAGGTTGAGTTTGGTATCGAGTTGTATGAGAATACGACTCTAGTGTCCATTGCTCCTTATCGCATGGCACCTAAAGAGCTGAAGGAGTTGAAAACGCAACTTCAGTCGTTGTTGGATCGGGGGTTCATCCGGCTGAGTGTGTCACCATAGGGTGCACTGGTCTTGTTTGTAAAGAAGAAAGACGGGACAATGCGGATGTGCATAGATTATCGGCAACTGAACAAGTTGACGATCAAGAACAAGTATCCCTTGCCTAGGATAGATTATCTCTTTGACTAGTTTCGATGAGCTTCGGTGTTTTCCAAGATAGACTTAAGGTCAGGGTATTATCAGCTGAAGGTGAAAGATGTGGATGTACCTAAGACAACTTTTCGGACAAGGTACGTGCATTACGAGTTCTTAGTGATGTCGTTTGGTCTGACCAATGCACCTGATGCTTTCATGGACTTGATGAATCGTGTGCTCCATGAGTTCTTGGATTAGTTTGTGGTGGTGTTCATCGATGATATTCTTGTGTATTCGCGTACCGAGGAGGATAATGATAGACCCTTGAGGATCTTTTTGCGAGCGTTGTTGGAGAACCAGTTGTATGCCAAGCTAAGTAAGTGTGAGTTTTGGCTTAATGAGGTGGTTTTCCTAGGGCATGTTGTATCAATTGAGGGTATTCGTGTTGATCCGCACAAAGTAGAGGCTGTGATGAGTTGGAAGGTGCCTAAGTCAGTGATAGAGGTACGAAGTTTCCTTGGTTTAGCTGGATATTACCGTAGGTTTTTTTAGGGTTTCTCAAGGATTGCAGCACCTTTGACCAAGTTGTTGCAGAAGAATGTTCGCTTTGAGTGGACAGATGCGAGGCAGCAAGCTTTTGAGAGGCTGAAGGAAGCTTTGACGCAAGCTCCTGTCCTGATTCAACCTGAGTCTGGCAAGGAGTTTGTGGTCTATAGTGATGCGTCCATTGTTGGTTTGGGCTACGTGTTGATGCAAGAAGGTAAGGTGGTAGCCTATGCATCTAGACAATTGAAGGTGCATGAGCGTAACTACCCTACTCATGATCTTGAGCTTACGGCTGTTGTGTTTGCTTCGAAGATCTTGAGCCATTACATGTACGGCGAGAAGTGTGTTGTGTTCACGGGTCATAAGAGCTTGAAGTATCTCATGTCTCAGAAGGAGTTGAATCTTAGGCAATGTCGCTGGGTGGAGTTGCTTAAAGATTATGATCTGACGATCGAGTATCACCTGGGCAAGGCCAACGTTTTGGCTGATGCTTTGAGCAGGAAAGTGGCCATGGAGTTGAGGGCGACGTTTGCTCACCTGATCATATCGTGTGATGATGGTCTTATCGCTGAGTTGCAAGTGAAACCATCTCTGATTCAGTTGATCAAAGATAAGTAGTTTCTTGATGATTCCCTTGCTCCTCATATTCAGGACATTGCGGAGGGTAAGCCTTCGGATTTTAGTTTTAATGATGACGGTGTTCTGTGCTTTGGAAGTCAAATAGTGGTACCAGATGATGTTGAGTTGAGGCGCACTATTCTGACTGAAGCTCATAGTAGTGCTTTTTTTATGCATCCTGGTAGTACGAATATGTATCGTGATTTGAAGGATGAGTACTACTGGGTGGGGTTGAAAAAGGATGTGGCTGAGTTATTTACTAAGTGCATGGTGTATCAGCGAGTGAACGCTGAACATCAGGTTTCTTCTAGGTTGTTGCAGCCTTTGACAATCCCATAATGGAAGTGAGAGAGAATTACCATGGATTTTGTATCTGGGTTGTCGTTATCACAGTCAAAGAAGAATTCGGTTTGGGTGATCGTTGATCGGTTCACGAAATGTGCACATTTCTTGTCGGTTCATACTACGTATACCTTGGATAAGTTGGCTGAGCTGTACATTGTTGAGATTGTGCTATTGCACAGTGTGCCAAAGTCTATAGTTTCGGATAGGGATCAGAGGTTTACAATGCGATTTTGGGAATGCTTGCATCAAGCCTTGGGTACACGGTTTAATTTCAGTACTTCTTATCATCCTCAGACGGATGGACAGTCGGAACGTGTGATCCAGGTGCTTGAGGACATGTTGAGGTGTTGCATAATATATTTTTAGGGTTCTTGGGAGAAGCACTTGCCGCCGGTTGAGTTTGCGTATAAAATAGTTATCAGGCAAGTATTCAAATGGCTCCATACGAGGCTTTGTATGGGAGAAGATGTAGGACCTCTCTTTGTTGGGCTGAAGCTGGGCAAAAGCTGATTTCGATGCCAGCTATGTTAAAGGGAACCGCTGAAAATGTGAAGCTCATTTGTGAGTGTTTGAAGGCAGCACCGGATCGAAAAAAGTCTTACACGGATCTGAAGTGCAAGGAGATGATCCAGGTGCTTGAGGACATGTTGAGGTGCTGCGTAATAGATTTTCAAGGTTCTTGGGAGAAGCACTTGCTGCTGGTTGAGTTTGCGTATGACAATAGTTATCAGGCAAGTATCCAAATGGCTCCATACGAGGCTTTGCATGGGAGAAGATGTAGGACCCCTCTTTGTTGGGCTGAAGCTGGGCAAAAGTTGATTTCGATGCCAGCTATGTTAAAGGGAACCACCGAAAAGGTGAAGCTCATTTGTGAGTGTTTGAAGGCAGCATCGGATCGACAAAAGTCTTACGCGGATCTGAAGCGTAAGGAGATTGAGTCTGCGGTTAGCGAACGTGTGTTCTTGAAGGTATCGCCTTGGAAGATGGTAATGAGGTTTGGGCGTAAAGATAAGCTTAGCCCAAGGTTCGTTGGACCTTACGAGGTTGTGGAGCGTATTAGGTATGTGGTATATCAGTTGAGATTGCCTTCGGAGCTGGAAAAGATATATGATATGTTTCATGTTTCAATGTTGCGGAGATACGTAGCCTTTGATTTTATTGGTAAGAGATTGAAACTGGAGCCGAACCCCGAGCGAATGCATGATGTTTTATCGAACGGTTTAGTCTATCGATCTGTGTCACGTGTAATTTTTCTGTTTTAAGCCGTCGGATTAAGCTCCCGTATCTAGTTCACGTTTCCCAAGCGACCGAGTCGGTGAGATTGCTTAGGTGGAATGTTTACATAAAATACAAATTCTACCCTAGGATTTCATTTGTCTGCTTTTCCCGCCTTTGCTAATTTACATTGTGTATTCTAACGAAATACTATTACTTATTTATTTATTTAGCAGTGTTTTTTTTAATTGTTAAATATAATATTTTAACCAAATAATATTTCAGATATTATATTATAATTTTTATAATATTTTAATTTGAATTATATTTAATTTTATCAATGTGATGATATGTGAAAGATTTCAACTTAAAATATATAAATATATTTCGGTAACTCGTTATTAATATTTTTATGTAAAATAAATGAATTAATATTGATTATCATATAAAAAATTATCCCGTTAAGTCAAGAGTTGTTATTTTTAAAAATTTGTTATTTAAAGTTAATGTTTGGATTCACCGGAAGTTGCGCGACTCTTGATCTATCAAACAACAGATTAGAAGGAAATAATTTGGGATTAAATCTTAGCCAGAATCGTTTTACAGGGTAAATTTTAGGGATGGTAATGGGGTGGGGTGAGTTTTGGGCCGTTCCGAACCCGCTTTAATCTATAAGTTATTAAACATGACTTTGTCTCGTCCCGAACTTAAATATTAATTTATCTGACTCAATCCGACATATTAACACTTAAACTTGACCCCGTCCCGCTTTGACCCAAAAAATTTAAAAAAAAAACCATTGTCGACGATACAAATTAGATTCGGCCCATCCTCCATCACAATCACAAATTATGGCTTCAAGGGACTTAAATAAAATTAATTTTAAATTATGTTGAGTGTGTAAAAGTTCTATTATTTACCCTTATTTAACCCATATTTCTACTACATTCAAGCATAATTCATTGCATTTAGGTTAGTTTACAGTTAAACATCACATATATATTAAATGGCACAGTTTCTACTGAAATTGGTTGCTTTTGCAGGTTGCTGCTGTAGCAGACGAAAAAGGCAAGCGCTGGGCAGTGAAGCAGAAGAGCTGGAACTGGACGAGCAGTCAAGGAGGACGATGCTGCCATGGTTGCCGCCGTGACAGCAGAGGACGACAGCAGTTTTGAGGAGAAAAAGCAAAGTGGACCTCGACAGATAGAGAAAATTCAGCCCATCTGTCGTGTAAAACCACCATATTTTTCCAAGCCCCAGATCGAAAGGAATGTCAAGCCCAAAGTTCAAGGAGAGAAAATCCCAAGCAAGAAAGATGACGGCTTAAAGTTAGATTCTTTGAAGATTTAGTCTTTATTAGAGTTGTACTTTAATTTAAAGTTGTATTCTTGCTATTTTAGAAAACTTGGACCCAAAGCCTATATAAGGGCATGTATTTCGACCTAGGAGGGATATCACCGATTCTCTAGCTTTCTTCCCAAAACCCTAGCCGTTTTCCTCCCCTCAACATGTTCTAAATTCCCCCTAGGGCCACAGGTTGTTTTGTAAAGTAATTGCAAGGGTTGTCTTTGTTTTAGGAATTTTCAGTTCAATAAAATAAACTTCAAGTTCTCTTATTCTGGTTATTAACATCTTGCAAGAGCATCCGGAGAGCATTGTGAGATTATCTATTTACTTAATATCGGAAGAGTTAAGTATACGAAGGGAATAAGTGCGAGTTCTCTAGTTTATAGTTGAACTATCTCGGACCTAGGGATAGGACGAGGTTAAGTGGCTAAAGAAGAATTCAATAACATCGGTGTTCATCCTTCGATTCACGCCGGGTGGCATCATCAAAGACGTGATCATCGACAGACTTGGACCTAGGGATAGGCCAAGGCACAGCAGGGATTCTTGCCAAACTTGAAGTACTGAGTTGAGTATTCCCTGCCGCGATAAGCAACGGACTGTTGTCGCGACAGGGACGACGACAGAACTGGATTTCCTAAACTCAGCAATACCTGCACTACTGAGCAATTCAATACCAGCTCATTCTCTCTATCTTGATTTCTCTACTCTTTTATTTACGTTTTCTTTATTATTCTCGTGACAACTTTCTCAAATATTTCCTTTACTTTCGTACAGTAACTCAAGGTGAAGCTATTAGCCCAGTCCATGTGGAGACGATATCTGATACTTCGTATCACTTTACTATTTGCGTCGTGTACACTTGCACTATAATTGCGATAGACTCTTTTACACGCAACAAATTACCCATGTGTTAAATTACATATTTAAAAGAATAAATTTGAACTATAAGTCGTCAGAATCGAATATGTTAAAACTTGAACAACATCTAACAAAATTTTATGATAAGCAAAAACCCAAAAAAAAACAAAAAATATCCTAAAACCCATAAAAGTGTTTACATATAGAAATATTTTTATATAAATATAATAAAATATATATAAATTTCGAGTTGATGCGTTCGATCGAGTCGAATCGAGTCAAAAAATTTCGAGTTGATGCGTCATATTTTACGACTTGAAATTAATTTTAAATTTTTTCGATTTGAGTTGAGTTTATGAAATTCGAGTCGAGTCAAAAAATTTCGAGTTATTCGAGTTGATGCGTCATATTTTATGACTTGAACTTAATTTGAAATTTTTTCGATTTGAGTTGAGTTTATGAAATTCGAGTCGAGGTTGAGTTGAGTCGAGTTTTCGAGTTCCTATACAAATTTAATTGTAATTATTTATAATACTATAGTACAATTTGATTCTAATTTAAATGACTTTCTCTAATCATATAAGATATGCATATATATATATATATATATATATATATATATATATATATATTTCTTAATATTATTTTTTATAAGTAAGATTAATAATGTTATTTAATAAAAAAATAGAAGGAATTTCAAGAATATTGTTTTGCAATTTTTTAAATCCAAAAATATGATTCCTCCCAAAATATTTCCCACAATATTACAATTTACTGTTGAAATCAGTACACTAAGGAAAAGCAGCTCGTTTTTTAACAGTATTCTTGAAAAAAAATACCCCCTTAGATTTCAATCAGCCTTTGAGCAGCAAGAAAAATTGAAATAAAGGTTAAATTTTAATCTGACTTTGAATAGTATTTTAAGAAAAAATAATTAAATGGGGTGTGGCGGATGGACATAGAGGTGTGCATCTTGTGCGATGGGAGGTTTTGGCGTCGGACATAAAGGATGGTGGTGTAGGTCTACGTCATTTAAGTCGGCATAATGAGGCTCTCATCGTGAAAGTAGGCTATCGCCTCATCACGGACACGGATAAATTATGGGTGCAGGTTCTTAGACACAAATATAGGTGGGAGGGGACTATCCCGTCATCTATTCATCGTGCCGGTAGTTCTCGGTTGTGGCAAGGAGTCAGCCAAGTTTGGGATGAGATACGCAATGGTATTTGTTGGCATGTGCGTGATGGATGGTCGACCGACTTTTGGTGGGATCGCTGGTTGGATGATGTGGGACATCTTGCGCCGTTTTGCTTAAATGAAAGTGAGCCTGGAAGGATTAGAGTCGTGGCAATAACCAACACTGCGGGACAATGGGATTGGGAGAGATTGGCTGCTGTTTTACCGTCGAAAATATTGCATCGGATAGCAGCAGTGGTTCCCCCTCATGTTGTGTTGGGATCGGATCGACCAGCGTGGCGTTGGAATGAAATGAGGACGTTCACGACGTCTTTTGCCTACGCTGATTTGAATGCAGGTCATGGCAGCGCTGCTGGACGTTTGTGGAAGACTATATGGAATTTAAATGTCCCGCAACGTGTTCGTGTTTTAGGGTGGTTGGTTGTCCATGGCAAGGTGCTGACAAACGTAGAGCGGTACCGTCGCCATATTGCTGCGGACAGCAGCTGCCCTGCGTGTGCTGCGAGTGTGGAAGATTTGAATCACGTGTTGCGTACATGCCCAAAGGCTCGGATAGTGTGGAATCGGGTGCTGCATTTTTCTGTCGCGCGGGGCTTCTTTGATATGGGGTTTGAGGCTTGGGTCGAAGGGAACTTCTCGAACAACATTCATGTGAATCAGGTTGTTAGCAGCTGGAGTACCTTGTTTGCCATCATTTGTTGGTTGTTGTGGAAGGATCGTTGTGCCAAGGTCTTCAATAATCGGAATGGGGGGGTCGTGGGATGTGGTATCGGAGGCTTGGCGGCTATACAATGAGTGTATTGCTGCCACAAGCAATGGTGGCACTCGGTATGCTGTGCGAGATGGGCCAGGTGCAAGAGAGATTGTGAAATGGCAGGTACCGAATCAGGGACGTGTGAAGGTGAATATGGATGGAGCGGATGGAGCGGTTATGGGAACGGCGAAGCACGCGTCGATAGGTGTTGTTTTCCGAGATTATTCTGGTTCTTGGGTTATCGGATTCGCGAGGAACATTGGAGCTTACACAGTGCTTACGACCGAGTTATGGGCAGTATACGATGCGCTTACCCTTGCGTGGGAGCGAGGTTTTCGATTCGTGAATGTGGAAACAGATAGTAAAATAACGGCTGCGATTCTGAACATGGAGTCTAATGTTTTGTTGGAGAATGCTCTGGTCCAACGGTTGCGGAAACTTGTCCTTCAGGAGTGGGATTTGTCGGTAAAGTTTATTTATCGTGAAGCAAACATGGTTGCGGATAAATTAGCGAGCTTGGCTCAGAATAGACAGTTAGGGAGCCTGTTGTTTGATAGCCCTCCACCAGAAGTAATCCAGTTGCTTGCTGATGATATCGGGTGAGAGTTTGTCTGATTATTGTGTTGGTCGTTTGTAATTTTTGTCCGTAACACCATGTGTACTCTTCTTCCCCATTTAGGTGTAGGGGGTTTTTAACGAGGCACGTGGTGTTACACCACCACCTTTTTACATCAAAAAAATAATTAAAAAATCCCCCAGCACTAGGATTTCGCTCCGACATTTGAATAGTATTTTAGGGGATAAAAAAGCCCCCTAGGATTTCAGTCCGACTTTCAATAGGGTTTTTTCTTCAAATCTTATTTTTTAATATTTTAATTATTATTGTGGTATAATTGGAAAATATATTTAATTTAAAATACGGTTCAAATAATATTTAATTTCAAAAACTTGACTCGATTAAACTCGATTTAAATTTCTTTAACTCGAATCGACTCAAAAAATTTTGTAATGTAGGTGCAGGTGGTAAGATAATATTTTTAATTGTTATCTGATTGGATAGGTGAATAGATTTTTTTAATTGATATAAGTCTTACAGTAATGTGACGAAATAGTTGTATAGGTGCAAGTGTAACGAAGTAGTGGTGTACAACTACTAGTATCAGTTCCAATAACATTGAAAGAGAAGCATTGCTATTTGCTGCTACAAACACAACCAAAATCTGTAATTTCTATCTTGGTATTAATCCAATATGTAAGAAGTTTGAATATCAATTCGCAGTACAGTTCCTTGTACCAGAATCATGGAGACAATAAAAAAAGATCATAGAAATCAGCCAGCAAAAATTGGCAAACGCTAAATCTGAGACGCAGATTTTGTTTCATAGATTGCACTGTATGATACAAAGTCAGTAAAAGCAATGAAAGCACCAATCATAGCAACTACCCTTTCTATAATTCTTCTATAAATGCCTACTTCATGTCAACATGAGATCACTCCCTACAAGCTTAGGCCGGAGGCAGACGAGTACTTCGTGCTCTTCAGGCACCTCTCGCAGTTTTGGCACCATAATCTCAAGGACAGATCCCGGGCCATCGTGATATGCTTCTATGTTGGCCTCTTCAGGGATTCGAGTTGACAGTGGGATCTCTCTAACAAATTCCCCAGGCGGGCAATGCTCAGAAGACGGATCTGTGAGTTTGAAAGTCCGATCATGTCTCTTGATGAAGGGCATGCCGGATGTGCTCACACAAGATATCTTTATGATACCATGACTGAGAGTATTCCTCCAAGAGACCTTGACCCTTTGAAGATCAACAAAAGGCAAGCTGATAATGATCAAGTAACCCGCTTCATCTTCGTAGATAGTTTTCGCAGCAGTTACAGGCCCGTACACATTTTTCATTATCCCACTAACGTCATTTAACCAGTGTGGCTCACTGGAATGAATTTCGATATCCGGAATTCGGTCGGACGGAGGAATGGCAGACAAATAGCAATCATCATCGTTCCCATGCGGGAAAATTTCTTTCCTCCTTTTGTTGCTGACGAGTGATAAGTCCATCCCATCGCCATTGCTATGGTTAGGTGGCTGAGTAGACAAATTGAGGCCAGATCCATTAAGCAGCTTTTTTGAGTGAGAATTTGCGACACTCTTTATCGAAGGAGGAGGAACAGGCCTCTCTAGCTCAAAATCTGTGTTTGGAAGGTTCCTCCAAGAACTAAAGTCGCTAGCTTCGGATGGAATTGTAAAGTTTATATCCCTTCCAGTAAGCTCCGTCCACTTTTTCCGATCTTCCTCGCTGAGAGCCATGAGATTTGGCGATGGAACAACCTCGATCCCATGTACACACTGGGGGTTTGACAATCCTCTGTAATGCTTCCGTTGCATCCTGTGTGAACGGACGAAACCCTTATCCACACTAAACGGAAATGGGCGCTCACCCTGGCGAGAATGTCCATTCATGTAGCTTCTGAGCTGCATCTTACCCAGTGCATTCTCAGGTCTCTCCTTGAAAACCCACATGTACATATTCTCCATGTCGTGCTGAACCATAAAAATATCCAACTTCAGATCTGATTTATCGAAACCAGAAACACCGTTGCTATCACGAATAACCTTGCCCTTTGATTTTTCATTCAAAGCAGGCTTAAAGTAAAAACTGAAGAACAACCAAGCACCCCATATACTATCAGCCCGCTTGGCAAATTTTCGTCCCGTCTTTGGTGCAGTGAGGTAGCTCTCGGTCTCATAAACTTGAGAACTAAGACCAACATCCAAAATATCACACTGGTCTGAGTTCCACGGCTGCAGGGGAGGGCTACGCTCGGCTGAGAGAGGCAAATTGATATCGGGAGGCCGAGGAAGAACAATTTGCCTATTCATTTCCAAATCCAATTCATCATGAGAGGAAGCACTTGAATCCATAGATAAGAGAGTAGAAGGGTGATGATTCTCCATTGACAAGGCTGTGAGCAAAGAATCCCCCATTTCAGGTCATCCGGATGGAGAAGGTAGGTACTGTTTTCGGTGGATTAAAATTTTCCAACAAATAATTCAACTAAATAACAACCACCATCATCATCATATCAATCACCACATGATCTCCCCTCCATCAAAACCCTAGAATTTATCAATCAGAAGGAACAAATATACCCAAAAAAATCAAAGAAATTAACAACTTTCTATCAATTCAATAACCCCAACTAATTAAAAAATACAACTAAAAGAACATTTGGAAGGGACTATCAAGCTGTTAAAGAAATACAATATCTAACTCTACCCCAAGAATCTCCCGAAATCCTCCAAACACAGGTGGGAAAAACTGAATCAAAAACATCAAATCCATAAATATTTTCTATCTTATTTTCCCTTTCTATGGAAGAAATAAAAATGAAAACTTTATACCCAAGACTTGAAAAGAAAAAAGGAGGAGAATTTCTAGAAGAGAAAGGAAGGGATCTTAAAAAGAGTACCTTTTGGGATAAGCATCGAGGAATCGAGATGAAGAGGGACCTCCATGAGCGATTATCAAGCTCATCTCCATCAAATCATCATCTTCCACAAATTTTAACACCATTTTCACCCCCTTATTATTATTATTATTATTCCTTTGTTTTCCCCTCTGTTATACGCTTACACCGTCTTCCTTTGTTTTGGAGTAAAGGAAAAACAGAAATTTAAAGAACAACAAAAGAGCAGAGAAACAATGAGAAGAAAAAGAAGAAGAAAGAAGAGGTTGAATGAGAAGAGAGAAACAGAAAGGTGAGCAGCGTCCAAATATAGAGAGGTTTCGTGAGTAAAAGCCTGCACTAGATTCCACCGATTAAACCCGCCGTTACTTAACGGTAACGCTGCACTTTTTGGATTTTAGAGGTCAATACTCCACAGATTCCTGCAACCAGGTATTACTTATCTTCTCTGCTTTTCTCTTTTCTTTTCCCACTTTTCCATTTTATTTGAATATCTAATAAATCAATGGTAAAAAAAAATTCACTTCTTTTAGCTTGGAAGATTATATAATAATTTGGATTTTTTAGAGACAAATATTAAAGTTGATAAAAAATAAAATAGTTGAAAACAAAAAATAAAACAAAATATGAGTTAATTGCACCACATATCCACGAACTATAACTCACATTCTAAATTAGTCTTAAAATTTTTAAACACTTTAATTTTATCATCAAACTATAGCTTTCACCCTAATTAGTCTCTAAATTTTAAACAATGACTCTCGTTCTAAATTGATCCCTAGACTTTTGAATATTCTAATTGCATCCCCAAATTATCCGTATATTCTATCACGTCCATTGTTAATAAAATTATTAAAAAATTGTTAAATGTCATGTAAACATTGATGTGCATTATGTAATAATATGATGTAAAATAAACAATAATTAATGTTGTACATATTGGTAATTTGGGATGAACATGAGATATTTAAAGTTTAGGAACTAATTTAGAATAGTAGTCATTGTTTGTGGATAAAATTAAAATGTTTCAAAGTTTAAAGAATAATTTAGAATGAAAGACATAATTTAAGGATGAAATTTAAATGCTAAAAATTTAATGACTAATTTAAAATAATGACAGAATTTAATGACATTGTTTGGGTCACTCAATTATTAAAAGTTACACTTGGGACACTTAATTATGGTTAAGGTTACATTTGGGTCACCCAATTATTAAAGTTACACTTAGGTTACTCAATTATGGGTAAGGTTACATTTATGTTACCCTTCATTTGGGTTACCCAACAGATCTTAACGTGTGGCAAGTCCAGTCAGAATCAACCGTTGACCGTCAGTTGACTGACAGTTTCTATCCAATAGGGGCATATTTGGATCAAATTAAAATATTGTGGGGTTGTTTGCTCCAAAAAAGAATAGGGACCAAATGATAAAATATGCAAACATTAGGGGGCATCTTTTATCATTTTGCCTATTTAAAAATATATATCAAATTAGTCATTTTTTCTTCCAAGTCATTTGTATACCCTCATTGACACTAGAGTACTTCATTTGAAATTATTAATTAATCTAATACACAAATTAATATATATATTTTAAATATGAATGGTGACCCAAATGTAACCTTAGCCATAATTGAGTGGCCCAAGTGTAACTTTTAATAATTGAGTGACCCAAATGTAACATTACACATAATTAAGTGATTCAAATGTAATATTTAATAATTGAGTGACATCTGTTGTAGTTTACCCTAAAAATAATAATGAAACATCACCTTATACATAGATTAACAACTAATCAATGGATATCTTTAAAAAAAATCTTTTATTTTGTTTTTTTTTTCTTATTTATTCTTAATTAATTTTGACAAATTTGATGGATTGAGTTGATAAGGCATGGTTTTCAAAGAGGTGATATTGATTGGAACTCACTTTTAGTGAATAAAGTGTTTCCACTCTTTTAATGGGTGGTTGTGCCTCAGGATGGACCGACGGTAGTCGCAATTTTAATTTTTTTTATTTAATTTAGATATTGTTTATTTTTTAAAACTTTTAATAATTTTAAAAAAAAATATTTATACTTTTTTATATAAAATTATGCGTTTATTCCGCCCCTTATCAATCTTTATCTAGAGATAAAAGGACCTTACGAATATATTGCAACTCGATAAAACTATCCACCTAATTTTAAACTGAGATTTTTCAGTTTCTTTTACTTAACTTACTATTTTACCTTTAAAGTATATTTTTCTTATTTTACCGTTTAAACTATCATTTTTATCTCTAGCTGTCCTGAGTTAGAAAAACAACCAGTAAAAGCATGATGCATGGCACATCATTATTGGATTCCATAATTTTTTAGGATAAAAATGATAATTTATAAAATAAATTGAGATGGAAAATAAACTGCATTCGTCTTATTAAATTTGTTTATTATTGATTTTTTCCTCAATTTTTTTTAAATTTTGACTTTTTTCACTTTATGTTTATTATTAATGAAAATATAAAAAAAATTTAAAACCTTCAATCAAATCATTTAAAAATATATATTTTATAAAATTTAATTAATCAAAATATATAAAATCATAATGATTAATGTTTAAAAATTTTGACTTTTAGAAAATTAATACTTGACAAATTTAGTATGACAAAGGGAGTAATTTAAGAGATAAATTAGAAAGAAATAGTGTAAAGTACATAATGAGAAAAATGTATATACGTGGAAGGAGAAATTATGAATAAAGTATTTTTGGTTAGGCTTAATGGCACCGCTGCTGCCTAAAATATACACTTTTATATCGAGTTGTCCTTAAAAAGAATTTTAGGATGTTTTGCCCTTTAAACTAAAAATCGTTGGCCCTTTTTTGTAACGTCTTTTTTAAAAAAATTCGGCCAATCAGTGCACACCATGTCGCACGCACTAAAAAAATTATGATTGACTTTAATAAAAAAGGTAAATGACATATTGAGTCTTTCAAATTTTATATTTATTCAATCCAGTCCCTAAATTTCTTTATATAATTTAAAATTGACCTCATTTATTTCTATTTTTTTATTTTGGTCCAACATTATTTTATAATGTTATAATATTTAATATATTAATACGATCCAAGAAGATAACTGCGCGCATCATTGTGTTATTGGTTGGAAAACTTGAAAAAAAAACATGAATTAGCCTCTAGGGGATTTGGTCCACGGCCTTTAGGTTGAAGGCACAATGCCAAAAAATACCCCTAACATTTAACTGAATAGTTATTTTGGCCATTATTTCTTTTGAAGCAATTTAACTTTTAATTTTTCGTTTGGGTAAAAATGTACCATATGCATATGAAAACTGCTAGTCAACTAACAGTAAATTGCTTGAAATAACGTGGCAAACTTACATGGCAGTGCACACCGCGATAGCAACATCATATAGGCAAATATGCTGACTTTACAGAATGACACATCAGTCACAAATAATTTTACAAAATTATATAAAACATAAAATATTGTTTTCTTTTGACTTGTTATTTGTCAAGTCATTTCAAGTTGTTCATCGTTGGTTGACTAACAATTTTCATTTACAGATGGACCATTTTGACCCAAAATAAAACGTTGAAAGCTAAATTGCTTCAAAAAAATAGAGACCAAAGTGATTATTTAGTCAAACGTTAGGGGCATTTTTTTGACATTATGCCTAGGTTGAAAGGCAAAAGCCTTACCACTGCACCAACTCAATAATTTAGTTAAATTTGTCTTCTTTATTATTTAAGTAGTTTAACAACTTCTGTTTATTTTGTAATTCATCACAAACAGAACTGTTCATCTTCTTCCCAATTTTCATTGGATTTTTTATTTTAGAGAATGTTAGATCTAATATCGGGTAAGATGATATAATGGTACAATTGATCTCGATAGCTTAAACCTTTTATGAACTCTTGTTGATTTGGATTTTCGTCCCGAAAAATACTACAAAAATTCAAGTAAAATTTTTGATATTCTCTTCTCCTCAAAGGATGAATTTTTACTTGATTCTCCAATTTGATTCATATAAATTTAAATTTGACCTAATAAATCATTTATTTGATGCATTTTCAGTTATTTGAGGTTTTAAAACAAAAGTCACAGTCTTATTTCAAAAAGTGAACTTCATCTTCTTCCTCAAACTTGTTTATGGAGCTTTAATGGTGATTTTAGGTATTGGTTTATAAGAAAATAATATGTGAGAAATAAAGATGATGTGGTTTTATTTAATTGGGTAGGATCATGGATGAGATGGTAAGAATGGTTCATAAAATAATTTCTTCTATTTTTATTTTGAAATGTGATTAATTGCATGTCGATGCTTTGAGATTTTTAATAATTATTTAAAAATCACTAAAAATTTAATGGTGTTCAGCGATGTATTGCATTAGCAGTGTTCAACAGTGTACCGTTCTAGAATTTTCCAAAAATATATTAATCTTTAATTGACATCAAACTTAAGTTTAATCTTTACACAATGACAATCTAAACGGGCTTTTTTAAGTGCTTTCACTTGTTTTTTGGTGTTTTTGGTTGCTTTTAAAACTAGCTTTTCCACCTAAACCAAAAAGCTAGATTTTATAGCTTCTTGGGTGGAAAAGCTAGTTTGAAAATAAAATTACTTTTTTACCTTTATTATTTAATTATAATTTATTGTACATTATGCATACATAATTATAAAATAATATATGTTTTATAATATTTATATTAAGAATAAAATTATTTTATTTGTAATTTATTTTATATTTATCATTAATTTGTAAGTCATATGTCCGTATATAATCTAGAATGTAGTTTATATTCAAATTAAATTTTATAAAAAAATAAAATTTTTATTATAATTAAAATTGACTTATTTCATATATCATAACATTAACTATTTGAACATTACCCAAGTTTACTTTTTCTTTTCAATATCATGTCTAAAATAGACATTTTATCTCATCAAAATCACTTTTTGACATCAATAACAAATACTAACCAGCTTTCTAAAACTACTTTTCAACAGCTAGTTTGAAAATCTAACCAATAGTTAATGTTTTTTGACATGAATTAAATTAAATTAACTTTGTCCATCTGTAAAATGTCCTCCATGTTTTTTTTTCTCCTTCATTTCTGCTCATATTTATTGACATGGATTTCATAGTGAACAAAGTATCATTATTAGAATTGGATTGACCGGTATCAAACAAAACCAAATATGGTATGATTTGATTTTCCCTATTTGGAGCATCACAAATCTCTTTTTATTTATAAATAAATAAGAATTAGACAATTAAACTTCAAAGTGCTTTCTAATTAGGAAAAACATTACGATAATGGCATTTTTTACAACTGAAAACTAACAATTAACAATCGACGACTAATCATTTATACTTAGTTTTCTCTCGCCTTAAACATTTTTATCGGTTAAAATTGATAAATTTAGTCAATTATTCAACGACAATTAAGAATCAGTCGTCGGTTCCTGGTATCTTTTCACGTTCTTTCGTTCTCCAATATTATAAATGTTCACAATTAGTAAAATATGTTTTATTTGAATTATAATATCAGCAAATGTTGTTATGTTATATTGTTATATTTGAGTTGATTGTTATTTTCTTTCGTGGTCGACAATTGTGTTTATTTGTATCTTTTATATTTTTGGAATTGTTAGATTGTTTTTTTAACTCTTTTCTTATACGATCACATTTCATTATTCAGTGACTTATTTTTGCTCTTTTATTTTTTATTAGTAGAGTATTATGATTTTATTGATAGGGCATCATATATTATATATCATGATCATGTGCCTCACTAAAAACCTCTCTAAACTTAAATGGAGGAAAAGAGTACATCATGACCATGGAACGGAGGAAAACAATGCCTAGACACGAAATAAGACAACATAAAATGACTCGAAACAGAACCTCAAAACATCACCCACAAACGGGTTTAATAAACAAATCCAAGTTAAACCAGGCATCACATATACAACACCAACCAATATCAACACAACATCCGCCGACACGCACAGACGGTGTACACACGCACCAACTTACCGAACCTACTCAAGAAACTCAGTCCTCGATCCTGCTCCACCCCTCTTAGACAGCACAAACAACAAATTATCCCAATTTATGAACCCGCAAATAAGTACCTAATGCATATCGAGCCTTCCTAAGTCAACAAAATACCTCAAACTCAGCAAATCAAATTAAAAATGACATGTTGGTGTGATTAGTCTTCTTTAGATTTTGTTTAATTCAAATTAAAAAGTTTCTTGTATTTCCTCTTTATTTATTCAATAAAATTAGTTGTTGCTATTAATTAAAAAAAACATAAAGAACCTATTAATTAATTTCACGAGTTAATTGGATACCATCTCAATTGGAACTTTACAAAAATACTGAAAATTTATATTTTACTACATAATATTTTAACATCAATTTTTTCATTTAAGTTTATTTATGTAATGTCGATTAAGTTTAACTCGGTTGATATATTGTTAGTACAAATAAAAGTATGAAGCGCTCGATATCTTTTTATTTATGGATAATTTTTTTTAAAAAAATTTAAACATTGTATCAGATTAATTAAACACCAATTCAATTAAAAATTTATAAAAGTTTGCCTCATATATCACCATCTGGCAATGGTGTTTGCTTTGCTCATGCGTTTTTGTCGTTTTTGAAAATAATTTTTGCCGTACGAGGAAAATGGGAAGTGGGTGGCAATGTTAATTGCTTATATTCATTATAATATGTAGAGAGGTTCATGCCTGCCTGCCTATACAATGTCCACAAGGTATTTGATAATTTGACTTGTACTAAAAAAAACATCAATATACGGGGAAGGCAAAGCCTGAGGCAGGCTAAAGCTGTTTATATATAACGATAACGACGAACACAACAACATGGTATGTGCTGTTCTTACACGTGCTGCATCCTACCTATTACTGAATAGTCATTTATTAAGCAATTATTACACACATAATATTGTTTTATGGGAAACGTAGTATACACTCGTATATGTGCTTATACTTAGTACTCAGAGTTCTTATCTGTCGGCTCACATCATTGAAATGTTCCATACTTAGACTCATGCTATTTCTCTCGTATTTATTTGAAAATGATGTATAATTATAGTATAAATTCAAAGATGAGTTTTTATATTCATAATTGGCAAGTACTTCACTAATTCATAATTGGTTTTTCGAGTTTCTTTAAATGGTGGAAAAAACTTTCTTTCCTTACGGACAAAGGATAAATTTATTTCCATGTCATTTATAATGTTTCTCTCATCTTCCTCATCCTCCATTACTTTCTTCGGCTGTACTTTTCTCTCCTTCACAATATATATATATATATATATATATATATTACCTTTTGAATCCCATAAAAAATTATCTTCCTTATATTTTTCTTCTTCGACTGTTTCTACTGATCTTCCTCATCCGATAATTTATTTTAATCTTCTTCGATTGTGCTTTTTTCATTGGGGTTGAGATTTTTTTGTGTAACATCCCCAACCCGGATGTCACAAATCGGGCATCAAGCTCAAACTCAACACCATAAAATTTTACGACTAGATTTAGCCCAACACATTCATTTCACAAAATCCATTAAGTTTGAATATTTCAAAGTTGATAAACCAATTAAAATGTTACATGAGAGCTCATTTAAAATACATAACTAAAAGCATTCGACACATAAATTAAAATCCAAAATACGAGTTACTATACAACATAGGGTCCTACAAATACATATCCTAAAATATTTAAGTAATGTACTTGGACAAAGGTCGATGTTGAAGTCTTACTCCGATGGTGCATGTCAACCTAGTAACCTGCGAACGAAAATTACAAATTTCGAATGCTGAGCTAACGAAGCTCAGTGGATACACTTCCACTCAACCATGCATCATGCAAATTATAAATATGAGCAAGTAGCTAAGAAAATGATATCATGGCAGTATAATACATGTGGCGCTACCACTAGCCGCCTAAACACATAGCAAGTAACGATGCAATAATCTCACAAAGAACACATGAACCATACCAACAAACCTGGAGTGAGGCCCGATGTCACACAGTTTCGGGAACGTACACTCAGTGTAACGGCCCAGATTTCAGAATCCAGGGGTTGGTTTAACTCGAAGCGTGGGTGTTGTGTTTGGACTCGTGTTTGGGGGCAACATGTTGGACCTTGGGAGCCCTATTGGGCTCATCCCTTGTTGTTGGGCTCAATTGGTTATTGTGGGTTTGGGTTGGGAGGAGTTGAAGAATGGTAGTGTGGTAAATGCCTTATTGAAAGGAAAAAGTGGGGAGTGACTTTAATTTTCTACACAATGTAGAAAATGGTGAGATCACCTTGCTTTATGGTTTTTTCCTCCCTTCCAAACTCATTATCTCACCCAAAACACTGTGACTAGAGGTAAAATCTTGAGGCCTTGCTTTATGAATCACGTTTTACTTGTTGAGAGAAATTTTATCAGCATTCAAGGATCTTTAGTTCAAGGTAAGTTTGGTTTAAAAATGGTGGAGGTTGAGTTTTGATAAGGGTTATTGGGGGAGTTTGGAAATGAAGTGTTGGGGACCCCATTCCTGATTTAATTAGTGTTCTTAACTCCCAAATTCTTCCCAATAGTGTAGTAAATCATTTGGTAATCATCTCTCGTGAAAGAGGGGGGAGAGTCTTCCAAAGTTCTTGGGAATGAGAAAGCTTGAAGGCTTGGTGTGCATCTTTTTAGCCTTCATAGTTGAGGTTAGTACACTACTAACTCCTATGTATTCTTGGGAATCATCAATTTGCTTGCTTGATTGATTTTATGATGTTTTGGTTAAGGTTAGAGTTTGGTGTCTATCTATGGTAATTTCCATACTTTGTGTTAAGTGGGTGTAAAACTGGTAGGAATCCACCTAATAGACCTTCTATAACTTGTAGGATTAAATTGAGGCTTTGTTACACAAGTTAAGGAGTGTTTAGTGGGGATTTCAAACTCCAGAATTCAAAACCTAGGTTCGCGTACCGATATTGGGTGGACAAGTATCGGTACCCCTTTGTAAGAGATAGCCTTTTTCAAGTTAAATGCAAAGAGGTATCGGTACCAATAGGGCGTACAGATACCACTGTTCCATTGAGAATTCCACTAGCGAAAATGGTATCGGTACGCGTAGGGGTGTATCAATACCAATTGTGTATCGGTACACGTTCCCCGTGTATTAGTACAAGGTTTGGTTAAACCCCTTCAGCGTGTTAAGCTGGGTATTGGTACGCGCAAGGGGGTATCGGTACCCACAGAAGCGTATCGATACTCATAGGCGAGTATCGGTACTCACTAGGCAATCTGCCCAAAAAAACTTCATTTTAAGTTTGATGGTTCTATAATTCAAGGACAAAGGTCCAATGGGTCTCCTAAGGGGTGAAATGAATAGTAAAACTAAGAAATTGAGTTTATAACTTCGTATGTGGCCTAAATGATTAATAACTTGGTAAATGAAAATGGAAATTGCTTTTATGTACTAGCAAACCGTAGGGATCCTTGGTGGATCATGTGTGAACGTGCTAGGTAAGGGCACTTGTGTGGTTGAGTTATTTAATTTATGAGATCTAGATACCCAGTCAAAGTGTTGAAACACAAGGTGATGAGATCTCGAATGTACGTTCCCGAGGTTGTGTGACACCGGGCCTCATCTGATGATACTCGACGAGAGATTTCGAGTATGAGTGTACGTTTCTGAGGCTGTGTGACACTGGGTCTCACTATGAGTGCACGTTCCTGAGGCTGTGTGATACTGGGTCTCACTCCAGGTTTGTTGGTATGGTGTATGTATGATGTGTGAGATAATACAACTTTGCTTTCTATGTGTTTAGGCGATTATGGTAGCCTCATTGCTCATCTAATCATGATATCATACTTGTAGCATGCTCTTATCAATGATTTACATGAATCTTGGTTGAGTGGAAGTGTATTTATTGAGCTTCGTTAGCTCAACGTTCGAAATTGTTGTTTCTGTTCGCAGGTTAGTAGGATGACGTGCATCGTTGGAGCACCATCGGATTTTTGGGTTGGGCTTAAGGCCCAATTGTGACATCCGGGTTGGGGTGTTACAATAGTGGTATTAGTGCCTAGGTTTAGCCATTATAGGAAGCCCCGAGGTGTTTAGAGTGTCGTACAGGTGTCTAGCGAATATGTTGTCCATAAATCAAAGTCGTACTTGTTTGAATTGAGTATTCGATGGTGTAACCTTAATTGTTTGATTGTATAGAAAAATAATCATGCCAAGGAGGGCATGGGATCATGAGGAGAGTTGGGGCTCCCAAGAAAGGAGCTACGATGAGGATTATGTTCCCGGCACAGAGGAAATGTCGGAGGATGGGAGTAACTAGGGGCTACCTACTTCTCTCATTTGCATCAAGCCCTTCACCTGATTTTGAGAGCTATACCTAGGCCTTCGGCTACCCCTCGCGAGGCACCGATTGAGAGGGTGCGTCGCCATGGTGCTATAGTCTTTCTTGGATTGGGTAAGACAACCCAGTTAAGGTCGATCAGTGGTTGAGGGACACTTGTTGGATCATACGTTAGATGAGGTTGAGATCTGAAGACAAGTTGACATGTGTTCTTTTCCTATTGAAGAAGAATACTCGAGAATGGTAGGAGGCCGTTCAGTTGGGTTGGTATCCTAGCCAACCTACTTAGGATGACTTTTTTGAAGAATTTGAGAAGAAATATGTGGGAGAGCCCACATGATAGCTTGGGCATGTGGTTTAATCACTTGGTCCAAGGGAACTGATCAGTCTTTGATTATGAACAAGAGTTTCTACAGTAGAGTAGATATGCCCCTAAGATGGTTGCTACCGAGAAAATGGGATGCAAGAAATTACTAAAGGGTTTGAGGAAGGAAATTCAGACTTATTTGACTGTTGCCCCACCGAAAGTGTTTTCAGAATTGATAGCTAGTGCCAAGTCGCTTAAGCAAGTGTAAGGTTTTACCTATGGCCCGTTTGGTGGGGAAGAGAGATTGAGTAGGAGAACACAAAACTTCTCCAACAATAACTCGCAGTTTTTTTCTGAGAGGAATAAGAGCCATTGGAGCAAAGGTAAAAGAACCTCGAATTAGAATTCGAGATCAAACCATAGGTCAGAGTCTACTAAGTACTAACCGTAGAAGGCCTTCATCGTCTTCAGCCATGATGAGTCCGAAGGGCTCACAAAGGAGTGTGGGCGCACCAGTTTGTGATCAATGCGGGTGTAGGCATAAAGGCGAGCATTGGGGAACATCTAGAGCTTGCTTTGAGTGTAGATCACCGGATCATTTTGTGAGGGATTATCTTACAACTACAAACACCACTCAAGTCCAAACTTAGAGGACCTCTTATCCAGCTCAAAGGGGTCGAGGCTTTGCTAGGGATGGAGCAAGCCACATGTTGGGACATCAAAGAAAGGTACAATCCAGTCCACCGCTAGAGAACCGAAGAGGCTGTATGCAGTCAAGGCCCAAGAGGATTGCGAGGCTATCGATGTTATCTTAGGTACGTTTACCCTGTTCTCAGTTTTTATAATTGCTCTTGTGGAATTGGGGTCTACTCATTCCTACATCCATAGTGGTATATCTCAATAGTGGAGTATTCCTGTCGAGGATCTTGAGATAGGAGTCTGTGTGACTAGCATTTTGGGGTACGATGTTTTGGTGGATAAAGTGTATCTGAGGTGTCTGATAGAGGTTCAGGGTTTGATCTTTCTTGCTAATTTGATGGTATTATCGTTCCAAGAGTTTGATGTTATCTTAGGGATGGATTGATTTTTCGAACATGATACACTCTTGGTGTAGAACTAAATGTTTTGATACAATAATGGAAAAATGTTTTGGAAAAAATTGAAAAGAATGTAAAGTAAGCTTTTAGTCAAAACAACTTGAAAATAAGTTTAAGGGTTTTTAAAAGGCTTTGAAATGACTTAAAATGCTTTTAAAGTAGCCAAACCAGTATTTTTCAAGTAACCGTACCGATACAGTCTAGTATTGTATCGATACGCCTTAGGGTTTCAGCTACAGTGAAATTCCAGTAGCCAAAACCCGTACCGATACACTTTGTCCATCTCGATATAGTGTGTTTCAAATATCTAACGCCTAGTTCGCGTACCTATACGGTTGTATCGCATACCAGTACGCCCAACTACCCCCAACAGTCTTTTAAATTGCAGAACCATACCAATACGCTTGCTACGCGTATCGATACGCACCAGCTGGAAGTGCTCAACGAATATTTCCTTATCGGGACCGCATCGATACGATTTGAAGAGTATCGAAACTTTAAGCTGCAGAACTGCATTTATGGTGGGAAATAAAGGCTCCAACAGCTCTAATTTAACCCCAACAGTCCTCAACGGCTACAAACTCAATTAAGAGTATAGAAGGGACCTCTAAGCATCAAGAGATGGTTAATGCTTCAATTTTAACAACATTATGATGTCAAATTGTCTCTAGAGCTTAATTGTCATTCTCTTGTATAGACAAAATAGTTGTGAGCTAAAATGTTTATGTATGCTCAAGTGTATAGGTTTTGGGTGAATTCTTAGAGTTGCAAACACATGCCTATTAGAGGGATTTCTAGTTTGCTTTGAATTTCACTTGTAAGAGAGTGTTTGATTAAGCTAAGGGTAGATAGCTTAATCGTTGTAACGGTTTCCTCCTAAGCTGAGAAAAGGAAACGAAATTCTTAGTGAATTTGGGAAATCCTTGGTGGGGTTCCAAGGTAGTGGATGTAGGCTTTGGGTTAGGAAGCCGAACCACTATAAATTCTTGTGTTTAATTTCTTAATTTTTGCCACCATCTCAAAAACCCAATAATCCAACTTTTCCACCACTAAGCAAGGATCGATTGAAGGTGATCATCGAGCCCAACAATTGGTATCAGAGAGAGGCTCAATCGAAGGGGATTAACATCCTATTGAGGCGATCGGGAAGCTTGATACAACAATTCAATCAACCGGTCAAATGGCGCAATCTATCGACAAACCATATTTCTTTAACGACACCAACTACGCTCATTGGAAGATTAGAATGAAGTTCTTCATCAAATCCAAAGACTACAAGCTTTGGGATGTTGTTGAAGAAGGTCCTTATGTGCCACAAAGAGTAAATGCGGAATGAAGTGCGGATGATCACATGAAGATGGAGCTTAAATGCAAGGCTTTGCACATCCCCTTTTGTGCATTTAGCCCCAAGATCTATGAGAAGATGTCCTCTTGCGAAGATTCCAAGGAAGTATGAGATAAGCTTGAAGTTACATACGAGGGAACAATCGAATTAAAGGAGACCAAGATCGACCTCCTCAACCACGAGTATGAGAACTTCAAGATGGAACCGGATGAAGACATGACAAAGATGTTCGATAGATTCTCCACCATCACAAATGGACTCAAAGGCTATGGAGAAATTATTCCAGAAGACAAGCTTGTCCGAAAGCTTCTCTATTCTCTTCCCGAGTCATGGGACTCAAAGAAGACCGCCATCATCGAAGCCAAAAATCTCAAGACCTTGAAGCTAGATGAACTCATGAGGTCTCTTCTCACTCATGAAATAATGAAGAAAGAAAAAGAAGAGGAGAAAAAGGAAGAGATAAAGAAGATGGAGAAGAAGAAAATCATGGAGCTAGGTATCAACGCGAGTGCCGTTGTTCTCAAATCCTCCACACGTCCACATGTAAATTCAAGCGAGGAGGAAAGTGAAGATGAAGAGATGATTCATCTCTTCAAGAAATTTACCCGATTCATGAAGAGCGAGATGACTAAATCCAAGCATGAATCGAAGAAGAAGATGAAGGATTCTCACAAGTCCAACAAAAAGGGATCATCTTCAAAGAAAGCATACGTGGTGACATGGAGTGATGAAGACTCCACCGAAAATGAGGTAGCCCACCTATGCTTCATGGCTCTCAATAAGGGGGAGGCAACTTCTAAATCATCTATTTCAAATTCTTATACATTTGATGAGTTACAAGATGCATATGATGATTTAATTTTGAAATTTAAGGCATCATTTTCTAAAACAAAAAATTGCTTTCAAATTTGAAAAGGGAAAATGATTTGCTTTCCAAAACTAATCTAGAGTTTGAAGCAAAAATTAAAGATTTTGAACTTAAAGTTCCAAATTTACAAAATTTGCTTCAAACGATGAAAAAATGTCTTAAAAAATAAGTTGATGATCTTAAAAAGGAAAAAGATTTGATTTTCAATGAACTACAAAAGAAAATTTTTTTGGGAAAATCAAATTTTTATGTAAGACAATCTAGTGCCCCTAGATTTTTGAATGGTAAAGTTTTTAGAAGTATTTGGGTCCCAAAAGGACGAAGTACTTCAACTAAAAAGAATGAAATTGAAAAATAGATTCCTAAGGGGACAAAATTATGTGCTACTAATGTTTATGGATCCAAAGCAATTTGGATACCAAAAATTACTTGATTGTCTTATTTAGGTGTGATGGAGAGTGATCAAAAAGTCCAAATTTGAGTGGGAGCTCCATGCACACAAAGAGAGCACTTGAAGAAGGAAGGCTTCACATTCTCCCTTGAATTCAAGTGTGGTAAAATTAGTTGAATTTATTTTTGTTTAGTTTTATTTCCTTTAATTCAACTAGTTTAATCATATATGTTGGACTAACATTGTTTGATGCTTTGAGTAAGGGGAGCCAATTTTAAAACCAAAAGTTTTTAATTGTGTCAACATTTTTTAAACCTCCTATGCTATTTTGAGCTTAATGTATTTTAAATTCTTTTTGATATAACAAAAAGGGGGAGAAATGGTTTGAAAAATTGATTTTTCAAGAGAATAAGGGGGAGCTTTAATTTCAAAATTTTGAAATCTCTTATTCAATTTTTTTAAATACTTAGGGGGATAATCCCAAATAATTTTTCAAGTTGGTTTTATTATATCAAAAAGGGAGAGATTGTAGAACTAAATGTTTTGATATAATAATTGAAAAATGTTTTGGACAAAATTGAAAAGAATTTAAAGTAAGCTTTTAGTCAAAACAACTTGAAAATATGTTTAAGGGTTTTTAAAAGGCTTTGGAATGACTTAAAATGCTTTTAAAGTAGCCAAACTAGTGTTTTTACAGTAACTGTACTGATACAATCTGGTACTGTATCGATATGCCTTATGGTTTCAGCTACAGTGAAATTCCAGTAGCCAAAACCCGTACCTATACGCTTTGTCTGTATCGATAAGGTGTGTTTTAAATATCTAACGGCTAGTTCGCGTACTGATACGCCCAACTACCCCCAACGGTCTTTTAAATTGTAGGACCATACCAATACGCTTGCTACATGTATCAATACGCATCAACTGGAAGTGCTCAACGGCTATTTCCTTATCGGGACCGTATCGATACGATTTGAGGAGTATCGATATGCTAAGCTGCAGAACTGCATTTATGGTGGAAAATAAAGGCTTCAACGACTCTAATTCAACCCCAACGGCCCTGAACGGCTACAAACTCAATTAGGAGTATAAAAGGGACCTTCAAGCATCAAGAGATGGTTACTGCTTCATTGTAACAACATATGATGTCAAATTGTCTCTAGAGCTTAATTGTCATTCTCTTGTATAAACAAAACACTTGTGAGCTAATACGTTTATGTATGCTCAAGTGTATAGGTTTTGGGTGAGTGATTAGAGTTGCAAACACATACCTATTAACGAGATTTCTAGTTTGCTTTGAATTTCACTGGTAAGAGAGTGTTTGATTAAGCTAAGGGTAGATAACTTAATCGTTGTAACGGTTTCCTCCTAAGCCAAGAAAAGGGGACATAATTCTTAGTGAATTTGGGAAATCCTTGGTGGGGTTCCAAGGTAGTGGATGTATGCTTTGGGTTAGAAAGACGAACCACTCTAAATCCTTGTGTTTAATTTCTTAATTTTTGCTACCATCTCAAACAACCAAAATTCCAACTTCTCCACCACTTGGCAAGCATCAATTGAAGATGATCATCGAGCCTAACACTTGGGTTGTATAGAAAAGAGTCTTAAGCTTCATGGTTTGAACGAAACCAAACTAGTAGTAAAGGGTGAGAAGAATCCTTGCCTTTCCAATGTAGTGTCGGCCTTGGCGGCACAAAGAATGATCCAACAAGGTTATTAGGCATTTTTGGCTCACGTGATTGACATAGGTGTTGAGAGCTAGATGCTTGTGAGTCTTCATACTATTAGAGAGTTTGTTGATGCGTTTCCAGAAGAGTTACCTGAACTTCCTCCAGATTGTGAGCAAGAGTTTTAGATGGATGTGATGCCTGGTACAACACCAGTATCGATTTATCCTTATTACATGACATCGATTTGGCTCAATTTTTGTTTGTTAAAAAGAATGATGGGTCTATGAGGATGTGTATCGAGTACCACCAGCTCAATAAGGTAATAGTGAAGAATCGTTATCCCCTACCAAGGATAGATGACCTGTTTGATCAATTGATGAGTGTCGGTGTGTTCTCGAAGATTGACTTGAGATCGGGGTATTACCAGTTGAAGGTACTGGAAGAAGATGTTTAGAAAACCGCTTTCAGTACACAATATAGACATTATGAGTTCTTAGTAATGCCTTTTGGGCTTACCAACGCACCAACAGTTTTCATGGACTAGATGATCTGGATTTTCCAGCCTTATCTAGATCAGTTTGTGGTGGTCTTCATTCATGATATATTGGTTTACTCAAGCTCAGAGAAGGAGCATAATTTTCATCTTCTTATTGTTCTTCAGACGTTGAGGGAGAGGCAGTTTTTTTCCTAAGTTTAGTAAATGTGAGTTTTGGCTCTCCGAGGTGGCGTTTTTGGGCCACATTGTTGCAGCGGACGGGATCCGAGTTGATTCGCAAAAGATTCAAGCAGTGGTGGAGTGGAAACCACCTAGGAATATTGTGGAAGTACGTAGTTTTCTTGGGCTTTCCAGATATTATCGTCGTTTTGCAAGGTCTTTTCTATCATAGTGGTACCTTTGACCAAGTTATTACAAAAAGGAGTTCCGTTTGAGTGGAATGAGAAGAGACAACAAAGCTTCGAACAATTGAATGTTTATCTTATGAAAGATCTGGTGTTGACGAAACCCGAATCGAGAAAGGATTATGTTGTGTGTAGCAATGCTTCATTGAATGGGTTGGGTTGTGTTCTTATGCAAGAAGGTAAGGTGGTTGCTTATGCTTCGAGACAACTTAAGCCTCATGAACGGAATTACACTACACATGATTTGGAGCTTGCCACGATTATTTTCGCCTTGAAGATTTGGAGACATTATTTGCATGGGGAAAAGTGCTACATCTACATCGGCCATAAGAGTTTAAAGTACTTCCTCACCCAAATGAAATTGAATTTAAAGCAAAGGCGAAGGATTGAGTTGTTAAAAGACTATAATTGTATTATAGAGTATCATCCTGGTAAAGCTAATGTAGTGGTTGACGCCTTGAGTAGGAAGTCTATGTCAGACTTGAGAGTGATATTTTCCCGTTTCAAGATGACCGAGGATGGTAGGATGTTAGTTGAGCTTCGTGTAGAGCCCATCTTGGTTCAAGAGAACGCAAGTGTTAGACGAAGAATTGGTGGCGAAGATTGAAATGGTTCAAAGAGGTGAGGCGTCTGATTTTCAAGTATGATTTGGTAGAATCTTGTACTTCAAAGATTGACTTTGTTTTTCAGCCTTGGAGGATTTGTGAGACCATATCCTGTTGAAGGCACATTGTATTCCATTTTCTATGCACCCGGGGAGCAACCAAATTTACCAAGGCCTTTGTCCTTTTTATTGGTGGCCTAATATGAAAAGAGATGTATCCGAGTTTGTGACAAGATGTTTAGCTTGTCAGCAAGTTAAGGTCGAACATCAGGTTCATTCGAGCTTGTTGTAGCCCATTCAGATTCCACAATAGAAACGGGATCGTGTGACCATGGACTTTGTGATAGGTTTTCCGCTGACCCAAAAGAAACACGATGCCATTTGGGTGATAGTAGATCGTTTGACCAAGTCTGCTCATTTCTTACGGGTACGTATGGATTATACGCTTCAGAGGTTGGCACGGTTATACATCCAAGAGGTAATAAGATTGCATGGAGTGCCATCATCGATCTTATCAGATAAAGATCCGTGTTTCATGGTAAGGTTGTGGAAGAAGATCTATGAAGCTTTAGATACCAAGTTGCACTTTAATACAACTTTCCACCCTCAGACCGATGGTCAGTCTAAGCGGTTATCCAGATTTTGGAGGATATGCTCTGGTGTTGCTCATTGACTTCGAGAAAAGTTGGGAGGAACAGTTACCGCTTGTTGAGTTTACTTACAACAACAGCTTCTAATCAAGCATAAAGATGGCTTCCTTTGAGGCCTTGTATAGGCGTAAGTGTAGAACACCCTTGTGTTGGACCGAGCATAATGAGAGAAAGATTGTTGGATCAGATTTAATTAGACAAACCGAAGAGAATTCAGATAAATAAAGAAAGAATACAAGCGGCCTTTGATCGTCAAAAAGTGTATGCGGACCAGAAGCGAAAGCACATTGAGTATGATGTTGGTGATAAGGTTTTCCTCAAGGTGTCACCATGGAAAAAAAGTAATCTTTATTGGGCGGAAGGGCAAGTTGAGCCCAAGGTTCATTGGGGCTTATGAGATTCTTGAGAGAGTTGGACCCGTGGCTTATCGGTTGCTTTACCTCCGGAGATGGCAGTCATCCACAATGTGTTTCATGTATCTATGTTGAGACGCTATCGTTCCGATCCTTCACATATTATTCCTCTCGAGGAGATTAAGATCAACACCAACTTAACCTATGAGGAATATCCAATAAGAGTTCTTGATAGAGGAGTCAAGGAGCTTCGCAACAAGTGCATACCCTTGGTGAAAATGTTATGGAGGAACCACAGAGTTGAGGAAGTTACGTGGGAAGCCGAGAAGGATATAAAGATACTATATCCACATTTGTTTCCAAAAGGTAAATTTCAAGGACGAAATATCTTTAACTAGGGAAGATTTGTAAGGACTCGGATTTCAGAAATAGGGGTTGGCTTAACCTGAAGCATGGGCGTTGTATTTGGCCTCACATTTGGGGCAACATGTTTGACCTTAGGAGCCCTATTGGGATCATTCCTTTTTGTTGGGCTCAATTAGTTATTGTGGGTTTGGGATGGGAGGAGTTGAAGAAGGATAGTGTGATAAATGCCTTATTGAAAGGAAAACAAGGGAAAGGACATTAATTTTCTGCACAATGCATAAAATGGTGAGATCACATTGCTTTATGATTTCTTTCTCCCTTCCAAACTCATTCTCCCACCCGAAACACCACCACCAAAGGTAGAATCTCGAGGCCTTACTTTGTGAATCACGTTTTGATTGTTGAGGGAAGATTTATCAGCATTCAAGGATCTTTAGTTCAAGGTGAGTTTGGTTTAAAATGGTGGAGGTTGAGTTTTGATGGGGGTCTTTGGGGAAGTTCGGGAATGAAGTGTTAGGGGCTCCATTCTTAGTTTAATTAGTGTTCTTAACTCCCAAATTTTTCCCAATAGTGTAGTAAATCGTTTGGTAATCTTCCCTTGTAGTGAAAGAGGTGGGAGGGCCTTCCAAAGCTCTTGGGAAAGAGAAAGCTTGAAGGCTTAGTGTGCATCTTTTCATTCTTCACGGTTGAGGTTAGTACACTACTAACTCCTATATATTCTTGGGAGTCATCAATTTGCTTGCTTGCTTGCTTGATTTTATGATGTTTTGGTTAAGGTTAGAGTTTGGTATCCATCTATGGTAATTTCCATACTTGGTGTTGAATGGGTGTAAAAATGGTAGGAATCCACCTAATAGGCCTTCCATAACTTGTAGGATTAAATTGGGGCTTTGTTACACAAGTTATGTAGTTTTTAGTGGGGATTTCGAACTCTAGAATTCAAAATCTAGGTTCGCATAGTACCCCTTTGTAAGAGATAGCCTTTTTCAGGTGAAATACAAATAGGGTATTGGTACGCATGTGAGTGTATCGATACCAATTGTGTATCGGTACGCGTTCCCCGTGTATTAGTACGGGGTTTGGTTAAACCCCTTCAATGTGCTAAGCTGAGTATCGTTACACGCAAGTGGGTATCGGTACCCATAGGAGCGTTTTGATACTCCTAGGCGAGTATCGATACTCGCTAGGCAATCTGCCCAAGAAACTTAATTTTAAGTTTGGTTGTTCTATAATTCAAGGACAAGGGTCCAATGTGTGTCATGAGAGGTGAAATGAATAGTAAAATTGAGGAATTGAGTTTATAACTCCGTTTATGGCCTAAATGATTAATAACTTGGTAAATGAAAAGGGAAAATGCTTATATGTACTAGCAAACCTTAGGGATCCTTAGTGGATTATGTGTGAACGTGCCAGGTAAGGGCACTTGCTTGGTTGAGTTATTTGATTTATGGGATTCGGATACCATGTGGGAGTGTTGCAACACAAGCTGATGAGATCTCAGATGTATGTTCCCAAGGCTGTATGACACTGGGCCTGATCCAAGCTAATGAGATTTCGAGTATGAGTGTATGTTCCTGAGGTTGTGTGACACCAAGCCTCACTCCAGACAGTTATGGTAGCGCCATTGCTAATCTAATCATGATATCGTACTTGTAGCATGTTATTATTAATGATTTACTTGAATCTTGGTTGAGTGGAAGTGTATCCACTGAGCTTCGTTAGCTCAACGTTCAAAATTGTTGTTTCCGTTCTCAAGTTAGTAGGTTGACGTGCATCGTTGGAGCACCATCGGAGTAAGACCTCAGCATCGACTTGTGTCCGAGTACAATACTTTATTTGGGCTAGTATTCGTTAGACCCTATGTTGTATTGTAACTCTCATTTTGGATCTAAACCTATGAGTCAAATGCTTTTAAATTATGTATTTTAAATGGAGCTCTTATGTAACATTTTTAACTATTTGGTTATGTCAAGTATTTTAACTTATTGGATTTTATGGAATGTTGGTTATTAGGCTAAATCCACTAGCAAATTTCATGGATTTTTAGTTTGGGCTTGAGGCCTAATTGTGATATCCAGGTTAGGGTGTTAGACTTAGAGTAAGGCCCAATGTCACACAGTCTCGGGAACGTACACTCATACTCGGAATCTCTCATTGAGTATCATCGGATGAGGCCTAATGTCATACAACCTCAGGAACGTACATTCGAGAGCTTACCTCTAAGTGTTTCAACACTCTCACTAGGTATCCAGATCCCACCAAACAATGGTGACTCAGGCAACAATTGCGCTTACTTGGCACGCAATAGCACACGATGCACCAAAGATCCCTATGGTTACAATTACAAACAAGTCTCCCAAGGTTTTACCAAGTTATTACTTATTATGCTCGTATATGATGTTTAAATCTCAGTTTCTCAGTTTTACTATTCATTTTACCACATTATAAGCCCATTGGGCCTTAGTCTTCGAATTATAGGTCCCCCAAACTAAAAATTTAATTTGTGGGCAGAATGCCCAGCGAGTACCGATACTCGCATAAGAGTATCAATATGTTTCTTTATTAAACAAAGCCCCGTATTGGTACATGAGGCTGTGTAACGATATTCGATGGGTACCGGTACACCCTTTAAATTTTTCTTGGTTTTAACAATTTTATCATGGGTTACCAATACGTGTTCAACCTGTATTGGTACTCGAACCCAGAATTCATTTTCTGGAGTTTGTGATTCACTCCAATAACCCCAAAACCTTCAAAGTAAAACCCCAATTCGAGCTTACAATTTATGGAGGGTAGTTTAAGTGGTTTCCTACCATTTTTATAATATTTTAACACCAAATTTAAGATTTGCCAGTAATGAAGACTTTAGCATTCAAACAACCAATTTATCAATCTAAACAAGGCTATCACATTAATGATTTCCAGGATTACAAAGGAGTTAGTAGTGTACTAACCTTCATTCTAAACCTGGAAAAACAAGCCCAAACCACAAGCTCAAGCTTGCTTCTTACCTTGGTCCTTGGAGTGCTCTTAAACCTCCTTAACAACAATCAAATGTTGTAAAACGAGTTACAACACTGCTAAAAGGAAATATAGATGGCTTCAAAATATTCTAACACCAAAAATGTGATTGAAACTCCCATTCATGTTCATCATCTTCAAGCCCTCACCAAAACCCGAAATTCTCAACCTCCACCAAACTTAATGAAATTTACATTGCTAGATAGATCCTTTGATGCTGATAACTTTTCTTTTCACTTGCCCTTCAAAATTTCAACTTAAAAGGACAAAAATTAAACCTTTACCTTTGAATCTCCAAAGGAAAAATGGTGGAAAGGATGAGAAGAAGTTGGGAGACAAGGGTGAGCTCATCCCCTTAACTTTTCTACAGAGATTGAAGAGCTTCCTCTCTTTCTTCCTTCAAAAGTAAGGGAATTTACTTCCTACCCCATTTCCTCATTTCCCACACATAACCAACCCAAACTAATGCCCATCTACTTAAAAAGGATCCACTAAGGTTCTCTCGAGCCCACTACACCAAGCTCATAACTTGGATTAAAACGACACATGGATTCTTAAATTCGAGTCGTTACATTTTGTGTCCTTATTCGATTTTGGGAATGTTACTACATATTTTTTTAATTATCTTGGTTCTTTCTCAATTTTTCATTTCTTTAACTGAATTTTCTTTGGTTCTTGTTGGGTCATTGTAATCATCCTTTCAATTTCTTTGAATTTTGATGGGGTTTTCATCTTTATTTTGATTCTTCTAAGCGGTTTATTGAATTTGAGTGATTTATGGTTCCATCATAATTGTAATACGATTTGTTTTTGGTGTCGTTAAGTCTAAATTTTTTGACTTTAATTACAATCTTATTTCTAGTACTAGATGAATAGATTGCATGTGATAATTCCTCTGTTAAGGTTTTAAAAAATTGAAAAATGCGTCTAAGGGCACTCGATGCAACTCTCAAATTTCGATTCTAATTAGAATTATATTGTTGAATACTGAAACATATTTATTAATTTAGCTTTGTTCCTTAATGCTTGATGAAGGAATTGTTATTCCATTACTTATATTCACTTTATTGGTATACATTTAGATTTTGAATAATTAATAATTTTTTTTTCAGAAAAAGAGTAAAAGACATTATAAAAAAGAAAGAAATACACACGATGCGTTATGAAGAATGAAGATATGATAGATTTAAGTTCTTATCAAATAATTTTTTTATAAGATTAAAAAAATAAGTTCTATTGTGGAAGAAAGAAAAGCATAGTTGGAAAAGGGAAATGGAGGATGAAGAAGATGAGCAGAAACAATGGCTTATCGAAATTATAAATGACATGGAAATAAATTTTCATTTGGCATGATATTATTAGTTAGGGACCATTCTTGATGTGGTGGGAAGGGTATACCTAATAATTTCTCGGGACAAAGGAAATTTTGAGAAGGGACTTGATCTTATTGCCTTTATGTGTTGGCACTTATGGAAATTCAGAAATGCCTTTCTTTTCTCAGGTTCCATTGAATCACCAATTGATGTTTGGTTAAGGGCGAAAAGCTCTTTCTTCGAATTCAAAGGATGTTGCCTTTCGGCTCCTATGCCTCATGGTCCCTCCCCTCGGGTTCCTCACAATGGACTCCACCTGCCCTGGGTTTTTTAAAAATCAAATGTGATGCTTCTTTTGAGTCGAGTTCAGGGCGTGCAAGAGCTGTTGCCATCATCTGTGATGTGTCTGGTCGGGTGTTAGGCAAAAAAACAAAAAATTTCTCTGCCTCTTCTGCTACAGTGGATGAAGCGGTTGTGGTGAGGTTAGGGACCCTTTTGGCTATCAATGTAGGCTATGGAAAATTTGATCATTAAATTCGATAATCCAGGAGTCATTGGTTGAATTAACTCCAAACAACTTTCAGCTTGCGAGTCTACCACCTTTGAAGGTGATATTCTTGGATTTTCCTCCTTGTTTTCTTCTTTTGTTTTTTTTTTTCGTATGTTAAACGTGTTTGTAATCAAGCTGTCGATTGGGTAGCTAAGGTTGTTCGAACTGGTTCATGTCCTTTTGACTGATTCTCTGCTTTACCTCACGAGTTGAGGTCCCTCTTGTAACTATTTCCATTCTATGAAATTCATCTTTTCTGTTAAAAAAAAACAAGATATTATCATCAAATCAGTTGTTATATATCATATTCAGGGGTGGTTAAACATGTGTAATAGAAATGACTGCTAAATATCCTAAAACCCCTCGAAATAAGTTAAGTTAAATGGTTACAAAGAAAAACAGAATATTAGTTATGGACTTGGTAAAACACATGAGAAAAATTTAATATTGTATTTTGAGTCACATTATACTAATTTTTTATTCAAAAGTATCTTACCAGAACAAGTCAATAAACATTTTTAACTTGAGAATCTCATTTTAATAAATTGTATAAGGCCCATAAACATTTGAACCACATCTGATCATATTAAAGAATACAAATATTTTGGATAAATATGATGGGACAAATAGTTTCATATATTGATTTTTTTATAAAAGGGGAATACTAGCAAGAGCCTCATTAAAAATCTCCAAAACTTAGATGGAGGAAAAAGAGTGCTCTTGAAAGTATTTACAGAAACAACACAACACACGCGACAACATAATCAACACACCCAAACAAGATTACCATGAGCTATCTAAATGGAGCCAATCACTATATCACTAGTCGGTTCAATAAAATCATGAAAACGAAATGGAAATTTCCAAGCAAGTCTAGCCATGGCATCCGCCACACGATTGTTCTCCCTAGAAACCGTAAAAAATTTAACCTCCCACTGATGGTCCAAGAGATTCCATATATGATGAACCAGGGTCAAACAACCCCGGCATTAGATCTATCAGAAAACACATGAATAGCACTCGTGCAGTCAGACTCGATCAACAAAATACTAATACCAAGCTCCCAAGCAATGCGCAAGCCCTCATACAATCCCCATAACTCTACCTCAATATCCGAGCACACGCCGATGCTCATCGCAAAACCTATAATCCACTCCTATTCCTGGTTTTGAAGAACTCCTCCACATGTTGCATCGCCCGAGTCTGGCCTGAACGACCCGTTCGTATTACATTTAACCCTGCATGTACTAGGAGGAGACCATCGGCAAGAACCAACCGTCAAAGCTCCCTTCCTATAGCACCCCGGGCCACTGTAGTACTACCACAAGTATTCACAGCTTTTGAGACCAGCCGTCGACAACCCATCAAAACTGCTTCATCACCAACATGCTTCGGTTCAATGACACGCTTGTTTCGTTAAAGCCAAAGCTGTCATACTATATATCCAAACATTAGATCCCAATTGGCCTTGTCTCTCAGAAATTGGCCGTTGCCACTCAAGTTAGCAACCACCCAGTTCCTTAAATTCAAAGAGCGGAAGTCCACCAGCATACGCGGTTGAACAACCACATACCACACCGCTAAAGCTGCCGGGTAGTCTCACAACACATGGAGTGTTGATTCCACCTAAGCTCCACACACACTGAAGCTCGAGTCCTCTGCCATATTTTGATGCACCCTTTCCCCATTTGTTATAATTCTTTCCCAAAACACAAGACAAAGAAAGCACCTAACCCGCAGCGAGCCCTGGAATTTATTAATGAGAGACCATCCCTCATCCGGCACCCCACCATTGCAAAGTCGAGTTTCATAGGTGAAGCGCATCGAAAACTGTCGCATCAGATCCCATATTTAACCTAGAAAACCCTCACTAGCCGAAGGCAAAGGTGGCAAAATTGCTGCAATGCTCAAAATTATGTGACTTGGCAAGAGTTCATCAAATTCCCTCCAATTCCATTTATTCCCAGTCGTGACCATCGCTGCTGTAGTGGCAGTAATATTACGGACTAGGTAGACGTTTGAAACATGCTCAATTAACGGGCCATAACTACCCACCCAAGGGTCGAGCCAAAAACGCACATTCAAGCCATCACCAAGGTCTCATGAGACGTTATCTCGTACATGTTCCCAAACTTTAGAAAGCCCAAGCCAAAATTGCGAGGCACCATGACGGTTAATGAAGAACGACACCGCGCTTGTCCACTTATACTTAGATCTCAACACTTGGAACCACAGTTGATTTGGTCGAGTTAAAACACCAAAGGCAACCTTCATAAGGAAGGATTCATTTTGAGAAAGAACAAGTCGAATGCCCAGGCCACCCACTGAACACGGTTGACAAACATCTTGCCAAGTAACTAAGAAAACTCCGTGCTTATCGAACGTTCCACCCCACAAAATCGCCGTATGAGGCATTCAATTTCCTCACACACCCCTTTCGAGAATAGGATCGATTGTATGGTATAGGAAGGAATAGCCGATAACACCGATTTAACCAACGTAATTCGATCTGCTAAGGAGAGATTTTTTGCTTTCCACCCCGTCAATTTTGATCGGATTTTCTGAATAATATAACCATGTGTTACTTTTGTCACCCTACCATGAATAATGGGTACTCCAAGATACATACCCAAGTCACTAACCTCATAATATCCAAGGGCACGAAAAATGATCTCTCTATCTTCGCCTTAAACATTTTTAGAGAAGAAAATCTAAGTTGTAGCCTCACTAACCTTATGTCCAGAACTACGACAAAACTCAACCAAAACCCTTTGAATAACCGACACTTGCTGCATCGAGGCTTCCGCAAAAAGCACTAAATCATCGGCAAAGAAAAGGTGCGACAAACTAGGACCATTTTGGGAAAGACGAATGAGATTCCAATGGTTAAGCTCAATTTCACAGTGAATTGCATGAGCCAGTCGCTCCATGTATGGCACAAAGATGTAAGGCGATAAAGGGTCACCCTGCCTGATACCTCGGGACGGTAGGAAGGTTGGTGACACAGCTCCATTCCAAAGGACCTGTGTTGAAACCAAGGAGATACAACTCATGATCAAGCAACGTAAGTCAGTCGGAATGCCCAACTCAGATAGAGTAACATGAATAAAACTTCACTCTAATCTGTCATACACCTTCTCTAGATCAATCTTTACTGCCATCCACCATAACTTTCCTTTCTTCTTTCTCATCGAGTGAATCACCTCTTGCGCGATGATAACATTATTGGTAATCGACCTCCCAGGCACAAAACTAGTTTGGTTATGTGAGATCCAATCAAGCATGAAAGGTTTTAACCTGTTCACAATCACCTTGGTAACCATTTTATATAGAACATTACACAGGCTAATGGGTCTAAACTGTGAGATGAGCTTAGGAGTATCCACTTTAGGAATCAAAACCAAAAGAGTATGATTCAAGTAATCATCTACTATACCAGAACTGAAAATTTGTTTGATTTTAGCACACACCCCATCCCCGACAATATTCCAATTCCGCAGGTAGAATGCAACATGTAAGCTATCTAATCCGGGAGCTTTCAAGGGACTCATTGAAAATACTGCTTCTTTAATCTCTTGATCTGGAACCGGTCGCGACAAACCTTGCCTCTCAAGAGGTAGCAACTGACAAAACCGGCCAGTCACCGGAAACCTCGGCAATGCACCACCTGATGAAGTAAATAAATCGCGAAAGAAACAAACGGCTAAATCATGTAACTCATGCTGATCAGAACTCCAATCCCCAGTCGGCAACCTTAGGCCCGAGATGAAATTTAGCCTCCTTCTACTCAAGGCACACGAGTGAAAATACTTCGTATTTCTCTCTCCTTGTGAAAGCCACTTAGAACGTGCACGTTGGTACCACAACGACTCCTCTTGATTGAGTACTTCTTCCAATTGAGCCACAAGGTCACCACGTAGTTTACTCAGAGATCTCGAACAACAGAATTCTAATTTCCAGTCAACTCCCCTGATACATGCCACGAGCCTTTTATTTTTAAGGTCAATATGGCCAAATGTAGATGTATTCCAGTCACCCACTCGTGAAACAAACTCTTGGATGTTTTCTTTGATAGTTCAGCTTCCATCCCAACACGAGGTTAAAATGCCCCTAAAATCTGGGTGCTCCATCCAACTCACAAGATACCTAAACGGCTTATTCCGAGGCAAACTACCATGCGACATTGGTTTCATTAAAATTGGCCTACAGTCCGAGCTAAGTTGCTCTAAATAAATCACCGAAAACGCCAGAACCCAGGAGCACCAAGCCTCATTAACAAGGAACCTATCAAGGTGTTTATACAGTCTACCACGGCTCCAAGTAAAACGAGATCCCGAAAATCCTGCATCCACAAGATCCAAATCAAATACAAAATCTGAGAATAGCTTATTTATTCTCGAGCCAACACAAGCGCCACCACTACGATCATTCTTGCTTAGGGTAGAGTTAAAATCCCCCTAGGATCCATGCAACGTCATCTCCTGGGTTAAGATTTTCTAAATAATCCCACAAACGCCTGCGATTACTAACCTTCAGACTTGTAGAGATAGTTGTAAAATAAAACCATTCTAACGATCCAACAATAGAAACACAACAATAAATGAATTGGTTAGAAACGAATTAGGAAACTCAAGCCTAGACAAAATCCGATATACCCTCGTTCCACTAACTCGAGGTTCAACTAAAGCTACAATTTGGGGGTCATTGATCCTTATAAAATTCCTGAAATGCCTTCAAAATTCCAGGCTTGCAACACCCTGCACGTTCCAACATAGGATATTAATCATAAAAAAAGTTTAAAACAAAAGACAACAACTTACTACACATTAAGTGCACCATACAAAACTGAAAATGATGGAGCCACTATATCCTGTGAAGTCGCCGCCGGGGCAGTTTCATGTGCCTTCGCATGCTCTGTCTCACTCATATCCATGGCTTGCTGCCCCTCATCCATGTCACTCGGCTGCTGATCACCAACCATTACAAGAGTTGCTAGGGAATCACCCACACCTTTCATATATGATCCCTTCTTGTCCTTATATACTACAACATTCATCCAATCTGCAATGGAAGGTTTGGTAGGAATTTTAAACTCAGATTTTTTGCAAACGCTTAGTCCCTTAGTAGCCTGATCCTTCTTGCGACTCTATTTAGGACCTTCCGTATTTCCTCCCACACTTCTTGATTAAACCTGGGCTGGCTTCCCCTCTTTCACCATCAAAGCTGCCGTGTGATTACCACCCCTTACGCCTTCCCGAATTGCGACTTCATTAACATCATTCCCATCAACAGCCGGAGATACCGAGACCTGTGCGATATTGACCTTTGTGGCCTTATAGACCCAGCCTCGTGCGAAGGGTATTTAACTTGATGGGGCAAGGTGACCTGCACATTAGACGCATCCACCACCTTCTCTTTAGTGCTACTAGACATTCCTTTTCGGACATAGACCCCATCTTTAGTAACTCCCCCAACAAACATCCCACTTCCCTACTTCGCTCCATCACTTTGAGCATCAATTGCTACATCCTGAAGAACCTAAAACCGAGAAGCGTTAGACCATGACACACCCTATTGATTCGACTTATGTCCAATGGGATCCTTATGCGATCTCCTATTTCTATTCATTTCCATCATCCACGGACCAAACTTCTCAGAATCATCTCGTGGACTACCAGTATCCGATGTAGGCATCTCATTCACCGACTGTACACCACACAACTCCTTAGAGTGACCATAGATGCCACACTTATAGCATATGAGGCTCAAACCCTCATATTCGAGCTTTTGATTAAAATCATCAATATTTAGGCTCGGTAGCAAAGGCTTATTTAGGTCAAGAATCACTGCCAAACAAGCAAAACAACCCCACTCCCTCGCCTTCATATTGTAATCAACCTTTATCACTATCCCAATCAAATCACCAATCCATCGGAATAGGGCCTTAATGTAGTACC
Source organism: Hibiscus tridactylites (assembly GCA_958450335.1). Lineage (NCBI taxonomy): Eukaryota > Viridiplantae > Streptophyta > Magnoliopsida > Malvales > Malvaceae > Hibiscus > Hibiscus tridactylites. The sequence goes on along the minus strand of OY288272.1, from coordinate 50,016,743 downwards.
GGAAGGAAAGCCTTAGCAAGCGAACCCAAGCAATGACTTTGGAAGGACGTTTCTCCGATATGGAGAACGACCTACTCCCCGGCTGAACCGTCAAATAACTCCCAAAGATTGTCCACGGTCCTACTGTGAGCACTTTTGTATAATCCTCATCATGTGTTAATATTACCAAGAAATAGTCGTTATCAAGGTCAACCAACTGAAACTCACCAACAGGAGACCAAAGAGACGCAATTCGTGCATGCAGTCCCCTAAAGCTAATGGTTTTGCCCAGTAAATGAACCACTACCGTGGTTCTCATACGATCATCAATAAGCGAGTGAACCCTCTCAGAGAAACGTATTGAAGGCACCACGCCACTATGGTCGATCGTCACATCCTTTTCAGATACTTTTATGTCATCCTCCGAGCCCAATGAAGTATCCTTTGCCACATGCACCGTGGTTCCCTTGACTGCACCAGCATAGGATGGTTTAACAATCGAGGGAACCGACTCAGGGACACCAGTAGGCACTGTCTCTACCCCTTGAGCATCCATATCTGTTGAGTGTGTAAAAGTCCTATTATTTACACCCTTTTAACCCATATTTCTGCCGCATTCAAGCATCATTGCATTGCATTTAGGTTAGTTTTCAATTAAATATCACAATTATAGAAAAGGCACGGATTCTACTAAAAGATGGTGTATTTTGCAGGTAGCTGCCTTGGTTGACGATGAAGGCAGGCGAAGGGCAGATAAGCAGGAAGGCGGAACTGAACAAGCAGCTGAAGGAGACGAACCTGTCATGGACCCGTCACGACAGCATGGTGACAGCAGATTATTGAAGAGGAAAAATGAAGTGGACATCGATGGATAGAGAAAAATCTGCTCATCTGTCGTGTGGCAGCCAAATAATTTTCCAAGCCCCGGATCAAAAGATATGTCAAGCCAAAGCTCAAAAGAGAGGAAATCCCTAAAAGCAAGGAGGCGGCTAGGAAGTAGGATACTTTAGAGATTTAATCTTTATTAGAGTCTTACTTTTAGTTAAAGTTGTAATCCTTGTTACCTTAGATAACTTGAGCCCAAAGCTTATATAAAGGGCATAGATTAAACCTAGGGCATAGCCGACTACCCCATAACCGAAACCAAAACCCTGCCGATTACCTGTCACCGATATGTTCTAAATTCCCCCTAGGGCTACGGGTTGTTTTGTAAAGTAGTTGCAAGGGTTGCTTTGTTTTAGGATTTTTCAAGTTCAATAAAATAAACTTCAAGTTCTTTTATCTTGGTTTCAATATCTTGCAAGAGTATCGGGAGAGCATTGTGAGGTTATCCATTTACTTAGCATCGGGAGAGTTAAGTATACGAAAGAGATAAAAGCGCGTTCTCTAGTTTATAGTTGAACCATCTCGTGCTTAGGGATAAGGCGAGGTTAAGTGGCTAAGGAAGAATTCATACACATCGGTGTTCATCCTTCGATTCACGCCGGGAGGTATCATCAAAGACGTGATCATCGACAGACTTGTGCCTAGGGATAGGGCAAGGCAGATCTGGGATTCTTGCCAAGCTTGAAGTACGGAGTTAATGTTCGCTGCCGCGACAACTAACGGACAGACGCCGCGACAGGTGCTGTCGGCGACGGGTGCGACGACAGAACTGGAGATCCTAAGCAATTCAATACCTACACTACTGAGCAACTCAATACCAGCCCATTCTCTCTATCTTGATATCTCAATTCCTTTTATTTACGTTTTTACTTTATTATTCGTGACAATTCTCTCAAACTATTTCTTTTACTTCGTGCAGTGAAATTAGGTGAAGCTATTAGCCCAATCCCTGTGGAGACGATATCCGATACTTTGTATCACTTTACTACTTGCGTCGTGTATACTTGCACTACAATTGCGATAGACTATTTTACACGCAACAAGTTTTTGGCGCCGTTGCCGGGGATTGACAACATAACTACACCTTTCTTTCTTTGCACTTTTTGTTTTTATTTTTGTTTTTATTTTTACTTTTATTTTTACTTTTCTTTAATTTTTCTTTTGTGTTTTTTAAACTCTTGCTTTTCACAAGGTTTTCCTGTTTATGCGCAGATCGAAAAGAGGTGAAGATCCTGAGTATAAATTAGATCCGGAGATTGAACGTTCCTTTAATCTCAAGAAACAGATTCGCCACCTCTTAGACCGAAACGAATACCTTGAAGAACAGCTAGAGCAGATGGCCCGTAATCAGCCTGCCGGTGAAGAAATCCCGCCTGTCGGTGACCCGCCCGCGGCAGGTGGACGACGGTCATGTCGTGACTACATGCTGAACGATCATGTAGAGTTGGAGACCACGCTGCCGGATATTGACGTTGACAACTTCGAGCTTAAACCTGTCATGTTTAGTATGATCAACAATGCCGGGCAGTTTGGTGGTTCTGCGACAGAAGATGCCAGGGAGCATCTCAAAACGTTCCAGGAGATCTGTGGTTCGTTTAGACTGCTAGGAGTTAGTCCGGAGATACTGAGGCTTCGGTTATTCCCCCATTCATTGAGGGACAGAGCTAAAACTTGGTGGAATAAACTTACACCGGGTTCTATCATGACTTGGGCAGATTTAACTCGTGAATTTTTGTCTCGTTTTAATCCTTCACATTTAGCTGAGCGATTACGTAATGAAATTGCTACTTTTCAACAGGAAGATAACGAGCCAATGCACGAGGCCTGGGACAGATTCACAACTCTTCTACGAAACTGCCCAATGCATGGATTCCCCGTCTGGAATCAGGTAACTAAGTTTTATAATGCTGCTAACTTACAAACTCGCATTCGAATTGATTCTGCAGCGAATGGACTATTATTGGATAAAGATCCGGACGAGGCCCTGCAAGTTTTGAAACATCTGGCTAAGAATGAGGAGCAGTTTCCAACCGCTAGAAGAGGGGGTAAACGGGTACTTGCTGTCAAGGATTATGAGGCCGATAGCACTATGAAATCACAGGTAGCATTCCTCACTAAAGCCATGAAACACTTATTAAGTGAAGAGGAAGTACGAGGGTTTGCTGTCGAGGAAGTTTGTGCTACATGTGAGGGAAATCATAGTAGGGATGAGTGCCCTATAAATATAGAAGAAGGAAAATATGTTGGAAATTACAAGCCAAACTACAATTCCAACAATTACAACCCTAATTGGAGGAAAGACCCCAAATTTTCCTGGAGTAACCCCAACAATGCTCTAAATCCGCAAGCATATAATCAGAATCAGGGGGGTCCGAGATTGTTGACGCGACAGCAGCCACAGCCGCAAAACCTGCCGCCTCAGCAACAACAGCAACCACCACCTGCCACGAGTAGTATATTGGAGCAGACTTTGGCCACCTTTATGTCTCAGACTGGCACGTATATGGATAACATCAATAAGTTTGTCAAGAAAACGGAAGACTTTATGGATGAGACTAAGATGAGAATGACAAACCATGAGGCCACCTTGAAATCTCTAGAGACACAAATGGGTCAGGTGTCGCAGCATATTAAGCCACGGCAGAATGGAGGTTTCCCTAGCAATACTGAAAATGCTAGAACGCCCCCTCATGAGCAATGTAAGGCGATTACTACTAGGAGTGGGAAAAAGTTACCAGGGCCGGAAAAAGAAGCTGAAAAAGAAAAAGAACCGACCTTGGAAAAACCTGCCGAGGAAACTGCCCCGACAGGTGACAAACAGACTGCTGCCGATGAGCCTGTCACGACAGCAGAAGCGACAGAGGAGAAAAAGGAAGATTATCGTCCTCAGATTCGCATGCAGTGGGAAGGACGCATTGCTGATTACCGTCCTCCACCACCTTTTCCGCAACGGATACAGCAAGCTAAGCATGAATCTCAACTTAAAAAGATTTATGATATTTTTAAACAGGTTCATATTAACATTCCGTTGCTAGATGCTGTTAGGGAAATGCCCGGTTATGCTAAATTTCTCAAGGATGTCATGTCTAAAAAATCTAAACTTGGGGAATTTGAAACGGTAAGGATGCAAGAAGGTTGCATGAGTATTCTTCATCGACAACCACCCCAGAAAAAGAAGGATCCAGGGAGCTTCCTCATACCTTGCGTAATCGGAGATAAATTTGTGGGTAAGGCATTATGTGATCTTGGTGCTAGTGTTAATCTAATGCCCAAATCTGTTTTTCAGAAACTAGGTATTGGCAAGGCGCGGCCCACGACAGTTACCTTACAGCTAGCCGACCGCTCTTACGTTCACCCCGAGGGAAAAATTGAAGACATCTTGGTAAGAGTGGATAAACTTATTTTTCCTGCTGACTTTCTTATTTTAGATTGTGAGGCAGATGAGAACGCACCAGTCATCCTAGGGCGACCCTTCTTAGCCACGGGAAGATCATTGATTGATGTGGAAAAAGGAGAACTCACCATGCGCGTAAACGATCAAGAAATTAAGTTGAATGTTCTCCAAGCAATGAAACATGCTGATGTGGATGAAGAATGCAAGGCCATCATTGAGGTGACCTTTGATCAACCCTGCATCAAGTCGAGCTGTCAAGATACAAAATTTGGTCACTGCTGCGACAGCCATTTACAAGCCTGTCACGACAGTAACGACGACAGCGTCGACGACAGCAACTCCTCTGAATCCGATATATCTGATAATGAAGGTCATGAGGAGGTAGATTGGTTAGACCATCGCCCAGGTAAGTTATTCGAACCCTTAAATTACACTTCGGATAACCATTTAATTCAAAAGCCATCTACTGTCGAACCACCTGTCTTAGAACTTAAGCCCCTGCCAGGGCAGCTTAAATATGCTTATCTTGGTAGTGATAAAACACTACCCGTAATCATCTCTGCTAAGCTGCCACAGGAACAGGAACGACAGCTGATCGACATGTTGAGGCAGCACAAAAGGGCGATCGGATGGACTATAGCAGACATTCAGGGCATTAGTCCGGCAATCTGTATGCACAAAATCCTCCTCGAGGAAGACCATAAGCCGACTATTGATGCCCAAAGGCGGTTAAATCTTGCAATGAAGGAGGTAGTGCGTAAAGAAATAATTAAATGGTTAGACGCTGGTATCATTTACGCCATCTCCGATAGCAAATGGGTAAGCCCGGTGCAATGTGTTCCCAAGAAAGGAGGCATGACTGTGATAACCAATGAAAACAACGAGTTAATCCCAACCAGGACTGTGACCGGTTGGAGGGTTTGTATGGACTATCGGAAGCTTAATAAAGCTACCCGAAAAGACCACTTTCCTTTACCCTTTATTGACCAAATGCTTGATAGATTAGCGGGTAAACCTTACTATTGTTTTCTTGATGGTTATTCAGGATATAATCAAATTGCTATTGCACCGGAGGACCAAGAGAAAACGACTTTCACATGCCCTTATGGAACATACGCATTCAGGAGGATGCCGTTTGGACTCTGTAACGCACCTGCCACCTTCCAAAGGTGCATGATGGCAATATTCTCCGACATGGTAGAGGACTTCCTTGAGATCTTCATGGATGATTTTTCTGTCTTTGGAGACGATTTTGAGAGCTGCCTTGGCAACCTTCAAAAGGTACTTGAAAGATGTGAAAAAGCTAATCTTGTTCTTAATTGGGAAAAATGCCATTTTATGGTAGATGAGGGAATAGTTTTAGGCCATAAGATTAGCTGCCGTGGGATAGAAGTCGACAGGGCAAAGATTGAAGTCATAGAGAAGCTGCCGCCGCCAACCACAGTCAAGGGCATTAGGAGTTTCCTAGGGCATGCTGGTTTTTATAGGAGATTCATTGCAAATTTCTCAAAAATCACGAAGCCCCTATGTCATCTCTTAGAGCAGAACCGACCCTTTGACTTTAATGAAGAATGTACTGAAGCATTCAAGGTTCTAAAGGAAAAACTAGTGATAGCCCCCATAGTACAGCCACCAGACTGGACGCAGCCATTTGAAATGATGTGTGATGCTAGTGACTATGCTGTCGGGGCAGCACTTGGGCAGCGCAAGGACAGGTTGTTTCATGTCATATACTATGCCAGCAAAACATTGAATGATGCCCAAGTAAATTATACCACCACAGAAAAGGAGCTGTTAGCTGTGGTGTTTTCCATCGACAAGTTTCGTTCTTACATACTTGGAACGAAGGTAATAGTGCACACCGATCATTCTGCTCTTAAATACTTGTTCGCAAAGAAGGATGCAAAACCTAGGTTGATACGATGGATCTTGCTATTACAAGAATTCGACCTTGAAATCAGAGATAAAAAGGGGACAGAAAATCAGGTGGCAGACCACTTGTCGAGGTTGGAATTGGGACAAAGTCTACCTGTAGATGAGACACACATACTAGAGACCTTTCCAGATGAACAGCTCTTTGCTGCCGCAATAGCTGTCGCGACAGCCATGGCGGCAGGTAAGTCTTCTAACCTTCCTTGGTATGCTGATTTCGTTAATTTTATAGTTAGCGGAATATTACCTTCTGATCTTACTTATCAAGCCAGGAAGAGGTTTCAAAATGATGTTAAACATTATTATTGGGACGAACCTCTTCTTTTCAAATTATGCGCAGATCAGGTTATAAGGAGATGTATACCACAAGAAGAACAAGAGGACATTCTCCATCACTGTCATGCTTCACAATATGGAGGACACTTAGGAGGCAACAAAACTGCTGCCAAGGTGCTGCAGTCAGGTTTCTACTGGCCGACACTGTATAAGGACGCACAGGAATTTTACAAAAACTGTGACAGGTGCCAACGGACAGGTAACATCTCAAGGAGAAACGAGATGCCACTGCAGAATATCCTAGAAGTCGAGATCTTCGACGTATGGGGGATTGATTTTATGGGACTGTTTCCATCCTCATGTGGAAATCTTTACATCCTCCTAGCAGTAGATTATGTCTCCAAGTGGGTAGAAGCAATCGCAACTCAAAAGAATGATGCCAAAACAGTCCAAAAGTTTTTGCACAAAAACATTTTTTCTAGATTTGGCATCCCTAGGGCGATTATCAGTGATGAAGGGAGACATTTTGACAACAGGGTAATTGCTGCCGCTTTAAGAAAATATGGTGTCAAGCACAAGATCGCGACAGCATACCACCCACAGACCAATGGACAGGCTGAGATTTCCAACAGGGAAGTAAAGAACATTCTTGAAAAAATGGTCAAACCAACTAGGAAAGATTGGTCTTTACTTCTGAATGATGCATTATGGGCATACAGGACAGCTTTCAAGGCTCCATTGGGCATGTCTCCATTTCGATTGATCTATGGGAAAACCTGTCACCTGCCTGTCGAGATAGAGCACAAGGCATATTGGGCAATCAAAGCAGTGAACATGGACTTGGACAAGGCAGGTCAGAAAAGGCTGTTAGATTTGAATGAAATCGAGGAAATACGGACAATGGCCTACGACAACGCAAGAATATACAAGGAGAAAACAAAGAAGTGGCATGACAAGAAGTTGCTGCCGCGACAGTTCTGCCCAGGGCAGCTTGTGTTGTTGTTTAATTCGAGGTTGAAACTCTTTCCAGGGAAGCTCAAATCTAGATGGTCTGGACCATTTCAAGTAATTCAAGTTTTCCCCCATGGTGCCATTACAATTCAATCATTAAAAGACGGGCACCAATTCAAAGTCAATGGACAACGCCTCAAGCACTATCAAGGGACTGAAGCCCCAGGAATACAGGAAGTGGTTACTTTAGGTGATGCCCCACAAGGCATCCCTAATTTAACCTAATTCTTTTATTTTTATTTTTATTATTATTAATATTATTTATTAGGAATTAGATTTATTTTAATAATATTTTGTTTTTAATTTCAGTTTTTAGGAAATAAAGGAGGCAAGTGAGAAAGAAGAAGTGGCCCAAGCCCACCGCCCATCCATCAGCCCAAATAAAGTCCATTTATAATAACATGTCGTTTCGGCTGCCGGCGCAGACGGAGTTGACAGGCTGTCAACAGACGCACAGCAGACGAAGAATCGTGCGGCAGACGCAGCATTAATGTCCGTCAGACGTGTCAGACGCAACATTCAATCTGCCGCTCCGTTATTCCCGCCTGCCGTTGCGGCATTAAATGGGCAGCCCCCGACAGCTATATAAACCCCTTCTCCTTTTCATTTTTCCTCACTTCAGATTTTCTCTCTTGCTATTCTCTTCTAGTTTAATCTCTTTTCTTTCATTTTCAGCCCTTGCAACCAAACATGTCTTCACGACAAACCCGACAGAACGCTGCCGCCGCTTCCTCTTCCGCAGCAGCATCTCCGTTCGCCAACAAGGAACTTTGGGAGGAACGAAGCTTCATTTACAACAGAGATGCCCCTCTTTTTGGCCTCCGGCCGTTCATCATGAAAGCTATCACGGCGCAACTCTGGGAAGACTTTGCCGAGCAGCCGGCAGAGCTTAATGACACCCTGATAAGGGAGTTCTATGCGGCGATCGAGAGCAAGACGGCAACATCTGTCACCGTCAGAGGAGTGACAGTCCCTTTTACTGCCAGCAGCATCAATCATGTCTTCGGCCTCTTCTTTGGCCCCAATGACGACGCTCATCAACAGTTTTGGGACTCTCTCGACGCTGCCTGCCACGATGCTGTCATGAGGGAATTGACAGAAAGGGGTACAACATGGAGCACCAGCAAAAAGAATCCCAACTCCGTCAACCGGGCACAACTGCTCCCCGAGGCTAAACTATGGAACGCTTTTATTAAAAAGCGTATCCTGCCCTCATCCCACCACACGACAGTCAACAGGCAGCGGCTTGCCCTCATCCACTCTATCATGCATGACAGGCCGATCAACGTGGGCAGGTACATGCGAGAAAGCATTCTCGATTGTGCTTTCAGAACGGACTCACGTCTATGCCTGCCCTTCACCATCACGGCCCTCTGCCGCTACGCTGCCGTACCGGAGGACCCTTCAGACAAAATCAAGAAGGGCAGCGGCTGGACCGACAGCAACATCTCCAGCCTTATGGAGATCATCATCGTAACGCCCCTCAACGCCTTCGATCCAAACGCCCCACCTGCTGAATCTGATGATGAACCTGCCACCGAGCCTGCCCCAGAAGCTGCGACCAACACCGCTCCGGCAGGTCAGAACGCCGACATCTTAGCTGCCATCTTGAGGATAGAGGAGCGGCAGATGGGATTAATGACATTCATCCGCGACTTCTCCAACGCCACAGTAAACTTTATTACCAATACTTTGAATTTTTCGGATGTCTTTTTCCCTACCTTCCCCGCCCATTATTTCAATATCCCGTCCCCTACTCCCACACCACCTGTCTCTCCCCATGGAGAATCTGCCTCCTCCACACCTTCCCCGACGGCAGCCGGCAGCCCACCAGCAGACACCTCCCCTCGAGGAACAAAGCGAGCTGCCACTGACGACAACCCCCTTGTCCGGAGGAACTTGGACAGCGCCTTCACACGGGTGAAGCGTATCAAGCATGTGGCCAACAAGAGGATGCTGTCCAAGGCCATCACGAGTAACAGCTGGGATAGCAGCGGCAGTTCTGATGTTCGACTAGTGGAGCCACCTGCCCTTCAACCTGCTGACGACCCTGTCCACCAACCGGAGGAGGAATCTGCACCTCAACAGGCCGAGGAACCTGTTGATCCACCTGCCCAGGAACCTGCCCAGCCACCTCCCCAACGCAGACGCTACCATCAGATCCGCGTCAGCAGCAGTGATGAGGACAGCACTTAAAATTTAAGTTTTTATTTCTTTTTCCTCTCTTATTTGCTGCCTGCCTTTATATATTTGTGATGTACTTTTTTTTTTTTTATGTTTTTCTTTAATTATTTTTAGTGTCATCTTGCATTGAGGGCAATGCAACCCTCGAGTTTGGGGGTGGCAGCCCTCCATATTTAATGGAGTCTTTAGCACATCTTTTGTTTAATTGTTATGTCTAATTAGTTTGTTAATTTTTTTTAAGTTCTTCTTTAATATATATATATATATATATATATATATATTTAAACTGTTGGCTTAAAACTGTGAAATTAACTTACCTGTCATGACGTCTCTGTCGTGGCAGCATCTATAGGACAGGTTAAGGAAAAGTTTAGAGCCTTTCTATAGTTCTGAAAATTTAAACACTTTTGTGACTGTTATCTTGCTTAGACTTATTTTAGCCAAACTAGAATAGGATGCTTAGAGCTTGAAAAGCCCCTAGAGGTGCCTAACACTGGCTCTAGGAAAGAAGTTTAGCAAAAATCAAAAATAAACCTAGAGGTGCCCGAAACCGGCTCTAGGAAGCTAACTAGAGGTGCCCAAAACTGGCTCTAGAAAAACTTAGCTTGAAAATAGAAGAAAAAGCATGAAAATGTGCCTTCTAAAAGAAAGTAAACTTTGGCATAAAATTCAAGTTAAGAAGTTGAATATTCTAGTGAAACTAAGAGGGTCTTAGCATATAACTGTTCACAAGCATGCACACACTGCACGAGAGCTATAGGGAGATTCCGGACAGATCCTAACCCTTCCGACAGGTTGCTGCCGCCATAGAGAATGAGCGACGGGTAAGGGACAGTTCACTTTTTGAAAGCCAACACAGAAAATTTTTTTTTTTTAGGTTTAATTGCTTGAGGGCAAGCAAAGACTTGAGTTTGGGGGTGTGTTGAGTGTGTAAAAGTCCTATTATTTACACCCTTTTAACCCATATTTCTGCCGCATTCAAGCATCATTGCATTGCATTTAGGTTAGTTTTCAATTAAATATCACAATTATAGAAAAGGCACGGATTCTACTAAAAGATGGTGTATTTTGCAGGTAGCTGCCTTGGTTGACGATGAAGGCAGGCGAAGGGCAGATAAGCAGGAAGGCGGAACTGAACAAGCAGCTGAAGGAGACGAACCTGTCATGGACCCGTCACGACAGCATGGTGACAGCAGATTATTGAAGAGGAAAAATGAAGTGGACATCGATGGATAGAGAAAAATCTGCTCATCTGTCGTGTGGCAGCCAAATAATTTTCCAAGCCCCGGATCAAAAGATATGTCAAGCCAAAGCTCAAAAGAGAGGAAATCCCTAAAAGCAAGGAGGCGGCTAGGAAGTAGGATACTTTAGAGATTTAATCTTTATTAGAGTCTTACTTTTAGTTAAAGTTGTAATCCTTGTTACCTTAGATAACTTGAGCCCAAAGCTTATATAAAGGGCATAGATTAAACCTAGGGCATAGCCGACTACCCCATAACCGAAACCAAAACCCTGCCGATTACCTGTCACCGATATGTTCTAAATTCCCCCTAGGGCTACGGGTTGTTTTGTAAAGTAGTTGCAAGGGTTGCTTTGTTTTAGGATTTTTCAAGTTCAATAAAATAAACTTCAAGTTCTTTTATCTTGGTTTCAATATCTTGCAAGAGTATCGGGAGAGCATTGTGAGGTTATCCATTTACTTAGCATCGGGAGAGTTAAGTATACGAAAGAGATAAAAGCGCGTTCTCTAGTTTATAGTTGAACCATCTCGTGCTTAGGGATAAGGCGAGGTTAAGTGGCTAAGGAAGAATTCATACACATCGGTGTTCATCCTTCGATTCACGCCGGGAGGTATCATCAAAGACGTGATCATCGACAGACTTGTGCCTAGGGATAGGGCAAGGCAGATCTGGGATTCTTGCCAAGCTTGAAGTACGGAGTTAGTGTTCGCTGCCGCGACAACTAACGGACAGACGCCGCGACAGGTGCTGTCGGCGACGGGTGCGACGACAGAACTGGAGATCCTAAGCAATTCAATACCTACACTACTGAGCAACTCAATACCAGCCCATTCTCTCTATCTTGATATCTCAATTCCTTTTATTTACGTTTTTACTTTATTATTCGTGACAATTCTCTCAAACTATTTCTTTTACTTCGTGCAGTGAAATTAGGTGAAGCTATTAGCCCAATCCCTGTGGAGACGATATCCGATACTTTGTATCACTTTACTACTTGCGTCGTGTATACTTGCACTACAATTGCGATAGACTATTTTACACGCAACAATATCCATCATCACGGTTGTTATCGTATTACCTAGTTCAGCTAACCCATCCTGAGTTTTACTTCTCTTTGACTCTTTAGACAGCGAGTCTTCTTTATTCTTAACCTTTTTTTGTCGCACGTTGATCTTCCACAGGGATAGGAGAACCAAACCTTTCGAGCACGGGTGGGAACTCAAAACTAGCTACTCAATGGGGGTTGACTACCGGAGACCCATTACCATCACCAGTCGTGGCCACAACAGTGTGGTGAACGTCAGAGCTTGCATTAGGGTTTTCAGGTTTAGCGATACGGTTTTCTCGCGTGATATTCTCGGAGCTTATCTTAAAACTCTTTTTGGGTGCATTGGTAAGGCACATTGCACTCCTAAGGAAAGGACACGAGTTCAAACTTTGAAGATGATATTGTTGGGAGGGGCAGCCACGCACCCCGAACATAGACCATAAGACGGCTCTCTCCATTGCTTGAAAGTAGGAAAAAGTTCTCAACGACTTGTTTTAATTAGGCACATGTTATATATTTATGATTAGTTTCCCTCAACTTAATGGAGACGATGACTTCAAAAATTAAATTTATTTTAAGAATATATAATTATTTGGTTCGTTAATATACCTAAATACATAAAAACAATTATTCATATATAAGATGAGTCTGACATGCTCGACGAGCACCGATGAGCACCACTAATAATAAGTACTGATGGACACCATTAATTTAATTTATAAAGATTAAAAACTTAAAAAACTCACCGTATAATTATAAATTATTTAAAAATAAAAGATAAATTAAATAAAATGTATTATTTTATTTTTAATATTATTTTAAATATAATTAAATCAAAATACATACATTTAAATTACAAAACCCTAAATTTCATTTATTTGAAAATCATGCCGCGGCGGCCACCGCCTCCCACAGTTCCCTTAGTAATTAATTGTCGGTTCCCTTGGTGCATCGAATTACTAATTAATTGCCGGTTCGTACATCGAATTTTGAACATAGAACAAGTAGCAGAAGCAACATTTACGAATATCTTTCCCCACAGTTCTATAGAATTTACTAACATAGACACAAAATATATTAATTTTGCCATCGGGAATATTAATCAGTTCTAGGTTTTCGTTAACATAAAACCCTAATTCTTTCACTGCACTATTTCTTTGGCAGGATAGCAGCGACGGCTTAAATTTCAAATGAACAAAAACTAGGATTTTGTAATTTATGATAGGTATTTTGATTTAATTATGTTTAAAATAAAATTAAAAATAAAATAATGTATTTTAATTAATTTACCTTTTGATTTTTAAATAATTTATAATTATACGACGAGTCTTTCAGATTTTTAATCTTTATAAATTAAATTAATGGTGCTCATCGTTAGTGGTGCTCATCGGTGCACGTTGAGCGCGGTAAAATTTTTCCTCGTATATATAATTGTAACTTAACTAAAAACGATAAATAACACTTCGACTGAATGGTCGGCAAGAAGCCATTTCATTACATTATTCATGTAGTTTAATGATCAACAAATCCTAGGACAAACACGAGATTTCAAGTAAGGGAGTACGAATTATCAAGAAGCTATATTAAAAATATAAATGGATAAAATCACATGATTTTAAGGGTGTAAAATTAGATTATTAATAAAAAATACAAAAATATATAAACATAAAGGAACTTAAAAAATTTAGGGTATGACTGCCGCCAACACCCAAGTGTTAGTCCCTAATTATATCCATTAACCCTAAATGGTATCAAACAAATAAACTACACTGCGAGACGCAAAAACAAAATTTTATATGTTAGATAATATTAAAAAAACTCTAGAAGAAACAGATGGGAAGGGAAAAGAATCATTTTTACTACTTTAAAACTCAATGATTGAAACAACTCATATAGAGAGGTTGAAGGAGATTGGTAGCATTTGGGGATCCTACTCCTCTCACTAACCCTAAAGTGTTCTACTTTTTTGTTTTTAATGAACTTTTTTTTATTGCCTTTCTGATATTTCATGTCTTTGTCCTGATTAATTCGGACTGATTTGTATTCTACATCTAGTTGTGGTGAGTGCGTCTTTCAGCGGAGATTTTTTGCATACATAAAGTCTCGAATTCGAAACCTACTTAAACGATATCAAGTTATTTACCATTTAGATCAATCGGTTGGTTTCAATGAAATATTTTTAACACATGAATAACAACATATAACCCATATCTAATGTGAGTTGGTGGTGATCAAATCTCTTCAAAGCTCATGTAAATTAATTTTTTTTTTAATTATGGCAAACTAGTTATGTAAGCAAAGTGATATCTGCCCAAATATAATTGGAATGCAGGATTAGAATTTTGGGAATTAAGAAATGTAGAGCGGAGTTATAGCTTTTTATCTTTGGATTTTGACCATTATGTGTTCTTTTCATCTTGGGTTCCTTTCGGCCAGGAACTGAGTTAAGATTAAATATTAAAAGAGACAATAGTTTATTAAGTCTTTAAATTTAAAAATTGAAAGGAGTAAAAGATCTATTTAATTAATATTTAAACTAATTTTTTTAAAAGACTGTTATATTCAAAAAAAAATTGGAAGGGGCAGCAGCCCCTCCCACCCCTTGAATGGTTCCGTCCCTACTTTCAGCGTATTGCATAATATAAAAAATGTTAATATTTTTGATTTATTTCTTTTTATTATCTCATCCAAGTTGATGATTCATATTTCCATACACGTTGTGACAACAACTGTTTTGATTGCCCCTTTCAAATGATCAAAAGTCATTTACTTGGGTATGTAAGAAAGAGTCATGCAACTCATCATCTGTTGGTTTAACTGTTCTGCTTGGAATTCAAGTAATCAAAATTCATTAGCGTTTATGGTAGAGAGTTAGCATGGGTGGAGCCAATGCATAACCGAGACCCAAAATTTTTAGAAAAATGTATAATTTTATATAATTTGTATATAAAAGATTAAAAATATATATAATTGACACCTCTTATATATAAATTGGGCTTAAGGACAATTGTGGATCTCTGGATCCTATTATGACTAAAATAGGATTCGAAATCCTAAATATCCCGGACTAGAAGCCTTACAATGAATCGTTGCACTACCAAGGCGATTTTCCAAAATATATTCTTTTTTATTTAAACTCGTCGTGAACATATGATGATTTTTTATATCCGATTTAAACATTAATCACAGGATTAACCTAATCCTAAACGGAACTCGCTGTAGGGACACGTCGTGTTCCCTTTGACTTAACGACCGTCACGGATTTTACGGAAAAAGAGTTATTTTAGGGCTTTTGTAAATTAGTTTTTTTTGTTTCTTATAAATAGATAGTTTTGTTTAGGGTTTAGAACACACAAAATTTGTGCACATATTTTGTTCTAGCAAAGCAAAATAGTTTGTCAAGCCGTGAGATTTTCTTAGACGACAACGAAAGAAGCAATGTCACACATAATTCGAAAGGTGAAAGGTAACACTTGTTAATATTTTTAGATTACGATTAATTATTTTGAATATGATTTAATTTGTTTATTCATTTTTTATATATGCGTATTTTTTAATTTGAATAGTAAATTGTGTTGTTAATATTTTAAATGAAAATATTCTAATGTGATGTTTTAGGCATTTTTTTTGAATAAAGGGCACCTTCCATGAGCCTCGTTAAAAAACCTCCAGGAGGAGGAAAAAGAGTGCTCATGTAAGGCGGTTAAACAAGTACAACGTTTGCAGAGGAATCGCCTCCACCAATATGAAACAACATTACATCACCTCTAACCTCCATTGGAGGTTCGAGAAATCTATAGTAGTCTAAAGGAAGGCCTTTAGCCAACTTCTCCATTTTATCCGCAATAGCATTCACCTCCCGACGAACCCAAGTAAACCGCACCTCCCAATCTCGCGAGATCATCTCCGCAATGTGTACCCGAAGATTAGAAGGAAAACATAAAGGGTCATTCATACTCAAACCTTCAAACACATTCTTGTTATTCGTCTCCACAATAACACGATTACACCCAAGCGCCCAAGCCGTCGCTAACCCCTCATAAACCGCCCACACTTCCGCGTCAAAAGCCGAGCAAACGCCAATTTTCTTAGTGAAACCAAACTTCCATTGGCCCGCGTCATCGCGCCCCAAGCCACCACAAAAAGCCAGCCCGGAATCCAGCGTTCGAGCACCATCGACGTTGATTTTAATCCAATCCCTCGGGGGACATTGCCAATTAACACCATTCCCCGCATTCGAGTCGCTGCTGCGCTCTTGCGCAACCCTGCTGCGCGTCTGGTGCATCTCGCTGCTGAGGTGCCGGGCGTGCTGCAGGATGTCCTGCACGTACCCCTCCGCTCCAAAGATCAGCGCATTCCGGCGCTGCCACGCCAACCAAACCAGGCACCCAAACAACAGGTCCCACTCTGCTGCAACAATCGCAAAGCAGCACCCAGGTTCTAAATTGGCCGCCAACCACTGCTGCAACGGCAAGCTGAAAAAGTCCGCTGCTTTGTCCGGTCGGATTAGTTGCAACCATACCGTCTTCATCAGTCCACAATCCCGAAGCACATGCGCTACATCTTCCATAGCAGCCCCACAGAAGCTACAACTCGGTTTATTCGCGATATGGCGACGAACCCGCTCCACATTCGTCATAAGGCGCCCATGAAAAGCTAACCAAAGAAACATGCGCACCCGTGGAAGCCCGCGATACTTCGCAATCCTACACCATATCGGGTCCCTCGGAACATTCTCATGACCCCGTCGCGCCTCATATGCTGAGCAAACAGTAAACTTCCGATTAGATTCCAAAGACCAACCCGGGCGATCAGCATAATTCGCTTCCCCTGGTGGTTTCACAGCCGCAAGGCTCTGCAAAACATGCAAAGATAGCTTGTTTCCCAACTCGCCCCACTTCCAATTCCCAGAAGAGTCAACCATATCCCTAACGCGCACATCCACGGACTCACTCTCAAGATCAACGGTCGTATATTGACGCAAAGGTCCAAGATTACCCACCCAAGCGTCATCCCAAAACCGGGTGCGGCACCCATCACCAATATTCCACACAACATTCCGGCACAGATCTTCCCAAACAAATCGAATACCTTTCCAAATTCTTGAACCTGGTTTATCCGGTAAAACCATAGGCATCACATCGTGAACCCCATATTTTGAACGAATAGCACGAACCCAAAGTTTAGCCGGTTCAGAAATCATAACGAACCCCAATTTCAACAAGAAGGCCTCATTTTGATTCTCTAATCTTTTGATACCCAGACCGCCAACTTCAATTGGAGAGCAAATCACATCCCATCGCACCGCATGCAACTTTTTGCTCTCACTATCATGACCCCAAATAAAGTTTCGGATTAAAGCTTCAATCTCATCACAAACACTCTTAGGCAATCTAGTCGATTGCATCACATACATCGGAATGGAGGCTAAAACAGCTTTCGCTAATACAATACGGCCAGCAAAGGATAACAACCGTATCTTCCAACCCGCCAGCCTATCAACCACTCTCTGAATTAAATATCTATACGTATCAGCCGTAACACGACCATGCAGTAAAGGCACACCCAAATATCTCCCCAAATCCAACACACATTGAAACCCAAAGGAGTTACTGATATCCTCCTTACTAGCACTCTCCACATTTTGCGAAAAGAAAATATTAGTTTTGGAGATACTAACCTTATGTCCAGAACACTCGCAAAAATCACGCAAAACACTACTAATCACCTCAAATTGCTCCATTGATGCCTTTGCAAAAAGAACGAGATCGTCTGCAAAGAAAAGATGAGACACAATTGGACCATTTTTCCTAAACTGAAATGCCTGCCAATTACCTTGATCCACCTCCCGTTGGATCGCATGGGCTAATCTTTCCATGCATAAAACAAAAATATAGGGCGAGAGCGGATCCCCCTGTCTGATTCCTCTAGTAGGTTTGAAAGAATCCGAAACCCCTCCGTCCCACTGAATTTGCGTCGAGAACGACGATATACAGCTCATGATCAAAGAACGCAGATGGTCGGGTAAGCCTAGTTCACCAAGCGTATCATCAATAAAGGACCATTCCAGGCGATCATACGCCTTCTCCAAATCAACTTTAATTGCAAACCAACCATTTTTTCCTCTCTTTTGCCGCATCGAGTGAATTATTTCCTGGGCAAGAACAACATTATCAGTAATTGATCGCCCAGGAACAAAACTCGTCTGGTTTTCGGAAACCCATCTTGGCAAATAGGGTTTCAAATGGTTAACCAGCACCTTACTCAAGATTTTGTACACAACCGTACACAGGCTGATAGGCCTGAAGTTCGCAATAGACTCCGGGGCCTCTACTTTGGAGATCAGGACAAGAAGTGTGTGGTTCAAATCTGGATCCACCAAACCTGTGGAAAACATGTGCTGAATGTATCTACATACCACATCACCAACAACATCCCAGTGTCTCTGAAAGAACAAGGCGTGAAAACCATCGACCCCAGGAGCTTTAGATGGGTGCATTTGGAATAAGGCATGATGAATCTCTTCGCGGCTTACTTGCATATCCAACCCAGATTTTTCTCGCATCGATAAGCCCTTGAAGAAGCCTCTACAATTATATGTATAACCATTATCACCTTCTGACGAAAACAACTTTGCAAAGAAATCCAGAGCAATACGTTTCAACACCTCCGGGTCTGATATCCATTTACCCATATCGTCCTTTAAGCAAACAATGGTATTACGTTTTTTCCGACCATTTGCAAGCGCATGGTAATACTTTGTATTGCGATCACCCCCTATCACCCACTCACATCTAGCTTTCTGCCTCCAAATACTCTCCTCTATATCAAGTATCTCATCCAGTTCCACTTTGAGGGTTCGCGCAAGCTCACAAAGATGATCTGAATGCCTTCGCTCCAGCGCTCGTTCAATACCACCAAGTCTCGCAAAAATTCGTCGCTTTCTATGCCCCAGGGAACCAAAAGATTGTGAGTTCCAAATAGATAAATCAGCCTGCATTTTACTAATGTTATCCGCATAGGATATCGAACCATCCCACGCCTTCTCTACCACATCATCATACCCCTCTGAGCCATGCCAAGCAAACACATATCGGAACACCTTAGCATTCATCGTAGGAACACCACTATCCATACATAATAAGATAGGCCGATGGTCTGATCCAATCCTCTGAAGATGTCGAACCATACAATTCGGATAGCTATCAGCCCATTTCGCGTTTATCAGAAAACGGTCCAGCCTCTCATATAAGTCCCCTCTACTCCACGTGTATTTTGACCCCTTAAAAACAACCTCCTGAAGCGCACACGAAAACACAAATTCCTGGAATTTTCGGCAAACATAGTTACGACCACTCTGACCACCACGGCGATCATCCAAGTGAAGCAAAGCATTAAAATCTCCCCCTATAAGCCATGTCCTCTCATCCCCCGGATTAAGATCAGAAAGTTGGCCCCAAAGATGGCGCCTATACTGAGCTTGCGGGCTAGCATAAACCACAGTCAAAAAACAAGGTTCATCAAGCAACGCACCTTGTATCATAGTATGGATGAACTGATTGGATACAGAGACAACACTAACAGTAACATCACCATTCCAGAGTAACCAAATACCCCCACAGAACCCCTGAGCTTCCACCCGAAACGAAAATTGAAAACCCAGACGACTAATAATACGGTCAGCCTTATCACCACTCAACCAAGTCTCCATAAGAGCAATAATCGACGGCTTCGAATCAGCTTTAATCCTACGTAAATGGTCCCTAAAGGCGGAGCCAGCCGCTCCTTGTATATTCCATGTTAAAATATTAATCATTAATAAAAGATGATAAAGGTAAAACACACCTCAATTAGGCCTCCGCCGCCGTTGAGGCCGGGGCATCGGTAACCATCTCATCCGCGCGGGCTTGTCCGTCCACCGCCTCCATCCGAGCGGCCGGCCCTTCCTGCACAACAACTCCACCACCTTCTTTTCCACCCCCCATGTCAACGTCCAGAGGAGGAATTTCCTTCTGTATCGCGTCCAGTTTTGCGGAAGCTGAACGTACCCAATCTGAAAGTAAAGGCATCGTAGGGGAACGTTCATTCTTCTTTTTTCCACGAGAAATAGGCTTCATTAGACCTTTCGTGCCTTTTTGCACTCCTTGTAGGCGAACTTTATTACTCGTCTTCTGTGAATTGTTCATCTTGCGACCATCATTAGTTATCGAAACAGCAATATGCTGAGCACCTATCCCATTTTCCCCACTCTTGACCACTGTCGGTTCACAACCCGGCACCACCGGAACAACCTTCAAAACAGGTGAAACAACCGGGCCATGATCCATTGTAACCACGCTCGTAGGCACTTCCCCACCATCGTCCTTTCGACCACCATTAGACGTACTTGCAACCTCCCGAGTATCCATATTTTTGCGCGACGAACCAACCACATCCGCTCCTTGGACCGCCTGCTTGCCCTTATCCGAACCACTCTTAGCCACGGGTTGCGGCTCATTTACACTCTCCTTCACCCTAGACTCCTCCTGCGGTTCAATCCCATCTAGCTCTCTAAGGACATGGAACCGAGAATTTCCAGCACCATTGCGAACTTCCTTGACATATTTGTTACTTTCCCCAGCTCGACGTGTCCGCCGCCTCCTATTCTCCGCTATCATCCACGGCCCATAAAGTTCCTGACGCTCACTTTCCACCTCAGTCATCTTCGACACCCCCTCATGTTCCTTTGTAACTTCCGCAATTTTCCTAGCACAAAAATCAACCGTGTGGCCATAGATACCGCAGTGGTAACAAATGTTTTGTAGCCCCTCATATTCAATTTTTTGCAACACATTGTCAATACCAATACAAGCCAGTAAAGGCTTTGAGAGATCAATCAGAACAGCAAATCGAGCAAATTTACCCCTTTCTCCTAGCACTGTATTATAATCAATCTTAATGACTTTCCCTATCACTTCAGCTATTCTCCTAAATAAACACTTCGAATAATACCTGATAGGAAGGCCCGGAAGTCTAACCCAAACCACCACATGGTTAGGATGAGCCTGAGTTGTGGTAAAATCATGCCTCCAAGGCTGAACTGTGAGGTAACTCCCGAAGATGGTCCAATGTCCTGCTGTAAGGGCTCTAATATAGTCATCTTCCTTCTCCAATTTCACGAGGAAGTAGTCATTCGCTAAATCAACCAACTGGAATCGACCTTCCAACTGCCACAACGGTTTGAGCCGGTTCCATAAGACCCGATAACTGATAGAGCGTCCAAGCAAACGAACAACTATGGCCTTTTCCATGCTACGATCGATCAACTCATGAATTCTCTCTGAAAACTTGATAACCGGGTATGGTCCTTCCTCATTTACTGTCACATCCTCATTGCAAACATCAAAGTCGCCATCAGTTATACCCGGAAAGGGTGGAGGCTTGACTTCGCCGCTCCCGGCTAAAATATTGGCATATGTTTTAGTACCTTCCGTGACCGTAACCGGAATCTCCCCGTCCTCCATAAGAACATCCTTAGTTACCGAACCATCCGAAACTGTTTCCTCGAACGTCGGATTTCCCACCACACGCATCACGCCATGATCGCCATGAACCACGCAATTTCCATTCCCTGTGCCCTCAACAACCTCCAACCCTGCGTCAGATGATTTGCTCCGCTTTCCTCCCCGCTCCGTTTCCACAGTCAACGGCGATCCCGACCGCTAAAGAGAGTCAGACCCCGTCACCTGCGGCACCCCCTTCGCAATCCCTGTATCACACGCAACCCTCCGTTGATCAGTAAGAGCAGCCCGCATAGTCCCCGGCGGCCGTCCCCCAGAGTCCAACGGAACCTCTTTCCCCAGTGAGCCAAGGCCGTTCACGTTCGGATCACAGTTCTCCAAATTCCCCTGGTTTTCTGGAGCCGTCATTAGGTTAAACTGATGTTTTAGGCATTTAATTGTGCATAACTATGAGGAAAAAATGGCGTTGAGACTTCAAGATTCTCACATCATGAAAAAAATGGGATTGTTGGTAAGAATTTTTTTTTGCAACTTTTAATTTATTATTTTTAAATGATAAATTGCTACTTTAATTTAAATATTGTGTTTGTAGAAAGAGGATTCAAAATTTCAGCCTCACTTGATATGGAGCGATCTGCCAAGCCAATATATAATGGGATTTTTGGAGAATTCCGATTTTAGGTACACGTCAAAGATTCGTGAGTTCAAAATCGTGCCATAGTTGATTAATGGGTTGGTGGAGCATTGGAACCGGAGAAGCATACCTTCCGTATGTTGTGCGGGGAGTGCATAATCACCCACAAAGATGTTGCTATGCATCTTGGTGTCCGAATTTCAGGCAGCTCAATCGTTGGTCATAATAATTATAGGGTTTATGATTACTGTTCTAAGTATTTGGGGAAGACACCATCGACGCATGTTATTGATGGTAAACATGTGAAGCTGACATGGCTGAAGAGTGATATTCAAGTGGATGGGAATTCCACAACGGCAGAAATTGAGTTCGCTGCTCGAGCCTATATATTTCTTCTTATCGTTGGTATGTTAATGCTGGACAAATCGAGTTCTCATGTGCACACGCAGTACCTTTCGTTCTTGGAGACATTGTGGGTAGTATGGAAATTCAGTTGGAGATATGCAATATTAGGTTTCCTGTACCGCGAGTTGTAGCACAGAAATTCAGTTGGAGATATGCAATATTAGGTTTCCTGTACCGCGAGTTGTGCAAGGTAGCGACCCCGACAGACGTCAACAACAGATTCGTGCACGCCGATATTGGTGAGTGTGTGGTGCTGATACAATCTTGGGCTTGGTACATGCTTCTGTTCTTGGCTCCTATTTGTAATCCTTCGTTTGAATTCCCACTCACTTCAAGGTAATAATGTTAATTCTCATAATTATTTTAAACGTTATTTACGAAAACCATAATCCATCTCTGCATTTGTATTGTGTAGATGGACCCAAAAGCTCAAAAAGAAAGCGTTGGATGTAAAATTAATTCTTGCAGTGATAACAGAGATTGAAATGCATGCATTGGAAGACCAGGTAACGGAAAATTTCTTTTAGATCGAATTTTTTAATTTCAATTTATTTTGATTCAATTTTATGGTTATGTGCGTATTATTGTAGTTTCGATACATGCCATATGATGAGGATGATGATATTCGCAGTGTGATTCTGAACGATACTTACGAAGATACTGAAAATTGGTGTTTGATAATGTCATTGCTAAATTATGCGATTGTCGAGATGTTTTACGGTAATCGGGTTCTTAGGTAGTTCGGATACCACCAGCATGTGCCAAAGGAATCGATCAATATGGATGAGTTTGAAAAGGTGGACTTATGGGGTAAAAGTGAAGAGAATTGGCCAAACATATATTCGTCATACATAGCATGGTGGTTTGACAGGTCAAGCAGGTTGCCCACTCGTGATCCCATTCCGTATGATTTCGATTTCTTAAATTCTGAGTACCGTCAGTGGTTTGTGGCAAACAACAAACCGAAACTCAACGAGAAGCTTATGTTACTTTGTTTGAAATCCCACAAGACCAGGAGCAAGAACCTGATCTGGATCCAAAATCCTAACCAGACATGAGAGCAAGGTCTGCAGAGTCCATAGAGGTTTAATTATTGATTTGAGTTGAGTTCACAAAATTTGTTATGTTTATTAATTTTAGATATTTTTCTTTTAATAAATTTCAGACCCAATGAATTTTTTCTTTTATTAATAAAAATTTGAGTTTAATTGACAAAAAAATGTTCTGTTTGATGAATATTTTCACGTTACGAACTATGTAGAGTGTTGCAATCGACCGAAAATAACGAATTACTACATTTAAAACATTAAGATATATTTAGAATACTAAAAAAATTGACAACTTATTATAAATTACTTCCCAAACTTTAATACATATGCTTGAGTACATGTAAATATTTTTTTATAATATACAATAGATTCACTCAGTACCAAAATTCATTGATATAACTGCCCAATTATTTTTTGCTGCTACAGGATTGTTTGTACAAAAAATAGGGCCAGTCAACATGGAATATGACACGCAGTACCTCGTATATGTCATGATAGATGCATAGGGGTCCTGCATAGAACAGAAACGAGTGCATCCCAAATAATGTAAGACCACGTGGTTTCTTGGAAAACTAATGTGTTAAACAGAACTTCGTAATATTAGACAATATGACATCAATTAAAGTTTTTGTTATGATTTTTGGTAGCCTTATTTCAAACAATGTACAACGTAATTAATGTAGTGGCATGAAATTTGTAAATTTAGGGAATGTAAAAGAAACGGAAGAAAATTGTGGTATGAAAACGAAATCGTTGATTTATGAGTGCTATATTTATGCTGGGAATGAAAATGACGAGTGAAACTTTCTGTGCATGCAGGACGAGTTAGGGATAACTCGTC
Organism: Hibiscus tridactylites; assembly: GCA_958450335.1. NCBI lineage: Eukaryota > Viridiplantae > Streptophyta > Magnoliopsida > Malvales > Malvaceae > Hibiscus > Hibiscus tridactylites. The sequence goes on along the minus strand of OY288272.1, from coordinate 49,992,364 downwards.
GTGCATGGCTGGCGAGTTTTGCATGTCATTTTCACTTCCGCAGACTCTCAGCTAGGGTTGTACAAAAAACCCAACAAATCGAAAACTGAATTCATAATAAAAAAAACGATCCGAAAACATGGTTAACCAAACCGAAAAAATTAGTTTTTGTAGGTTTTTTTAGAAAAAATATTATTTCGGTTTGGATACGGTTCTTAGTTTTGAACAAAAGCGGGTAATCGAACTGACCGATTCCATAATATATAATATATAAAATATGCATATTTATACAATTATATTGACAAAATTTTAGCGCTATTGTTAATTTATTCTCTTCCCCAAATATTTTTATTGTCTTGGAAAGTGAAAAAATAGCAGTAATTTCTAATATATTTCCCTCCCAAATATTAGTGTATTTATTTTACTTTGGGAAGTAAAAAATTCAACCATAATTGTCAATTATTTCCTATTCTCAATTTCATACATTAATATTTTTCTTCTTTAAAAATTTCAAAATTCAAACTCTAGCTTATTTTTCACTATGTTATTAGATTTGATATTTTAAATAAGGAAAGTTAATAAACCATTACCCGAACTGAATATTTCAGTTAACCAGTCAATCAGTTTAATGGTTATGATTTAGGGTCGAGAATTAAGCAACCTGAATTTACCGGTTATCCGGAATAATTTTCTAAAGATTAACCGAACACGATTTTTTACACCCCTACTCTTAGCTGCATTTTTGCAGCGTTCTCTTGGTAGGATTGTCAACGTATGTTTCGGAGTGGTTTATCAATGTTGGACCGAACGACAGACGCGTAGTCGTATAGATAAACATTTGACTTAAAATTAACGTAAAAAATCGACTGAAAAACATCCGGAGGCGGCGTAAAATGCGCCTAAATGCGGACATCCCCCTAAATACCCATATGGGAGTTTTCTTGGTAGGGTTTTTAATGCATGCTTTGGAGCGGTTTATGAATGTTAAACCAAACGGAAGACGTATAGTCGTAAAGATAAACACGTGTATTTGATGCTAACGTAAATAATTCAGTCGAAAAAACAACCGAAGGTGGCACAAAACATGCCTAAACACAGCTATCCCCCTAATCACCCCTATGGGAGTTCTCTTGGTAGGGTTTTCAAGGCATGTTTCGGAGCAGTTTATGAATGTTGGACTGAACGACGGACGTGTAGTTGTCTGGATAAACACTTGTACTTGATGTTAACGTAAAAAAACAGTCGAAAAAACATCCGGAGGTGGCATAAAATGCGCCTAAACACCCATATGGGAGTTCTCTAGGTAGGGTTTCTAACGCATGTTTCGGAGCGGTTTTTGAATTTTAGACCGAACGACGGACGCGTAGTCGTATAGATAAACACTTGTACTAGATGTTAACGTAAGAAATTTGTTCGAAAAAACATCCAGAGGCGGTGTAAAACACGCATAAACACTCATATGGTAGTTCTCTTCATATAGTAGGCAACGAGTAAAAAATTTAATGCAGTTATAATACGCACAAAATTTTATAAATTTAATAAACTTGTATTACATACAACTTTCAATGCAATAAAATGACTATGAAGAGGTATGTGTTTTACGAAGTCTTTGTTAACATACCGCCACATAAACACAGTAGGGGGTGCTACACAGAGTTACTCAACATGGAATATGCATATGTCACTGATTCCGCACAATGAGTGGTTTTGGTTGCTCCATGTAAGAAACTGGCTGGCAATTTTACACCATGATCTCCCCCTGCTTGGTTAATGTTGTAAGGAAAACTTTGCTCGTGCAACTAGGCGCCTTTAATACATAAAATGACCCCTTATTTTGAATGCATTTTTAGACATGTAAAGTATAAAATATTGACTTTAATACATAAAATGACCCCTTATTTTGAATACATAAAACAACCGAACATCATGTTACTAATTATTTATAGTTGGGAATTCTAAAATAAACTCGTTTTGCATGTAAGTCGAGTTACACCCGTCGTGTCTCCACATATTATACTAGTTGAGTAGCAAATTGTGACATGGCAAGCAAAACTCGTTGTGTGTGCAACGCGAGTTAGGCTGAACTCGCTGCCTAGTACGACGAGTTTGGCTCATCATGTCACAATTTTTTGTATGTTTACATTTCCAACACGAACGTAATTTACGAGGATTATGTTAAGGGAATTCACCGTATATATATAACGAGTTCATAAACTCATCAAGTTTTTACCCGCTTATCTATTTCTCATTTTCCATAGCTCTCAAACAAACCCTCAATTTTTTCCAACAAGCTCCCAAATTTTCTCAATCTCATACAAACATCGATTTACAATGGCACCAACACCAATCTCAACAATCGTATACTACGATGGCAACTATATGGGAGACAATACCGCAGAAAACTTTGAGTCCAAAACTTTTTTTTCGTATCAAATTCATTCGCATCGTTCCTTTCAAAGAGCTAGTCAAGAAGATCAAACGGCTAGTATCTGTCGGGCGTAACAAACCACTACAAGCTCTCTATTACATGTTCCAGACATCCTTGTTTCCAGTGACATACGGTACAATAAGAATTGATAATGAAGACGATGTTGAAGCAATGGTCAAAACGCATACGAGATACACATAGGAAATTTGCTACTTGTATGCAGATTTTAATGGAGACGTGGCAAGTGACAATGAAAACTGAGTCGCAACTCAGGCGACAACATATGATTTCAACTCTTTGATGGGGGATTACAATCTTGGTGCTCCTGCTTATACCCCTGCGTTTCATAATGAACCTGCATGTTCAACAACACGACACTCGTCCGCCAATTTCTTCGATGAAAACGTTGAACAACCATCAACTCAGCATTCCACATTGAACCCATACGTTGATGGGCATCAACCGAGACTTGGTGGATCAACTTTTTCAAGGGGCCGACACTCTTGCGCTACATCCTTCGATCTGAATGAGCCAACATATGCTCTTCCTAATTTTTCCCCACTTCTACAACTACGACTTCTGCACATGCCCATGCATCCACGGATGGTGGTGAAGGCTACACATCCCAGAAGAACTGATTCAAGAGCGTAGCCCCGATGGTGCTGAGGTTGGGTTATTCGTGGAGCCTGAAGATGTTGATGTCGATTCTACCTCTGAAACTGAAAGTGACACTGATAATGATGATGACGCTCCTGGAAACTTCTAAGAAAATCAATTAGGACATGTTGCAAGTAGTAGTACCCTAACACCGTACGAGCCTCCGTCGCACATACACGACATCGACTTTGCGGTAATGGACGTGCAAGAATTCCCTAACAGGCCGATGTGGGTTTTGAAGGTTCTTACTTTACAATACAAAAAGACGACTTGTGGGAAGGGAGATAGTTTTGAACAAGCGATGAAGTGAAAGCTACTATTAAAAACTACAACATACGTTACGGTGTGCACTCCAAGGTGATGTACTCGACGTCAAAGAAATACGTTTGTGATTGTAGATAGAAATCGACACAGTGATGCAATTAGAAGGTGCAGGTCAACAAGATGAAAAGAAAAGACAACATCTGGGAGATCACAGTCTACAACGACCCTCATACTTGTTGTGTCGTCAGTTACATGCAGAATCATCCAAACCTGGACTCCAAAATCATCGTCAAGAGCGTCCAAACAATTGTCCAAGCAAGCCCCAAAGTCATTGTTTCTACATTGCGAGCACATGTTAATACAGTACACGATTACACACCATCATAAAAAAAATTTGAGGGGAAGGAACATAGCAATCATGAATTTGCATGAGGAATGAGACGCTTCTTACAACGAGCTACCAGCTTGGATAAACATCATGAAGAAATACAACCCCAGAACGATCGTAGATTTGGAAACTGAATAATACTACACGAACGATCGCGTGGTTCCTGATGTTTGCCAATTTAAACAACTTTTCTGGACATTTCCATAGTGTATGAATGCGTACAAGAATTGCAAGCTCGTCGTTCAAATCGATGACACATTCTTATATGGAAGATACAAGCAAGTTTTGCTATTAGCCGTTGTTCAAGATGATAATCACAAGACAATACTCATAACGTTCGCACTTATGCCCAAAGAAGATACTAAATCTTGCAAGTTTTTCCTCAAGAAGTTATGTCATTACATTATAAAAAAGGGATCAGGTTTGCTTGATCTCAGATCGATGAGGTGGGATCAAGTCGGCGATCCAATCTTTGGGCAGAAAGTTTCAATCTCCAAACATTGAACACTGTTACTACATACACCACATTGCCGTAAACAACCACGGCCGATATAAGAAGGACAATGAACGCAGGCTCATTATACGCATTAGTACATTTTAAGATTTGTTAGATTTATCACTATTTTCCTTATATCTCATTTATACACTCTATCATGTCTCAGGGTACGAACTAGTTCAACACAAATTTGAACAAATGCTTGAAGAGTTGCGAGGGAGGAATGATCTGGGCTACAAGTACGTTGCAAAAATTCCCCAAGAAAAATGGACTAACGCATACGATGGCAGTTTCAGATATGGCCACATGACAACCAACTTGGCTGAGGCAATCAATTCTTCCTTGAATGAGGATCAAAATTTGCTAGTGACCGCCATCGTCAAAGCTACGTACTTTCCTTTGGGCAAACTATTCTCAACCTTGGGCAAAGAAGTTGTCGTTATACTGCAAAAAGGCCTCACATTCCACCCGAGGATACGAGACGAAATTCAGAAAATCGTTGTTCAATCCAATGGGTTGCATGTGTTGCCAATGTTACGTAACGACAACTATTCCTGTGTCTCGGAGATACCACGACCAATGCATGGTTTTGACCCAACATTGTACAAGGTGGATCTCCAACAGAGGTTGTGCGACTGTGGCAAATTCCAAGCACTGAAGACTCCACGCGAGCATGTCATCGCTGCATGCTCCGCTGCCAGGACCGATTACAAAGAATATGTGGATTATGTATACTAGCTTCATTAAGTATTTAAGGTTTAGGAAATGGAATTTTCACCAATCGACAATGAAACTGAATAGAATGATGAGCAGACATGGACCACAATTTTACATGACCCAACTCTGTGGAGGGAAAAAGTAGGACGTACAAGATCCATAAGGATTTAGAATGATATGGACGACATGCGTCACCGCGGCCGCGAGCCTACTGGACAACTTACACTCTGCGGGAATTGTAGACTTCCAGGTCATAGAATGCCAAAGTGTCCATCTCGGACATAAATCGATTGTTTTGTTTTTATTAAGTTGTCATATTTTAACATAAATATTAGTATGAAACTTCATTAGACTTCATTTTGATCTAACTTTTCATCATTGCATAGTTCACCTAAAGGGTTATAATTTTGAAATTAAATAAATCGTTTTAACTTCTACATTTTCTTTAAAATATTTTACAACTTATTAGTTATAATATTTGTGCATTCAAATAAAATTACAGATTTTAGATAATTTACAACTTCAAGAAATTTATATTTTAATAAAACACTTTTTTGTATTGTAAAATATAACCAAGCCAAACTCGTCGTGTACACACGGGGAGTTCAATCATTTTAAACAACGTCATGCTTAGCTTAAAAATGTTGTTAAGTCAGAGGAAACTCGTCGTGTCCCTACGACGAGTTCCGTTTAAGATTAGGTTAATCCCATGATTAACATTTAAACCAAATATTAAAAAATTGAAACTCGCCATAAGTTCACAGCGAGTTTGAATAAAAAGAATATATTTTTGGAACTCGCCTTGGTGGTACGACGAATTCACTGTAAGGGTGCTGATATGGGAAATTTAGGATTTTTTATCCTATTTTGGTCATAATAGGATCCAAAGATCCTACAAATGTCCTTAAGCCTATAAATTAGCACCCATTTATAAATAATTAACCCATCTTAATTATCGTTCAAGAAAATGACACCCCTTAGATAGATTCCTAGCTCCGCCCCTAGAAATTAGGGATGGTAACAGGGCATGATAGGAGGTTTTAATATAGTTTTAACTCGACCTCAACCTAATATAAAATAAGTATATCTCGACATTGATCTAATTTCAAAATTTTAACAAAAAATCTGATTAAACTCGTATAGACCTGAAAAAAGAATACACTATATAAAAATATGATAAATATATATTTAATTATAAATATACCGGGTCAGGTTAGAGTGGGAAATTTTGGTAAAGAACTTACGTTGAATAAAGTTTCTGCTAATACTCGGTCGGATAGGTAGCGCGGGTTTAATCGGATAGGGATGAGTCACGTTGGATGGTAACGGGTTCGGAAAATTATACCATCCCTAATTAATCGAGCCTGGAGTGTAATGGTAAAGAACTTATGTTGAATAAAGTTTCTGCTAATACTCGGATTTTAGATTCGTTTTTGAACAACTTTTTTTCCTTTTTCTTTATAAAAATATGAATCGTGACGAAGATTTTTGCAAACACTGCAACAGGCTAAACAAATTGAAGATTAATAAGGCAGTTATAAGGGAATTTCAAAAGAGAAATGATATGGGGAATGGCATATATTTAAAGTCCCATGTGAGTTGGCTGGCTAGTCTTTTCTTGTTATCAACGTCAGCAACTCACCGACTCTCATTCAACTTGTTCTTTGCATTCACACAAGAATGACTCTATCGGTCTATCCCCTCCCTACAAGAATATAGGTTTTTAGTGACAAATTGATAGTGACTGAGAATAATTTTGTCACAAATATTAACTTTTTGTGACAATTTTTTGTGCGACACAATTAGTATAAGTAATTGTGACATAATTTTATTTGGTCACTGTAACAGTAGTAATTGTGACGATTGCATTTTTCACAAATGAATTCTCACTATAAGTATACAATTGTGACACAAAGTTCATTGTCACTAAACTTTTGACACATGATAGTGACGATATGTGAAGTGGTCACTATTATTTAATATTTGTTGTTACAATGAAATTACTTGTCACTTAAAGTTTCACTTTTTGTTGTGATAAATTTTGTCACAAATAAAAAAAATAAAAGTAATGACAAATTAGACATAATTTTAAAATTTTAATCCTAATCCTAACGAGACACCGACAATATGACTAAATTACAAGGACTAAAAATGATGAAATTAAAGAAAAAATTAAATAAGCAACTTATGTATAACAAATTAGCTAAAAAGAAAATTTTACTTAACATATTTAAATACGACCATTCATGTCAGGATAAAAAATTCAAAATTTAAAAAGTATAGAAATTTAAAGTGGTCAAATTAGAGTACAAAGACTACTATGTATATGATAGATTTTTTTGAAAATTTTAACAGATATATTCCATTTTGATTAGTTTTTTTTACAGAAAAAAATCTAAATGGTTCTTCAACATACGTACTTCGTATAAGAAACCATAGAAAAATTAGGTAAATTATTGTTATAATAACGTGTTATAATCAATAAATATTTTTAAAATAAATAAAATTAATTTCAATTACAATTAAACCTAAATATTACTTTTTCTTTCAAAATAGTATAAAATTTCTTACCTAGCCTAGTGGATAAGTATTGCACTCTCGCCCAAAAAGTTCCAGGTTTGATCATTCTTGAAGCCATGCATTGCATTTATTTACTAAAAATTGATATTTGAATATGCTACATCATTTATAATTAAATTTCAGTGATCTAATGAAAACTTAAAACTTTGCGGACTAAAATGCAAAAGCTCCATTAAATTTCAGGGACAATTAGTGATTAGTTTAAACCCTAAATAAAATGGTTACAACTAAAAATATAATTAATTTTTAATTATTGACAGTGACGACATATTTTAGACACTATTTAAAGATGTATTTGTGATAGAATGTTTGTCACTAGTAAGAATAACATTAGTGTCTAAATTTTAGTCACTATTAATGATCATTTGTGTCAAATAGTGTGGTCATAAAAAACATAACTATTGTGACGAAATACGTTAAAGTTGTCACTAATATTATTGTGACGGAGTTATTAGTGACGACAGGTGACGACTCAGAAAAATAGTCACTGTAAATTTCAGTGACTAAATTTAACACTTTTTGTGACTATTTTGAATGTCACTACAAATGCATTTTCTTGTAGTGCCTCTAATTTTTTTTCCAATATATATATTAATAATTTAATTTCGCAGCTCACATATTTCTAATATAGCTTTTTAATAATTCATACTTTTTACATAAAATTTTGTGTGTGTCTTTGTATTCACGCCAAACAATTTAATGATCATGTGTAGGGATGTAAAAAACTGACTCGACCTGGCAACATGACTGAAACCTTATCGAGTCAGAACTTGGTTTGACTCGAGGATTCAATGACCTGAACCCGACCTGTAACCGATAATTGTTGACCCGAACCCGAATTGGACATGTTACTGTAGTAACTGAACCCGACCTGCGTCCGACCGTTGTTGACTCAAACCCGAATTGGACATGTTACTATAGTAACCAAACACGACCTGCGTCCGATCGAAAACGACCCGAACCCGAATTTGACCTATTATTATCGTAACCGAACCCGACCTGCACACGACCGAAACGAACCCAGACCTAACAGATAACCGATTTTACCCGACCTATTTTGAAACCGACCTATTTTGAACCCGACCTGATTTGAATCCGACATGTTCTTGACCTAAACTGATATTAACTTAAACTGATATTGACATGGCTTGTTGATAATGATAATTACCTGACATTTGAAGAAATTATTATTTGATGAATTTAAAATTTTAAAATAAATTAAAAATAATAAATAATTTTTTATACTTCGTAAAAATTATCTTTTAGGTTAATGCTAAATAAATTAACTTTTAGGTGATACATATATACTTAGTAAAAATTAAGTGTTAATAAATTGTATACACTTAATAAATTAACTTTTAGGTGATACATATATATTTAGTAAATTAACTTTTAGGTGATACATATATACTTAGTAAATTATATTTTAGGTTAATGATAAGTAAAAATTATCTTTTAAGTTAATAATAAATAATGTCAAGTGTTAATAAATTATATATATATATATATATATAGTTTGTAAAAATTAATGCTAAGTAAAGATTAAGGATATACTTGGTTCTGTTCTTATAATTAAGACATTCAATTTCAATTATATTTTAAATGAATTAAAACATAACTTGAATGAATGTCTTTTTTATTTAATTAACTTAACTTGATCATAATTTATTGGATAATATTGGAAACTGTGACTGTGAGCCTTTGTTGATTATTTAAGATGAAGGTTATTACAATGTATGTATGTATGTATGTATGTATGTATGTATGTATGTATGTATGTATGTATGTATGTATGTATGTATGTATGTATGTATGTATGTATGTATGTATGTATGTATGTATGTATGTATGTATGTATGTATGTATGTATGTATGTATGTATGTATGTATGTATGTATGTATGTATGTATGTATGTATGTATGTATGTATGTATGTATGTATGTATGTATGTATGTATGTATGTATGTATGTATGTATGTATGTATGTATGTATGTATGTATGTATGTATGTATGTATGTATGTATGTATGTATGTATGTATGTATGTATGTATGTATGTATGTATGTATGTATGTATGTATGTATGTATGTATGTATGTATGTATGTATGTATGTATGTATGTATGTATGTATGTATGTATGTATGTATGTATGTATGTATGTATGTATGTATGTATGTATGTATGTATGTATGTATGTATGTATGTATGTATGTATGTATGTATGTATGTATGTATGTATGTATGTATGTATGTATGTATGTATGTATGTATGTATGTATGTATGTATGTATGTATGTATGTATGTATGTATGTATGTATGTATGTATGTATGTATGTATGTATGTATGTATGTATGTATGTATGTATGTATGTATGTATGTATGTATGTATGTATGTATGTATGTATGTATGTATGTATGTATGTATGTATGTATGTATGTATGTATGTATGTATGTATGTATGTATGTATGTATGTATGTATGTATGTATGTATGTATGTATGTATGTATGTATGTATGTATGTATGTATGTATGTATGTATGTATGTATGTATGTATGTATGTATGTATGTATGTATGTATGTATGTATGTATGTATGTATGTATGTATGTATGTATGTATGTATGTATGTATGTATGTATGTATGTATGTATGTATGTATGTATGTATGTATGTATGTATGTATGTATGTATGTATGTATGTATGTATGTATGTATGTATGTATGTATGTATGTATGTATGTATGTATGTATGTATGTATGTATGTATGTATGTATGTATGTATGTATGTATGTATGTATGTATGTATGTATGTATGTATGTATGTATGTATGTATGTATGTATGTATGTATGTATGTATGTATGTATGTATGTATGTATGTATGTATGTATGTATGTATGTATGTATGTATGTATGTATGTATGTATGTATGTATGTATGTATGCAATGGGAAGTTCTACGTGTTTTAGGAGCGTATATCTAGACTCTTTTATGTAGGCTTTATGTTGCTAATGCTTTGTGTTGGTGGAATTGTAAACCATGTTCTTTGAGATGCCTATGCTTTGGTGTTAGAGTTGTAAGCCATGTGTTTATGAGATACTTAAGTTTTCATGTTTGAAGGCATGTAAGTCTTGGGTGTGCATTACTTAAGTGAATGTATGTTTCCTACGGCCAAATGGTTTTGATATGCTTGCTTGTACGCAAGTTCCTATCTAAATGCTTATCTTGTTGATGGATGCTTCTCTTATGGAATGGCTTTTATATGTATGTTGAGTGCTAAGCATGCTTGTTATATAGGGTGCCTTGTATATAGAGTTAATGCATGTTGGTTGTGGGAGGTCTTAGTTGGTGTTTGGGGTAGCCTTGTGCCATAAACCAGTTAAAACTAGTCTGCTCGCAGCAGGCGTATCGAAACGGTTGGTCCCGTTTTGATATGGTCCCCTTGTTTTAGGCCAGGCGTTTCGATACGCGGGAGGGGCGTTTCGATACAATTTTGCTACTGAAAATCTGAGATTTTGACGAGAAATTGAGAGTATCAAAACGGTCCTAGGCGTTTCAGAATGGTCTTCGTAGCGTTGACCACGAGAAATTGACCGATGAAGGCGTATCAATACGGTTGACCAATGTTTTGATACAGTCTTCTCGAGTTGACTTTGGCCAATTGACCTAGTCAAGGCGTATCGATACACCCTCTGGGCGTTTCGATACGTCCTGCAGTTTAAGCTAAAATGGATTGTTTTTGGTATGCTGTTTGGGTTGGTCGTCTCGCTTGTTGCTTCCGTTGTTGTCTTTTCATATAGGTTTAATTTAATCCATTTAGACAAGATAATAATTAAAGAAATTTTCTAGAGTTGCTAACCGAAGGGGAGCCTTAGCGGGTTTCACTTTGGTTTTTCCCGTGTAGCCTACTCGGACCGGTCATTCGTCCAGACCGAGACGAGGGGTTACAGAACCCTAAACGCTAAACCCTAGACCCTAAACCCTAATATACATTAATATATATATATATATATATATATATATATATATATATATATATATATATGTATGTATATGTACATATATATATAAAATATATGTATTAATGTATTATGTATATGTATATATTTAATTATTTATATATGTGTGTATTATTGTATATGTTTATAATTTTAATTCAAATTAGCCACTATTCTTTTTTTTAATTTAGTTCAATGTTTATAATTTTAGTTTAATATATTTGTTAATTATAATTCCTAAAACTTTAATTTTATTCTAAATTGACATGACCCGTATTCAATTTTTTGCAATTTAGTCACATGGTTTTAATATGATGATATTTTTATTCATGTTAGTCCCTAAAAATTTATTTTTCACCAAAATTTACCCTTATTATTTTATAATTTTTGTAATTTATTCTAATATCTTAGATAGTTAGATATGAATCATTTGCTGCTATTTTTGTTCATTCTACTCCCTAAACTTTAAATTTAGTACAAATTGTCCCATATTCATTTTTTGTGATTTAGTCCAATGTTTATCATTTTAAATTTTTAATTTAATATTTTTGTTCATTATAGTCACTAAAAGGTTAACTATATTCTTATTCCAAATTGACCTGACCCCTATTCATTTTTTTGCAATTTAGTCACGTGATTTTAATATGATGATATTTTTATTCATGTTAGTCCTTAAAATTTTATTTTTCACCAAAATTTACCCTTATTTTTTATATTTTTTTGTAATTTACTCCAATATCTTAGATAGTTAGATATGAATCATTTGCTGTTATTTTTGTTCATTCTAGTCCCTAAACTTTAAATTTAGTACAAATTGACCCCTATTCATTTTTTTGATTTAGTCCAATGTTTATCATTTAAAATTTTTAATTTGATATTTTTTTCATTATAGTTCCTAAAAGGCTAAATATATTCTTATTCCAAATTGACCTGACCCCTATTCATTTTTTTGCAATTTAGTCACGCAATTTTAATATGATGATATTTTTATTCATGTTAGTCCCTAAAATTTTATTTTTCACCAAAATTTACCCTTATTATTTTATAGTTTTTGTAATTTACTCCAATATCTTAGATAGTTAGATATGAATCATTTACTGATATTTTTGTTTATTCTAATCCCTAAACTTTAAATTTAGTACAAATTGACCCTTATTCATTTTCTTGTGATTTACTCCAATGTTTATCATTTTAAATTTTTAATTTAATATTTTGTTCATTATAGTCCCTAAAAGGCTAACTATATTCTTATTCCAAATTGACCTGACCGCTATTCATTTTTTGCAATTTAGTCACGTGATTTTATTATGATGATATTTTATTCATGTTAGTCCCTAAAATTTTATTTTTCACTAAAATTTACCCTTATTATTTTATAATTTTTGTAATTTACTCCAATATCTTATATAGTTAGATATGAATCATTTGCTGATATTTTTGTTCATTCTAGTCCCTAAACTTTAAATTTCGTACAAATTGACCCCTATTACTTTTATAATATACTCTAATATTTTACAAATGAATCATTTGATGATATTTTTGTTCATTCTGCTACTGCCTAATATTTCTTTTTAATGCGATTCATGTTCGTCATTCGTCAAGGGCGTTGAATAATTAGCTCGAAATGAATGACCGACCTAAAGTCTATCGACCTAAACCCGAATTAACTCGACTTGAAATGAAACCAACCTAAAACTACCCGACTTGAAATGAAACCAACCTAAAACTACCCGACCTGAAATGAACTCGACCTGAAATGAACCAGACCTGAAGTTAATCTGAACCTGAATTAACCCGTCAATTAACTGTTTTGACCCGAACTGAAATGAACCCGACCCGAAATGAACCCGACCTGAAATGAACCAGACCTAAAATGAACCCGACTTGAAATGAACCCGAACCGACCCGAATCGAGTCAAAACAAAAAACACTTGAAATGACATGTATCCGATTTGACCCGACCTGACAGAGCCCGGCCTGAAACCCAACCGATTATTTGTTTTTACATCCCTAATCATGTGAGCGATGTTGATAATTTTCTATATAAATACAACACAATATTACCAGACATAAAACCTCAAAAGTTTCACCAACCAGTGTACACTTCGGGTAAAGCTAGCTTAAATTTAACCAGTGTTCAACATTCAACGTTGTTAATTTGTTTGGAAATGACTCAAAAGAGGGAGAGAATGGCCAGGAGCGGAACTTGATCAAGAACTGAGAGATAATAATTTATTAATCCTATAAATTCTAAAAATTAGGAGGGACAAATACCTTATTTACTAATATTTAAACTAGGCTTAAAGGTCAATAGCCCTCAACGAAAAATTAAAAAATTAATTAAGCCCTTATGAAAATTTTGCACCTAATTTAGCCCTCATAATTTAAATTACATCCAATTTGGCCCCTCCGTTAGTTTGACTGCGTTGATCGTCAATGCCCTCTAATAGTTAAAATATAGATGAACACGTGGCGCGCTCTGGGCGCGCCACGTCATCAAAATCATTTTTTTTATAAAAAATCTAAAATTACAAAAATTCATAAAAAGTGTAAAAATATAAAAATATTAAATTAAATTAAATTTTTCTTATTTTCCTTTATTTTTTTTATAAAAAAACATAAAACAATATCTTTTCTTCTAACCCCCCAAAGTTTCATTTCTTTCAAAAAAAGCCTCATAAATATTTTAATATTTTTTCTTACCAGCACCGTCGCCTGCCACACTACCAACAACTTCTACCGTCAATTAAACTGATTTGAGGACTTAAGAATGTATGGTTAGGGTTTAGGGTTAGGGATTTGAAAATTTTGGGCATTTTGAAAAATTTTGAAATTTTGGGATTTTATAATTAAAAATATATTTTTAAAACAAATTAAACAATTATAAAAATTTTAAGGTTATTTCATTATAAATATTTATATATTTTTAATAATTATTACAATTATTTATATTTTTTGATTTTAAGTAAAACTATTATTTATGATTTTAAGTAAAACTATTATTTATGATTTTATACTTAATTTTAATTTTTTACACATTTAAATATTTTTTTATATTTTTCTTGAATTTTTAAAATAATTTTTAATTTTTTATATTTTTAATTTTTTTATAATTTTCAATATTTTTTCAGATTTTTAAATACTTTTTTATATTTTTAAAAAATTTTAAATGATTATTTACGGTTTTTATGATGTGGCACGTCTAGAGTGTAGCACGTGTCACCATCATAATAACTAGTTTTGAGTTAACGGTTAACTTAAAAGAAGAACTAAATTAATTATAATTTAAATTTTAAGGGTCTAATTAATCGTAATTTAAATTTGAGGGCTCAATTGAGTGCAAAATTTTCATAAAAGTTTAATTAATTTTTTATTAAGGCTAATTTAACTTTTAAACCTTTAAACTAAAAAACCCCAAAATATAATTATTATAAAAAATTTGGGAGAAAAAACAGCCCGTCCCACCTATTAATGCCTTCGTCCATGAGAATGGGTAGCCAATGAAGAGAATTAGATGTCAAGATCAGCATTTCCCCTTCCGCTCTTCATTTCCTCTCCACTTCTATCACGAAACTTAACAACAGTCGGTGCCTAAAAGTCCAGTTTTCGTATTTGAATATTACTGCCAACACTACAAGAATATAAATTTTCAATGACATTGGGAATGATCACTATAGTATATTTCAATATAAATTAATAGCCACAACAAATATAAAATAATAGTCACTTTATATATTCTCAGTATCATATCATTTATCGTTAAGAAAATAATTAGCGCGAATTGTTGTGAATAATGTGAAAAATAAGAACAAGAAAAAATAGGAACAAAATAAGATGAGAGAAAAAAAGAGATTTGTATTATTCTGAATATTAATTTGTGTACAATGCCTTCAGTAAATCATCTATTTATAAGCATAAGAAGTACATAATACATTAAACTCTAATTAGTGTAGATAATATTCCTAATGATAAAATAATTCAAATCTCCTTTGATAAAGTCCTTATCATGATAGACATCCACATAGATAAATATTCATAACACTCCCCCTTGGATGTCTATGAAGACAGTGTGCCTCGTTAAAACTTTACTAAGATAAAAATCCCATAAAAAAAATCTTTAGTAAAGGAAAATAGTACACACATCTTTAATACGCATAACATGTTGCCTCATTAAAAACCTTTCCAGGAAAACCCAATGGGACAAAACCATGGATAAGGAAAAGAGTACAACGTGTATTTTGCTCCCCCTCATAAATACATCATATAAGATCTTTGACACGACATAATCCGATATTATAAATTAACTTCTCAAATGGAGCAGTAGGGAGTGCCTTGGTAAATAAATCTGCCAAGTTATCACATGAACGAATCTGTTGGACATCAATGTCTCCATTCTTTTGTAGATCGTGAGTGAAGAAGAATTTTGGGGAGATGTGTTTTGTTCTATCACCCTTTATGTATCCTTCCTTAAGTTGGGCAATACAGGCCGTATTATCCTCATATAAGAGCGTCGTAACTACTTTTTTCAGAGTGTAAACCACAATTTTCGCGAATATGATTGGTTATAGACCTTAGCCACACACATTCACGACTAGCCTCATGTATAGCCAAAATCTCAGCATGATTAGAGGAAGTAGCAGTAATTGTTTGTTTCATTGAGCACCAAGAAATTGCTGTACCACCGTATATAAATATATAACTAGTCTGTGATCGAGCATTATGAGGATCAGATAAGTATCCTGCATCCGCAAAACCAACCAATTCTGTTTTGGATAGATTAGAGAAAAATAATCTCGTCTTTCGTACCTTGAAGATAACGAAATATGTGTTTGACCCCATTCCAATGTCTTCGGGTTGGGCATGAACTAAATCTTGCCAACAAATTGACAGCAAACGATATGTCAGGTCGTGTGTGACTAGAAAGATACATTAATGCACCAATAGCACTTAAATATGGCACTTCTGGACCAAGAATATCTTCATCCATCTCTCGAGGACGAAATGGATCTTTGTTAACATCAAGTGACCTAACAACCATAGGAGTGCTCAATGGATGTGCATTATGCATGTAAAATTTCTTTAGCATTTTTTCTATGTATGTTGATTGATGCACAAGGATTCCATCCTTTAAGTGCTCAATATGTAATCCAAGACAGAATCTTGTTTTCCCAAGATCTTTCATTTCAAATTCTTTCTTTAAACATTCTACTGTCAATGAGATCTCTTCAGGAGTCTCAATAATATTCAAATCATCAACATACACAGCAATAATAACAAATCCAGAGCTAAATCTCTTAATAAAAATGCATGGAGAAATTGGATCATTCTTATAACCTTCTACTAATAAGTATTCACTGAGGCGATTATACCACATGCGCCCAGATTGTTTTAATCCATAAAAGGGATCTATTCAATTTGATTGAATAATATTCTCGAGAACCTGAATTAACTGCTTCAGGCAGTTTGAAACCTTCCGGAAGTTTCATATAAATATTATTATCAAGAGGCCCATACAAATAGGCTGTAACAACATCCATTAAGCGGAAATTAAGTCTTTCTTTTATAGCCAGACTAATCAAAAATCTAAAAGTGGTTGCATCCACCACTGGGGAGTATGTTTCTTCATAATCAATTCCCGGTCTTTGTGAGAATCCTTGTGCAACCAAACGAGCTTTATATCTCGCAATTTCCCCTTTTTCATTTCTCTTTCTCACAAAAACCCATTTATACCCCACAGGTTTTACACCTTCCGGTGTACGGACTACAGGCCCGAATACTTCTTTTTTTGAAAGAGATTTTAGTTCCGCTTCAATTGCCTCTTTCCATTTTGGCCAATCATCTCTTTGCTTACATTGTTCAATTGACAATGGTTCATGATCCATATTATCATTCAAAATCTCTAGTGCTATATTGCATGCAAAAGTATTATCGACGTCGATTTTGTTTCGGTTCCACTTGTTACCAGACATGACATAATTTATTGAGATCTCATCTTTATCAGGTACCTGATTCATGTCTAATGTCTCTTTTGGAGACCTTTTAATCTCTTCTCGAGATTTTTCATAATCCATTGATTCCTCGATTAGACCATCACATGATATAGCTCCTTTTCTTTTTCGAGGATTTTTATCTTTGGAACCTACTGGTCTACCACGCTTCAGACGTGCGTTTGACTCATTAGCAACTAGAGTTTGTCCTTCTGGGACATCAATCTTAATCGGAGCATTCACAGCTGGTATATGTGACTTAGTCACTTTTTTAGGGTCAGCAAAAGCATCTGGCAATTGATTTGCTAAGTTTTGCAAATGAATTATCCTTTGAACTTCTAGTTCACATTGTTAGGTACGTGGATCAAAATGAGATAACGATAATTCATTCCAACTTATTTCTTTTTCCAGCTATTTATTTTCTCCCCCTAATGTTGGGAAAACCGATTCATTAAAATGACAATCGGCAAATTGAGCTGTAAATAAATTCCCCGTCAAAACCGACATATATTCCCAACCTCCTTTGAGGACCCATCTTTCTGCGTTGTGGTAGAGCAATCGAAACATATACCGCACATCAAAAAATTCTAAGATGAGAAATATTTGGTTCCTGACCAAAAACCATTTGTAATGGAGAGATATTATGATAACTTACAGGCCTGATGCGAATCAATGACGCTGCATGTAAAATGGCATGTCCCCATGCAGAAATCGGTAGTTTTGACTTCATTAGTAATGGTCTTGCAATTAATTGAAGTCGTTTGATAAAGGACTCTGCAAGACCATTTTGTGTATGAACATGTGCTACAGGGTGTTCAACACTTATTCCAATCAACATGCAAAAATCATCAAAACTCTGAGAAGTAAATTCACCAGTATTATCAAGATGAATTGTCTTTATAGGGGAACCTGGAAAAATGTGCTCGTAATTTTATCAACTGAGCAAGTAACCTCGCAAATGCCAAGTTGCGGGTTGATAGCAAGGATACATGTGACCATCTAGTCGATGCATCGATTAAAACTAGAAAATATCTAAATAGTCCACAAGAAGGGTGTATGGGCCCACATATATCACCATGTATCCATTCCAGAAAATTGATAGACTCATAATTTACTTTAGCTGGTGATGGTCGAATAATTAGTTTGCCTTGAGAACAAGCATCACATGAAAAGGCATTACTTTGAAGAATCTGTTGGTTCTTCAATGAGTGACCACATGAATTGTCAATAATTTTTCGCATCATAATCGAACCGGGATGGCCTAACCGGTCATGCTAAATAATAAAGTTATCAGTAAACTTATAGTTTACAATAGCATGTGCTTCAATTGCACTGATTCTTGTGTAGTACAATCCGGATGACAGTGCATGTAATATTTCTAAAACTTTCTTATTACCTTGAGTTATACTTGTAATATAGAGATATTCAGTATCTCCTTGACAACTACTCTCAATATGATATCCATTATTGCGAATATCTTTAAAACTTAATAAGTTTCTTTGCGACTTTGGAGAGTATAGCGCATTATGAATATGGAATAGAGTTTCATTTGGCAATAACATATTTGCTTTTCCAGAGCCTTCTATAATATTAACACTTCCGGATATAGTACTCACATTATTCCCTTGCATTGTTAAATGGGAAAAAAAATTCTTGTGCTTAAGTATAGTATGAGTACTTGCACTGTCCGCTAAGCATAAATCGTCACCATTTTTGGTGGATTGTATTTGAGACGGAATCATATTCTTCAAAGAAAAAAATAAAATAAATATTACAAAAATATTCAAAATATAAATTAAATAAATAACATCCATAAATTTTATTTTTTATATATATAATTCCTAATAAAATATTATATCTTTCTAACAGACTTTTCCTAAAATAATAATAAACATAAACAAAACAAAATAAAAAACAAAATAAAAAATAAAAATCAAGTATTCTTCTCAGGGGAAATGAGAAAATCATTAACATCTATATCTGTAAAGCCATAATCGCCATTGCTAGTGCCAGCAATGCCATAATCATCTTTGCCAAGGCCATAATCATCTTTGTCATTGATATAAACAAAATTTGTTTCAACTTTCTTTCCTTTACCATTGATTGGCTGTTGGTAAAGATCCACAAGATGCTTTGGCACACGACAAGCACTGACCCAATGATTTAAGTTGCCACATCGATGACACATAGATTCCTCTTTCTTGGATTGATCTTTTGCACTATTGTCATCTTTATTGTTCCACTTACGGTGGGTATAGTTATTTTTAAAACGACCACCTCGCCTATGTCCTCGACCATGACTATGACCACGACCACGCCCATAGTTATGACCACGATTGTTGGTGTAACCTTTATTTTTTCCGCTATAAAATGTCGCATTTGCTTCAGGGAATGGAGCGGAGCCAGTTGGGCGATATTCATGATTCTTCATCAGTAGCTCATTGTTTTGCTCAGCCACAAGAATGCAAGAAATTAACTCAGAATATTTCTTAAAGCCTTTTTCTCGATATTTTTTTTCTGAAGGACAACATTGTTTGCATGAAAAGTGGAGTATGTTTTCTCTAACATATCCTCATCAGTAATAATTTGACCACATAACTTCAATTGTGAAGTAATACGAAACATAGAAGAGTTATACTCGCTTACTGATTTAAAATCTTGCAATCTCAGATGCAACCAGTCATATCGAGCTTTAGGCAGAATAACAGTTTTCTGGTGGTCATATCGTTCCTTTAGATTATTCCAAAGAATAAGAGGATCTTTCACCGTTAAATATTCTAATTTCAACCCCTCATGGAGGTGACGGCGAAGAAGTATCATGGCTTTGGCCTTATTTTGGGCAGATTCTGCATTCCCCTCTTTAATGGTATTTCCCAGACCATTAGCATCTAGGTGTATTTCGGCATCTAAGATCCAGGATAAATAATTCTTTCCGGAAATATCAAGAGCCACAAACTCAATCTTTGCAAGATTTGCCATTGATGTACAAATAAATCTTTGGAGAAGCTTGATTTGTAACTAAAATCTTCTGAGCAAACTCGTGCTGATAACGTGTTGTGAATAATGTGAAAAACAAGAACAAGAAGAAATAGGAACAAAATAAGATGAGAGAAAAGAAAGAGATTTGTATTATTCTAAATATTGACTTGTGTACAATGCCTTCAGTAAATCATCTATTTATAGGCATAAGAAGTACATAATACATTAAACTCTAATTAATGTAGATAATATTCCTAATGATAAAATAATTCAAATCTCCTTTAATAAAGTCCTTATCATGATAGACATCCACATAGATAAATATTCATAACACGAATCTATATATTTAAATAGTTTCAAAATTTTAATAATAGTAAAATTTGTGTCATAAATAAAGACTAGTAGTAAAAAATGTAACGTCACAATTATTACTATAACAACGATTTAATAAAATACATCACGACGAATACTCATATATTAATAGTTCGAATAAAAATTTGTCACAAAAATTTTATATTTAAAACAAAATTACTCTTTCTCGTACAAATTTATCACTGAAAACCACTATGTAAACCTTATGAACCCGCTGGTTAATCTTTTGAAAAATGTTGATACACATACTTTATCTACTCTCTCCCCTCATTTCATAACATTTGTCCTTTTGGGTCCAACATCATCCTATGCAAACCTATCTACTCTTATATTCGTTTTAGTCTTTGACTCGTCAAAATTGATTTGAACCTGAAGAAGCAAGACAAATCATTTACATAAATTTAGTCCGTTTATACTTATAATTTAGTTATTGTTGATGTCATTTAATATAATTATTACTGACAAATGTTAAATGAAGTGATTAGTCGTATTATATTTTCAACTCTAAATTTAATTTTAAACTTTAAAGATGTTATTTTGAAAGAACAATATAAATTTCGAACATAAATTAAGAAACGAAAGATAAAAATGTAAAAGTCTAATCTGAATTGGGCCTAATAGACCATTAGAAATAATGTAGGAAAGGGGTTACATTAATTTTGGCGTACTTGACATTTCGTTCAATTCAAAGCAAAAAAAAAATATTTTTCTTTTGTTGTCTCTTTATTTTAGGGATTTGTCCCGATTAATTTGGATAAATTCATATCTTACATTTAATTTTAATGAGGAAGTCTTTAAGCGTAAAATTTTTACATACTCAAAATTTTAAATTCAAGATTCATTTAAATAATACCAAATTAGTTACCACTCGAACTGACCTTATTCGTTAAACGGGTGCCTTTTCTTTATAAACAAAGGCCTTGTTTGGTAAATAGCGGTTTGGGCAAAAATTAGAGGTTTGAGATATACTTAGAGGTTTGACTAGTAAAATCCGCTAATATTGATGTTTGGTAAATAGCGGATTGAAAGAGCGGATTGAGGTGAAAAAGCTAATTTTGAAAAAGCTCCTAATATGAGCTTTTTGAGATTAGAGGTTTGATATTAGAGTTGTAATGACTCTTTTAGCCTTAACAATTACCAAAAATCTCCAAATAACTTAAATTAAATAATAACATTTTTTAATATAAATAATAACATATTAGATATTCGACTTATTTGTTATTACTACTAATTTATATGGTGATATTTGTAAGTTAATTCTATTTTTTATTATCACATATTTATATGTGCATATAATTTTTTTAATAATTATATAAATAATAAATTAATATATAAATCTTTCAAATATGTTTAGAAAATTTATATTAAAAATAATTTTTACAAATCTATTAATATTTATTAGATACAAAATACTCATAACTGATAAATTATTCAAACAAGTAATGAATATAATCATGTCCTTATATGTCATTTTGTTTGTTTAAATAATTAAACAGCTATCAGTTAATTTTACCAAACACTTTTATACAATCAGCTAATACAATCCGATACTCAAATAAGCTAATACAATCAACTATCAACTATCAGCTAATGTAATCCGTTATCAACATTCAGCTATCCGCTAATTGCCAAACAGGGTCATAATTTAACAACCAGCAGCATGCGTTTGGTTTCGTGGTTTTGTAAGAAATTTGTCCCCACATTTCCCTTTCAATTATTGCTGTTGAAATTACACGGCAACTACATCTCCCATCCCATTCTCTTTATTTTTATTTAGTCTTTTTTAAACTTTTACTATTGTTTTCTCCTTAACATGGAGAATCCACCCACCATTATCAGGCCACCACAGCCACCGCCACCTCCGCCCTTTTCCCTGCCTGATAACACGACTAACTTTACTATCATCGGTTCACCTCCGCCACTACCTTTCTTCTCTTCATCACCCCAAACTGTCACTATAGTGAACTTCGATCAACCTCCTCCTTTCCCCGATTCACCCAGAAGCGTTGATTTTTCCCCACTCGAATTCATCCTCGCCCTTTTGGCTGTTATAACTATCCCCGCCTTGATCTACTCTTTCTTTTTCGCCGTCAAATGCCCTCCTTGGTCTTCCCGGGACCGTCACGATGAACCTCCGGAGCTTCCCACCGACAACCACGGAGGTAGCTCCGCTGAAGTAACCGACACGAGGAGGGATCCGGTTTCGGGTCTCAAGTACCGAAAAGAGACCCATTCTAAAGAGATTGGGAACGAGTGTCCCGTTTGTTTGTCGGTGTTCGGCGATGGGGAAGAAGTAAAGCAGTTGAGTGAATGCAAGCACTCGTTTCATACTAGTTGCATTGATTTGTGGCTTAACAATCACGACAATTGTCCGGTTTGCCGCGCTCCCGTTGTTGTTAAGCGGCGAAATAACAACCGTACGCCGCCGTCTGGTCCGGCCAGAGATAGTGATCACCATCAAGGCTTACCAGATGCAGCGACTCTGGTTTGACACGGTTATAGTTTATTTTTTCCTGATTTTTTACCCCCTTTTTCTTGCTCAAATTCCAAGAATCGGTAGTAAATAGTAATGGCACAGAATCCAGATAGCGTAGAGAATTTAGCCTTCAAATTTCACCTATATTTCTGTGTGATTCTGTTATATGAGAAGAACTGAAAGATGGGTCGAAAATGGAAGTAACAGATCCCCACTTTCTGTATGCAATTCCTTAGTTTTTGGCGTTGTTCTTGATGATTGTATATAATTGCAGCAAATGCATGTTTTTCACCTACTTTACCAGTCTTGTAGATCTTTTCTATTATTTACCACAAGGCAAACAACAAAAACAGAAGCGTGATCCACGCTCTATGCTTTTAGTTAACGACCTTGATGGCACCAGAAAAATGAACAGTTAAAAACCGTAGTTCTGAATCGAACTGAAAATTTTGATTTTTGGTATTTCGGATTTTATGCATTTGATTTCGGTTTCAGGTTTGGTTTGTCGTATGCTAAAAAAAATCAAACATAACCAAATCAAATACACTCTTAATCAAAACCAACAGAACCCTACGTTATACCGACACTAAGTTTGTACCTCTCGAATTTGAGCTCTCTTGTCTAAAAATCGTCTCCCAATAATAGATTTAAGGGTAAGTTTCACCGCATCTTAATTAGTTATACAATTATTAACAAACAAGTCAATGTTATTTCTAATATAATAATTTAATGGCTCGATCAAAATTTTGTGACAAATAGCGTCTCATCTCGCAACATGGAGTGGAAGAGGGTATACCGGCGCGACGATTCAGCAAGGAGAAGCGGTGCAGGAATTCCCGTTGCGATGCTGCAGCTTCTTTCAGCAGGGAGGAACGACGCAGAGGTTTTCGGCGCGAGGAGTCAGAGATTTATAGCAAGGAAGAACGGAGTAGGGTGTTCCGGCGTGATGCTTCTGTCTTCATCGATTTTGTAAGAGAATCTCCCAGTCAACCCTTAGAGAAGCGTTCGAAGGATATGGTAAAGTCTCGGACGTGTACATTGCCTACAATAACCAAGAAGGTCCAAGTCGAAGTGTACGTTTGCTTTTGTGCGTTTAAGAACTGTGGAAGATGCCCTCAGAGCAGTAAAGTTCGGAAACAATCGAAAAATGGACGGATTTTCTATTAAGGTCTTTTTGGAAAGGAGAACCTCAGTCGCTTTATCTGTTTCAGAGAAACCTGGGTTCAATGAAAAAAAAAGGTAGAGAAAAGACAATACCCTGTTCGGAAAGACGGATGGTCGTACAAGGAAGCTCTCATCAGTAATATAAAGCTAAAAGAAAACAGGAATGCAAATAATGGTTTAGATAATACCCTAGAACGGACTAAAGCTGCAAGTGAAGAGTTTAGCAATGGTGAAGTTTCAATCCCAGTTTTGATTTCAGAAGAAGACCTATATTGGTTAAAAATGTGCTATGTGGGACAAATCAAGACAATGTACAATACTGATTTCGTCCAACAGATTTTTACAGTCGGAAGGTTTTCGAGTTAAAGTGAGTTACTGGTCGGGTTTTTACGCTCTTATTTGTTTCGAAGAGGAAGAACAAATGCCCATTTTCTAGGATTTGAAGGAGACTTTGCTACAATCGTGGTTTGCTGATATTGACACGGTGGACCATTTCATGAATGAAAAAAAGCTTCGTGTGTGGATATGTCTGGAGGGCATCCCTCTCATGGCGTGGCAAGATTCAGTCTTAACAACTATAGGGAACCAGTGGGGACGGGTCATTAAGATTGATGCAGAGACGTCAAGTAGGAGACGACTAGATGTAGCCAGAATTCTGCTTGCTATAAGTTGTTTGTCAGATGTCCCCGCGATAGCTACTATAGTTTTACAAGGAGAGAAATACCAGTTGAAAGTCACCGTGGCAGAATATGACGACGATCGGTGTTGGATTGACCAAGACCAACTGCGAAACACCTCCGCTTGCACGCCGGGAAGCTACATCAACACCCAGAACAAGACCTTCACGGGGATGATTAATGAAGAGGGTTCCAAGAACCTGGGAATCAGTGCGAATTTAAGGGTTAACGAGGACAACGCCGAATTCGATTATTCCAATGCGCCACATGTGCCTCCCAACTCGAGGGAGAAGACTTTTGACAGGAAAATTATTGAGGATGAGCCAACCAAAAGCAAAACAGTTGGGCCCGAGTCCAAAGAGAAGCCCAAAGATAACTCAGACTCAAACCTGGTGGAGGTCCCCATTACTGCTGAATCAAAATCAAACAGATCAATAGGCCATAGTGTCTCAATTGGGCCAGTTTTCGACCAGTCAACGGGCCTGTTTTCAATTAGACCCAAAATTCTAAAACGAAGCAGGATATCTAATCCCCTCATTCCCAGAATAGATTTCGACAAAAACCAGAAAGGTTCTGTTAGTGCTCCCTTCAAATTAAAACTAAGGTTGGGAAAAGTGGGGAAAACGGTTTAAAATTCTTATCCGATGAAGAACCAGAGTTACATAGGAAGGATGAAGAAGTCGTGTCAGAAGCTAGGGCTACTCTAGAGATTTGCGATTACCTCGGATTATCCTTCGATGCCAACGAGGAAGAGATTTTAAATCGGTTCATGGAATCTGCGAAGAACAAAACGGGTTAACTTCGATGGCAACAAGTGAGTTTATACTGCAGAATTTATGAAAATTATTTCATTATTTCCTGGAACATTCGCGGCTTAGGTAGGTTTGAAAGGAAAGCGGTGGTTAAGAAGTTATTAATCGGGTCGAAGGTAAATTTTTTGTTCATTCAAGAATCAAAGATGCAGTTAGTGGACACGAAATTAGCTGGGTATATATGTGGAAAAAATCCCAAATACCAGTTCTGTTTCTCCCCGTCAATCGTAGCGGTAGGAGGCATCATCTCCATCTGGGATTCTGAGTTCTTCTGTGAGAGCAGCAAGGTAACACCAAATTTCATAGCCATCTCCGGTAAATTCATTGATACTAATTACAAATGCTTGTTGATTAATGTATATGCCCCCAACGATGATTCATAGAGAATATGTGTGTTAAACCATATGAGGGAACTCATTTCGGATACTAACCTTCCAGTCACTACAAGAAAATAGATTTTTAGTGACATAAAAAATAGTCACTAAAAGTATTAAATTTAGTCACTAAAATTTACAGTGACTATTTTTCTGAGTCGTCACCTGTCATCACTAATAACTCCGTCACTATTATATTAGTGACAACTTTTATGCATTTTGTCACAATAAGTTATATTTTTTATGACCATACTTTTTGACACAAAAGATTAATAACAGTGACTAAAATTTAGACACTAATGTTATTCTTATTAGTGACAAACATTTTATCACAAATACATATTGAAATAGTGTCTAAAATACATTGTCACTTTCAACAATAATAAAATAATTATATTTTTTTTAGCTGCAACCATCTTATTCAGGCCCGGATCGGGCATATGTCGTGCTGCACTCAAAGGGACCCATCCTAGACAAGTCAGCCTTAATTGCTTGTCCATTATCTAAGGACTTATCTCGATAGCTTCGTCTAATGATCCGTCAAGCGACACGCACACTGAATATCTCTCTCGCGGGTTGGTCCCCCAATGGCCCGTACACCTAGGGCCTACATGAGCCCAGGAGAAGGTCACTTACACCAAGGTAGCTCGGCTGCTAGCCCATGGCGAAGGGGTTAATTATAGATGATGTGGTATATTTATATATCAATTTATAATAAATAAATAAATACAATGCATGGTTTCGTGAGGGATAGAACCTGAAACCTTTAGAGGGAGAGTGCAATGTCTATCCACTAGGCTAGATAGTAAATTTAATATTATTTTGAAATTAAAATATTATTTAGGTTAAATTGTAATTGAAATTAATTTTATTTATTTTAAAAGTATGTATTAATTATAACAATAATTAATATAATAATAATTTAATTAATTTTTATATGGTTTCTTATACGAAATACGTTTGTTGAAGAAAATATATAAAAATAATTGAGTTGGGTTTAAAATATAAATATATGAATATTAAGATTTACACCTAAATTATTGATAGAATTATCCTTTATGTGATAATTATTTACTATACCATGACAATGCAAATTTTACCTCCACAAGAAAAGTTAAAACAAATATCAAGTGTGAAATTTTTCACAAGGTAAAATTTTGCTATTACATATTATGCCAAGATTACATATTAGTCTTTTTACTTTAATTTCTTCACTTTAAGTTTATATACTTTCTATTCAAAAAAATATGTACTTTTTAAATTTTGAAATTTCGATCTTGACATGAATGATAGTCTTTAAATATGTTAAGTAAAACTTTTTTATTTTTATTCTTTTGTTCAATCATTTTTAGTCATTGTAATTTAATCATATTGTCATTGTCCCGTTTGGATTAGGATTGAAGTTTTAAAATTTCAAAAATATAGGGACTAAAATTGATCAAAATAGAATGACTAAAACAACAATTTACACACAGTGTAGAGACTACTAGAATTATTTTACCTTTTGATAAACTAGTTTATGTCTTTATGGTAACTTCAATTTTTTATAATAATTATTATTACTGTAGATATAAAAATAAATTTATTATTGTGACAATATATAACTTGTCATTAAGTTTATTTTTTTATTGGTGACAAAATTTATCACAACAAAAGTAAAATTTTAAGTGACAAACAATTGCATTGTCACAACAAATATCAAATTATAGTGACCACTTTATATATCGTCACTATCATGTGTCAAAGTTTTAGTGGCAATGAAATTTGTGTCACAGTTATAGACTTACAGTGAGAATTTAATTGTGAAAAATGTAATCGTCACAATTACTACTATAATAGTGACCAAATAAAAATACATCAAAATTACTTATGCTAATAGTGTCGCACAAAAAATCTGTCACAAAAGTTTAATATTTGTGACAAAATTACTACTAGTCACTGCCAATTTATCACTAAAAGTCTATATTCTTGTAGTGAGTGCTATTGGGAGGGGATTTCAATGTTGTGGCATCAACAAACGAAAGGACTAGGATTCAATGTAACAGAAACGCTATAAAGTACTTCGCAAATTTTATCAATGAATTGTCTTTAGTCAATTTGCCTTTACAAGGAGGCAAATTCACATGGTCAAATGGCAGGGAGTCTCCGGCATTCAGTCGTCTGGATAGGTTTCTACTCTCTACTGATTTCTTGAGTTGGAGGCCTGATTTTATTCAAAGTCTGTTACCAAAAAGTATCTCAGATCACAATCCGATAGGATTGTCGAGCATGGATAAAGGTTGGGGGCCTCGTCCATTTAAATGGTTTGATTATCTAGCCGATGATAAGGAGTATACGAAAAGAATTGCTCAGATATATTCGAGGGAATCAGGTGCTGGAATTGGATCTCTACTTAATAAGTGTAAGATGATTTCCAAAGATTGGGTATCTGACAAATAAAAAAATGCAGGAAATTCTAGTAAAGTGTTACCAGAAAGATATGTTGAGTTAGAGAAGGCCTTGTCCGAAGATAAAAAGGACCAAAGACTGTTTAACGATCTGAAAGAGTGCATAAGGAAGCTGTGGGAATCTATAAGATGTGAAGAACGAGAATGGATACAAAAGTCTCGGCTGAAATGGGCAATAGCAGGGGATAGAAACACAAGGTTTTTCCACCTCGTTGCTTCAGCCAGAAGGAGGACAAATCACATTTCCAACATCTCTTTTGGGAATGATAATTTTTCTAACCCCACCGAGATTAAAAAAGCAATTAGGGAGCACTTCAAAAGCTTTTATAATTTGTCCAGCACACTGCCATTGAATCACTTCGAATGTGATCTAAATCAGATTAAAGAGTATTCAGCAACCTGTCTTGAGAAACCTTTTACAGTGGAAGAGATTTGGGCAGCCCTTGCTTCAATGGAAGCTTCTAAAGCTCCAGGCCCCGACGATTTTAACATGGGTTTTGTGAAGAAATTTTGGCCATCCTTAAAAAGAGAAATACTCGAGTTCTTTGCCAAGTTCTACACGGGTGAAAATGTTTTATCCTTATTGAATCACTCCTTCACCGTCCTAATCCCCAAAAAGCACAATCCAAGGTTAATAGAGGACTTTCAACCGATAAGCCTGGTAAATTGTATTTATAAGCTGCTTGCAAAGGTACTTGCATTACGCCTCGGGTCGATAATGGAGGAAGTCATAGGAGAAAACCAATTTGCTTTCTGTCCTGGAAAACAAATTCTAGATTGCTCCTTGATCGCCAACGAAATAATTGATCATTATAAGAGACAAGGTCTGCAAGGAATTATCTTTAAAGCGGATTTCCGGAAAGCCTACGATACAGTTGATTGGGGATTTCTGATAACTATCATGAAGAAAATGGGCTTTGGGGAGACTTGGTGTAACTGAATTTTCAAGTGTATTTCTACTGCTAGTATTTCGGTTTTGATTAATGGCTCCCCCTCACCTCCTTTCACCATTGGTAGAGGTCTCAGACAAGGTTGCCCTCTATCACCTTTATTATTCAATATTGTTGGTGAAGCATTGAGCGTTTTATTGAAAAAAGCGTGCTCCAAAGGCCTTATTTCTGCTGCTTGGTTAAGGTATAACACACTGGAAGTCTCCCATATACAGTATGCTGATGACCTTATCATTTTTTGTGGAGCATCAGAGCCACAAATTAGAAACGTATTAAGAATTTGAAAAGGGTTTGAGATTGCTTCTGGCCTTGAGTTGAATCTGCAGAAATCAAAATTAACTGGTATAAATGTGGAAGATAGTACAATTGATAGATGGGCAGCTCTGATTAATTGTCAAAGAGAGAACCTTCCATGCCAATATTTGGGTCTACCATTGGGTGTCAGCAAGGATTCGTCTCATTTTTAGGAACCAATTGTAGAAAAAAGTTAAAAAGAAGCTCACGGGGTGGAAGTCGAAGCTACTATCTTTTGGAGGTAGAATTGCTCTGCTGAAATTAGTGTTGGTAACTTTGCCAATCTACTATTTATCTATCTTTCAAATGCCCGCTTCTATAAGATCGTCCATTTCCAGCTTAGTAGCAAGATTCCTATGGGCTCGCTTGACAAGAAATCAATCCATTAGATTAGTTGGGAAACTTTATGTTTACCTAAAGAGTGCGGAGGCTTGGGGTTAGTCGATTTCAAAATTAAGAATCGAGCTTTATTAAACAAGTGGATTTGTAGGTATGGAACAGAATCCGGGTCTTTGTGGAGAAGAGTGATTGCAGCAAAATATGAAGACAACCCCAACAACTTACTGCCGGTGAACACCAATCTCACAAATAAATCTTGGATTTGGAAAACTATTATCAAACCTTTGTCTACACCAAATGATACCTTTTGCAAACATATCAGATGGGTTGTAGGTAATGGGGAAAAATCAGATTTTGGCAAGATGTCTGGGCGTGCAACATACCGCTGAAGGAAGCCTTCCCTAGAATTTTCGCATTAGCTACTGTAAAAATGGGAGCTATAGCTGATTTCGGACAATTTGTGGAAGGAATTTGGCACTGGAATATTAATCTTCGTCACAGTCTGTTTGAATGGGAGAAAGATATATGGGCTGAACTTTTAGCATTAGTCCGGAACGTCACGCCTGGGAATTTCAAACAAGACAGTTTACGTTGGTCAGCATCCGCTAATGCTATATACTCATCCAAATCTTCTTGCAATGTGCTGACTGTTGATGATAACCTGAAAAACGAAATATGGAAACTCATGTGGCCTAATATAGCACCCCCAAAAGTTGAAGCTTTCTTATGGAAGTTGATGCACGGTAGAATTCCCACAAAGCGGAATTATACAAGAGTGGTTTACGCAATCAAGTGTCCTTAAATTGTCCATTGTGCAGTAGGGAGGAAGAGTCCATCAAGCACTTGTTTTGCCACTGCAATGTAAGCTGGGCATTATGGCTTCGATGGTGTAATTTATGGGGCGTGTCCATGGTGATGCCTGGTAATATATATGCTTTCTTTTTATATTGGTGCTCTCTACATTCTCAATTGAAATAAAAATAGATCTGGCAATTGTGCTTTTTCTGCTTTGTGTGGTCTATTTGGCTCTACAGGAATGAGGTGGTGTTTCGGGGTGCGAAGGTTAACTTGAACCAAATGTTCGATATGTGCCTACTAAGGTTATGGTGGTGGTACATGGCAAAATGGCCCGCCGTATTTCTTTCCGCAAACGATATTGTCATGAATCCTATAGTGCTGAATTCAAAGATAATAAACCACCATGTTAACTATATTTGTGAGTGGGAAAAGCCTCCTCCAGACTCATTGAAATTCAACTTTGATGGAGCGGCTATGAAGGGCTCTGGTGAAGCAGGCATTGGAGGAATTTTAAGGAATACACACAATGAATCTCTGATCTTATTCTCTAAATCAGTGGGAATTATAGATGCTTCGTCGGCGGAACTGCTCGCTTTGAAAGAGGCTTGCATCCTTTTTGGGAAGTCGAAATGGTCAAAGTCTTTTAATCTTATGCTAGAAACGGACTACACGCTAGTGGCAAAATGGTTCGAACATCCAAGCTCGGCCCATGTTGTATTTAGAAAGACTTTAGAGGATTGCTTAAGTGTGTGTTTGAATTTTTCTTGGTCCATTAATGTCGTCCCAAGGGCTGCAAACGAAACTGCGGATAGATTGGCAAAGTCAGGTATTTTAAGAGCTGTGGATTTCTACTGGAGTCTTGATTCCCAAACCTCCAAGGCGCACTAGGATGAGGATTAAGACGTTGCATTGGGGTCAAGTTTAGTGTGATTTTGGTTCACTAATGTACATTCTGTTGTTTTGAATTGTGTTTCGGTATGTTATCCCATTGACTTGGTGCACTCTTTTTCCCCCATATAGGATTAGGGGTTTTTTAACGAGGCCTGAGTCAATGGTAACTTTTATTAATAAAATTCACCTTTCAAAATTTTTTTGTGACAAATATGTCACTTTTCTTTAAAATTAACAATCTAGTCTCAATTAAAAATTTGTTACGAACATGCTGCTTTCTTAAAATTGAAACATGGCATAGTATAATAGCAGTCTCAGTCTCAAAACTTATACATTTTATTAACATGATTTTAATTTAAAACAATCCAATAAATTTAAACATTCATATGTAAAAAGTTCAACATTGCACACTTCGACCACTTGCAGCACTCTATTCTACCGTCCCTCAGCTTGATAATCGACAGATGTAATAGCTCGGCAGCACAGTCACTTCACTACCTGACAATTGAAAAACTAAGGAAACATACTCATTACGATCTTAACGTCTCATGCTAGTAGACATAGTCACTCCACTAATGAATTTTTTTTTTAAATATAAATAGTTAAGTTTATTGAATTATAGTCTTAATCATTTTGCTCACCTTTCTTCTCGTTGAAACAATTGAATAGTGTTTGGTAAAGAGGAAAATAAAGAAGGAAAGTAAGTGAGAAAAATTTTATTTCTCATTCATAATTCACTTGAATATCAAGTACACACAACTTGTTATTTATGCTAATTCTCCTAACAAATTTTATCTAGAAGATTTAGAGAATTCCCTCCAAAATTGGTTATAGCAATTTAACAACCCTAATGTCATGGTTTGACAACTCAGCAACCTTTGTATATTTTCATTACTTCTCTAATATTTCCCAGGCATCTTTTGTTTCTTGAAAACAAATTGGATTCTAGACTTGTAACAAATGACGATACTCCCCAAACCATTGAACAAGTATGAGCTTGGTGAAAGCATCAATAACTTGACAACGAACATTTATATAATTGACTTGCAAGGTTCCAGCTACCACCTTCTCACGAACAAAATGAATATTGAGATCAACATGCTTTGTCTTGGAATGAAGTACAGGATCAACATCCATCGATATGGTGCTAGTGTTATCACATCAAACTTTGAGAACATCATTGATCGTTAGTCCCATATCTGCTAGAACGAATGTAATCTAGAGAACCTCAAAGGTTGC
Organism: Hibiscus tridactylites; assembly: GCA_958450335.1. Taxonomy (NCBI): domain Eukaryota; kingdom Viridiplantae; phylum Streptophyta; class Magnoliopsida; order Malvales; family Malvaceae; genus Hibiscus; species Hibiscus tridactylites. Next base: position 49,959,051 of record OY288272.1, on the reverse strand, counting down.
ATTTTCCAAGCTGCGATATTTAGCTTCAGTCATGGAGCGTAACACTGTATGCTATTTTTTAGAACACCAGGACACATGACGAGATCCAAGTTTGACACAATAGCCTATAGTAGATCGGCGATCATCAATATCACTACCCTAATCTGAATTTGAAAACACAGAGAGAAGAAGATCATCTTTTTGTTGAGGTCGAAACCACATTCCGTAATCAACTGTGCCACATAAATATTTCAAAATCCTTATAATAGCTTGCCAATAAACTGTAGTAGGGTTTTGCATAAATTGAGCTACCTTGTTTACTAAAAAAGCCAAATCAGGTCAGGTGTGACATACATACTGAAGAGCCCCCACCACGTTGCGATAACCTTGAACATCACGAAGCAACTCACCATCATGTTTACTAATTTTTGGAAACACTACCATTGGTGTGGAAACAGACAAACGTTCAATTGTTTTTGTCTTGCACAATATATCCAAAACATGCTTTTCCTGACTTAAGAACAATCCTCCTCCAAATTGTTGCACCTCGATGCCAAGAAAAAATTGCAGTAACCCAAGATCCTTTAAAGAGAAACGATCATGTGACACTTGTATTAAATCTCGAATAGCCTTTTCTGAGCTACTAGTTATAAGGATGTCATTGACATACACACCAATGTATGTGGTGGAGGATGCATTATGTCTAACAAAAAAAAGTTGTATTAGCTGTAAAAGCTCGAAAATCAAGCAGAAGTAAGAATGATTCAACTTCAAAAACCAATTGTGTGGAGCCTGGCGTAATCCATATAGAGCCTTCCCGAGTTTACATACAAGGGTTGAGCCATCATTTCCAAGTTATACAAAGCCAGGAGGTTGATGCATGTACACATCCTCTTGTAGACCTCCATTGAAGAATGCGTTATTGACATCAACCTGATGTACCTTCTATATATTCGTGATTGCAACAGAAAGCAAAATATTTACTGTAAAGAATATAACCACATGATTGAACGTGTCCATGAAATCCTATCCTAGAATCTGCGTGAACCCTTTAGCCACCAACCCGAGCGATTCACGAAACCATCTACATTGTATTTCACCCAAAAAAACCATTAACATCCAAGGCCTTCTTGCCAACAGGAAGTGCCACAAGCTCCCATGTGCCATTGTCTTTGAGTGCATTACAATAATTCATAATAGATGCTGACCACATAGGATGTTGCAAAGTATCATGAACTATGGAAGGAACCATATCAGACTGATCATGATACACTTTCGGCTTAAACACTCCAGCCTTACTTCGAGTGATCATAGTGTGTGTGTTCGAGGGTGCCACAAATGCGGAAGCTTGAACTCTATGCCACAAATGTGGAAGAGTCTCCAACAACATGAGGATCATTGAGAATAACATTTGGTGGTGGAGACTGTGTGCCAATATCCACAGTGGGTGATTCCATATCATATGAGTCTTCATTATGAACAAAGTCAAAAACCTCTACAGGTGATTCCATAGAGGGAACAACATTGGGTGCAGGATTAGGAGGAACTTCCTGAGTATCTGGAGAAGCTACATTGAATAGTGAATATGTGCCAGAAAATAATGCATCAATTGGAGGCTGATCTGTTTGAGTTGGTGAATTAGGATAGGCTACACATGTTGAATGTGTAGGCTGGCATAATGGAACAACATGTACTACACGAGATAAAACACTCTATGGGAAATGTGCAATAGACATGTCAGTGGTCGTCGACTGACTAACGTTTGTCAAACAAGTGATGAATTAATGTAAATATACAAATAAATAATGCCAAGTTTAGGTCTTTTTGCGTGCAAGTATACACAGTCAGCAAGTAATACACCAGTAAGCTGAGTATCGTATCCACAAAGATTTTCCAGGAATTAAGTGCCATAATATTTTACTTGTGAAATGAAATAAAACAGTTTGTGATTGAGAGTGGGTTTATATTAAGGAAATATCTAAGGAAAAATGAAGTAAAAACCCAGGTAGGTTGGCAAACAATTGAATTAGATGATGATTTATCGTTGGCAATGGATGCTTTGATTTCACGCTTGCAAAAATAGCGACCAACAACTTTCAGCCTCATTTTTAATACCGTGCAAATTTTAAGTGATATTGCCTCTATCGATGGTAATACCGTAAGTTAATAACTTTAAAACACCTATATTTCTATAGCGTTGCTTTCAAAAAATTAACTTGACAAAGTTTTAATCTTTACTCGTAAGGGGTAGATTCACTTCCGAAATAAGCTCATCTACTAGAACATCTTCTGTTGAAGCTTCTCTCCTTAGTATCTGGCAATTAATCATTATCTTCCATGTCTGTTAAGATATTAAGGGATAATAGGCAAGCAATGCCAATTGTCGTTTGGCAAAAAATTAAGAAAATTAAGCACTAGTAGAATAGACAAAAAAGACAAAGCATTCAATTATTAAAAATTGAAAACAACTAAGCGTTCATCGCTAAAACTTCCCCAACCAACTTAAAATAATTAGTTCATGGCTGGGGAACCATAAAAAAATATCGTTTGTAAACAACACCATTAAAAAATCAGAATTTAAACTAAGAGAAATGGAAAAAGAAGGAGATTTGTCGATGCAACCCTTTAATGGATCCAGAGCTCTCAGTCACAACCTGGTCTAACCACGGTTTTCCCTCTACCTTCTTTCTTCACCACGACGCGACCTTCTTGGCTAAATGATAGGCTTCCTTTATATAGGCACTTATGGAAACCCTAGATTGGGTTTGAATCTTGAGAGTTTGTTAAACAACAGGATAGATGCGTTATCGTCTTATCCTCTTTTTGAGTTTTAGGGCTGATTGGGTATTTGACCAAAGGCTAATTGTCCAGACATTGACATCCTTCTTTTACCAATCGAGCTTGGCAATTCTCGTCCTTCTTTTGCTAATCGCAACTCGACATTTCTCTTCTGCTCCTCTGGCTTACTACTCATGCCCTGCTCCTGCAAATGCTCCTGACCTACCACCAAAGCAAGAAAATGCCCCTTCACTCTGGCAGAAGAAACATTCCTTAACTTCTAGATGCAAATGCATGAATCTACTAGCTAAATGCACAAATACGTACACAAAGTCGAGCAATATCATTGTAATATATACATGAAAAGTATTACTTTTGAGGAGTTAACACTCCCCCAAACCTAGCTCATTGCTTGTAACGACCCGGATTTTGAAATCTGAGAGTCGATGTAACTGAAAGAGTGGGCTTCGTGTTTGGGCTGAGTGTTGGGCATTTGATAGCTTTGTGGGTTACCTTTTGGTTTTTTGGGCTAGAGGCTTTGGCTTAGGTTGTGAATGATGAGATAAAGGAGGGTGAAGGAGTAAAATTCTTATTTTGAAAAAGGTGGAGCTGATTTCTCTTAATGAATGCTGTAAAAGTAAGGGAGAGTGATATCACCTTGTCCCATGTTCCCTAATCCTCTTACATCTCCAACTTCCTTCTAAGAGCCAAAGATAAAGACCCATTCTTTGTCATTTTGAGTGGGAGTTTTTGAGTTCTTATGAAGGGAAGTGTCATTGTAACACCCCAAAATCCGGTCTAGTCAGAATTGGGTTTCAGTGTTCAGAAATCTTATATCGATACTGTTTAATTATTGTATCGGCTTTAACCGCGAGGCTAATTAATTGATAATGAACTCTAATTGAGTTAAATTATTGTCATCGAACCTTATCGAATAATATCAAAACTAAATCCGTGATTAAATTGCGAAAATTAGAAGTCAGGGGTTACATCTTAGAACATTGAAGAGTTGAGGGACTAACCTTGCGATTAGCCCCTCAATTAAAATTCCACTTACGTGGGATAATCTGATAACTTTTCTTCAATTGAAGGAAAGCTTTGGTATTAAAAACTTAAGAAAATGGAACATGGAAGCTTACCGAGACATATCCAAGCAAGCACCTCAATATAATTATCATATTCTTCTTCACCTAAGCAAGCAACTCCATTGGAGCTAGCTTCAAGCTTTGTTTTTCCTTCGTTTTGTTATTATCAAACCATTGCTATCGATCGGGTAAGCTATAATCTTCAATCAATCATTGAGTTTCATGGATAAATCGACCTTAAACTTAAGTTAGGGTTTGGCCATCTATGAGTAATCCCTAGATTATGACCATATCAATTCTAGTTATTGATTTTGATATCGTTAATCTGACTACGATATCGTAATATCGATTCTAACACTCTTCGATTGAATTCCTAGCTCAAGAGATTGATAAGGAGCATCCACCGAACTCACCGAAGGCTAGGAACAAAAGGGGTCATCATCTGAGAGCCGTAAAAGCTTCGGATTATTGAGGTGAGTGTAGTCAGAGTCTCGAGAATGGGCTAGGAGCCTTCCCGAATTCATTATTGTCAATTTTAATTTAATCGCTAACATTGTCTCTAAAGATATTACTTCGGATTGATAAACAAATATATTGGTAAGTTTCAGTAAGTTTGGTAAGTATATCAAACATGGATATTGTCATTGTCATCGTGTATCAGAATTGGTATAGTAATTGCTATCGAAATGTGGTAAATGAAGCATTGGTCATTGAAATTGTCATTAAAGTCATAGACATTGATATTATAACATTGCTTATAGATGGGAACATTGAAACATTGATCATTGAATTTAGCATTTAATTTTCAATATTGATGTGGTCATCGAAACCTTGGATTCGAAAGGACTTTGGATACAATTTGTATGCCATAGAATTCATGAGCTCAGTGTATGAGTGGACTACAGTCATAGGGCTACGACCTATATTAATTTGGCGAGGCAGAGGGATGTTGTGGTATTGGTCATTGGTGAGGCGAAGGGATTAGACCATTTATTGATTTGGTGAGGCATAGGAATTCGCGTATCCATTATCTTGATTCGATCCAAGGCTTGATAAAGAAACAAAAGAAAGTTTGATATTGAATATGAGCATTGCATTGATAATATAGATTTATTGCATTGATGTTGTTTAATTCTTGGTTTAGAATTACAAACCATTGTTTAATGTTGCTTAAGACTACCCCACTTAGACCTTGCAAGTCTAATGTATCAATTTCCATGCATTTCAGGTTAAAGAATTAACGTTGTTGAAGATCGAAGAAGTCGGAGTAGACAAGTCACTACAAGCTACAAGTAATGTATTTTGTCCCTATGAACTCCTAGGATGGTGGCAATGTAGTTGAACTAGTCACTAGAGTTCCTTTTGGCATGTTTGTGCTATGCATAGTTTGTAATATGGCTAAGGCATAAAAGTAACCTATGTGTGGTGTTTGAAAATGACCAAAATGGTATATGTGGCGCAAAAAGGTAAAAACCTAGTAAATGGACATCATTCGATAGGTTAATTCGAATAAAAACTAGCAAAATTATGTCATTACAGGTTAGGCCGTATCGATACGGGGTGATGGCATATCAGTACGGTTAGGCATAATTTGACATAAGAAACAGGGTGTATTGATATGGCATAGCGTATTGATACGAATTTTGGCTACTAGAATTTGGTTTTAAAAATGGTATCAATATGAGGCTAAGGGGTATCGATACGAAGTCAACGTGGTCAACCAGTATTGGTACAGTCTTAAACCGTATTGATACGAGCTTGTTATCTTGTTTCTGAAATTTGAAATTCAGGCATAGCGTATCGATACAGTCCTATAAGGTATCGGTACGGTGTTAGTTAATTATGTTAATAGACTAAGATTGAAGTTTTACATTGGTTATAGAATGATCACTAACTTTAGGATGGTTAAATTGAATGAGTATATGATGTCTGAATAACATGAAAATTTATAGGCTTGCTGATATTGAGTTTAATTGTACAGTGGTGTGGTCTACTGTAGTAAAGAACCTTTAATTTACTAAAATTGCAATTTAGTCCCTAAAGTTTTTAAAAGATAGAATTTGATCCTATTTTGGTAATCATCATTAAGAAATGAATAATTTGAGCTAAGACATATGTTTGGTAATGTTTAATATGTATAACAATGATTATGTGTTACCTAATTGAAATTTTATCGCACCGTTCATCGTATGATTCACCGGTAGCACTTTCCGACCCAATTCTCGATCAGGCCGGGAAAGGGTGTTACATTTGTGGTATCAGAGCTAGAGTTTAGCCGATTTTAGGACTAAACTGAAGCTTATTGCATTGTTGTTGTGTTACTTTGCCACCTAGGAGTTATATATTGTGACTTGTCAACTAATCCGATCTCTTTGTAATTTAGATATGTCTCAAACTAATGAAGCTCATATTGACGAGCTTGCCGCCGACTCCTTGAATCATGGAGAGGAGATTAGAGGAGAAGACCCTCCGAATCCTCAGAACCCTCATGTTCAGAATGTTGAGCCTGTAGCACCTACCGCTCAGGCTGAATGTTACAAAAACATGGCTGATATGTTCAAGCAGTTTATGACTGCTATGAAGGCTAAGCAAGTTGTACAACCCATCGCTCCCGTTGTCCAGCATACTCGGGATCCTATCGATAAGCTATCTTAGTATCGAGCTTATACCTTTACCGGTCAGGATGATGATAACCCTGAAATTGCCGAGTATTGGTTGGATAACACCCTCTGGATCCTGAACAAACAACTGCAGTGCTTGGACGAGCAAAAACTCGAGTGTGCCCTTGTGTTGTTGGCTGATGAGGCACTCTATTGGTAGGAGACTACTACATTGATGGTCTCCGAGGATGATGTGACATGGGAGTTCTTCCTTAAATAATTCCGTAAGAAGTACGCCAGTGAATTCTATCTTGCTGAAAGGCGAAGTATCTTTCTCCACCTCAAGCAAGGTGGATGGCCGATCGAGTAGTACATCCATGACTTCTATAAGTACTATAGATACGGTGCTGAATATATCAAGAAGGAGGAAGAGAAGTGCCGAATGTTCATTACAGGGCTCAATGATGAATTACGCCCTATGTTCACTACATTGAGCATTGTTGATTTCCAAGACTTGGTGAATCAAGTCAAGGCTACTAAAGCTGCACAGAAAGCTCAACGATCTAGTGGGTATGGTAAATCGGAGAAGAGGTTCAAGGATGATTCTCGACCTCCTAAATGGAATAAGAAAGGAAAATATCAAGGCCCTAAGCAGAACATTTATCCGTAGCCCTCCCGTTCTGGAAATATTGATAGGCCGCAATCTGTGACCCCATCCTTCGCTAAGGCAACATTTATTAATAGCACCAGAGGTTTGAATCGAAGCATCCAACATCTAGTTTGCAACTACTGTCAAAACAAGCACCCAAAGGGTCAATACCGTAAGTGAACTGGAGCATGTTATTACTGTGGTGAGCAAGGTCATTTCATTCACGACTGCCCATTGAATGCAACCAAGTCTACAACTACACCGACTACAACTGCTTCTCATGCTCAATCCTTCTGAGGTAATGGATCAAGCAAGGATCTTTGGGAACTTTTGGGAGAGCAAGTGGCTCAGGGAAACCATCTAATAAGAAAGATTCCAAAGCCCCTGTCCAGATGTATCATGCGAGGAGCAGAGAAGAGGAGGACGAGCTTGATGTCATTGCAAGTAATATTGAGTTATATTCGCATCCTTTATATGCATTGACTGATCCTGGTTCTACCCACCCCTTTATAAGTACCATAATAGTCAAGAAGTATAGTATGTCTTCTGAGCCAATATCATCGAAAATCTTCGTAACCAACCCTTTAGGAGATTGTATCACCGTGAGGGTAGTATGCAAGAAATGCCCCTTAATGATCCAAGGGATTCTTTTTCTAGCCAATTTATTGGCCTTACCGATTCACGAGTTTAATGTTATCCTAGGCTTAGATTGGCTTAGTGAACATCAAGCCCGGGTAGATTGCAGTAAGAGGAAGTTGTATTTTTGGGGTCTTGGTAAGGAAAGCATTGTTTTGATGAATGCGAGAAATCATTTTTCGTGTGCTTTGACGTTAGAAGCCAAAGATGAATCTCAATCATAGAACATTGACACTGTGTGTGAATTCCCTGATGTCTTTTTTGATGAACTTCCGGGATTGCCCCCAACCCGTGAAGTGGAGTTTGGCATTGAAGTACAACCTGTGATTGCTCCAGTTTCCATTGCACCGTACCGAATGGCAGCCGTTGAATTAAAGGAGTTGAAAGCTCAAATTCAAGAATTGTTAAGTAGAGACTTTATTCAACCGAGCTCTTCGCCTTGGGGAGCACCAGTTTTTTTTTTTTGTAAAGAAGAAAGATGGTCCTATGCGATTGTGTATTGATCACCGACAATTGAACAAACTAACCATTAAGAACAAGTATTCATTGCCTAGAATAGACGACCTGTTCGATCAACTAAATGATGCCTCTGTGTTTTCCAAGATCGATTTAAGGCCAAGCTATTATCAAATGAGAGTGAAGGACTGTGACGTACCTAAAACTGTCTTCCGTACAAGATATGGACACTACGAATTCTTGGTGATTACATATCTAAGTGTCTCACGTGCCAACGTGTTAAAGGAGAACATCGTGTTCCAACAAGATTGTTGCAACCTATTGACCCACCGCAATGGAAATGGGAGAAGATCACCATGGACCCAAAAGTCCTATATTTTTACCCATTTCTCAAGACAATTGTAACCCTCTAAACCCGACCTAGTAGAAAAGACCAAATTTAGGAAGTTACAATTGAAAACTTTTCCCCTCAAGAAAACCATTTTTAAAAAATATACTTTAAATTAAAATAAAATAATCTAAATTTAATAATAAATAAAAATAAAAATATCATAATAGATGTTCGAATTATTATATAAAATCTCGGAATTAAAATAACAGTAGATGAATGCTAAAAATAATCTCAAAATATAAATAGTCTAAAATTACATCCATGACCCAAAATAATAAATAGAAACCTGATTAAACTAAAATAGTTTCGTACTAAATAATAAAACAACCAGATAAAATCTGAGATCCTCCAAGTACCAAGTTGCCTAGAGTCCAAGATATCTGTAAAAGAAAAACTATGGGAGAGTAAGCTAAAGAGCTTAGTGTGTCTCTGAAGTGCAAGAAAACCATAATTATAAAACATAGTATTATTTTCTTAAATCTTTTAAAAAAAATCATAACACAAATATCACATTCACAATGCAATGCACCCAACTACAACCACCATAAAAAGAGGTAGGTTCCTCAGAACCACTCACTACATCGTCACCATTTGAAGTGGAACTCAGCCCGAAGGGTGGAACCACTGATCCGAAGTGGAATTCAGCCCGAAGGATGAAACCATTGAACTTCCTCCATACAAATACCAACTCATGCTCATACATACATGATGATTAAAAATCAAATTTCATAAACAAAGTTCCATAAATCCGGTATTCCATAAACATACTTCATAAAACATAGTCCATAAATCCATAAATCATATATCCGTAAATCTGGTGTTTCATAAATCATAATTAAAACACGTTTTGAAACTCGTATGCACATGATGTCAACCATACAAGCCATAATACATATAATAATCACACAAGGTGTAAAACACCAACACATAGAAAAAATATCATATAATTTATTTATAGCACCAGAAGAAAACACACCTTAAGCAAACAATAGCTCTAATGACGACAAAGGGCGGTTGCGGCTTCGATGTAAGGTGATGACACCGTCAATCCTAGAGGAATTCATAAAACATAGGGATAACTACGAGCGACAACACTTTAAAACTTATGGCTTAGGTTTATTTCTGTACGTAATAATTATGATTATATATATATTTATATATATAGTTGAGCAGTGGTAGTAGTGGTAATCTAAACAAATTAGGTTTAGAATATAATAATAATAATAATAATAATAATAATAATAATAATAATAATAATAATAATAATAATAATAATAATAATAATAATAATAATAATAATAATAATAATAATAATAATAATAATAATAATAATAAAAATAAAAACAAGAATTTAAGTTGAAAAAGGAGAGCCAGTTTAACCGTGGGAAAAAGAGGAATTGGAATTCAATTTAAAAAGAAATTGCGCTAAAAAATATATTAAATAATTAAAAAACGTATGAAAGAAACCAATTGAATTGAAATTCAGATTGATAAAAGGGTTATTTACGGAGTCATCCCTTAAACTTTCAAAAAATTTCATATTAATTTCAAAGTTTAATAAAAATTCATATTTAGTCCATCATAGAAAATTAGGGTTTTAAAAATTAGGGATTTTGAAATTATGTTTCTAAATTAGGGATTTTTCGAATCTAGGGTTTACAATTTTGGCGTAATTTTTGGGGTGTTACAATAATTATCACTCAACCTACACCCATTTGAGCTGCATTATGACCCTTCATGCATTAATTTCATCATTTATGCCTTTGATCTTTATATTCTGTTTATTCTATGAAAAATGTATTGTTTGATGCATGTTTGGTGCTTTTGCAGATTTGCACGCTGCCAGGGTAGGAGATGCCATGAGGGAAATGAAGGAAAAGGAAGGATGGAGCAAAACCAGCTAGTGACAGACCCTGATTGAGCCAAGCCACAACTAATAGCTTCTACTGAGCGAAGCTGATGAAGCCTTGCGGAGCAGAACCAGTCACAGACCCATGCCGAGGCAGTAGAATGCCATGCCACGGCCGTGTACTATTCAACCTACCGAAGGGTAAAAAAGACAAAGTGGTAGTCAATTTGTAGAGTTTTAAATGCCGATTTTTTACACACTTTGCGTGGCAATCGGAGCCCAAAAGAAGAACGAAAACATGGAAGGAAGGATAAAGTTGGACTTTTGGCTAATAGTAGATAATTTATTAAATTAAAGAGATTCACCTCTTTAATAAAGTTAAGTCCAACTCCAACTTAACTTCCTCTCCAAGAAAGATTTGTGTCTACATCTTCCCTTATGAAAGGAGGCTTGTCGCCATCACCAAGGAGAGAGTCGAAGATAGATAATCAAAGAGAGATAGCTTAGGGTTTAGTTTGTGTTTTCTTTCCATTCATTATGTTCTAATTTTTCTTAGGGTTAGAATTAGTTTGTTTAGTAGTCGTGCGAAGACTATTGTACTTTGTTTAAGTTCTTAATGCAATTAAGTTAAGGTTTGCTTATTCTTGGCTTTAATCATTCTTGCATACTTATCGAGAGAGAGTTTGTGAGATTACCCATTTATTCAATATCGAGAAATTTAATTCACGAAACGATTAAGCACGATTTTCAACCCACGTGGTGTTAACTAACTCGGCCTAGAGATAGGTTAAGGGTTTTAGAGGCTAAGAGAAGCACGTGATTGGTTGAAGTTTGTCTTTGGTTTACGCCGAGAGGTATACTCATAATTCAGCCATCAATAGTGTTCCGAGCTTAGAGATAAGGAGGAGCAATTTCAGGACGCTTTGCCGAACCTCAATAGTCTATGCCTGATGCTCGCATAAAAGTGCCCCGCAATAGTGTAAGCATACACGTCTCAAGTAATATAATGATAAGTATATCAAGTATCGTCTCCACAAGGATTGAGCTAGCCTTTTGGTCTTACTTCCTCGTACTGCATAGCAATTAAAGTAAAACACAAATGAGTTGGGGTGTTTGAATAAACTAAAATACTAAAACTAAAATAATCCAGAAAATAAAGTAGAAAAGAAAATCAAGTTGAGAGAATGGGCCAGATTAGAATGCGTCGTAGCGTGGAATCCTATTGACTTGTCTTTGTTCTTGAATCCAACAACACAAAACTACTGTGGCAGTAACCTAAGTCCTTGCCGCGGCTGCAAAGGTTGAGTCTCTACCGTTGCAATCTCTTGCTCTTGGCCAGATGTTGTTAAGGTTCGACAAAGTGTCCTTGAATGGCTCCTCCTTATCTCTAAGCTCGAAACACTATTGATGGCTGAACTATGACCATATCTCTCAGCGTAAACCAAAGACAAACATCAACCAATCACACGCTTCTATTAGCCGCTGAAACTCTTAACCTATCTCTAGGTCGAGTTAGTTAACACCACGTGGGATGAAAACATTGCTGAATCGTTTCGTGAATTCAACTCTCTCGATATTGAATAAATGGGTAATCTCACAAACTATCTCTCGATAAGTATGCAAGAATGATTAAAACCAGGAATAAACAAACCTTAACTTAATTGCATGAAGAACTTAAACTTAGTACAATAGTCTTCACACGACTACTAAACAAGCTAATCCTAACCATAAAGAAAATTTGAACATAATGAATGGAAAGAAAACACAAATTAAACCCTAAGCTCTCTCTTTAATTCTCTCTCTTCTATTCTCTCCCTTGGTGATGGCGGCAAGCCTCCTTTTATATGGGAAGGTGTAGGCACGAATCCTTCTTCGAGAGGAGGTTAAGTTGGACTTGGACATAACTTTATTAAAGAGGCGAATCTCTTTAATTTAATACATTATCTACTTTTAGCCAAAAGTCCAAGTTTATCATTCCTTCCATGTTTTCGTCCTTTTCTTGAGCTCCGACTGCCACACACAGTGTGTAGAAAAATCCGCCATTTAAAAGTCTACAAATTGACTACCGCGGCATTTAAAGGTGTACAAATATACTTTATCCTTCTCTTGAGCTTCTCTTGAGCTCCGACTACCATGCAAAGTGTGTAGAAAAATTTGACATTTAAAAATTCTCCAGGTTGAATAGTACACGACCGTGGCATGACATTCTGCTACCTCGACATTGGTCTGTGACAAGTTCTGCTGCGCAAGGCTTCAACAGCTTCCTTCAATAGAAGCTGTCAGTTGTGGCTTAGCTTAATTAGGGTCTGTCACTAGCTGGTTCTGCCTCATCCTTCCATTTCCTTCATTTCCCTCACAGCATCTCCTGCCCTGGTAGCATGAAAATCTGCAAAAGCACTAAACATGCATCATATAGTACCTTTTTCATAGAATAAATATAATATAAAGATCAAAGGAATAAATGATGAAATTAATGCATGAAGGGCCATAATGCAGCTCAAATGGGAGTAGGTTTAGTTTGTGTTTTCTTTCCATTCATTATGTTCTAATTTTTCATAGGGTTAGGATTAGTTTGTTTAGTAGTTGTGTGAAGACTATTGTACTTTGTTTAAGCTCTTAATGCAATTAAGTTAATGTTTGCTTATTCTTGGCTTTAATCATTCTTGCATACTTATCGAGAGAGAGTTTGTGAGATTACCCATTTATTCAATATCGAGAGAGTTGAATTCACGAAACGATTAAGCACGATTTTCAACCTACGTGGAGTTAACTAACTCGGCCTAGAGATAGGTTAAGGGTTTTAGCGGCTAAGAGAAGCATGTGATTGGTTGATGTTTGTCTTTGGTTTACGCTGAGAGGTATGGTCATAGTTCAGTCATCAACAATGTTTCGAGCTTAGAGATAAGGAGGAGCCATTCAAGGACACTTTGCCGAACCCTAACAGCATCTGCCCAAGAGTAAGAGATTGCCGCGTCAAAGACTCAACCTTTGCGGCCGCGATAGGGAATTAGGTTACTGCCACGACAGTTTTGTGTTCCTGCATTCAAGAACGAAGACAACTCAATAGGATTCCACGCTACGACGCATTCTAATTTGGCCCATTCTCTCAACTTGATTTTCTCTTCTACTTTATTTTTAAAGCTTATTTTAGTTTTAGTATTTTAGTTTATTCAAACACCCCAACTCATATGTGCTTAACTTTAATTGCTTTGCAGAGCGAGAAAGTAAGACCAAAAGGCTAGCTTAATCCCCATGGAGACGATACTCGGTATACTTATCATTATATTACTTGAGACGTGTACACTTGCACTATTGCGGGGCACTTTTACGCGAGTATCAAGTTTTTGGCGCCTCTACCGGATATTGGCAACTTTTGTTTTTTATTTTCTTGCACTCTTTATTTCTAGTTTATTTATTTTGTTTTGTTTTAGCACTAATAAAACTTGGTTTGTTTTGGTGCATGACAAGAGTGAACCCAAGCCGCCCATTGCGAGACTTAGATCCAGAAATAGAACGCTCTCACCTAAAGCGTAGACGAAAGATCGTAATGCAGGAACCTGAAGGTCGAGGCCGAGGTTGAGGCAACAACCAAGGTGCTCCGGTAAATAATGCCATTGGGCAACAACATGCCGATGGGTAGCAACTTGCCAATGGGCAGCAGAATATTCCAGCTCGCAATGGAGACAACCCACCATTGTACTTCGCACCAGTACGAAGCCCAACTGTCTGATACTACCTTGAAGAGGACCTGAACGAACTAAATCTTGGATTTGTTACCCCAGAAATTGAGGCCACCCACTTTGAACTAAAGCTCGTGATGTTCAACATGATCAATACCATAGGGCAATTTGGCGGCTCAGCAACTGAAGATGCCAGACAACACCTCAAATTCTTCCTCCAGATTTGCATTTCGTTTAAAATACAGGGAATACATGAGGATATTTTGAGATTATAATTGTTCCCTTATTCATTGAGGGATAGGGCAAAAACCTAGCTCAACAGTATTCCAGCAGGATAAATTGGATCTTGGAGTGATTTATGTCGTGATTTCTTAGCACATTTTAATCCTACAAATTTAACTGAAAGATTGCGTAATGAAATCACTTCTTTTCGACAGACTGACGATGAATCCATGCACAAGGCTTGGGAGCGATACAGAGATCTGTTACACAAATACCCCTTGCATGGATTCCCATTATGGATGTAGGTGACTATGTTCTATAACGCGGTCAACATGGCAACTAGGATGATGCTTGATGCCTCGGCAAACGACATACTCCTAGGTAAAGACCTAGAAGAGGCAATGGATATTCTGAACAGGACGACCAAGAACGACTATCAGTTCCCAACGGCCAGACGAGGAGGAACCCGACGCCAACCCACAGTAAATGAAATAGGGTCCTCGGACACAATTTCATCTCAAATTGCTGCCTTGACAAAGTTGGTCCTGAACATGCAATCGTAAAACAATCACCAGGAAGTCAAGGTAATGGATTTATTTTGTGAAAACTGTGGAGGTAACCATGTCTCTTTTGAATGCCCGCAGAACCCAAAGTCGACATGCTATGTTGGAAATTTCAATCGCAACAACAACATAATGTCCAACAACTATAACCTAGCCTAGAAAAAGCACCCTAACTTATCTTGGAGCAACCCCAATAATGCACTCAATCCGCAAAGTCAGAATGCTCCAGTAGCAGGATTCCAACAAAACATGCCTCGACAGAACATGCCGCCACAACAGCCAACGCAGTCTAGTTCCCTAGAAGACACTCTTCATGCTTTTATGGCTCAAACTAGTGCATATATGGCTAATACTGACAAGTTCATAAAAAACTGAAATTTTTATGGACATGAATGAGATGAGGCTGCAGAACAATGATGCAACGTTGAAATCCCTGGAAACACAAGTGGGGCAGTTTGCACAAATTCTGAGTTCCAGACTAATGGGAGAAACACATGAACAATGCAAGGCGATCAGAACTAGGAGTGGTAAGCAGCTGAAGGAACCCCAGACCGGCGACAAAGATGAAAATAAAGAGGAAGCCTCTGCTACGGTAGAACCTGTCGCGACAATACCCGATCCACTGTCCCGGCATGTGCTGACTACGCTGCCTCCGCAAAGCCAATTGATTCTACCAAGGGCAAGCAGAAAGATGTGGGAAACCCAAATCCAATGCCACAAATTAGATTACCAGGCCAAGAATGGATCAAGGACATGCGACCCCCACCACCATTCCTACAAAGGCTAAAACCGTAAAAGCAAGAGTACTAGTTCAAGAAATTCCTAGTTATCTTGAAACAGGTCCACATCAACATACCTTTAGTGGAAGCGATAGAGCAAATGACGAATTACACCAAGTTCCTCAAATACATGGTGTCAAAGCGAACAAGGATAGGGGAATTCGAGACGGTTTCCCCAACAGTGGGATGTATTGTCATGTTACAAAATCGAGCACCACCTAAACTTAAAGATCTTGGGAGCTTCACGATACCATGCGCAATCGGGAATCATTATATGGGGAAGGCATTGTGCGACTTGAGGGCAAGCATAAACTTAATGTCCAAATCTGTTTTCCAAAAGCTAGGAATAGGGAAGTCTAGACCTACCACGGTAATGCTCTAGTTGGACGACCGCTCCTATGTTCACCCAGAAGGAAAAATTGAAGACATACTGGTAAGAGTGGATAAATTTATTTTTCCTGCTGATTTTCTTGTTCTTGATTGTGAGGTAGATGAACATGCACCCATCATACTTGGACGACCATTCTTAGCCACTGTGAGGACTTTGATCGACGTAAAAAAAGGAGAGCTAACGATAAGGGTCAACAATCAACAAGTCAAGCTCAATGTACTCCAGACCCTAAAATGTGCGGATGATGAGGAAGAATGTCAAGTGATGCAAGCTACCACAGAATTCAATTTTTACATTAATGCACCCTGCCTCGGTAACGATTTTTGCCACTTCCTCGGCATGCATTCTGACGACTGTCTCAACATCCTTCTGGACAACCTTGACAAAGTTGAAGAGAGTGGCGAAGCTGACATTAAGGAAGCCCTCTGGACAACCTCTCGTCCAGGTAAGTACTTTGAACCCCTCAATTATCCTGGAGAGGAAAGAAAAAGTAAAAAACCTTCAATCTAGCAACCACCAGTTCTTGAATTAAAACCATTGCCTGATAAATTAATATATATTTATTTGGGAACCAATGATACCTTGCCCATAATCATCTCTTCTAAGTTGCAGCCAGAATAGGAACAAAGCTTGATCAAAATGTTACGGCGGCACAAGAGGGCAATAGGGTGGACCATTGCTGATTTGAAAGGAATAATCCCAGCGGTTTGCATGCACAAAATTCGGTTGGAGGAGAATCACAAACCTACCATTGATGCTCAAAGAAGGCTTAACCAATCCATGAAGGAGGTGGTAAGAAAAGAGATTATCAAATGGCTCGATGCTGTAATCATATATCCCATCTCTGACAGTATGTGGGTAAGCCTAGTATAGTGCGAACCAAAGAAAGGTGGAATAACCGTGATAACCAATGAGAACAATGAATTAATCTCAACCAAGACTGTGACCGGTTGGAGGGTTTGTATGGATTATCACAAGTTGAATAAATCAACAAAAAAGAATCACTTCCCTTTACCTTTTATTGATCAAATGCTCGATAGACTTGCTGGTAAACCATTTTACTATTTTTTGGATGGTTACTCAGATTATAACCAGATTGCCATAGCACCAGACGATCAAGCAAAGACCACCTTTACATGGCCATACGACATATATGCCTTTAGAAGAATGTCGTCCGGGCTTTGCAATGCCCCAAGAACATTCTAACAATGCATGATGGCAATCTTCTCCAACATGGTGGAGGACTTCCTGGAGATTTTCATGGATGATTTCTCGGTCTTTGGTGATGACTTTGACAATTGCCTCGGCAATTTGGAGAGGGTACTCCAACGATGTGAGGAATCTAACGTCGTTTTGAATTGGGAGAAGTGCCACTTCATGGTGGATGGGGGCATAGTACTAGGCCACAAGATCTCGTCTAAGGAAATTGAAGTTGACAAAGCTAAAATTGATGTGATCGAAAAAACTACCTCCTCTTACCACTGTCAAAGGAATCCGAAGTTTTTTAGGACATGTAGGTTTTTATCGAAGATTTATTACAAAATTTTCAAAAATTATTAAACCATTGTGCTCTTTGCTTGAACAGAATAGAACCTTTGACTTTAATGATGAATGCACTGAGGCATTCGAGACACTTAAATAGAAACTGGTGACTGCACCCATTGTCGTACCACCTGACTGGACATTACCCTTCAAGCTCATGTGCGATGCCAATGACTATGTTATTGGGGCAATACTCAGTCAAAGGCAGAACAAAGACTTCTATGTAATCTACTACGCCAGAAAATACTAAACGAGGCCCAGATCAATTATACCACCACTGAAAAGGAATTACTGGTCGTTGTCTTTGCCTTCGACAAATTCTGATCCTATATAACCAGAACCAAGGTTATTGTCCACACGGACCATTCGTCGATAAAATACTTGTACTCTAAGAAGGATGCCAAGCCGAGAATTATTCGATGGATCCTACTCTTACAAGAATTTGTCGTTAAGATAAAGGACAGAAAAGGGACAGAAAACCAGGTTGACGATCACCTGTCAAGGCTAGAACAAGGAAAAGAGGACATTACAGGTACAAACATACGAGATGCATTCCCTGATGAGCAGCTCCTGTTGGCCTCAGTAAAAGAGAAGACCACTGCCGCGACAGTGATAGACAACCTTGCCTCGGCATTTTCAGACTACATTGCCTCGGCATTGCCCTTGGCAGTAATGTCTGTTGCGACAACACCCTGGTACGCAGACCTCATGAATTATTTAGTCAGTGGTGTTTTACCTTATAACCTTAACTATAAAGGGAAAAGAGATTCCAAAATGATACGAAGAATTATTTTTGGGACGAGCCCCTTTTGATTAAACATTGTGCATCCCCAAAGAAGAACAACAAGGAGTGCTCCAACATTGTCATTCTTCATCATACGAAGGAAACTTTGGAGGAGCTCGAACCGTGGCAAAGGTACTACAGTCAGGACTTTTCTAGCCCACCCTCTACAAAGATGCCCATGACTTTTCTAAGCAATGCGACAGATGTCAACGAACTGGCAATATAAGCAATCGTAATGAGATGCCTATGCAAACAATACTTGAAGGGGAATTATTCGATGTATGGGGGATTGATTTCATGGGACCTTTCCCATCATCTTACGGTAATCTCTATATATTTTTAGCCGTTGACAATGAGTCTAAATGGGTCGAAGCCATTTCCACCCCTACAACGATTCCAAGACCTGCATAATTTTTTACATAAACACATATTCACACGGTTTGGGATACCCAGAGCAATAATCAGCGATGAGGGCAAGCACTTCGACAATAGACTAATTGCCGCAACATTGAAGAAGTTTGGTGTTACACACATGATTGCCACAACATATCACCCACAAACTAATGGGCAAGTTGAGGTCTCAAACAGAGAATTAAAGGTAATCCTCGAAAAAGTGGTTAACCCTTCACGAAAGGATTGGTCACTTCGTCTCAATGATGCATTATGAGCATACTAGACTGCATACAAGACCCCGTTAGGTATGTCTCCATTCCGACACGTGTACGAGAAAGCATGCCACTTGCCAGTTAAAGTCGAACATAAGGCATATTGAGCAATCAAGACAACAAATATGGATTGGGAAAAGGTCGTACAAAAGAGACGGCTAGACCTCAACGAAATAGAAGAATTCCGAGCCCAAGCGTATGAAAATGCGAGAATCTACAAAGAAAAGACGAAACACTGGCACGATAGTAAGCTCCCGCCGCGGCAGTTCCTGCCCGAGCATCATGTATTACTCTTTAATTCTCGCCTCAAGCTATTACCAGGAAAACTCTGATCAAGATGGTCTGGGCCGTTTACAGTTGTCAAAGTCTTCCCCCATGGAGCCGTAACGATAAAAAACAACAAAGATAGGCAAGATTTCAAAGTAAATGGGCAAAGGCTGAAGCCATACTCTGAGTTGAATATCATTAGGGATAAGGAAGAAATCATTTTAGGAGATGCATCCGCATGCCCTCCTTTAGTGCCTTGACTTTTCCTCTTTATTTTCTCATTTGTATTTTATGTTCTTATTTTATTTTCATTTTCAACATCTTTAATTTTCTTTAGGAATAAAGTTTTAGTTTATTATTTTTTAGGATGGAAAACTAGAACCAAGGAAGGGGTGGAAGTCACGGTGCCGACATCAAAGCCCACCCCACCATCACGCATCCAGCCACCCTGAGAATCCAAACGAGTCAAGCACGCGACATCCAGACTGAAGAGGCTGATCTTACAGAGCAAAAGTGACGAGGAAGATGAATCTTCTAAATCACCATTCATCTAAATTCCTCTTCTTTATGCCATTTATTTTTAATGACCTTATATTTTTGTGTGCTAAATTTGCCTATCTTATTTTATGCAGTGTAAGCATTGAGGGCAATGCTTGATTCAAGTTTGGGGGTGTAGGTTCAGTTGCCAAGGCACGATAATGCCGTAACATTTTAATATAATTGCCATGTAGTTCTATTCTTTTACTCATTTTTTAACTACATTGCCTTAACCGAATTTTGCTTATGCCTCGACAATACTCTTTATCAATTGCCTTAGTTTAATTTTAATTGAATATTCTTTCTTGGAAATAGATCTCTCTCTTCTTACCATAGTTTAGAATTGTTTAGAGCCTTTAATTTTAGGATGCTTAAGGAAGACAACTTAGGATCATACTATAAGATTAGAACTTTAAAACACCTTTGTGACTTGTATGATTTAAGGAGTTCTAGTACACTTAGGGCATAGACTTACTTAGAAAAAAATTTGGGGTAAAAAGTTAGAGCTGCCTAACATTTGCTCTAGCTTTTAGGAAGCCTTAGAGGCGTCTGAAACCGGCTCTAGGCTAATCACTAGAGGTTCCCGAAATTTGCTCTAGTAGGTTAGAATTCTTATTGTTAAAAAAAAAGAGAATTTACCCAAGTTAAGTAGGTTAATGCTTAAGTGTTTGCTTAGAATCCTTATAATCATCTTGTTCACAATGCATGCACACACTCACAAATCTTATATTTTGATTCCAAGGAATTTCTAAGGCATCCAAAGACTTCAGGGTAGAGCATTCTTTGCTATGGTTGGGAGAGAGAAGGAAAAGTAAGACCAAGGAGATGATTTATAAAAATTAAGGTTTGACAATTGATGGTTTGCATTGCTTGAGGACAAGAAATAGTTCGAGTTTGGGGATGCGATAAGTGCCCAAAAGTCCTATATTTTTATCCCTTTCTCACGAAAATTATCACTCAACCTACACCCATTTGAGCTGCATTATGGCCCTTCATGAATTAATTTCATCATTTATGCATTTGATCTTTATATTACGTTTATTCTATGAAAAAGGTATTGTTTGATGCATGTTTGGTGCTTTTGCAGATTTGCACGCTGCCAGGGCAGGAGATGCCGTGATGGTAATGAAGGAAAATGAAGGATGAGGTAGAACCAGCTAGTGAAAGACCCTGATTGAGCCAAGCCACAACTGACAGCTTCTATTGAGGGAAGCTGATGAAGCCTTGCGGAGTAGAACCAGTCACAGACCCATGCCGATGCAACATAATGTCATGCTGCGGTCGTGTACTATTCAACCCGCTGGAGGGAAAAATAGGCAAAGTGGTAGTTGATTTGTAGAGTTTTAAATACTGGATTTTTCTACACACTTTGCATTGCAGTTGGAGCTCAATAGAAGGGCAAAAACATGGAAGGAAGGATAAAGTTAGACTTTTGGCTAAAAGTAGATAATGTATTAAATTAAAGAGATTCACCTATTTAATAAAGTTAAGTCCAACTCCAACTTAACTTCCTCTCCAAGAAAGATTTGTGCCTACATCTTCCCTTATGAAAGGAGGCTTGTCGCCATCACCAAGGAGAGAGTCGAAGATAGATAATCAAAGAGAGATAGCTTAGGGTTTAGTTTGTGTTTTCTTTCCATTCATTATGTTCTAATTTTTCTTAGGGTTAGAATTAGTTTGTTTAGTAGTCGTGCGAAGACTATTGTACTTTGTTTAAGTTCTTAATGCAATTAAGTTAAGGTTTGCTTATTCTTGGCTTTAATCATTCTTGCATACTTATCGAGAGAGAGTTTGTGAGATTACCCATTTATTCAATATCGAGAAATTTAATTCACGAAACGATTAAGCACGATTTTCAACCCACGTGGTGTTAACTAACTCGGCCTAGAGATAGGTTAAGGGTTTTAGAGGCTAAGAGAAGCACATGATTGGTTGAAGTTTGTCTTTGGTTTACGCCGAGAGGTATACTCATAATTCAGCCATCAACAGTGTTCCGAGCTTAGAGATAAGGAGGAGCAATTTCAGGACGCTTTGCCGAACCTCAATAGTCTATGCCTGATGCTCGCATAAAAGTGCCCCGCAATAGTGTAAGCATACACGTCTCAAGTAATATAATGATAAGTATATCGAGTATCGTCTCCACAAGGATTGAGCTAGCCTTTTGGTCTTACTTCCTCGTACTGCATAGCAATTAAAGTAAAACACAAATGAGTTGGGGTGTTTGAATAAACTAAAATACTAAAACTAAAATAATCCAGAAAATAAAGTAGAAAAGAAAATCAAGTTGAGAGAATGGGCCAGATTAGAATGCATCGTAGCGTGGAATCCTATTGACTTGTCTTTGTTCTTGAATCCAACAACACAAAACTACTGTGGCAGTAACCTAAGTCCTTGCCGCGGCTGCAAAGGTTGAGTCTCTACCGTTGCAATCTCTTGCTCTTGGCCAGATGTTGTTAAGGTTCGACAAAGTGTCCTTGAATGGCTCCTCCTTATCTCTAAGCTCGAAACACTATTGATGGCTGAACTATGACCATATCTCTCAGCGTAAACCAAAGACAAACATCAACCAATCACACGCTTCTATTAGCCGCTGAAACTCTTAACCTATCTCTAGGTCGAGTTAGTTAACACCACGTGGGATGAAAACATTGCTGAATCGTTTCGTGAATTCAACTCTCTCGATATTGAATAAATGGGTAATCTCACAAACTATCTCTCGATAAGTATGCAAGAATGATTAAAACCAGGAATAAGCAAACCTTAACTTAATTGCATGAAGAACTTAAACTTAGTACAATAGTCTTCACACGACTACTAAACAAGCTAATCCTAACCATAAAGAAAATTTGAACATAATGAATGGAAAGAAAACACAAACTAAACCCTAAGCTCTCTCTTTAATTCTCTCTCTTCTATTCTCTCCCTTGGTGATGGCGGCAAGCCTCCTTTTATATGGGAAGGTGTAGGCACGAATCCTTCTTCGAGAGGAGGTTAAGTTGGACTTGGACATAACTTTATTAAAGAGGCGAATCTCTTTAATTTAATACATTATCTACTTTTAGCCAAAAGTCCAACTTTATCATTCTTTCCATGTTTTCGTCCTTTTCTTGAGCTCCGACTGCCACACACAGTGTGTAGAAAAATCCGGCATTTAAAAGTCTACAAATTGACTACCGCGGCATTTAAAGGTGTACAAATATACTTTATCCTTCTCTTGAGCTTCTCTTGAGCTCCGACTACCATGCAAAGTGTGTAGAAAAATTTGACATTTAAAAATTCGCCAGGTTGAATAGTACACGACCGTGGCATGACATTCTGCTACCTCGACATTGGTCTGTGACAAGTTCTGCTGCGCAAGGCTTCAACAGCTTCCTTCAATAGAAGCTGTCAGTTGTGGCTTAGCTTAATCAGGGTCTGTCACTAGCTGGTTCTGCCTCATCCTTCCATTTCCTTCATTTCCCTCACAGCATCTCCTGCCCTGGTAGCATGAAAATCTGCAAAAGCACTAAACATGCATCATATAGTACCTTTTTCATAGAATAAATATAATATAAAGATCAAAGGAATAAATGATGAAATTAATGCATGAAGGGCCATAATGCAGCTCAAATGGGAGTAGGTTGAGTGATAATTGCCTTGAGAAAGTGGTAAAAATATAGGACTTTGTGGCACTTATCGCACCCCCAAACTTGAACTATTGCCTGTCCTCAAGAAATGCAAACCATCAATTTCCTAACCTTAATTTTTATAAACTGTATCCTTGGTCTTAATTTTCCTTCTCTCTCTCAACCATAGCAAAGAATGCTCGACCCTTAAGTCTTTGGATTCCTTAGGAATTCCCTGGAATCAAACTATAAGATTTCTGAGTGTGTGCATGCATTGTGAACAAGATGATTATAATGATTCTAAGCAAACACTTAAGCATTAACCTACTTAACTTGGGAAAATTCTCTCTCTCTTTTTTATTAATAAGTATTCTATCCTACTAGAGCCAGTTTCGGGCACCTCTAGTGATTAGCCTAGAGCCGATTTCGGGCACCTCTAGGGCTTCCTTAAGCTAGAGCTAGTGTTAGGCACCTCTAACTTTTTACCCAAATTTTTTTTCTAAGAAAGTATATGCCCTAAGTGTACTAGAACTCCTTAAATCATACAAGTCACAAAGGTGTTTTAAAGTTCTAATCTTATAGTATGATCCTAAGTTGTCTTCCTTAAGCATCCTAAAATTAAAAGCTCTAAACAATTCTAAACTATGGAAAGAAGAGAGAGAGAGAGATCTATTGCCAATAAAGAAGATTCAATTAAAATTAAACTAAGGCAATTGATAAAGAGTATTGCTGAGGCATAAGCAAAATTCGGTTAAGGCAATGCAGTTTAAAAAATTGAGTAAAAGAAGAGAACTGCATGTCAATTATATTAAAATGTCGCGACAGGGTCGTGCCTTGAAACCTAAACCTACACCCTCAAACTCGAATCAAGCATTGTCCTCAATGCTTACATTGCATACAATAAGATAGGCAAATTTAGCACACAAAAATATAAGGGCATTAAAAATAAATGGCATAAAGAAGAGGCATTCAGATGGATGGTGATTTGGAAGATTCATCTTCCTCGTCACTTTCACTCTGTAAGATCAACCTCTTCGGTCTGGATGCCGCGTGCTTGACTCATTTGAATTCTCGGGGTGGCTAGATGCGTGATGGTGGGGTGGGCTTTGTTGCCAGTACCGTGACTTCCTCATCTTTGGAGTCTGGGTAGATTTGCTCTACGGATGCTACCTTGCGTTTGAGTTCCTCAAAGACCCATCTAACAAAATGAGCGGCGTCAGACCAACTGGAGGCGGCGTGGTATGGAGATCCGGAGGGTGTGTCTAGGCAAACCTTGCGCTTGCCTTTGAGTGTTGCGGCAGAAGGAGCATCAGATGCCATGACAGTGGGTACTTGGGATGACGGGTAGTGGCGATGGCAGGGGTTTCTTCTTCTCGGTGCTCAGGAGCGTTAGTGGTGGTGAAGAAATCAAGGAAGGGTGGAAACTGGACCATCTGGTTTGGGAACTTCTTATGGATCGGCTGTATAATTGAGGAATGGAAGTCCCTCGTGTGCACCATGAACATTTGTTGGCATTTGTCCATTTTCTCCAACTTCTGCAGAATTTGCTGAAGGTCTGCTGCGGCTGGGGCGTGCGTCTGGGGCGTCTCAGGAATAGTTGCAAAGGCTGCTGCCCCGACAATGCCTTGCATTGGAGTGGCCCGGATAGGATCGGCTTCGGTGATATTCATCAGTCTGTGGTAGGCCTTCCGATCCCATCATTTTTGATGTGGCGTGAATTCATCGGCCTCATCGATGGGTACTTCCTTCTCCGTACAAAGGCCAATGATTAGAGATGGAAAGTAAAGCGATCCCTTGTCCTTTTGAGCGCATTTGTAGATTTCCCGACAGATAAGATTATCAATAATAATTTTTCGTTTATGCATAATAGAATGAATTAGAGTGAGCCTGGGCCGATCAATGGCAGTGTTGTGTGAGGTCAACATGAGGTGGTGACGAATGAATTTATTCCATAGCTTCACTTCTGGTCTAAGGCTTTGCCCTTGGACTGACCCTCGGTGTGCCTCGACCTCCAATGTCATGCCGGCATAGCAAAGCTCCTCTTTAATTCGTTGGTAATCTTTTTCTGTGAGTGCCTCCAAGACCTCCGTGTGCTCATCCCTTTCAACGTGCAGGCCATAAAATTGGCTTATGGCATCGACATCATCCCTGATTACCTTTCCTCTTACATGTACGAAGAGTGTATCATCACTGGGCATGTGGGCATAAAATTCTCATACTATGGTGATGTTGGCCCGGACAGGTTGAAGGCAGAATATTTTCCACTACTGATGACTGATCTTTTGGAACAAATAGTGGTCGATGCCGTAGTTGGGTTTGTCGGAAGCTTGGAATCCCTGTTCTCCCCACACTTGACGAGAGATGAAATATTTCTTGAACGATGTTGGACTCCCGGTGGTGTGAAACAGGTGTAATTATGTGTTGCGGTAGTGCTAGAGTTTTCTCCTCTGATTGCCATCTGAAAGTTGAGAAGAGTTGAGAGTAGAGTAAAAGGAAATAATAAGCTTTGGAGATTTCAAGGCAGTAAAAAAGAATGCTAAAGTTAAGAATAATGGAGAATAGTGGTCTTTATATAGAGTTTTGGCACATAATGCCATTGGAGCGCAATTCTCGGCCGCGACACTTCTAGCCGTTATGATCCGTTTTTTGGCTGTTGCGGTTCTTGCCCGTTAAAAACTAGTCGTTGCGACTTTTGCGGCTCATTGGGCGGCAAATGCCGTGACAGCTAACAATTTTCCCCTAGCCATTTGTTCATCTCTTCTTCCTTTCTTAATCTCTATCCTAAAAATTTTATTCCTAAAGAACTGTAGAAAATTGCAATTAACTAAAATTGAAAACTAACAACTAAAAACTGAAAAACTAAAACTAAAATAAAAAAAATTGAGATAGAAGATTAGAACACTAAAGGAGTGCATGTGGATGCATCTCCTAAAGTTTTTATTTCCTTATCCCTCATCACATGAGCTCCCTTGTGAGGTAAAAGCTGGTGTCCAGGATCTCCCGTTAATGTGCTGCGGCAGTTGTCTTGGCAGAGTCCTACGTGTTCGCTGCGGCCTTCTGTAACTTCTATGCCAGGACATGTTGGGTCTTTGTTGAGGCCTGGTTTCCTTGTGGCTTGGAGTGCTTGACATTTTTCTGAATCCTCAACATGTTTCCTTGCTTTTAGTACGTGGAGTTTCACATGCTCATTGTTGATTCGCATTGTCATCTCTCCCTTCTCAACATCGATTATTTTCCGTCTCAGAATGAATGGTGCTTTCTCATCTGCATCGCAGTCTAAAATGAGGAAATCGGTAGGGAAAATAAATTTATTCACATTTACCAATATATCCTCAATTTTTCCTTCAGGTTGCACATGGGTTCCATCAGCAAGCTGTAGCATTATAGTTATCAGTCTGGCCGTCCCAATCCCTAATATTTGGAAGACTGACTTAGGCATGATGTTTATGCTTGCCCCTAGATCACAAAGTGCCCTCTCCTCGTAATGATTCCTGATTTTGCATGGTATGAGAAAGCTTCTGGGATCCTGTAACTTAGGTGGTGCTCGGTTTTGTAGCATGGCCATGCATTCCTCTGTTACGGCCACCATCTCGAATTCCTCAATCATTTTCCTTTTTGAAACGATGTCTTTAATGAATTTAGCATAGTTTGGGATTTCCTTGATTGCCTCCACCAAAGGTAGATTAATGTGTACCTGTTTTAGGATGTCTAGGAACTTCTTAAACTGGTAATCTTGCTTTTGTTGTTTCAGCCTTTGTGGGAATGGTGGAGTTAGTACGCTGCTTCTGGGTTCTGTCACGAGTTCTGCCACAGGTTCTGCCGGCGTAACATTGTTCTTGGTTGCTGTCGCGGCCTCATTTTCTTTGGACTGTGCTGTGACAGTTGACTCCTTTGGTTTCTCATGTGCTGGTTGCTTGTTTTAAGGCCCCTCAAGTTGGATACCACTCCTGGTGGTTACAACTTTGCACTGTTCATACGATGTCCCCTTAGCGGCTTTAGTGTCGCTGGGAAAACCTCATGCTGGCCTAGTGTACTGAATCTTTGAGATCTGCCCTACTTGTGTTTACTGGGATTTCAACATTGCCTCATTGTTCTGCAGCCTCATCTCAGTTCTGTCCATCAAAATTTCAGTTTTTTTATGAACTTGTCAGCATTAGCCATATATGCACTAGTGAACTAGATTGCGTTGGCTGTTGCGGCGACATGTGTTGCTACTACGACATGTTCTGCCGAGGCTTGTTTTGTTGGAATCATGCTACTGGAGCATTCTGATTTTGTGGATTGAGTGCATTATTGGGATTGCTCCAGGAGAAGTTGGGGTGCTTTTTCCATGCTGGATTATAGTTGTTGGACATCATGTTGTTGTTGCGATTGAAATTTCCAACATAGCATGTCGACTCTGGGTTTTGCGGGCATTCAGAAGAGACATGGTTACCTCCACAGTTTTCACAAAATAAATCAATTACCTTGACTTCTTGGTGATTGTTTTGTGATTGCATGTTCAGGACCAACTTTGTCAATGTGGCAATTTGAGATGAAATTGAGTCCGAGGACCCTATTTTTTTTTATTGTGGGTTGGCGTCGGGTTCCTCCTCGTCTGGCCATTGGGAATTGATAGTCGTTCTTGGTCGTCTTGTTCAGAATATCCATTGCCTCTTTTGGCTTTTTGTCTAGGAGTATGCCGTTTGCCGAGGCATCAAGCATCATCCTAGTTTCCGTGTTGACCACATTATAGAACATAGTCACCTGTGTCTATAATGGGAATCCGTGTAAGGGGTATTTGTGTAACATCTCTCTGTATCGCTCCTATGCCTCATGCATGGATTCATCGTTAGCCTGTCGAAAAGAAGTGATTTTGTTATGCAATCTATCAGTTAAATTTGTAGGATTAAAACGTGCTAAGAAATCACGACATAAATCACTCTAGGATCCAATTGATCCAGCTGGAATACTGTTGAGCCATGTTTTTGCCCTATCCCTCAGTGAATAGAGGAACAATTTTAATCTCAAAATATCCTCATGTACTCCCTGTATTTTAAACGAATTTCAAATATAGAGGAAGGATTTGAGGTGCTACATGGAATCTTCAGTTGCTGAGCCGCCAAATTGCCCCATGATATTGATCATGTTGAACATCAGGGGCTTTAGTTCAAAGTGGGCGGCCTCAATTTCTGGGGTAACAAATCCAGGATTTAGTCCGTTTAGGTCCTCTTCAAGGTAGTCTCGGACAGTTGGGTTTCGTACTGGTGCGAAGTACAATGGTGGGTTGTCTCCATTGCCTACTGGAATATTCTGTTGCCCATCGACAAGTTGTTGTCCGTCGGTAGGTTGCTGCCCAATGACATTTTTTACCGGGGCACCTTGGTTGTTGCCCCGACCTCAGCCTCGACCTTCAGGTTCTTGCATTACGATCTTTCGTCCAAGCTTTAGGTAAGAGCGTTCGATTTCTAGATCTAAGTCTCGCATTGGGCTGCTTAGGTTCGCTCTAGTCATGCACCAAAACAAAACCAAGTTTTATTAGTGCTAAAACAAAAGAAAATAAATAAGCTAGAAATAAAGAGTGTAAGAAAATAAAAACAAAAGTTGCCAATCCTCGGAAACGACGCTAAAAACTTGATGCTCGCGTAAAAGTGCCCCTCAATAGTGCAAGTGTACACGTCTCAAGTAATATAATGATAAGTATATCGAGTATCGTCTCCATATGGATTGAGCTAGCCTTTTGGTCTTACTTTCTCGCACTGTAAAACAATTAAAGTAAAACACATATAAGTTGGGGTGTTTGAATAAACTAAAATACTAAAACTAAAATAAGCCAGAAAACTATAATGGGCCGGATAAGAATGCATCGTAGCGTGGAATCCTATTGACTTGTCTTTGTTCTTGAATGCAGCAACACAAAACTGCCGTGGCAGCAACTTAAGTCCCTGCCACAACCGCAAAGGTTGAGTCTCTGTTGTACCAATCTCGTGCTCTTGGGCATATGTTGTTATGTTTCAGTAAAGCGTCCTTGAATGGCTCCTCCTTATCTCTAAGCTCATAACATTGTTGATGGTTGAACTATGACCATACCTCGACGTAAACCAAAGACAAACATCAACCAATCACACACTTCTCTTAGCCACTGAAACTCTTAACCTATCTCTAGGCCGAGTTAGTTAACACCACGTGGGATGAAAACTGTGCTTAATCGTTTCATGAATTCAACTCTCTCGATATTGAATAAATGAGAAATCTCACAAACTCTCTCTTGATAAGTTGCCAGAATGATTAAAGCCAAGAATAAGCAAACCTTAACTTAATTGCATTGAGAACTTAAACAAAGTACAATAGTCTTCACACGACTACTAAGAAAACTAATCCTAACCCTAAGGAAAATTAGAACATAATGAATGGAAAGAAAACACAAACTAAACCCTAAACTCTCTCTCTCTTATATTCTCTCTCTTTGATTCTCTCCCTTGGTGATGGCGGCAAGCCTCCTTTTGTAGGGGAAGGTGTAGGCACAAATCCTTCTTGGAGAGGAGGTTAAGTTGGACTTGGACTTAATTTAATACATTATCTACTTTTATCCAAAAGTCCAACTTTATCTTTCCTTCCATGATTTCGACCTTCTCTTGAGCTCTGACTGTCACGCAAAGTGTGTAGAAAAATCTGGCATTTAAAACTCTACAAATCGACTACCACTTTGCTTATTTTTCCCTCTTGCAGGTTGAATAGTACACGGTCGCGGCATGGCATTCTGCTGCCTCGATATGGGTCTGTGACTGGTTCTGCTCTGCAAGGCTTCATCAGAATCCCTCAGTAGAAGCTTTCAGTTGTGGCTTGGCTCAATCAGGGTCTGTCACTAGCTAGTTCTGCCTCATCTTTCCTTTTCCTTCATTGCCCTCACGACATCTCCTGCCCTGGTAGCGTGCAAATATGCAAAAGCACCAAACATGCATCAAATATTACCTTTTTCATAGAATAAACATAATATAAAGATCAAAGGCATAAATGATGAAATTAATGCATAAAGGGCCATAATGCAGCTCAAATGGGTGTAGGTTGAGTGATAACTGCCATGAGAAAGGGGTAAAAATATAGGACTTTGGGGCACTTATTAGATTTTGTTATTGATCTACCTTTATCTCTCACAGAACATGATGGCATATGGGTCATTGTAGATCGTTTTACCAAGTCAACTCATTTCATACCGGTTAGAATAGACTATTGTCTTCCTAAATTAGATAACTTGTACATCAAAGAATTGATCCGACTCCATGGAGTACACAAGTCTATCATCTCTGATCGAGATCCTCGTTTTGCATCTCGATTTTGGAGAACCTTGCAAGGAGCTCTGGGCACCAAAGTTAATCTTAGCACAACCTTTCACCCTTAATCTGATGGCCAGTCAGAAAGGGTAATTCTTGTAATTATCAAAAGACCCTTCCATTGAACCCTAGAAAATATGTGTTGTTATTGAACTCTCCTATACAGATCTTAGAAGATATGATTCGAGCGTGCATCATCGACTTTGGTAGAACTTGGGAGAAATCCTTACCCCTTGTTGAGTTTGCATACAAAAATAGTTATCAAGCTTCAATCCAAATGGCTCCATATGAGGCATTGTATGGCAGACCATGCCGGACACCATTGTGTTGGTCTGAACTCGGTGAAGGACAAATGTTGGGCCCTAACTTACTTTGGGAAACTGAAGAACGGGTTACCATCATCCATGATCGCTTAAAAGTTTCCTTTGACCGACAGAAGGCCTATGTCGATCTCAAGAGAAGAGACATTGAGTATGAAGTCTGGGAGAATGCTTTTCTTAAAGTCTCTCCGTGGAAAAAAGTTCTAAGGTTTGGCAAAAAGGGAAAATTGAGTCCCCGATTCATTGGACCCTTTGAAGTCATTGAAAGAGTTGGCCCTATGGCATATCAATTATAGTTGCCCTCAGAACTGAGTAAAATCCATGATGTCTTCCATGTATCGATGCTCCGAAAATACCGTTCTGATCCCTCGCACATTATCGAACCTGAGTTTGTAGAAATTCAACCAAATTTGTCCTACGAGGAAGAATCGGTTCAGATTCTTGCAAGAGAAGTCAAGAGGCTTCGCAACAAATATGTATCGTTAGTTAAAGTGCTCTAGAGAAGCCACAATGTTAAAGAGGCCACGTGGGAACCTGAAGAAACTTATATCAATACGGTCTAAATATTGTATCGGCTTTAACCGCGAGGATAATTAATTGATAATGGACTCTAATTGAGTTAAATTATTTTCATTGGACCTTATCGAATAATATTGAAACTTAATCCGTGACTAAATTGGTCTGGGGTTACATCTTAGAACATTGAAGAGTTGAGGGACTAACCTTGTGATTAGCCCCTCCTCAATTAAAATTCCACTTACGTGGGATAATCTGATAACTTTCCTTCAATTGAAGGAAAGCTTTGGTATTAAAAACATAAGAAAAAGAAATAGGAAAGCTTACCGAGACATATCCAAGCAAGCACCTCAATATAACTATCATCATCTTCTTCACCTAAGCAAGCACCTCCATTAGAGCTAGCTTCAAGCTTTGTTTTTCCTTCATTTTGTTATTATTGAACCATTGCTATCGATCGGGTAAGCTATAATCTTCAATCAATCATTGAGTTTCATGGATAAAATGACCTTAAACTTGAGTTAGGGTTTGGCCATCTATGAGTAATCCCTAGATTATGATCATATCGATTTTAGTTGTTGATTTTGATATCCTTAATTTGACTACATATCGTAATATCGATTCTAACACTCTCCAATTGAATTCCTAGCTCAAGAGATCGATAAGAAGCATCCACCGAACTTACCAATGGATAGGAACAAAGGGGTCATCATCCGAGAGCCGTAAAAGCTTAAGATTATCGAGGTGAGTGTAGTCGGAGTCTCGAGAATGGGTGAGGAGCCTTCCCGAATTCATTATTGTCAATTTTAATTTAATCGCTAACATTGTCTCGAAAGATATTTCTTCGGATTGATAAACGAACCATATTGGTAAGTTTCGGTAGTTTGGTAAGAACATCAAACATGGATATTGTCATCGTGTATCGGAATTAGTATAGTAATTGCTATCGAAATGTGGTAAATGAAGCATTGGTCATTGAAATTTTCATTCAAGTCATAGACATTGATATTATAACATTGCTTATAGATGGGAAGATTGAAACATTGATCATTGAATTTGTCATTGAATTTTTAATATTAATGTGGTCATCGAAACCTTGGATTCGAAAGGACTTTGGATACAATTGGCATACCATAGAATTCATGAGCTCAGTGTACGGGTGAACTACGGTCCTATGGCTACGACTTATATTGATTTGGCGAGGCAGAGGGATGTTGTGGTATTGGTCATTGGCGAGACGGAGGGATTAGACCATTTATTGTTTTGGCGAGGCGTAGGAATTCACGTATCCATTATTTTGATTCGATCCAAGGCTTAATAAAGAAACAAAAGAAAGTTTGATATTGAATACCAGCATTGCATTGATAATATAGATTTATTGCATTGACGTTGTTTAATGTTTGGTTTAGAACTACAAACCATTGTTTAATGTTGCTTAAGACTACCTCACTTAGACCTTGCAAGTCTAATGTATCAATTTCCATGCATTTCAGGTTAAAGAATTAACGTTGTTGAAGATCGGAGAAGTCAGAGTAAACAAGTCACTACAAGTAATGTATTTTCTCCCTACGAACTCCTAGGATGGTGGCAATGAAGTTGAACTAGTTACTTGAGTCCTTTTTGTAATGTTCGTGCTATGCATAGTTTGTAATATGGCTAAGGCATAAAAGTGATCTATGTGGGTGTTTGAAAATGACCAAAATGGTATATGAGGCACAAAAAGGTAAAAACCTAGTAAATGGATTCAAATGACCCAAAATTTTTGCATGATAGTAGTTTATGGTATTGAAATGTTGTGCGTAAAGTTTCATTGCATTTGGACAACATTTGATAGGTTAGTTTTAATAAAAACCAGCAAAATTCTGTCATTACAGGTCAGGCCGTGTCGATACAGGGTGATGGCGTATCGGTACATTTAGGCATAATTTGACATAAGAAACATGGCGTATTGATATGACATAGCGTATCGATACGGATTTTGGCTACTGGAATTTGGTTGTAAAAATGGTATTGATACGAGGCTAAGGCGTATCGATACGAAGTCAACGTGGTCAACCAGTATCGCTATAGTCTTAAACCGTATCGATACGAGCTTGTTATCTTGTTTTTGAAATTTGAAATTCAGGCATAGCGTACCAATACAGTCCTATAGGGTATTGGTACAGTGTTATATAATTCTGTTAATAGACTAAGATTGAAGTTTTACATTGGTTACAAAATGATCACTAACTTTAGGATGGTTAAATTGAATGAGTAAACGAAGTCCGAATAACTTGAAAATTTACAAGCTTTCTGATATTTAGTTTAATTGTATTTGGTGTGGTCTATTGTAGTAAAGAACCTTTAATTTACTAAAATTGCAATTTAGTCCCTAAAGTTTTTAAATGATATAATTTAATCCTATTTTGGTAATCATCGTTACAAAATGAATAATTTGAGCTAAGACATATGTTTGGTAATGTTTAATATGTATAACATTGATTATGTGTTGTCTGATTGAAATTTTATCGCACCGTTCAATATGTTTAATATGTATAACATTGATTATGTGTTTGGTAATGTTTAATCATGAATTTGATTGCTTTGTGGCTGAGTTGATATTTTTGGTTGCTTGAGTGCTTGAAACCTCTAAAATAGTAAATCTTAAGTTTGATGTTAACACGACTTAAAAATGGTAGGAAACCACCTAAACGACTTCCTATAAAGTGTAAGTTCGATTTTGGGTCTTGCCTTTGGGTTTTGGGGGCTGAGAAAAGGATTCTCGAAGTCTAGAAAATAAATTCTGGGTTCAAGTACTGATACGAGTTGAATACGTATCGGTACTTGGTGTTAAATACGACTAAAATCAAGAAATTATAAAGGCGTATCGGTACACCTGAAGGGGGTATCAATACCCCCTGTTTCATCAAATTCTAGTAGCCAAAATTGGTACCGATACGCTCGGGTGCGTATCGGTACACCTGGGGTATCGGTACACGACCCCTTCCGAGTGCAAGCTAGGTATCAATACTCGTAAGTGGGGTGTCGATACCCATTAGAACGTATCGATACTCGTATGTGGGTATCGATACTCACTGGGTAATTTGCCGAAAAAATAAGATTTGAGTTTGAGGGACCTATAATTCAAGGACTAAGGCCCAATGGGTTTCTAAAGTGGTAAAATGAATAGTAGAATCGAGAAAATGAGATTTAAACATCACTTATGAGCTTAATGGGTAAAAACTTAATTAAAACCTTGGGTGACTTGTTGTGTTCTATGGCTAAGGATCCTTGGTGGATCAAATAATGAATGCATGCCATGTAAGGGCATTATTATGGTTGCGTCACCTTGTTTGATGGGGTTCCAGATATTCACGGGGATAAAGAGTGTTGCAACACCATGGTCAAGATTTCGAATGTATGAACCCAAAGCTTAGTGGGACTGAGACTCATTCGAAGGCTTGTTGAGATATTTCGAGCATGAGTGTGCGTACCCGATGCTTAGTGGTATCGGGAATCAACCAGAGTGTGTGTACCTGATGCTTAGTGGAACCAGGCCTCACTCCAGGTTTGTTAATATTATGCATATGGTTTCTATGTGAGGTTATTTACCTCATATTGTTGATATATGTTGGGGCGGCTAGTGATAACGCCACATTGATTTGATATGATTGCCATATTGTCATCTTTAACTACATGCTCTTATTTATGATTTGCATGAAGCATGGTTGAGTGGAAATGTATCCACTGAGCTTCGTTAGCTCATCATTCATAATTTTTGTTTTCGTTCGTAGGTTAGTAGGTTGGCATGCATCGTAGGAGCACCATCAGTGTATGACTTTGACATCGACTTGTCTCCGAGTATAGTACTTAGATTTATTTGGACTATGTTTTTGTAGGACCTTATGATTGTATTGTAACTCCTATTTTGGATTTAAAATTATAAGTCAAATGCTTGAACTATGTAATTTTAAATGGAGCTCATCATGTAACATTTTAACTATATTTCTATTTTGAAATGTTTCAAACTTAATGGATTTATTAAATGAATGTGATTTGGGCTAAGTCTAGTTGCGTTATTGTATGGTTTTGGGTTGGGCTTGAGGCCCAAATACGACATTCGGGTCAACGATGTTACATATAGTGGTATCAGAGCCTAGATCTAGCTGGTTCTAGAAAGCCCCGATGTTGTCTAGAGAGTGTTTTATAGGTGTCTAATGAATACGTTGCCTATAAGTCTAATTCGTACTTGTTTAAACTAAATATTCGATGGTGTAACCTTATTTGTTTGCTTGTGCAGAAAGAAATCATGCCAGGGAGGGCGCGAGAGCAAGATGAGAGATGGGGCTCTCGGGAAAGGAGCTACAATGAGGATTACAACCTCGGTGCGGAGGAGATGTTGGAGGATGATAGGGGTCGAGGGGCCAATTATTTATCTCATTTGCACCAGGCCCTTCACCGGATTGTGAGGGTCATACCTAGGCCTTCGGCTACTCCTCACGAGGCACCTAGTAAGAGAGTGCATTGCCATGGTGCTACAAAATTTCTTGGGTCGGGACAAGAAAACCCAATTAAGGTCGATCAGTGGTTGAGGGACACCCGTTGGATCATGCGTTAGATGAGGTTGAGATCTGAGGACAAGTTGACATGTGTTCTTTCCATGTTGAAGGAGAATTCTTGAGAATGGTGGGAGACCGTAGAATTAGGTTGGTATGCTAACCAACCTACATAGGACGACTTCTTGGATGAGTTCGAGAACAAGTATGTGGGAGAGGCCCACGTTGATAGTTTGATGGATCAGTTCAACCATTTGGTCCAAGAGAACCGATTAGTCTTTGAATATGAACAAGAATCCTATTGTTAAGTAGGTATGCCCCTTAGTTGGATGTTACCAAGAAGATGAGGTGCAAATGGTTTTTGAAGAGTTTAAGGAAGAAAATTCAGACTTATTTAACCGCTTCCCCACCAAAAGTGTTTTCAGAGTTGAGTGCTAGTACTAAGTCTCTTGAGCAAGTGCAAGGTTTGACCTATGGCCCGTCTGGTGGGCAAGGGGGCTCGAGTAGGAGAACTTCTAAGTTCTTCAACAACTCGCAGTCTTACTTTATGAGGAATATGAATCGTTGGAACCAAGGTAGAGAAGCTTTGAACTAGAATTCGAGATCAGACTGTAGGTCGGAATCAACTAGCCGTAGGAGGCCTTCATCTTCGTCTATGATGAGCTTAGAGGGATCACAAAAGAACACACCATTTTGTGATTAGTGTGGGTGTAAGCATAGGGCGAGTATTTTAGGAGGAAAGGTAAGTTGAGTCCGAGATTCATTGGTCCTTATGAGATAAATGAACGAGTTGGTCACGTTGCTTATAGATTGAGATTGCCATCCGAATTAGAGAAGATTCATGATTTATTCCAAGTTTCGATGCTTCGTAGGTATAGATCAAATCCGTCACTTATTATGCATGTTGAAGAAATTAAATTAAATCCGTATTTGACTTATGAAGAAGAACCAGTTGAGATCTTAGCTTCGGACAACTAAGTGCTGCATGGTAGAACCATTGAGTTGGTCAAAGTTAAGTGGCAACAACGAGGTGTGGAACAAGCCACTTGGGAGAGAAAGGATGACATGAGAGAGCAATTTCTGTATCTCTTTTCGCCAGGTAAATTTCGAGGATGAAATTTCTTAAATGGGGAGAGTTGTAACTGTAACCCCCTAAACCTTACCCGAGGGTTATGGTCCAAATCTAGGAAGTCAGGTTGAAAACGTGTCCCTCAAGTAATTAATTATTAGGTTTCCGAAAATTAATACTCAAAATATTAATTTAAAACGATGTCGTTTAACATTGAAATTCATATTTTGAAAACGCAGTCGCATAGATACAATAACCCAAAACAAAGTAGCAAAATATCAAATTAAAATTCTCATGTATGCTAAATAGTTTTAAAATCCCAACTAAAAATAATCGAGTTTACATAAAAACCCCAAATAACGAAATAACCAAAATAAAACCGAAATACAACTGAAAACTAAGAATATTCATACAAAAACAATAATAAATCTGAAATCACATATATGCATGGCACGATGCACCTAATTCTATGTCATGTACCCATCTACATCACCGTCTGAAGAGTAAGGTTCCCCTGAACCACTCTCTACATCGTCACCATCCGAAGTGGAACTCAGCCCGAAGGGTGGAACCACTGATCCGAAGTGGAATTCAGCCCGAAGGATGAAACCACTGCACTTCTGCCTTACATTTTCCCACCCGAACAATATGACATGAATGTTCCGATTCCAATCCGAATGCAACATTATAGTCTGAAAATGCATAAGCATTTAGTCCGATAATTATTATTCAGATTCTGATATATGATGCTTAACAGAATGGCATACATCATATCACATAGCTAAGATCACAACATAATTCACAGATAGATATCATACAACAACAACACGACTAATATAGCACAAGCAGATAACACACCTCAGACAGCTAACAGCTCAACGTCGGGAGTGATGTCTCCCACGCTCTGATCTAGAAGCAGGTGGAACAGGATCGACACCTACAAAGGTTCACTAAGTCAAAATTCTCTACTACTATGCTATAATATACTAAACAGAAACTTATTTAAATTCACATACGTGCGGAACTCGAAGGTTGAGATGCAGGAGGTCGACCAGGTAGAGGAAGTGGAAGAATCTCGGTGTCAGAATCGATATTACCTGAACGCAAAAATAACTCGGTTCAGAATTCTAAATACATAATTTCCAAATTAAGCATAAAATAATTCGAATGGTCAAAAATGGTCATTCGGGTTTGAATTTAGAAAAACGGGCTGCGAATCTGGAATCGGGACGTCGAAAAACTTAGAGTTGAATTTCAACCCAAAAAGTCAACACTGACGTCATCACGGTCAACGATGACGTCATCGCTGACGTCATCATGTATCATCATTCCATCAGCAGATGATGTCACTGCTGACGTCATCCGGCTTGTCACAAAAGGTCCGGTTCGGTTCGGGTTCTTGGTTCGGTCTGGTTTAGCTCCTTGCCGGTTCGGTTCACTCCACAAAATCCCTAATTTCAGGTTGAAATCCATAATTCCAATTTATTTTTCCCAAATTAAATTAAACCAAACCCTAATTTCAATTTCCAAATCCCAAATCTAATAAGGTTCCCAAATCCACAAACCCTAACCTAATCCAACAACCTTACTAGTGGTGGCCGCCGTCCGACGCGACGGCGGCGGCCGAAACTTACTCCGATCCCGACCAAATACACAGCCGTGAACAACGATGCTTACCCAAAATAAATACGACAGCAAGGGCGGCGACGGCGAAGAAGATGAAGGGTTAAACCTCTCGAATCTCGTGCAACGACAGCGACGAAGAACACTGAGGGGCGGGTTTTGATCGCGCGGTCACGGTGAGTACACTGGTGACCTCGAAACGCTGAACGGATATTGATGGCCACTTGGTTGGATTTGAATTGAAAAAAAAAACGAAGGGTGTTTGATGATTGACGAAACAGAGAGAGAGGGAAATATGCGGCTGGGAAATTACAAAACTTGTTTTTGGGTAGGTGAAGAGACAAAAAGGGTTTTTACCCTGAGTTTTTGGATAAATTACCCATTAAGGGCTCCAACTTTAGCATGCCTTTCAGAACAGCCTCAAATGTTTAGGTTTTACTCTATTAGGTCACCAAAAACCCCAAAATTCACAATTTAGCCCCTAAAATTAATTTAGGTTTTCCGATTCAAATTCCCAAAAATTAGGGTTTCAATTTTGGGGATTTAAAATATTAGGGATTTTAATTTTAGGAGAAAATTAGGGTGTTACAGTAACGCCCCGAGTTTAGGGTCCGAAAGTTAACCGGATTTAGTTGAAGGTCCGTTCGAGTTAGATTTACCAGTTTAGACTAGTTTCGGGTGTTATTTTAAATAAATGGTTTTTGGAATTATTTAAATTATGGAAAATAGTTTTAAAACATTATATATATATATACATATATTATTTTTGGTGGAAACAATTTTGGAAAATTGTTTTTGGAGATTGGACATTTTAGTCTAGTGGCTAAAATGTAGAGTTTCAAAACTGTTTTGGTGACTAGTTTGTAAAAGAATCAAAATGTTGAATCTTTAAGGAGCTATTTAGCAAAGTCTAATTTTAGACTTTTCCCCTAAATATTTTGGATTCTAAAATGTTTTAAAATGATTTTTAAATATAATAAAAGATATTTGAAAGGTTATCATCTTTACAATAAAATTTACGTAACCTTTCTCTCCACATTTTCTTTTAAAGTGCTTTCATCCAAACAACCTTCTTTACTCAAGATTTCAAAGGTAAACTCTTGTTTACATTGATTTCTCATCATCAAACTTGTTTCTAATGATTTCTCTCTAAAACCCAATTATTTTCCTTTAGTTTTCTCAAAGTTTTCATTGGAAAAGGGGGAAATCAACCATTAGAGGTGAGCTACGTTTTTCTCCTCTAATGTAAGTTCTTTATTGAAATTCCCATATTTTTGATTCTTTTATAGTGTTTATTTAAAGATTTTATATTGGGTTTGATGGAAATGTGCTTAATCAAGCTATTTAATGTGGATTTGTGAGATTTTCGTGTGGGTTCTATTTTGTTGGGTTTGTGGATGTTATTAAATGTGTTTTTGATGTTTGGTAAAGTTGAAATGATGGTTTGATAATGTAAAACCTGAAATCAGTAGCTTATGGTTTCTTGCCTTTGGGTTGATGTTTTTAGTTGTTAATATATGTGGTTTTGATGATAATCTTGCTGGGTTTAAGCTGGAGTTTGATTAGAGTTGATTTATTGATGTTTTCTGTTGATTTCGGATATGAATCGATGGATGATTGTTGCTAGATGCCAGATTTTTTAGTTGCAGCAAGTTTTAGGGCTTGAAATCACTCTAATGCTCTGTTTTGAATTGATTAGAAGTAGGGGAAACTGATTTGGGAACTTCGGACGCGATATCGGACGATTTGAAGGCTTGAATTGGGTGTTCAACTAGCATTTGGGTATTTCTCGTGAGTGGAACTGTTTTATAAAGCCTTAACGTGGTTAAGGATAAGATTTTGGGGGTTTAGATTGAACTTGAAAGGCCAATCTAAGCTCAAGAGTAAGTTTGGTTGTTTTCGCCTTTGTTTTCGTCTAGTTTTGCCTTGATTTTGTGGATCATGTTCATGTTATGTTGTTTACATTAAATCCTACTATTTTCATGCATTTTGATCTATTTAAATGTTTTCCCATGTGATCCCATATGTTAAATGGTGATTTTAATGAGGTAAGTGTGCTTGAGTACATGCTATGCATGGAAATGTGTTATATATATGGGATGAGAAATGTTGTGCTTGTGGCCTTGTAAAACAGTGGGTAAGTATTGGCCTAGATGGGTATATTGACACTTGATGAGATTTTATTACCGGATATAATTGGTTGACCAACAGGATGAGGGTGCACTATAATGGTAAAAGTCGCGCGTGGCCTTATTGATGTTAGATTCCACTAAGGAGGAGTATAGTGATGGGATTCCACCGGAAGTTTATATTTACTAGACGAGTGAGCAC
This sequence comes from Hibiscus tridactylites, assembly GCA_958450335.1. NCBI lineage: Eukaryota > Viridiplantae > Streptophyta > Magnoliopsida > Malvales > Malvaceae > Hibiscus > Hibiscus tridactylites. The sequence goes on along the minus strand of OY288272.1, from coordinate 49,917,889 downwards.
GGTGATGGGCATTGCATTGGAAGTTGTCTAGTGGTCTTGAGCATGGTGATGGGCATTCCATCGGGAATTTAACCGCATATCCGAGTAAAAGTGCTAAAGATGTCAGTATACTCATGATATTTAATTTGCTCATTATGCTTATATTGTGTTGTTGATGTTATGAATCAATTGAATTTTAAATGATTCATGTGGTTATGGAAATTGATTATTATGCCTTGATTTGTGTTTTAAGCATGAGTTTGAAATGAGCATGATATGTTGGGATTTTTGCTTTGGTGAAATGATTTGAGAAATGACTTTGTTTTCAAAAGCAAGCAAAATGGTTTAAAAACTGCATTGTTGTTGTTGTTGTATTTTTTTAGCACCGCTCGCTAAGCATTCTTGCTTATGCTCTTTCTTTTCCAAAATGCAGATCCATAGGTCATTCGGAGCAACAAAAAAAGCAAAGGAGGTGTCCAAGAGTTTATCTTTCACTCAAATATGGTTTTGGCATCAAATAATAGTCTATTAGCAATGGGATATGACCTTTATGCCTTTGGGAGGTTTTGTTTTGAGACTCCATGTGTTGAAACATGTTTGAGATGTCGTTTTAGTCTTGTTAATGACCATTGTATGTTAGTTTATGGTTTGATTTTAAGTTTTTCCGTTTATGTGAATGCTTTCTTATGTTGAATGCTTAAAGTTTTCCATATGTGATCTAATGCTTTTTGGATGGTTGTGCTGGGACCCTTCGCCTATAGATTGCTTGCTTATGATGTTATGATGTTGTTTGAAATGTTTTTGAGTAACCAAATATGCTGCAACGAGTCTTTTTCGGGTATGTGTTTCAAAACACCTGCTACCGTTTCGATACATTATGCATATTTGGCCTAAATGTTTTGAAACGCACAAGGGTCGTTCTGAGACCCCAAGGCCATTTTCAGGCCTTTATCGAAACACAGGGTCATTTGGATACGCCTCTGTACTATCTGAGGCAGGGGAATCGTTCCATGTATGTTGGTCTTGAAACAGGTGAGACCTATTTCGGTACGTTTTGCTACTGGAAGTGGTAGTTCCGAAACGGGTGTCTGTTTTGTTAGTTATGAAATGTTTTCAAGTTTTGTTTCTTTGCATTTTAGTCTCTAATCACTGTAAAGGCCAAGTGGACCTCGAATCGATGTCCGATTGAGGCGAGGTTATAACCGTTGCTTGCATAAATATATAGGCTAATAATGAAGCCTTTAGAAAAGATAAAAGAAATTAATTAAGGGTCGCGAATCGAAGGGAAAACTTAGTGGGTTTTTCTTCGGTTTTCCCCGTATAGCTCACTTGGTTCTGTCTTGCGACTAGACAGGGCTAAGGGGATTACAGTTTTAGTCCCAAAACTTATACATTCTATTAATTTGGTTTTAATTAAAAATAATTCAATAAATTTAAACTTTCATATTTAAAAATTTCAACATTGCACCCTTTGACCACTTGCCACACTCCATTCTAAAGTCCCTTAGCTCGATAATCGACAAATGCAATAGCTTGGCAACATAGTCACTTCACTACTAGACAACTGACAAACTAAGGGAACATACCCATTATGATCTTAATATCACCTGATAGTAGACATAGTCAGTTCATAGGTCTGTAAATGAACTGAACGAACGCGAACGAGAGTATGTTCATGTTCGTTCTTTTAATTTTAACCGAGCAAACGAATGAACATGAATAACTAAACAACATCATTTTTTGTTCGTGTTCGTTCGTTAAAGAATGTAGTTTGTTCATGTTCGTTTATTAAAATGATAAACGAACGTAAACGAACACAAACGAACATTGAATATTGTTTGTTCATAAATGGCATATCCCCAGCTTCCGCGCGGCAAACTCCAATTGTGCTAGACCGTCGATATCTGGTGTTGAGCACAGCCATTCTCCCCTGAGTTTCACGAACATTGAATATTGTTTATTAAAATGATAATTCAAATGATGTTGAGGTGCTAGAGTGCAGACCCACAAAAGTGCGAAGAAAACGTTTGATCTTACCTTCCTACGAATGAGTACATTGATACTAAAGAAGCAGCACAGTTCAAGGATGACACAACATCTGGCATGTCAAGATGTCTTCCAAGTGAAAATGGGAAGACTGGTTGCTTAGGTGATATTTCAAGATCTGATACATGTTTGAGGGGCAAAAAAAGTTTGGCCGACTTAAATGAGCCTATTTAGATTGAAGAAACCAATGGTTCTGCATATTCTGACTGCCATGACTTAAATCATGGAGGCCGTGAATCGTGTGCAAAACCAAAGCAAGAGTTTATTGGTTTGTCAAAAGAAATTTCTGTCAATTCTCATCGCCAAAGTGATAATTGGTCCATAAATAATGTACATGTTGAAAGCAATGGAAATGCTAGATGATTCTTTTCCCATGTACTTGAAGCAGGTCCATAAATAATATTTCCATCAATTCTTTTCTTTTTGGTACCAAATGGGAAAAAGTGATTTAGAACTAAATTGATTGTATGTGTAAATATGGAAGCTATATGTGTAATTATATTAATTTTCGTTAACTGTCACATCATCATTTTCGTTAAAATTGACGACCAACAGCTTAATTAGGTCCACTTTAAAAGTTCAATGGTGTCGGTTTATTTATTTTAGTTGGGAGGTCACACATGTAGTTTACCCTTTTTAATATTTGTTTTAAGTTTTTTAAATATAATACTTTTGTCATGAAAAACAATAGATATAAATGGACATATGTGAATAAATATAAATGAACATAAATGAACGGATTATCGAACGATCACGAACGTAAATGAACAAATGAGCCATTTGTTCGTGTTCATTAATTTAATGAAACGAAAAAAATTCTTGTTCATGTTCGTTCGTTTAATAAATAAAAGAGCATAAATGAACTTCTTGCCAAACAGTTCACAAAAAGTTCATTGAATGTTCGGTTCGATTACAGCCCTACACTTCACTGGTGGAATTTTTAAATATGAAGGATTAAATTTATTAAATTATTTTGAATTAGGACCAAGTAAATAAAATGCATATGTTTTGAGGATTAAAATTATTATTATACCAAGTCATATGTTTCACTTTAAATGGCAGAATAACCTGATTATCACAAAATTTTAATTGAATGATTAAATTGTCACTCTTAGAAGAACATTGAAATGATTATTATCGAACTTGTAATTGAGTGACTAAATTATTAGTTTTAAAAGAAAAATAACTTTTCTGTTACTAGACCGATAATTTTCTTTTTATTTGAACAATATTACTAGACCTATAATTAAATGACCTCTCGTATATTTTACCTAAATTTGATGAAAAGAGCCCACTTTCCTTACTCTCCATACCAATCATGGCTTTTGCGCATCTGATTATCCACTTATGTCTCAAGAATGAATATGGTAAGAAACAATTTTTATAACAATATTGAACCGTGTGGGTTGATAAGGAACGAACCAGCAATACTTATTTACAATAACTTTATAATAGTTCTCATGTTCCAAAAATGTTCTTCTTTTAACTTGTATAGGGTGGTTTCTTCTGATATTTAATCTTAATTCCGTCCTTAAAAATTACAATTGCATTTGCATTTGAGACACAAGTAAATAGATGTTGTATTTTATAAATGATAGATATGGTAAATGAACCTTTATGAGAGATAAATTTGTCATTCTCTGAAAAGTGACATCCGATTTTAGTAACATGGTAAAACCTATGGAATAATTTTAGAACACTCATGGCCAGACACGATCTCCTGAAATGATGCTCACACTATAAGAAAAATCACCTTCAGTGACAACGTAAATGGTTACTAAAAATAGTAAATTTTGACACTAATGTGCATAGTGACAAATTTTTCAGGTCGTCACTAATAACTATGTTCTTATTATATTTGTGACAATTGTTCATAGAGTTGTCACAATTGTTCTTTTTTTGTGTCAATTTGTTCGATGCTAAAATTAATTGCATTTGCGATAAAACAAATGGTTACAATAACTTATCTATTGTGATGAATTTTTTGACACTAAAAAAGAATATTGTGATAGAAAAAGTCATCACAATATTTTTTTGTGTGACAAAATATTAGATACTGCAATCAATAAAAATTGTGACAATGAAAATGGTAATTGAAACCATTAAATTTGGTCACGAAAATATATTGCGACAATACTTTCAAGTCGTCACAAATAATTTCGTCACTATTTGATTAGTAACAATCTTCAGCAAAATCATCACAAGTGTTAATTTTTATTGACAATAATTTTTACACAAAAAACCTAATAGTGACATAAATTTCTAGCAGTACATTTTTTTTATCAGTGCCAAATATTTCATCACAAATGCATACTTAAATGTTGCGTAATACATTACATATATTAAGTATTATTTGTGAAAAATGTTTCATCAATAAATTAATTAATTATTGAAATCATATTTTTAAAATATTATATTTAATAATATTAAATTTATTATACAACAACAATTCCAGCTCTTAATGATGAATACTATAAATATAAAAAATCATTATTATATTCAACATAAATAATATAAAAGAATGAGAAAAGAATAAACTTTAAAATTTGAAGTGTAACCATTTGCAGATAAATAACCTTTAGCCTACTTTTATCTGAACAATGGGACTTGTTGCTAATTTACGAGTTTCCCTGAATCAAGTTAACTTAGAAAAATTTCCAAGTAGTTCCATGTCCCCTTTATATGGTTGTATAACTGTAGTATCTATTTATTTCGTTTGTATAAGAAACTTGTTTCTATCAGTATCTGAAATGTCATGGTTATTTGGTTGTATTAATTTGTCCGTCGATGTATTAATTTTGAATGGATGGATTGTTTGCCCACAGTGTGTGATTATTTATGACGTTTTTGTTCGCTTATTTGTATTTGCAAACATGATTATTTTTTTGGAATAGTTTTGTACAAATGCTTCTTCTTATGAATCGCAAATCACTTACCCACAATCGCATTTTCATAGTTATTTCTTTATTTGATAATGGTGATATATCGTTTTTCTATCAGTATGCTACTTTAAGCCACAAAGAGTTTTTGTTTTGCTTGTTCTGTCTGCCATGCTGGCTTTTCCCTGTGCACTTCTTACTGTTGTGGTGAAGTGTTTTGGCGTCTGCCCTATGGAAGATCTGGGTGTTGCTATTGGCTTCCCAATGATATTGTATTTATTAAATATTATTTTCAAATCGATAATAATAATCTTGCATCAATGGTGGATTTTTAAATTCTGAAATTTGGAATATTCGAAGATTCGATGGCGTACTCATTATTGTTACGAGTGAACAACATAGTCTCGTTCTTATAAATAATGTGTTTGGGGGTGGTTCGTATAATACCTTCTTTAATTTTTCTCGCTTGCTTTGGAAGTGACGATCGTTAAGTTGATTCCTTTATGCGCACTTCTTGAAAGTGGCGGACGCTCATACGATCCTTTATTTAATTTTGCTCGCTTGCTTTGGAAGCGACGATCCTTGAGTTGATTCCTTTATGCACGCTTCTTGGAAGTGGTGAATGCTCATACGGCCCTTTATTTAATTTTGCTTGCTTGCTTTAGAAGCAACGATCGTTGAGTTGATTCCTTTATGCACACTTCTTGAAAGTGGCGGACGCTCATACGACCCTTTATTTAATTTTTCCCGATTTTTTTGGAAGCGGCGATCGTTGAGTTGATTCCTTTATACATACTTTTTAAAAGTGGCACACACTCACATAGCCCTTTATTTAATTTTACTCGCTTGCTTTGGAAGTGGCGATCGTTGAGTTGATTCCTTTCTGCACACTTTTTGAAAGTGGCGGGCGCTTATACGACCCTTTATTTAATTTTAGAACAGAAGATGCAGTAAATATTTCACGCACATTGCTTGTATTGAATAATCTACAATGTTTCAAACATAGAATTTCTTGAGGTGTCTGGCATTCTAGGTTCTTGGAATTTCTTTTCCATTCAACTCTGCGAGCTTATACGCCCCTAATCCGATCACTTTACGAACTTGGTACGGCCCTTTTCATGTAGGAGCCATCTTTCCCCTCTTAATTGGGGGTTTGCTGGCCTCTGTGCTCCTTAACACAAGATCACTCAGCCGTAATTGCTTGTTGCTTACACGGGAATTATAGTACCTCGCGACAACTTGATTCCTTGCTTCCACCATAATCTCCTAATCATCTATGGTTTCTTCGAGCAAGTCGAGATGCATTCGTAGGGCTGTGCCATTTTTAACGGCATCATAATGTGTGGTTCTATACGTAGGGACATTTATTTCTACCGGTATGACTACTTCTGTGCTATATGTGAGATTAGGGATGGCCATTTGACCCATACCCAATGGGTTTCGACTCGACCTGATCTTTTGGATTCAGGTTTTTTTAAAGAAAATTCCGGGTTTGGGTTGGGTTCAAGTCTGATTTTTTATCTAATAAAAGTGGAATAATTTCTCTAGTTGTATTTTTACAATTAACTCCTTATTTTATCGAATAATAATGAAAATTGGTAATTTTTTATTTATGTCGGGTTGGGTTCGTGTTTTTACTCTAGTAGTCGGGTTCGAGTCGGGTTTGGATGGAGGTGTTAAATTTTTGGGTCGGGTGCGGATTGACCAAAAACCCGACCCGACCCATGGCCATCCCTATGTGAGATTGAATGGTGTTTCTCCTACTTTGGGATAATTATGGGTTTAACACATGTATCTTTACGCATGTGAGACAAATATATATAATATTGTAGTAATATTATGAGCTTTGTTAAAAGTATTTGTTACTTGTACTAGTGTGGGAGGTTGTTCGCAATGCTCATAATATTGCTGGTAGCTCTTCTACCGATGCACCCTTTGTGTCGCCAACCTTCTTCTTAAGTGCAGACACTATTTTCTTATTAACCTTCTCAACTTGGCCATTCGTCTGTGGAGATTTTACCGAACTCTGGGTTAGCACAATGTGGAAGTCTGTGCAGAATTCCTTAAACCTCCTATAGAATTGGGTCCCATTGTCCATGATTATTGTGTGAGGAATGCCTAATCTGCAGATTATGAACTTCCATAAGAATTTCTCCATTTGTTTTTTTTTTTGTGATTGTTGCTAGTGGCTTCGCCTCTATCCACTAGGTGAAATATTCCACTACGACTACCAGATACTTTCGTTGGCCTATTGCTAGAGAGAATGGGTCCAGGATGTTAATACCCCAAATTATGAATTGCCAAGGGCTAGTGATGGACTTGAGTATTGTCACTGGATGTCATGGAAATGAGGCAAATTCTTGACATGGCACACACCTGCTTACTAGTTCTTTAGCGTATCTTTGCATCGTAGGCCAGAAGAAACCTTGCATGATTGCCTTCTGTGCTAAGGAATGCGAACATGGGTGGTGTCCGCTGACCCCTTGATGGATTTCTTGTAATATGTACTTAGCCTCCTCACGTCCTAAACACCGCAATAATGGTTGTGTGAATCCTCTCTTATACAGGACATTATCATCAACTGTTTATTGGGCAACTCGTCGCATTATCTTGAGTTGTTGGGCCCTATCTTCAGGTAACACTACCGTTTTTATGTACACTACGATTGGGGTCATCCAAGTATCACTTGTATCGAGTTAACACACTTGGCTTTCCTTTGCAAAAGAATGATACTCTCGGTATTCCATTAAGAATCTGCCTCTCCTTTGAATTTCGAGCGTTGTTGCGAACCTTGCTAAAGCATTTGCTCTGACGTTATCTCCTCGTGGTATTTGTGTTATGCGGTATTGACTAAACTGTGCTAACAACCCTTCACTATGGAAAATTAGTCTCGCAAAAATTTTATTGCATATGAAATAAAATGTTCATAAACAATGTGCTAATAATACACATATTGATTGTAACCTTTCACCCTCTAATAGTATTTGAGGAGTGTTTCGTCGTAGACCTCATACTCTCCTGTCAATTGTGTAAAACCGATAAATTAATTTTGATATAACTAAAGAATTTAAGGACTAAATTGAAAATGAGAAAACGAATTTTTAAGTCCTCAAACCTCTCTATATGTTTAAGAGAAAATGCCTAAGTTAAAAACTGATTTTATCAAAACTTTTCTAAGTGTTCTTGAAGCCAAAATAGTGATTTTTGATTCACTGTTCTGGAACGGCCTTAGGCGTTTCGAAACAGTTTTGAAACTGTGAACATGTGTTTCGAAACGGGTATCGAAACGATTTCGACACTGTGAACCCTTGTTTCGAAACAGGTTTCGAAACGGCTTAAGAACATCGAGACATCGTATCGTAACGACCACAAACGTTTCGAAACGACTTTCAAGTCAGATTTAAAAAATATGACCGTTGATGTTTTTAACCGAGTTTTCACAAGTCATTAAGGCGTATCGAAACGATTTCAAGTCGTTTTGATACAGGCCTTGACAGTGGCAAAAATGTTTCGAAACGGGTTTTGAAACGACTCTTAGCGTATCGAAACAATCTTATCCGTTTCGATACGGGCTCTTTAATGCACCCCAACGACTCTTTCTATTTTGGTCTGTTTCAAAACAGGGTCGGGCGTTTCGAAACGGTTGGTTGCAGACTACATTTATGGAGGGAAGATAACATCCCCAACGGCTCTATTGATGAATGCAACAACCACAACGGCTAGAATTCAATGAGAAGGTACAAAAGGGACCTCTAAAAGCATCAGCAACAACTATTGATCCAAAAGCAAACATCCAAACATCAAATCCGAGCATTTGTACCTAAATCCCATTATTGTCTTGTAACCCCAATTGTATTTTTCATTCTTATCATTTCAACTGCGTTGAGTGCTTGTAATTGGGCTACATTGTGTATTGAGAGATACTTGTTTTAGCCAACAACTTCTTTGTTTCTATTGTGTGAGGATTGGGTCAAATTTTGGGTAGAAAATTTGACCGAAATTGTAACGGTTACATCCTTAGCCTATAAAAGGGGAAGAGAAATTAGTGGAATTGTTGAAAATCCTTAGTGAAGCTAAGGTAGTGGATGTAGAGTTCAATTGGAACTTGAACTACTCTAAAATTCCTTGTCTACCATTTTTATTTGTCAATTCCACTTCCAAAAACTTTAAAAACCCAATTCACCCCCTCTTGGTTTATATCAATCATTTGATCCACTCAACAATTGGTATCAGAGCCTACCTCTTTGAAGGATTAACAACCACAAGAGGAGTTCCTAGGAAGAGTGTGATCATCAAGAAATCAAGATATGGCATCTACCTCCAGATCTAGCATGTACGAGTCTCAATCCACTACAAAATTGCCATTCTTCAATGGTGACAACTATCCGTTTGTGAAGAACCGGATACGCCTCTTCATCAAGTCTAATGATTACTTGGTTTGGGATGTCATTGAAGATGGTCCCTACATTTTGTTGAAGAGAGATGATGATGGAAAGATTGTCCTAAAGAAGAAGATGGAGTTGAGTGAAGATGAGAGGAAGAAGATCCAAATAAATGACAAAGCTCTACACATTCTCTTTTGTTCTTTCGCTCCCGATATCTACTCCAAAGTCTCCTCCATTGAAAGTGCCAAGGAGGTGTGGGACACTCTAGAGACCACCTATGAAGGAACCAATGATGTGAAGGAGACCAAGATTGGAATTCTCAATCTTAGTTATGAGAATTTCAAGATGGAGCCCGACGAAACTGTGTCAAAGATGTTCGATCGCTTCTCAACCATCGTCAACAGTCTTAAAGGCTTTGGAGAGACTATCCCGGAAGACAAACTTGTCCAGAAGCTACTCTACTCACTTCTCGAATCATGGGATGGGAAGAGAACCGCTATCATCGAGGCCAAAAACTTGAAGACTCTAAAACTTGATGAGCTAGTGGGTTCTCTCCTTACTCATGAGATTATGAAGCAAGGAAGAGAAGAAGAAAAGAAGAAGGAAAAGAAAAGAGTGGAGAAGCTAGAGGTGGAAAAGAAGAAAAAAATGGGAGTGACTCTCAAAGCTTCATTACTTGAGGAGAGCACTTTTAGTGAGGATGATGATTTAGAAGAATTGGCTATGATAGCAAAAAGATTCTCACGCTTCATGAGGTCCAACCGAGGAAGGAAAATTCAAAGAAAGATGGACTTCAAAGGTAAAAACAAAGAAGAAGAGAGGGATCAAATCATTTGCTTCGAGTGCAATAAGTCCGTTCACATTCGTTCGGAGTGCCCTCAACTCAAGAAGAAGAAGAAGCTCAAAGCCAAGCTTGCTACTTGGAGTGATGAGGAGTCATCCGGGGATGACGAACAAGAAGTGGCCAACCTTTGCCTCATGGCACTTGAGGAGGATTCCTCCATGGTAACCTCTAACTCATCATCTTTTGATTTTACATTTAATGAATTAAGCGATGCATATGATGAGTTGCAAGAGGTTTATGATGAGTTAGTTGAGAAATACAAAGAGTCGGTCATTAGGAATAAGAAAATTATTTCGGAATTAAATGATAAAATGACTCTCTCTCTCTCAAGCTAACTTAAAATTTGAGAAAAATATTTTAGGTTTGAAAGATGAACTTAAATTTTTCCAAGATGAAAATGTAGACCTAAATAATCTTCTTTCTCAATGCAATAGTGAACACCAAAAGGTGTTAGGTGAGCTTAACAAGCTCAAAAAGTCTTTTAAATATGTTGGTAGTGTGAAGCATGAAAAAGGTGAATCATCTAAAACAAACCAACCTAGGAGAAAGACTAATAACTACAAACAAAGTAGCTTCCCTAGACATAATAGAACTAAAAAGATTAGAAGTGTATGGGTTCCTAAGGAACTTGTAAAATCTAATAATATTGTTGCTATGTCACCTTGGATTCCTAAGGGAACCAAGCTATTGGGAGCTAACACTCGTGGACCCAAAATGATTTGGGTACCAAAAACAAAAGTTTAATATCTTTGTCTGTAGGGGGAGCATTGCTACAAGGCCAAAGCACAAAGTCAAAATTCTTGGTACCTTGATAGTGGATGCTTGAAGCATATGACCGGAGACAAGAGTAGATTCATGGACTTAAAGCCAAAAAGTGGAGGAGTTGTGACATTCGGTGACAACACCAAAGGCCACATTAAAGGTATTAGCTCCATAGGTAATCACTCTACCATTCTTATTGAAAATGTCTTGTATGTCGATGGTCTTAAACATAATTTGTTGAGCATAAGCCAATTATGTGATAAAGGATTTAATGTATTATTTTATAAAAATAGGTGCAAAATTGTTGACATTAAATCTAATAATATTATGCTCATAGATCATTGCATAGGTAACATTTATATGGTGCATTTAGATGACATACATACATCCCATGCATGTTTAGTAGCTCAAAATGAAAATGATGCATGGTTATGGCATATGAAACTAGGACATGCTATCATTAGTGTTTTAGAAAAATTAGTTTCCCTTGATCTAGTTAGAGGTTTACCCAAGATTAAGTTCTCAAACGATAAAATTTGTGATGCATGCTCTAAGGGTAAACAACATAAGTCATCCTTTAAATCAATTAATGATGTTTCTGCAAGTAGGTGTTTACAACTTATCCATATGGATTTATTTGGGCCAATTAGGACTATGAGCTTGGGTGGTAAATCTTATGCATTTGTTCTTGTTGATGATTTTTCTAGATTTACTTGGGTTCTATTTTTAAGTACTAAAGATGAGGCTTTAGAAAAATTCATCACATTTTTAAAACTAACCCAAAACGATCTTGAACTTAGAATTTCTCATATTAGAAGTGATCATGGAACCGAATTTCAAAATTTAGGGTTTGAAGAGTTTTTAAATGAAAATGGTATTAGCCACAATTTTTCGGTTCCTCGAACTCCTCAACAAAATGGGGTAGTTGAGAGGGAAAATAGAACTTTACAAGAAATGGCTAGAACCATGCTTTGTGAAAACAATTTACCTAAATATTTTTGGGCGGAAGCCACAAACACCGCTTGCTACATTGTAAACCGAGTAATGATTAGGCCAATTTTAAAGAAAACACCATATGAGATTTTAAAATCTAAAAAGCCTAACATTAGCTATTTTCATCCATTTGGTTGCAAGTGTTTTGTTTTAAATAATGGAAAAGACAACTTAGGTAAATTTGATGCAAAAAGTGATGAAGCTATTTTCATAGGATGTTCTTTAACCTCTAAAGCCTATCGTGTATTTAACAAGAGAACTTTAGTAGTAGAAGAATCTATACATGTTGTATTCGATGATAACCTCCTTCCAAGGAAGGATTCTTGTGATGATGATGATGTAGGAATCATAAATGCCTTTGATGGAGGACAAACTTCAAAGGAGGATGAGACTCCATCAAAAGAAGAGGATACACAAGATCAACCTCTTGAAGCCTTGAAGGACTTGGCTCTTGAGGAAAAGGAAGTGAGCTACCCAAGGGAGTTCAACTATGTCAAATATGGCGAAATCTTGGGTGATCCATTCAAAGAGGTAACCACTAGATCTTCTCTTAAACTTATGAACCATGTTGCATTTATCTCATGCATAGAGCCTAAGAATATAAAAGAAGCATTGAAAGATGATTTTTGGATTATGGCTATGCAAGAAGAGTTAAATCAATTTGAGAGAAGTAATGTTTGCACATTAGTTGATAGGCCTAGTAATCAATCTACTATAGGAACTAAATGGGTCTTTAGGAACAAACTAGATGAGAGTGGTAACATTGTGAGAAACAAAGCTAGACTAGTAGCACAAGGTTACACTCAAGAAGAGGGAATAGATTTTGATGAAACCTATGCACCCGTAGCTAGAATGGAAGCCATTAGGATGTTGCTTGCATATGCATGTTATCATGATTTCAAGCCTTTTCAAATGGATGTTAAAAGCGCATTTTAAATGGTTTTATAAATGAGGAAGTGTATGTGGAACAACCACTGGGTTTTGAAGACTCAAAATTTCCAAATCATGTTTTCAAACTTACTAAAGCTCTTTATGGTTTAAAACAAGCTCCTAGAGCTTGGTATGAAAGACTTTCAAACTTTTTAATTGAAAAAGGTTTTGAAAAAGGTAAGGTGAACGCTACACTTTTCATAAAAAGGTATAAGAATGACATCTTAGTAGTACAAATTTATGTTGATAATATTATTTTTTGTTCTACTAACGAATGTCATTGCAAAGAGTTTGCTAAGCTAATGCAAGGTAAATTCGAGATGAGCATGATGGGGGAGCTCTCATTCTTTTTGGGACTCCAAATCAAGCAAAGAAAAGATGGCACCTTCATCAATCAAGCAAAGTACACCAAGGATATGCTCAAGAAGTTTGGCTTGGAGAATGCAAAGCCTCAAGCCACACCTATGAGCTCATCTACAAAGCTTGACAAAGATGAAGGAGGTAAGTGTGTTGACTCTAAGATTTACCGTTCTATGATTGGATCATTGCGTTACCTTACCACAAGTAGAATGGATATCTTGTTTAGTGTTTGCTTGTGTGATAGGTTTCAAGCTAGTCCTAGAGAGTCTCACCTTATAGCCGTTAAGAGAATCTTTAGGTACCTTAGAGATACCACTTTTTTAGGTCTTTGGTACCCTAGAGACTCTACCTTCAACCTTCATGCTTATTCGGATGCGGATTATGGGGGTTGTAAAATCGATAGGAAGAGTACTTCGGGAACTTGTCAATTCTTAGGTAGTATGCTCATATCTTGGTTCTCTAAGAAACAAAATAGTGTAGCCTTATCTACCACCGAAGCTGAGTACATATCCTTAGGGAGTTGTTGTGCTCAAGTCCTTTGGATGAAGCAACAACTCTTAGATTATGGTATTAAAGTTGAAAACATACCCTTTAAGTGTGATAACACTAGTGACATATGTTTGACAAAAACTCCCATCCAACACTCTAGAACCAAACATATAGAAATAAGGCATCATTTCATTAGAGATCATATCCTTAAAGAAGATGTTGTTATAGAGTATGTTAACACCTTAAACCAATTAGCGGGATCTTTACAAAGCCTTTAGATAAAGAGCGTTTTTGGTCCCCTAGGAGAGAGTTAGGTCTAACTAGCCTATCTTGACCTTTTAGGACCCCTTTTTGTGCTTAAATTGCTTGATCTCTTGAAAATGTCATGTTTATATGTTTTTACTCCTAATTTCATCCATGCTTATAGTTAGGGGGAGTATGTTTATGTTTGCATATGTTATTCATGCTCATTCATGTCATCCATGCTAATTAGGACTTCAAAAATTCATTTTTCTGTAATTTAGAAGCCTCATCTACACTTCCAGGCCCAAGTGTATCGAAACAGTTGGACCTGTTTCGATACGGGTGCCTTAAAAATCCACCTGAGAGAAGGGTGTTTCGAAACGCCTTCAAAGGGTTTCGAAACGCTTTTGTTACTGCCAAGGGGTGTATCGAAACGTGGGATTCGATACGGTCAAAGCCGTATCGAAACGGTCAACTGGACTTGAAACGTCAGTCAACCTTCGATGCCCGCGTTTCAGAACGGTCAAAACCTGTTCCGAAACGGGTTAGCGGGCAGCTTTAAAGAGGCCTTTTAATGTTAAAGTTTCACTTTAATTAAAATTCCCTCAAACCCTAAATCGTTTTTTCCCTATAAAAACCCTTTTAACCTCATTGTTTTTCACCAAATCTTAAGGGCTTTTACTCTTAAACACAAGTGTAAGCAAGCATTAACAATTTTGTGCAAGGATTTCCATCTATTCATCCAAAATCCCAATTTAAGGTATATTTTTATCTTTTTCTTTTTCCTTAAATTTGTATTCGAATCCTAGGTTAGAAAATTTTAATTTTGTATAGTTTATGTGTTTTGATACTTGGGTTTTTCAAATCTTGTGAAAATTTTTCAAAATCTTAAAATTTTTTATTCGAATATATTATTTTTGATTCATATTTTTTATTGTTTCTTTTAAATTGTTTTTTCTCTTAAATTTTTTTTGTATCTTTGTTCTTAAGATTTGTTTTTGAACCTATGTGTGATTTACCATTGGATTGAATTAAGGATTTTCATGCATACACTTCAATTTTAGTTACAAATTGCTTGCTTTATGTTTTTTTAGGATTTTTTAATGGATCCCGCTAACAAGAAACGTAAGGCACCTCAATCGAGTGAAGCGTCAAATCAAGCCGCTATCCGTCCCAACCTTACTCAACTTTTCCTTAAGAGTCTCAAAACTACCACGATGAGGGAGCGTTTCACATATGTCAAGGAGATTGTCGTTCGTCGTGAGCGTGTTGTTGACATGTCGTTTCTTGACTCCGAGCGCTTTCTCTTCCGTTATCTCCACCGTTTACAAGAATGGGGCTTCTTTGGTTTCTTGAGTATCTCGGATATTTGCTACAAGCACATGGTTCTTCTCTTCTACTCGAATGCCCAACTCTTTAACAATGAAGACAACTCCGAAGTTGTTCGCATTGAGTCTCTTATCTTGGGAAAGAAGATTTTCATTGACATACCTTACTTAGAGACTACCTTTGGTCTTAAGAACGAAGGAATCAAGAATGAGACTCATTTTGGTTCTCACACCGGTTCAGTGCTTGCCTTGGATGCTCACGATAGGTTCCTCCACTTGATGATCTCGTGGTTTATTCGCCCCTCCGAAGGTAAATTTTCTCACGTTCGTCAAGTAGATTATTTTTGGCTTGAATGTTTTCGTCGTGGAGAGCGCCCAAATCTTGTCAAGATCATGTTCGCCGAGATGGTGAATAATGTCAAGCTCCGTAAAATCGATGCGCTTAAGTCCTTCACTTATGGGGCTGTTTTAAGTTATATCTTTGGAGAGCTTCGTCTTGATTGCACCTATGACTCACCGGAACCCCGCAAGCAAAAACTTGGTGAATCTTCTCTCCGCAAGTCCGGATTTTGTTACTCAAACAATGGCCAATGGGAACGTGTTGATTGGGAAGCACCTCCACCTCAAGTTGAACCTCAACCACAAGCTCCGGTTGATAACAATGAAGCTCTCATGGGTTTTCTTACCGAGTGGTTCAACACAATAGAGGCGAACTTTGGTACTATAAATACTAGATTGCAATCCATGGAGAATCGAATCACATCCCTTGAGAAAAAACATCAATCTATGGACATGTCTTTCTCCACCTTTTATGGTCAATGGATGGATTTTCGTCGCTCTCAAGCTAAGGACGATGATGATTCCATGGATGATGACGGTGACGACGACGAGGCTTAGGATTCTCATGTCATCTCATATTAGCTATTCATATTAGGACTAAGATTGCATCTTTATTTCCTTTATGTTTTATGAACCTATGCTTTGCTTATTTTGTTTCGGATTAAGCTTTGAACTTATTGTTTAAGATTTATGTTTTGGATATTTGAATTCTATGAATTTATATTATGTTGCTTATTGCTTATTGATTATTGCTTTTGACCTTATCTATTCTCTTTGAGCCTTGTTTATTATTTTTGATCTAACAAAAAGGGGGAGATGTAATCTAAGAGCCAAAATTCGTTTTAAGTGTTTTTAAGTTTTAAAACTTGGATTTAAATCTTTTTAAAACTTTAAAACCCATCTTAAATTGAGGGGGAGTTAGAATGTATTAAAAATTTTCAAAACTCTTAAAAATTCTAACTTTGGTTTTGTTATATCAAAAAGGGGGAGATTGTGAAACCGATAAATTGATTTTGATATAACTAAAGAATTTAAGGACTAAATTGAAAATGAGAAAACGAATTTTTAAGTCCTCAAACCTCTCTATATGTTTAAGAGAAAATGCTAAGTTAAAAACTGATTTTATCAAAACTTTTCTAAGTGTTCTTGAAGCCAAAACAGTGATTTTCGAGTCACCGTTTCGGAACGGCCTTAGGCATTTCGAAACACTTTTGAAATTGTGAACATGTGTTTCGAAACGAGTATCGAAACGGTTTCGACACTGCGAACCCTTGTTTCGAAACGGGTTTTGAAACGGCTTAAGAACATCGAGACACCGTATCGAAACAACCACAAACGTTTCGAAACGGCTTTCAAGTCAGATTTAAAAAAATATGACTGTTGAAGTTTTTAACCGATTTTTCACAAGTCGTTAAGGCGTATCAAAACGATTTCAAGCCGTTTCGATACAGGCCTTGACAGTGGCAAAAATGTTTTGAAACGGGTTTCGAAATGGCTCTTAGCGTATCGAAACAATCTTATCCATTTCGATACGGGCTCTTTAATGCACCCTAACAGCTCTTTCTATTTTGGTCTGTTTCGAAACAGGGTCGGGTGTTTCGAAACGGTTGGTTGCAGACTACATTTATGGAGGGAAGATAACATCCCCAACGGCTCTATTGATGAATGCAACAACCAAAACGGCTAGAATTCAATGAGAAGGTATAAAAGGGACCTCTAAAAGCTTCAGCAACAACTATTGATCCAAAAGCAAACATCCAAACATCAAATCCAAGCATTTGTGCCTAAATCCCATTATTGTCTTGTAACCCCAATTGTATTTTTCATTCTTATCATTTCAATTGGGTTGAGTGCTTGTAATTGGGCTACATTGTGTATTGAGAGATACTTGTTTTAGCCAACAACTTCTTTGTCTCTATTGTGTGAGGATTGGGTCAAATTTTGGGTAGAAAATTTGACCGAAATTGTAACGGTTACCTCCTTTGCCTAGAAAAGGGGAAGAGCAGTTAATGGAATTGTTGAAAATCCTTAGTGAAGCTAAGGTAGTGGATGTAGAGTTAGATTGGAACTTGAACCACTCTAAAATTCCTTGTCTACCATTTTTATTTGTCAATTCCACTTCCAAAAACTTTAAAAACCCAATTCACCCCCTCTTGGTTTATATCGATCATTCGATCCACTCAACAAATTGTTTAGCTACCAATTGGGAGTTGGTAAAAATTTGAAGCGCACTCACTTTAAGTCTAACTGCTAGCTCTAGTCCTGCTACCAGAGCTTCATATTCTGTTGTGTTATTGGATAGAGCGAACACGAAGCAGAGCACATATTGACATTCTTC
This sequence comes from Hibiscus tridactylites, assembly GCA_958450335.1. Taxonomy (NCBI): domain Eukaryota; kingdom Viridiplantae; phylum Streptophyta; class Magnoliopsida; order Malvales; family Malvaceae; genus Hibiscus; species Hibiscus tridactylites. The sequence goes on along the minus strand of OY288272.1, from coordinate 49,899,974 downwards.
CTCCGTGTTGGGTGTGCTTAAAAGCACAGATGCTCCTACTCCGTTGTTAGCCACTAACCCATCAATATGCAAAGTCCACGGTTTGGTGTTTGTACTTTGCTCCTCTTCAGTCCAAGATCAAAAATCCTAGAAACTTTCGTGCCCCTACTCTGAAGGAGCATTTTTGGGGTTCAGGCGCATCTTGTACAAAAGTAGGATATCAAAGACCTCTTCTAAGTCAACTAAATGTTGCTCAAAAGAAGTACTATTGGTCAACATGTCATCTACATAAACATACATATTTCATCTTATCTAATGACGGAAAATCTTATTAACCAACCTCTAGTATGTTGCCCCAACATTCTTTAAATCGAACGACATCATTTTGTAGTAGTAGAGGCCATCCTCCGTAATGAAGGCCATTTTTTCTTTGTCTTCCTCCGCCATTGTGATCTGGTTGTATCCAGAGAAGGCGTCCATGAAGCACATGAACCTATGCCCCACAGAGGCATCCACTATATTGTCGATGGACGGTAATGGGAAACTATCTGTAACCCCCTTAGCCCGGTCTAGACGCTTATCCTGAACTACGAAGATTACACGAGGAAAACCAAAGTCAACCCGAAAGTCAACCTTGATTTACGACCATTTTTCTTTTTTATCTTATCTAGATGCTCATTATTATCCTATGTGTTCAACAAGACACTCAGAAGAAAACGACACAGAGATCAGAGTTCAATAAAGGGTTCAATTGCATACATTTTTCTTTTAGGGACTAAACCATAATTTCCATAAAATACAGGGACTTCCAAGTTTTTAAGGTTACCAGTCTTTAATTAGTCATGTAACATGCCAACCTGCCAAAATTCAACTAAAATGGATCAACCAAACTCATTCAATTAAGCATTCCAAATTCAAGGACCAAAACGTAAGAAACAGAAACTTGAAATAGTTTAAAATTCAAACCCAACGGGCAGGCGTTTCGATACGAATGGCCTTGTACCGAAACGGTCATTTTGAAACAGGGTTGACCATTTCGATACTCGGGTGCGTTCTGAGACCCGTATCGAAACACCCTCTTCTAGTAGCAAAATTGTTTCGATACGTCCCCACTCGTTCCAAAACCTCTTAGCCATTTCAGGCTTCTATTCCAAAACAGGAAAGGGTGTGTCGATACGCCTTGCCCTGCAACAACAGATTTTGTTGGTTTTTCATGTCTTTTCGTACCCGAAACATTCCCGAGACATGCCACAACATGCATACAGCTCATTTAGGTATCAAGGAACATATCTATGAAACATAAACTATAACATAGCTTCAATCATGCAACCATAGGTACTAAAGGCATGCTCCCTAATTCACCAAAGCCACAACAAGCTAAAACAACATTCAATCCAAAATCCCAACATCAAAGGCCATTTACAACTCAAGTATAACCAATCTAACATACTCAAGATAAGGGAAACATCCTCAACCATTCAAAAGAATAAATCCCTCCCATTGCCTCTTATTACACCGAAATAAAGCCACATACTTTGCAAGACCAAAAGCTTGGATTCCTCTTGCTTACTTGTTGCCTTGAAAGCCTAGTTTTCTGCATTGATGAAACAAAAGAGCGTGAGCACAAAGCTTAGTGAGGACCGCTATGCAACATTCATCAATACATTCCACACTATTGGCAAAACCATCATTTTACAACTGATGCCTTTTCATAAAACATGTCTTTACAAGAAATCAATGCACTTTATAAGCACATGCTCGTATGCATCATTTTAAAATAGAAAAGAAACCTTTGCTTATGCTTTACCAAGCATCTCATGCATTCTTGCATCATTTACAAGCATCTCATGCTTAACATTAGTCATTTACATTATATTGGCTCAAAAGTGATAATCCATAAACCATTTCAACACAAGACACAATCGGATACGCGGATTACAAGCGTTGTCCCACACGCTTCATACATACTATTGGACTACACAAGGTGGAGATCAATGGCACAATCACAACCCCTCAACACCCGTGATGGAGATTAATGGCACAATCACAACCTCTCAACATCACTCATCGGTAGTTGTATAATTCCACTAACGAGAGTACAAGACACATACACAAGACTCACACACGGGACTAAACCATCTACCGTTGTGGTCTCAACCTGAATCGTTAGGGTACTTGGATGGAGATTACGGCACAATCACAACCCCTCGACATCCAAGGTGACTTTATTCACGGTGCACCCAATCCTATAGTCGGCTAACTATATCCGATTAAAGTAACCAAAAACCATTTTCATCGCTTGCCAATATAATCATTTAACATCAATAATTCACTGTTTTCCAAACATAACCACAATGCCATTTCCACAAGCATAACATGCTTAATATCATATGCATTCAACGCATGCAAACCAAGGATCACTTACCTAGTGCATCCTTAACATAATGGCATTAAAACCCAGCATTAAACCATACTTAAACATGCTTAAAACAGTAAACAAAATCGCATTTATCTCAAGTGAATTTTTATCAAAACATAGCACATTTCCAAGAGAGAACATTCGAACCACTTACTCTTGAGCTTAGCTAAGTGTTTCAAACTTACACTAAGCTCCAAAGACCACGCCCAAAGCGTTACAAAGCATGAAATTGCATTTCCACTCACCGATACGCGAAGCCTTGCTCGCCAACATGAAAATTACCCCTCTGGAGCCTCCACAATCACCTTGTTTGCTTCCGGATCAAGATCCCCTATTTTCACAACACCAAAACAGAGATCTAAATGCATTAAAATGCATTCCAACACCAGCAACAACTCACAAACTCGTTTCTCACTCAAACTGCACCAAATTACACATCCAAAACAACCGAAAACTCAATCGATTGCTTCCTAAACCAAGCCCAGCCATCACACATCACTTCCAAACCATAACAAACATCAAAACACATCTAACAAACAACCTAGCCCAACCTTATACCTTCAGCAAGCAAGATTCCACCATTTCACCTCAAAAACTCACTTAAAACAACCAAGAAACTCAAAGATCTCAAGGATTTCGGGATCTATGTTATCAACACCTCATTTTAACATATAAATCAACTTAAAACTCAATTACAATCCACACAAAATAGAGCCTAACTCAACAAGTCCTAAAATTAAGATTTCAACCATGTTTTTACAAGATTTTGATCTCCAATCAAAACTATAATGAAAACTCAACCAAAAATAGTATTTAGAGGCCAAATATCTTGGGAATTTCAATAAAGAACTTATATTAGAGGTTGAGAACGGGATTTGCCTCCAATCCTTGCTTCCCTTAATGAATGACAAGTTTTCCTTAGCAAAATCTTGAAGGATTAGAAAAGATTTCTTGAAAATGGTTTAGAAAATGTTGAGAGAGTTTTTGGGAGAAAGAATTCTGGAAAAAGATGAGTGAATTAGTGTTTGGCTGAAAATGAGAAAGAGTTGGTAATTACGTAATTGAAAATCTCACATTAACTAACTTTATTAATTAATTAATATAAACCCAATTAAATCCATTTAATTAAAAGCCTTTTAAAACACATGCCATATTGAGGAAAGGGCAAATTGACTTAAAGCCCTCTAAAGATTCTAAGATTTTGGCTTCCACATTAAAAATCACATTTTCCCCAGTTTTGAAACTTTACAATTTGGTCACTACTCAAAATGTCCCATTTCCAAAATCCGTTTCAAAAAATTGACTTGGCCAACCTCTTAAACATATTTTTAGAGGATTTTAGCAATTTTTACCACATTTTTATCCTATCCCGATCCTTGATTTCCTTAAATCGCCTTACACAATTCGAACCGTTCTCGACCGGTCCGATCCGATGTCTAAAACATCTAGGCCCAAAACCAGGGTGTTACACTATCCTTGGGACATGCTATTTTGAGATCAGTGAAGTCTACGCACATTCTCCATTTGCCACTGGATTTCTTCACTATAACTACATTTGTCAGCCACTGTGGGTACCTAACTTCCTCAACGAAGTCTGTCGTGATCAACTTTTCTGTTTCTTGTTTGATGGCCATGACCTTTTCCTCCAAGAACTTTCTTCTATTTTGTCGAACGGGTTTCACTGTTGGGTCGACACACAAAGCGTGCTTGATAATAGTCGGGTCTATCCCTGGCATGTCTGCAGTTGACCATGCAAAACATCATCATTGTCTTGAAACAACCTTATCAATCTTCTTCTATTCTTCTTGTCCAACCCTGCTACAATTCTTGTAAACTTTCCGGGCTCATCCGGGTATATCTCCACCATCTTCATCGCCTATATAGCTCTGTTTTTCAAACTTTTTGCTCTCCCTATGGTCTAGGCTCTCGAGAGTCAGCATGGCTTTATTCAAGATGATGCGATCATGTTTCTGCTCATATTCACCATGCTTTCATTTAGTTTTACAAGCATGAAAGAAGACAGAGTTTTTACTTACCTTCATTATATTTACTACATTTATTTACCTTCATCTATCATTATGCATCTTATTTCATATTATTCATTTTGCATATTAAATAATGACCATGCATATTTTTAACTATTAAACCACATCGTTACTTTTCTATGCATTTCAGTCCCTATAATTATAAGTCTATTTCTATTAATTTCATTACTTTTACTTATGTTATCTGGTGTTTTCTTTGTAGGACACATGACCCATATGCACAAGGATTCAAGGGCAGCTCAACAATAGCTCGTGTGATTCAAAACCAGCTCAAAATAGCTTAGGAACAAGCCAAAGCAAATATAGCTTCAAATCAACTCTTAGAAACTCCAAAAGCTCGAGATAAGCTCAAGGACACTCAAGGAGAAGCTCACCTAACTAGAGGCAGCTTAGATTAGCTCAAAATAGCTCCAAAGCTTAGGTAGCCCAATTAGCTATCCATCTCAGCTCAAGCCAGCTCACTCTCAGCTCAATTAGCTCATCTCAGCTCGCCCCCTACAACCTTCAGCTCAACTATGGAAGGACATGTTCCCTCACTAAGGGACACAACGAACCAGCCTTGGAGAGAAATCAAGTTGGGTGCCAAATGGTAGAGAGAAACGCATGGAGGGAGGCACCATTCAGTCGAATGGTTATCAAACAGCCACAACACCCTTGAATCATGCTCTTTCGGCAGCCCCTTGTAATCATATAAATAAGGTCATTCGGCCACTTTTGTAACACACAATTCTCAATATATAAAATTCCTTTTAGTGAGTTTATCTCTCAAACTTGTTCTTTTAAGAACTTATTGACTTATCAAGCCTTTTGGTTCTTATAACCATTAGGTCTAAGTCCTTTTCTACCACCCTCATAGTCTTTTCACTAAGAAACAGGATTATACACTTAGTATAATTTCTTTCTTGAAAACTTTGAACATCTTTCCATTTCATTCCACCACTTTCATTTTCACCACCATCCGAATCCATCACCATTCCTAAACACTTCCATTTCTTTCTTTCATTCATTTCTTTTCTTACACCGTCCAAAACACTTCTGCACCATATTCTGTTTCACCATCCTTTCATTCCATTCTCAACAATTGATCATCCTGATCTTGCATGAACTTTTGTTGTTGTTCGTATTACTATTTTGAAAGCAACATAGATTCCTCCACGCTCTTTATCTTTTCTTACATTTCAAGAAATTGCTAGTCATTGGCCTCCGAAGGTGATGCCCCCTTGTCTGTTGTGCACCCTGGCCCACTATAAACCACAGGGGGGTTGCTCCCAAAACAATTGTTGAAAGTTCTGTTGAAACTGATGTGGCTGTTGCATGGCCACCGCCGTTAGTTGATCCGTCAAGCTACCCTCTTCCATCGTTTTTTCGTATGGGTTGTCTTGGTTATCTCCACCCATTTTAAAAACCTCAGGTTTGCTAAAGAATCTGAAGGTCATGTGCTAGTCCACGCTCACCGCACCAATTGTTGACGGTAAAAGTGAACAAAAGATAGGGACGATAGTCCGATGGTGGTTCTGGTGGTTTCAAGTGGTGGTTCTGGGTTTGAGTTCGAGTTGTCATTTCTTTGTGTGAGTAATATGAACCCTTAGAATGGAAGATCCCCCTCTCCCTATTGCATGTCTCTATTTATACTACCCGGATAGGTGTCATGACTAGGTTGTCGTGGAATGTTGATTGGATTGTCTATGACTTGATGTCCTAGGTTTGTCTTGTCAATCATAGCGATCGCGTGCATTTTCACGTGATTGTTGGATGCGATGTTATTCACAGTTACAGTTTTGCTTCGTCTGTCACGGATTGCGAGGGGCACTAGACAATTCACAGGCGATCACATGCGTTCGATCTCATGCGCTCTTACATATTTTTTTGGAAAGTTTGTGTTGTAGTCCGCAGCGATCACGTGCGTTGTCACATGATCGTCGGATATCCCTTGTGTGATACTGTTCGCAACGTGTTGTCTGGTCATGTCTGCGAGCTGTGTGGTCTTTACACGTGACGGTGGGTGTTTATAGGTACTAACAATTTCAGAAAGCTTTATTTATGATTATCAACAAAAATATATCTTTGAGATTAACTAATTGGCTAGTGGCTAAGGATGGTCATATTGTCTCATCTTGTTCGGGTTCAAATCCTGGCATGGAAAGTAATACCTCTCTATTTAATCAAAAATATATATATATATATATCTTTAAATTTTTTTTCAATATAACAATTACGAATTAGTTCATAACAACTACATTTTTATAATAAGGATAATTATTATTGTCACAAGGGTTATATTTTGATATACAAGTTGTGTAAATAAAATAATACACAACCCTTCTTTAAAATCTAAAATATAAAATCCTAAACCATAACTCCTAAATTCTATACCCTACAACCTAAACCCCTAAATCCTAAATCTAACAAGTTTGTGTAAACTAAAGTTTGCACAACTTGTGTATCAAAGTTTTTTTCTTGGTCACGAACATAAATTAATTAGTGTTATGTATTTATTTGACATTAATTTAAATATTTTTGGTGTCAAAATTTACCGTAACAAAAAAAACTTAAGTGATAAATAGTTTTATTGTCTCAACAACAAATAATAGTGACAACTTTATATGTTGTTGCCATGGTATGATTTTTTCGTCTATAAATTTTTTTGCATAAATTTATGTGTTTAACTAGTGACAAAAAATTGTACGAACAATTATAGACTTACAGTGACAATTTAATTGTGAAATTTTTTAATAATTACTAGTATTATTATCATAGTATATGAAAATTCTATACACCAATAGTGACTAAAAAATAGTATATGAAAATTCTATACATCAATAGTATCACACAAAAATTTTCAGGAAAAAAAACTTAATATTTGTAAAAAAAGCACGCATACTCACAATCAAGTTGTCCCAAAAACCTTATTTATTGTAGCGACGAAAGGAAACTAACAAGTAGATGTCATCAAATTTTTTTATATAACTATATTGACTATATAGTTTTGACACAAGTTAAAGCTGTCAAAATTATATTATTATAGAAAGGAAAATTTAATAGTGACATAGTTTTATCATCACTGAATAATAATAGTACTCTCCATTATATGTTGTCACTATTGCTCCTATTCCCACAAAAATATGTTGGCGCCAATTTGAGTAATTTATCAGTGATAAATTTATAATAACAACTTGATTTGCTCACAATAAGACACTAATAGTGACGTTTTACTAGTGACATAATTTAAAATTATAACAATTATTGTTAAAAGAGTGATCAAAGAATAATACGTCACAATTACTAATTTCATTAGTGTCACAAATAACTTATTTTTTTGTGACGAAAGTCTTCATCATCACAATCAAATGGTCACTAAAAATCTTTTATTTTTGTCGAGTCATAAATTATTTTTGATTGCACTCTCAATTTTTCAGAGCTTTACCCTTACTAATCCAGACCAACCTGCATCACACACTTGGCTTTGGCTTGAAATGTTGTTCACAAGTTAACCTGCAGTAACTTCTATTGGCATAGGCTATAGATTCATTTAAATCTGTATACAATTGCAGGGTCCGCACGGGTCTCTAATTCTGTCTGGGGATAGGATAATCTGCCCCGAACTCTCCTTATGTACTATACCAATTTCTTGTCATCTCCAGAAGGCTACTTCCACAGCACAATTTGCAATCACAAAGGCTACCACAACACAACCGTAACTCATGACATGAACTGCATAAGATGGGATAATCATCCAAAGCAGCACCCAATGACTCAAACATCAAAACATTTTGACAACATAGTTTAAAGTGGTGCCCCTTTTGCTCGTAAATTTGAAAAGGATCAACCGGTCCTCAAAAAATTCGACAAGGAACTCTTGAGGGGCCACAGCCTCCAAGCTAAGCTAAGCTGTAGGTTCGTCCTTGTGTATGATTGATGCGGTTTTCGAAAACTTTGCGAATTAGAAATGAGATAGATCGATTTTGAACGGAAGAAGTGCATCTTTCTAATCCTAGATAACATGGTTAATTAAGAATCAGATTAGTGATTGAGAATGTATACAGATTGGAAAATACTCTAGAAGCTTTATGTAGACAGTCTATTTGGGACCAAAAACGACAATGACTCATGCAGCATCCAAGCGTAACAAGGCACGCGCCTCAAAAGGAGAGTGTGGAATGGAGATCACTAAAATTTATATATTCCAATCCCATGCAAAAGTAAAGCAAACGTGTGGGGGATAAAAATCCTCTACCACTTTTCGATGCCCCTACTTATACCCAACACTACAAAATTAAATTTCAAGCTTTAACCCTAAATTCTAAATTCTAAATTCTAAATGCTAAACCTTACGCCCTAAAAGATACACCTTACCCTAAATTCCCTAAACTCTAACCATAAATTCAAACCTAAAACCCTAAACCTAACTTTGAGCGTGGGGTATAAGTAAGGGCACCGAAAAGGGGCAGAAGATTTCCATCCAACGTGTGGGGGCATGCAACTAGATTGAACCGGGAAAAAAATCATTTAGGGATATGTATTTAATATGATCGAGTAGAGTAAAAAATTTAGGTTAGTAAAAATAATAAGTCTGAATTTATAATTTAAATTTTATTTGAAAGTTGTTTGAATCGAAATTATGATATTATAATGAGTCAAATTATTTTACGTCGAATCGAGTTAAAAAATTAGATGTTTTGAGTCAGTTTTATTTGGAATTATTCAGTCGGTCGGACAAATTGTCGTCCCAAAAAGTAAATTAAAAAACAAATTTGAAAATTCCATATAATTTTCAAAACCAATTTCTTTCAATCAATAGATGGCCACTAATCTCATCTTACTGCGCAATCATTAAACTCAATGATCAGCGTAGTATAAACATAGATGCTTATACATTATGGATAAAGGTATTCCAAACCGGCTAAGGTTCATTAGGCAAACGAACAACAGTAAAACTCAACATTATTTATTAACATATTTTAAAATGTTTGAATTTATAAAATAACAATTAATTGGTATTATAGTAATATTTTTAAGGTAAATGTCAGGTTTCGAACTCACACAAGGTAAACAACAAATGAGCATCCATAACTAATAGATCAGTTAATGGATCTCAAAGTTTTTGTTTTTTCTTTAGTACCACGTTATATTTTGATACATGTGTAAAAAAATTACACAACTTTTTTATTTAAATTATATAATCTAAAATTTAAAATTCTAATCTCAAACCTTTAAATCTTAACCCCTAAATAAAATCTATAAACCCTAATTTTGACAAACATGTGTATTTTTTAATATACTAGTGTTATTATGTTTTTTTTTTCTTTTTTCACTAATCAAAAGTTTTTATTGGATTAAACCTAATTATGACGCCTCGTTAAAAACCTACCTAAACTTGTATGGAGGAAAAGAGTATGACCCTAGTCAGTAAAAGTTACAGCATATATCCTCTATTTAAATGGATACCAGACAATCACTATTCATAACAAAAAGTTATCACCACCACGCCTTGAACAATACAGTTCTTTCAATCTTTCGTTTCGCTAAATGGTCCGCCATATTATTTTGGGATCTCACAACGTACTGAAATTTCACTATTAAAATTTTCTTCAGCATCTGATCAATATCGTTCAACACATTCCACCAACGCCACGGTCTCATAACTGGGTTTGCAATCCAATTGAGAACCACCTGTGAATCTGATTCAACCAAAAGGGCCATCTGGCCTTTTAACCCAGCCTCCAAGCAAATTTTCAGCACAGTTCTGATTGCCATCAACTCCGCGAAGTCCACACCATTACTCAACATAGGGCCTGAAAAAATGGCTTTCACATCTCCATTTACGTTTCGAAGGACCCCTCCGCAACCGGCAGCTCCCTCTTTGACAACACCATCAACGCTAAATTTCATTGAGTCACTAGGTGGAGGACACCAATCTTCTTACTTTTGGTGGCTGCTACAATTCGAAATACAGTCAATCGGATTAACCCACAAATTTCCTTCACTTAGAAACAAATTCTCATTTACAGCTCTGATCCAAATGAATGCTCGCATCTTTATACAAAAAATTAAGTCTTTAATTGTCGTGTTTTTGTCATTAAACACCTTGTCATTCCTTGCTAGCCATATACTCCAAATTGCAGCTGCTACTAATATGAGCCATATTTATCTCGCGTATTTTCGCAGATCGACTTTGAAGCAAAACTCTAACAGATCATCTATAGTTCCCATGTTGTTCCATCGGAGAGACCACCACCTACTGAATTTGGACCAAAAGCAAAGAGCAAACTTGCATTCCGCAAATAAATGGTTGGATGATTCCAATCCCAGATCACACCAAGGGCACTCCTTCTTTAAGTTCTGTATCTGCACTCCTTTGTTGATTAGGAAATTCGCAGTTGGGAGCCTATTAAGCTTAAGCATCCACAAGAAGGATTTTACCTTAGGTGGTACCTTCAATTTCCAGATTCTGTCAAAACCATAGCTAGGAAGTTCAACTTGATTGCTAGCCAATAGATTAGTTAGCTTTTTGACTAAAAAAACCTTGTTCTATCGTTTAGCCAAATGATTCTATCTGGTTTGTCCTGGTTTATTGATTCACCAACTAGAAATTCTTTCAAATTCTCTAGTAGATATCTCTCTCTGTCCAGTGGCGGCATGCTAAACATAGAAAACTAGTCCAGAACCTGAAAATTACAGTCTTCAACGATCCTTACCACCGATTCTCCCTTTTTTAAGTTGAGTCTATATAGTCGAGGAAAGGTTAATCGAAAAAGAGCATCACCATACCATCAATCATCCCAAAACAAGATAGTTTTTCCATCCCCTAACTTCCATCGAAAAGATTGTTGACCCATCCATACCTTCACCTCCCCATGATAAAGGTTCTTGACAATTCCTTTTCAAACTGTTGAACCATTCTTTTGACTTGTTATGTTGCATAATCATTTTTTATCCATCTCTCCATATTTCACCTTGATAAGCTTGCTCCAAAGAGCCTCCTTCTCTAGTAAGAATCTCAAAAAGCCTTGTTTTTTCAAACCAATATTGGCAATTTTTCTACGAGTACAGAGGTAAAGTCGAAAGAACGAAATTTAATAGCACAATTTTACATGCAAAATTCAGCAATCTGCTTTTCCACCATGCTAATGTGTTTGAAAATATATCAATGATTGGATCTCATGTACTGATGAGTCTCGGATCTGAAGAACTTAAATCAAAATAACCAGGATAACTATTTTACTCTTTTATATCTTTTCTGCTCATTCCACATCTCAAATGAAATCAACAAGGCCTTTATATAGACACTAGGCACTTGTTATGTTAAAAAAACTTAAACACAATAAATTCTATTAAAAACCATAAAGACCACTAACTCCTATATCACCCTTTGGCCTTTCATCTACTAAGACTCTTGACCTTTTATTTTCCACATAACTTCTAAATTTAAGACTCACTAAAAGCAACATTTAAAGTTTATTCAACAAAACTCCCCCATAAACTTAAATGCTTCTACCATCCATCATGCCAATCATCTTCTTGCATTTGTCGAGAAGTACTTTCGGTAGCGGTTTTGTGAAGATATCCACAACTTGATCCTGACTCGCCACATGCACCAATTCCACATTTCCTTCCTTCACATGATCTCGGATAAAGTGAAAATGAACGTCGATGTGTTTGCTTCTTTCATGGTTCACTGGGTTCTTTGCCAACTCAAATGTTGATTTGTTGTCAACTTGAATCACAGTTGCACCTAGTTGCTTTAGCTCTATCTTGCTCAACAAATTTCTAAGCCATATCGCATGACATACACACCAAGATGCTGCCACATATTCAGCTTCACATGTTGAGAGCGTCACGATCGGTTGCTTCTTTGAAAGCCATGTAAATGCAGTATCTCCCATAAAGAACACATATCCCGATGTTCTTTTTCGATCGTCTATGTCTCCGCACCAATCGCTGCCGGAGTACCCAACCAATTTGTAATTTTCTACTTTCGAGTAGAACAACCCGAGTGTCATCGTTCCTTGGATGTACCGTAGGATTCGCTTCATCGCCTTCCAATGTGAATGAACCGGCTCCTCCATGAACCGACTTACAATGCCGACACTTAATGAAAGATCCGGCCTTGTGCATGTGAGATAGCGAAGGCTTCCAACCAAACTCCGGTATCTACTCGCATCGACACGTTCTCCTCCATCGAACTTCGAGAGTTTTGCACCTGGTTCCATTGGTGTTGATACCGGGTTGCAATTTGCCATCTTGTACTTCTTCAAAATTTCTTTTGCATATGTCACCTGTGATAAAAAAAATACCTATCTCTACTTGTCTAACCTCCAAACCAAGAAAGAACTTCATCAAACTCAAATCTGTCATTTCAAATTCCTGTGTCATTGTGCCCTTAAACTCTTCTATCATCTCATCATTGTTACCCATAAAAATGAGGTCATTGAGATAAAGAGCAACAAATAATATGTTACCTCCATTCTTCTTTACGTAAAGGGCATGCTCGTAGGGACATTGCTTGAACCCGTTCTCCTTGAAATATGTATCGATACGTGTATTCCATGCCCGCGGTGCTTGCTTCAACCCGTAAAGCGCCTTCTTCAATTTTAACACCTTCTTCTCTTCTCCGACTTTCATGTACCCGGGTGGTTGTTCGATGTAGACATCTTCTTCAAGCACACCATTCAAGAATGCCGACTTGACATCCATTTGAAATATCGGCCATTTAAATTGATCAGCTTGTGAAATGAGTAATCGGATTGTCTCCATTCTTGCAACAGGAGCAAACACCTCGTCATAGTTGATACTTGCCTTTTGCTTGTATCCCTTCGCAACAAGTCGCGCCTTGTACCGTTCTATCTCGCCTTGAGCATTCATCTTTTTCTTGAACACCCACTTAACACCAATAGGCTGACTTCCTTTCGGCAATTCTGTTAGCTCCCATGTGTTGTTGCGGTCAATCGCCTTAATCTCCTCATTCATGGCAGTTTGCCACTTCCTGACTCGCAAAGCCTCTTCAAAGCTGATATTTTCATTATCTGCCAAAAGACATACAAGGTGTACCTCATTTGTCGAATCATACAATTCTTGCAAACTTTGCATTTTGGGTTGTCGTGGTTCATCTTCATCATCGGTAGTTTCAGAGTTTGTTGGTATACTTGTTGGTGCAGCGACTGATGATTCTCCAACTTCGATCATAACCTTTGTCGAATTGTTCCAGTCCCACTCGCTTGCTTCGTTTACTCGCACATCACGACTCACTGTCACCTTCTTGCTTATTGGATCGAGTAGCTTGTACCCTTTTGTCTTCTCACCATACCCAATAAAAATATACCTTTTGCTTTTGTCTTCGAGCTTCGTTCTTCGTTGATCCGGTACGTGTGCATAAGCCACACTACCGAACACTTTGAGATGGGAAACTGTCGGCTTTTGTACGCTCCATGCCTCTTGTGGTGTTTGATCATCTAACTTCATATGTGGACATCGATTTTGCACATAGACTGTACATTGCACAGCTTCTGCCCAGAATTGCTTCAACATTTTCTTGCTTTTGAGCATTGATCGAACCATGTCTAGAATGGTCCGGTTCTTCCTCTCGGCCACACCGTTTTGTTGAGGAGAGTACGGTGCGGTTAGAAATCTCCTTATGCCTTGCGTCTCACAATACTCTATGAAAGTCGTCGAAGTATACTCGCCACCTCTATCGGATCGAACGGCTTTGATGTGTCTACATGTTGCCTTCTCCACCATCACTTTGAAATTTTTGAACGCCTCAAATGCCTCAGATTTTTCTTTTAGAAAAATAAACCCAAGTTTTTCGTGAGAAATCATCGATAAAGGAAATGAAATACCTTTTACCGCTGAAAGATTCGGGGGTGATTGGTCCACATATGTCGGTATAAATCAACTCGAGAGGATGTTTAGCTTGATATTCTGCCTTCTTTTGAAATGAGATTCTCGTTTGCTTGCCAAGCACACATGCTTCACAAAATTTGCCCTCATAATCCATGTCCGGCAGCCCGTGCACCATGTTCTTCTTTGCTAACTCTTTTAGACCACCATGATATAGGTGACCAAAGCGGAGATGCCACAGCGATGCCTTGTCTTCTACGTCGACTCGCAAACATTTTTCTCGCAAGCTTCTCAAATTCAGTTTGTACATCCGATTTCTACCCACCTCGACTCGAGTGACTAGACGCCCTTGCTTGTTCTTCAAGTGTAGTACCCGGTCTTTCAAAAGTACCGAGTAACCTTTCTCCGTGAGTTGCCCCATACTTAAAATATTGGTCTTGAGATCTGGTACATAATAAACATCTTGGATTGACCCTATCAAGCCATCCTTTTGTAAGTAACAAATTGTACCTCGGCCTTTGACCTCCACTTTTGATGCATCCCCAAACGACACATGGCCATCTTCAATCTTTTGCATCTCTTTGAATAGGTGCTCGTGACCGCACATATGGTTGCTTGCGCCCGAGTCGAGGTACCACAGAGTGTCATTGTTGTCGTTGACTTCATTTTGAGCCATCAAGAGAAAGCCTTCATTCGCTTCATCTTCCAAGGCTAGGTTGGTTGTTTCTTCTACCTTTTTATCGACTCAACAATCTTTTGTAAAATGCCCCACTTTACCACAATTATAACATTTGTCGGAGTTGCAATCCTTCGCATAGTGACCATACCTGTAACACTTGTAGCACTCGATGTTGGAATAGTTTGATCGGCCGCCTCTTCCTCGACCGCGTCCTCTTCCACGCCAATTTGGTTGGCTCGACTGTCCCTTCACATTATAGAACCCTTCATGACTAACGCCTTGACCACTGCGACCATTTCCACGACCTCCACGACCACGCCCTCTACCTCGAAAATTTTGAAAATAGAGTACCTTTTCGTCTTTGATTGATTCCTTGGTTTGAAGTGCTTGCTCGAGTGTATCCTCTTTCTTTTTCTTGTTACGCTGTTCGTGTGCCTCGAGAGAACCGGCGAGCTCGTCGACTGTGAGCGTCGCAAGGTCCTTTGACTCTTCTATTGCGCACACAACATTCTCAAAATTGTCGGTTAATGATCTGAAAATCTTATCCACAACTCGCACATCGGTTAATGTTTCACCATTACGAATGAGTTGGTTCACCACGGCTTGTACATGCGTGATGTAGTCAGATACACTTTCCGACTCTTTCATCTCCATGCCCTCCAACTCGCAACGAAGAGTTTGGAGACGCACTTGCTTGACTCGATCGACTCCTTTGAACACTTTTTCTAAAATGTCCCACGCTTCTTTTTAAGTAGTTGCACCGGCAATCTTCTCAAAGCCCGACTCATCAACGGCTCGGAACAACATGTATAGTGTCGCATTATCCTTCGATCGCGCCTCTTTCAACGCCTTGGTTTGAGCCGTTGTATATCCCGTGGTAGTTGTTGGTTCTTCGAAACCTTCTTGGACCACCTCCCACGTATCTTGAGATCCGAGAAGAGCTTTCATTTGAATGCTCCAGTTTCCGTAGTTCGCCTTCGTTAGTCGTGGTAGTGGCATTCGACTCGTTACATTCGCCATTGACTCTGATGCCAATTTGAAGAACTTAAATCAAAATAACCAGGATAACTATTTTACTCTTTTATATCTTTTCTGCTCATTCCACATCTCAAATGAAATCAACAAGGCCTTTATATAGACACTAGGAAATTGTTATGATAAAAAAAAACTTAAACACAATAAATTCTATTAAAAACCATAAAGACCACTAACTCCTATATCACCCTTTGGCCTTTCATCTACTAAGACTCTTGACCTTTTATTTTCCACATAACTTCTAAATTTAAGACTCACTAAAAGCAACATTTAAAGTTTATTCAACAGGATCAGCCCCCAGTGGAATCCCTAAGTACTTAAAAGGCAAGTTACCTATTTTGCAGCCACAAGTATGCGCCATCCTCTTCAACAAATCATGTTCTACGTTTATGCCAACAAACAAGTTTTGTTGAAATTGATGCTTAGTCCTGAACAAATTTCAAAGCATCTCAGTATACGTTTTAAGCAAGCCATGGTCTGCACTACAAAAAAAAGTGACATATACCAACGGACAAAAATTTTTCGGTAAAACATCAAATATCCGTCGGTATATACCCTAAACCCTTTTACCGACGGACAAAAGGGAAATTCCGACGGACAAAACGCCTTCGGTAATATGCTTGTCGGTACAAAGTTATACCGACGGACACATCTGTTGGTATAGATATCCCGAGCCTATACCGACGGACACAACCGTAGGCATAGGTATGGACTACCCCGACAAATTAGGGTATATATTTTGACGCATTTTGTCCGTCGGTATAGGGTCAACATATCTATACCAACAGTTGTTTCCGTCGGTATAGCTGTTATCTATAATGACGATTTGTCCATCGGTATAGGGTCAGAATCTATACCAACAGTTTTGTCCGTCAGTATAGTTGTTATCTATAATGACGGTTTATCCATCGGTATAGGGTCAGAATCTATACCAACGGTTTGTCCGTTGGTATAGCTGTAATCTATAATGACGATTTGTTCGTCGGTATAGATCCTAACGTTTATCTTTGATCTGTATAAAATATTTATACCGATAACTTTGTCCGTCGGTATAGGGTTTAATTGATATTTATTTGTTTTTTATATATTAAATAATTATTAATATATTTCATTATTTTTATTTAATATTTTTTATTTTAAATATTAAAATTACTAAAACTACTATAACAAAAATTATTTCATTTGAAAGGGAAAATATTAGATTTAATGTTCGAACAAAAAAGTATGTAATACATAATCAGTAAAACATGTACCTACAAGTTTAGTACAGACAAAAGTAATATCCAAGCAAATATTTTTGTTTCTTAATAACTTACATAATAAAAGCTAGAAATAATTGAAGATCACCCTCTATTGTCTGCCAGTATCATTTCCACTTGTATTTTGTTGATTTGTTGAAGGCAAGGATGGACTGGTACAATTGATTGGTGCTGAAGCACTACTAGCATCAGGTGTTGCCTATTAAAAGTAATTAAAATAATGAATTTAAAAAAATGGATGGAGTAATAAGAATGAAAAATATTTTGAATACCTTTGTATCAACCATACGAAGCAAAGCATCCATATCAGGCACATGTAGATCTGGACGTTGTTGTTGAAAGTAGGGTAGAAAGCAAGTTTCAAAAAGTTTTTCTAATTTCGCAACCTTAGATTTCAACCCTTCCACTTCTTCAGTATTTTGAACTGATTGTGAAGGTCCAGATTCCTGAGAAGAACGAGTGTGAACCGCCCCTACACAACGAACACGTCCTCTTCTTTATGGTCCCTTAACTTGAGCAAACACATCATTTGACCATAAATTTTGTGATAAATTCTCAGAAGACGAGCTTTCATTTCTCCTCTCTTGAATACGTTCCTAAAAATATAAGCAAGTTAAACATATAATATAATAACTATATTTATGAAAATCTGAGCGTTCATAGCATATTCATGAATCAGAGGAGAGTTGAGACAGAGGTGGAAATAAATATAGGGAGTGATACCATGAAAATCTATTGTTCAATCTGGAAAGCTGATATACCAATTTCCTATTGTTCTCAGTTTTCAATGTGACACCCACCTAGCTTCACTCCTTCCATTTTTACAGTAGCTTTTCCATTTTCTAGTGCAAACGACCATAAGTTGATTTGCTCATTTTAATCAACCAAACTATTTACCAAGGTTGCTCTGTATACTCAGGTGAATACTCAAGCCCCATCCAATGTAATTGATTGTAGTGATTGGAACAATTCAAAGTATTATGTTGTTGTAGTTCAGGTAACTTCCTTTTCCCTACATATCAACAAGATGCCCCCATATGAAGGATCTTACATTTGAACCCTTTCATAATGCAGTATACCGCTAGATTCAATGCTGAAACTGTCAAAAATTTTCTCTACACAGTCAACAATGGCAAGATATCAAAGAAGAAATTTAACTGTAAGTTTATTTGTTTGTAATCCTCTTTATGTTAAAAAGGTTACCTTTAAAATTCATGAATATTTCATTGAAATTATTATCATATTATTCTAGCTTTTCTGAAATGTATTTATGCCAAAAGACCCAACATAAACATGTTGACTATAATGAGGATTCGAAGCACATACATAAAGCAGGCTAGCGGCCAAGAGATAACACTTGGTCGGTGTAAAGATCCTGACATATTTGAGTATAGTTGGTTTCAATATTATATTCTAGCAGGTTGGTGCCAGTACACATCATTCATGCGTTAAATCATGATGCTCTAAGTCTTGATTAAGCTCTTTGTGAGTGAGGGTGTCCTACCAATTCTATTCTAAGATCTAAGAATGCTATACATATGAGAGACAAGCACTAGTATTCTAAAACTCTATCCAGTCATTTTAAGGAAATCAGCAAAACAGGGAGCTTTGTTGTAAGTGTACTTTCTAGAGTTAAAATCGAAGAGTGGACGAATGAGAGCTTACGAGGTAGAGAGCGGAAAAGAATGCGGTAGTTGCGAGAATCAAAGGCCAAAAGCTGAGGAAGAAAGTTCCTCCGAGTGTAAGCAACAGTTTAGCCCGCGGAATGAGCTCATGCACAATGAACATATTAACTTCAATTCTCATCTCATAATGATACTTAAACACATCAATTGTTTACAGTTAAGACACAGAAACAGAAATAGACATAATGCAGCTTTTGACCACACATACGAATAGAAATTTTTTTGGATAATTTTGTTTATATAGTAATCACAAATCATCAATGTCGTTCAAACTTATATTGTCGTTTTTGCCGCCCACATTATTATGATGCACTGAACTGAATTGACCCAAACTCTCTCCTTGGTTTAAAACAATAAGCGTATAAGCATGGTCAATTTCCAGCAGAAAAAGAGAAAAGCAACCATAATTCATCATAACAACAAAAACTCAGAGAAAAGAATTACATGAATAAATATGTCAAAATACACTCAATGTTCTACCAAGATTTTTCTTCTAAGTTCATTTAGTGAAAGATTTCTACGCATCATTCATGAATTAAGACTCCATAATAGAGATTTTGTTATGTAAAACTGAAACACCAAGCAACCAACACAAAAATGCCACTCATTTTACATGTTGAGTTCCAAAATACTGTTAATGGATAAGTCAGCCAACAACTTTACAAAAAGGTTGAAACTGTTATGAATATTTATCTATGTGGATGTCTATCATGATTAGAACTTTATCAAAGGAGTTTAATTTATTTATTATTAAGAATATTATCTCTATGAATTAGAGTTTAATGTATTATGTACTTCTTATGCCTATAAATAGATGATTCATTGAAGGCATTGAATACAATTCTATATTTTGAGAATAATACAAATCTCCCTCTTCCTCTCATCTCTTTGTTCTTCTTGTTCTTCTTTATTTTATTCACAACACGTTATCAGCACGATCTCGCTCGCTCAATTACTGTGATTATTGTTGGTGGTTCTCGAAAAGAATTTCAATTTGATATTGGTGACTACATCTATCATATATTCAGCTTACCTTGGAAAGTATGGTATGTTTTACTTATTTATATACTAATATAATGATTGATTTATCATTCTCCAAAAGTTAGTATATTCATATCTATTATTTGGTTATTTTTTTAATTTATTATTATTTTATTCATACTTGAAGTAACTCTTGAATTAACGAAAATTAAAATTATCGTCGTACTTCATTAGATGGATTGATAAAGCAAACCAAATTAATGCCCCCAAGGATTTCGGCTAAATGCTATTGGGCGCACAAGTTGGAACATTTTATTACACATTATATTAGTTTTATTCAAAGTTTTTATTATTTCATTCTAATTTATAATTGATTCAATTCAAGGATTGTGTTGTCATGTGATTGTTATATATTTGTTTTATCATTATTATTATTATTATGGTAATTTATATGAATAAATTCGAGATATAAAACAACTTTATTATTTGTATCAATTACTTTGTATGTGAATCAAAGGCAAAAGGAATATGTTACTTTGATGTGTTTATATATTCATCAAAATGTCGCTTGATTTTAACTATGGTTGTTTATAATTTGATCACATCAATTATAGTTATGTTTATTCAACTTGATCTATGACTACTTTTATACTTTTTGATCTAGTCTCAAATAATTTTTTTTATTCTATTGATAAAAGTCGATGCTTTTAACCGTGTTTTGAGTTTTACATGTATTCAAATGAGTTGGAAAGAGACATGGTGTAAAAAAGATTATGAGAAGATGCTTTGGTTCATTTGCTACGTCATCATTGTCTTTGAGACGAAATTCAATATCGGTAAACTCTATTTTATTTTTATCTTTTAAAATACAATTTTAAAGTGCGATAAATCATGATGATTTTGGATTTACAAGAAGATTATTATAAAGTCTATATTTGCTTGAAAGCAATATTTCTTCTTCGTCGAAAAACTCGACCATAGACTTCTCCCAATTTCAAGTTACGAAAATTCGTCTTGATCCAAAAAGTTTTATGGGAGGCATTCCTTGAAGTGAATGCAAAGCATGATGTTTATTCCATGCGATTATCAATGATGGGGCATTCCCTGAAGTGAATGCAAGCATGATGTTTATTCCATGCAATTATCAATGATGGGGCATTCCCTGAAGTGAATGCAAGCATGATGTTTATTCCATGCAATTATTGGATCTGTTTCATTCCCTGAAGTGAATGCAAACATGGTAAATCATTATTCAATTAGAGACATAATTTCGATATAATCCAAGTATAATTGGCTGGACATCCCGTTCTGCGAGGCTACTGGTCTCAAAGGAGGTTTTTAAAGGACCTTGTGGACAGGTTTAACAATGCCGCGTACGAGGATTAAATCTTTGTTCTCTGTGATAAGGATATGTGAAAAAGGTTTTAAAGGCCCACTGGCTCTACTCCATTCCCTGAAGTGAATGTGAGATTATATTATGGAAGGGATAAAAAATCACATTAAAAGTTGTGGTCGAGGCTATGAATATACACATGAAAATATAGTCATTTTAAGAATACTTCTACCCGCTGGTAGCGAAGTTATAAGGATGACAAGAGTGATAAAGATCATTCTAAGGAAGTGAAATCCTTTTACCAATGTGATGTTATAAACCATTGGTTTCGTACTTGTCAAACGCCAAAGTATTATGGACTTTATCCATAATCATGAATGATAAATGAAATAAAATATAAACAAAATTTGTTTATGGCGAAAATAATTATGGCGTTATTGGTCCAACTCAATTGGATATTGTTAATTTTCCAACCCTTGAAGGGAATAATTTATCATTTATTTTATTTCCCTTATAACCTCTAACAGGAATAATTGTTTATTTATTTATTTATTTATTTTATTAATGTTAATTCGTTTTATTTATTATTTATTTATGTTAGTTTGCTTTATCTTTATTTATTTCACATTTTATTTATTTACGTTTTATGTTAATTTATTATTTGAAGAATATGATTACTTTCGGAATAAAATATACAATGAATTGTGGCTATTTATGCCTAGAATTGTGGCTATTTATGCCTAGCAGATAATGCAAGTACTCATATTGTACTTAAGCATAAGAAATATTTTTCCCATTTAAATGCAAGGGGAAATATGAGTAGTATTTCTCAAAGTACTAAAATATCAATACTGCGGAAGAGCACTTGAAAGTTTATCTCTGATAGATAATCGACTTGATATGATGTGCTATATTTTATATTTTTCATTCCTAGAAGTGAATGATACAAATTACATATTTTCATTACCTGAAGTAAAAGAAACAAAGCACATTTTGAAAGGTGCACAATTATGCATTTCTCGATTAAAATGCAAGGGAATAATGTGAGTACTATATCCGGAAGTACTAATATCACAAAAGGCTCTGGTTGAGCAAATATGTTATTGTCAAATGGAACTTTATTCCATATTCACAGTGCGTAATACTCGTCAAAGTCATAAAGAGAGCAATATGAGTTCGCAAACTATCCCTTTGGGAATTATAAATAACATATGTTATCAATTGGCATTTGAAATAAGCCAATATTGATATAAGTTTTGGTAGCCAAAAAGTCAGTTGAAAGCTCTAGAAGAGCTATATATTACTACCAAAAGATAATTTCAATTGAAAGTTCCGAAAGAGCTAAATATATTCCTATTTAAAGGAACAATTTTGATGGCCGTACTAGACATGTACGCGTGAGATTGAATTACATGTTATGGTAAACAATGAGTTTACAAATTCAGAGATATATACACACATATATATAGTTGGCATGATCGGTTAGACCATCCTGATCAATGATGCAGAAATTATTGAGATTTACATGCACATATATTAAAAGAACCTGTAGTTCTTGTGGTGCTTATTCTCAAAGGAATGAATTAAATTCCACTTATTAAAGAACGTGAAGTTCTTGTGTTGCTTAAAGGAATTGATTAAATTCCACTTACTAAAAGAACCTGAAGTTCTTGTGTTGTTTGTTCTCAAAGGATATAGATGATCCCACTTACCAAAAGAATTAGAACTTAAAGTTCTTGTATTGAAGTTGAGACTGTATGTCTTGCATATCTGAACGAAATATGGGCCCATATATCCACAAATGTGGAAAGTTTTATATGATTTTAGTATATGCATCTACATTGTTTTATCGACTTACAACCAGAAGTTTGTGAGATTGATTCTAAAAATATTCAGATTATGCAGTTAGACTATTCGTCTTGAAAAGCTAGTGGGTTTATATTTTAGGCTATATCAGTTGTTACAAAGCCTATTGATTATGAAAAATATAGTTTAGCAAAATTTCAATTGGATGCCTCCTATTTAATAGCTAAACTATGAGAACAAAAGAGTTATTATTTATATGGTGTTTCCATATAGCAACACTTATACGCATCAAGCCAACGAGTTATAATAAACTCCCGTTATGATTGGTTTTTGGTCAGGAACCATACATTTCCCATTTTATGATTTTTGAATGTGCGATATGAATTGCTCCACCACAACGCACAAAATGGGTAAATAAAAAGGGTTGAGAATATATATTGAGTACGAGTCTCCTTTTATGTTTAAATTCTTAAACATTAATTGGAGAATCATTTATGACATGATTTTTCTCAACATCAGGGGGGATAATAATTAGCTGGATAGAGGAAAATGAATTATCATTATCTAGATCCTCGTATATGAACTAGAAGTTCATAAGATAATTCATGTTATTACATATCAACTGGCAGACATATTTACTGGCCCAATGAGAGTAATTAAGTCTCATATACCAGCTGAAATGCTCTAAGTTTAAATTACATGTTAGAGCGATAGAATGTAAATCATGCCTGAAGCATGATAGTTGAAATGGTTTCAATGATCAAAATTCTCGTAAAAAGAAAGTAATATGAGATGGTCATATATTGGAGGCGGGTGCTCCTGAAGAGACCCAAGACATAACAAATAATAAAACTCTTGAAGAGTTTCAGGTACCTGGAATAAAGATTGAAATCTTGAAGAGATCTCGATGAGTTATGTCATTACGAGAATGGAACTAGAAAATTGGAAAGTTGTCGACAACGATTTTACAAACAATTTTACATAAAATACTTCTATAGAAGTAAAGAAAGAAATCGAGGATCTTGTATAAAATCTATCCAGAAGTATAGATATTGAATTGGCCAATGTTGAAAGACGCTTTGAACTTCTAAAATAGAAGTATTTGGACCACCAGTCCAAACACCTAAAGGTGTAATGCAAGTGAGGCACAAATAAGTAGTCGTAAATACGACTTGAACTGTGATTTATGAAAAGTTTTAATTACTTCATGGTGGATGCAATTACTTTGGCAGTTTTGAAAATTTTACATGCGTCTAATTATTTGTGGATCCATATTTATCCTTGAAGGATCTAAAATGCTATAAGCATTTGAAAATTTCTGAGGAAATTTATTTAGACATGTCTCATGAATATTTTGGCGCATTTGGTATAATCGCCTTAGTGAATACTAATTGAGAAAATACTATAAGAATGATCAGATTTCCTTATGTATTTTATAAAGGAGTTTGGATCAAGATCCATTATGATAATTTTAGAACTCCTAAAGAGCTTCAAATTGGAAACTCATGAAGTACTTTCAATACAAGTACTTGAATCTTGACATCAAGTTTATCTCGACCTGAAGATCGAGCATTTTTATATATTTCTTTTGTCTATGAATAGACATAAGCTGAAAGAATCTTAAAGAAGATTCAATATGAATATAACATATCTATTGAGTATCCCAATAGTTGTAAGATTGTTGGATGTGAATAAAGATAATTATATCTTTTCTTGGTCTTAAAGCACTATATATTAGTTGGTCAAGAAATATCTATGAATATACAAAGATCATTACATTTAGATCTTCAAACATTCGTTGATGCCTCCTCAAATGTCGTAGAAATAATTGTTATGCACGAGGCAAGCCAAAAAAATGTGTTTGGCTAAGATTATTGACCCAACATATCCAAAAGATATGTGGATTTACTTTTACAAGATATGATAAAAGCTATCTTGTGTGAAGATAAAGCAAGATGTATATCTCAGTTTGAAAGTTGATACATCATGGAACATATTACTCCAAAGTTTCATCCCTCGCGATCTTTAGAAAAATGATATTCAAGATTAAATTATGAAGATTCAAAGATCTTCTGTGATGTTTTCATGAGGGGGAGTAAATACGCGTTGCACTCTTTTTCCCTTAACCGAGGTTTTGTCCCAGTGGGTTTTCCTGGTAAGGTTTTTAATGAGGCAACAAGTTATGCGTATCAAAGATGTGTGTACTCTTTTTCCTTCACTAAAGAATTTTTTTTCCCACTGGGTTTTTATCTTAGTAAGGTTTTAACGAGGCACATTATCTTCATAGACATCCAAGGGGGAGTGTTATGAATATTTATCTATGTGGATGTCTATCATGATTAGAACTTTATCAAAGGAGTTTAATTTATTTATTATTAAGAATATTATCTCTATGAATTAGAGTTTAATGTATTATGTACTTCTTATGCCTATAAATAGATGATTCATTGAAGGCATTGAATACAATTCTATATTTTGAGAATAATACAAATCTCCCTCTTCCTCTCATCTCTTTGTTCTTCTTGTTCTTCTTTATTTTATTCACAACAGAAACACATCTTTTTTAAGAATGTGCAAGATTCATGCCTCTCCAGGATGTATGAGGGTCTTGTACTTCTTCACAAATGGTGAGCGTGCTTCTTCATTGAACTAAAAAATATGAAGCAATAAGAAAGTTGTATGCATCATTATTGAATTGCACAAAGGAAAAAAGATTCAATGAAAATGTGTTACCACTCACCTGAGATATAAGGAGTATCGATTAAATTTAGCAGCAACCCTAGGTTTGACAACTTCACAATTCGCAATCACAAGAGTATTCGGAACACTACCATCCGTCTGGTAACATAATAAAAAAATTAAACCCTAACATAGATTAGTAAGTCGAGTAACAGTTTCCTTTGGTTTAGGGTAAAATAACAATGAAGAGATAGAGAGAAATTGACCTATACCGACTGAGACCAGCAAATTGCAGGGAGGATGCGACGGAGATGATTGGGGGCGACGGAGACGACTGAATAGGGGCAGTGATCGTAAAGGTCTGATTTGGGTAAAGTTAAAATGGTGTGTTTTATTAAAGTAATAAAATATAAAATAAAAATATAAAATAAAACCCATAAAGAAAATTAACTTGCCTATACCGACGGTTGGAAATACCGTCGGTATATATTATACGTATACCGTCACACAAATTTACCTATACCGACACACTAGTTAACCTATACCGACATTAGCAATAACCGTCGGTATAAACTATACCTATACCGATGGTCCAAACACATCGTCGGTATATATTACATCTATACCGACACATTTTTATTTACCGTCGGTATATAATACATCTATATCGACAAACTATGTGTCTGTCGGTATACATCAGGACTTTTACCGATAGTGTTATTTTCCGTCGGTATATGGTATCTATAGTGACACATTTTGTCCGTCGGTATACCCGGACGTCAGTATATGTACATTTTTTTGTAGTGCTGGGTACTCGGTCTTAAAAATAGAATTGTATTGTCTGCCAATTGGAGGTGAGAGATGGATGATTCTGGAATTATGTCCTGGATACCTTCAATAACTGTAAAACTAATGAATTGATTTTGATATAACAAAGGATTTAAGAACTAAATTGAAAACGAGAAAATAAATTTTTAAGTCCTCAAAACTTCCCAAAGTCTCTAAGCAAATTGTCCAAATCAAAACCTAAGTTTATTCAAATTTTTCTAAGTGTTTTCCAAGTCAAAACAGTGATTTTTGAGTCACCGTTTTAGAACGGACCTTAAGCGTTTCTGAACGTTTTGAAACTGTTAACCTCTGTTTCGAAACATGCCTTCCCGTTTCGATACGGGTGTATCGAAACAGGTCTTTATGTTTCGTAACGGATGAAGAACAACAGAACGGGTTGAACCGTTTCGATATGACAATATCGAAATGACCTCAAACGTTGCGAAACAATTTTCAAACTTGGATTCAAAAATATGACCATTGCATTTTAATAACTAATTTTTAGAGAAGCGGTTAGAGTGTATCGAAACGTTTTAAGTCGTTTCAATACGGGTTTTGGCAGTGGCAAAATGTTTCGAAACGGGCTCTAGCACGTTTCAGAACAGGCTCTTAGCGTATCAAAACGATCTGGTCCGTTTCGATACGGTCTCTTAATTACACCCGAACGGTTATTTCTATTTTAGTCTGTTTCGAAACAGGGTCGAGCGTTTCGGAACAAGTAGTTGCAGAAGTGCATTTATGGTGGGAAGATTGCATCCCAATGGCTATAATTATGACGGCAACAACCCCAACGGCTAGAATTCAATGAGAATGTATAAAAGGGATTCATAAAAGCACCAGCAACAACTATTGATCCTAAGAGAAACATCCAAACATAAAATTCAAGCTCTTGTGCAAAATTTCCATATTCCTTGTAAAACCCCAAATTTTGGTTCTTTGTATTTCCCACTTTATTTGATTCAATTGGGTTGATTGCTTGTAATTGGGCAACATTTGTATTGAGAGATACTAGTTATTTGCCTTAATCTTCTTTGTAATCAAGTGAGAGGGTTTGGTCAATTTTTGGGTAGAAAATTGGCCATTGTGTAAAGGTTTCCTCCTAAGCCTAGAAAACGGGAAGATCAACTAGTGGAGTTCTTGGAAAATCCTTAGTGGGAGCTAAGGTAGTGGATGTAGAGTTCAATTGGAACTTGAACCACTCTAAGTGCCTTGTCTTGCAAATTTTATTTTTCCACTTCACCACCAAACTTTCTAAAAATCCAATTCACCCTCCTCTTAGCTTAAATTGATTCAACGATCCACTCAACAATAGGTATCAGAGTCTACCTCTTTTAAAGGATTAACAACCACAGGAGGAGTTTCTAGGAGAGTGTGATCAAGTTTAAAGACAAGCCATGACATCTACTCCAACCTTTACGAGTCACAATCCACCACTAAATCACCTTTCTTCAATGGGGACAACTACCCATATTGGAAGAATCGGATACGTCTCTTCATCAAGTCCACGGATTATATGGTTTGGGATGTAGTAGAAGAAGGTCCTTACATTTCGGTTAAAAGAAACGATGAAGGAAGACTAGTTCCGAAGGTGAAGTCGGAGATGACTGAGGAAGATAGACGAAGGATTCAAGTCAACGACAAAGCTCTACATATTATATTTTGTGCACTTAGTCCGAATATCTACTCGAAGGTTTCATCTATCAAAAGCGCGAAAGAAGTGTGAAACACTTTAGAGATGACTTATGAAGGTACTAGCAATGTGAAGGAGACAAAGATCGGGTTGTTAAATTTAAGCTATGAAAATTTCAAGATGGACCCCGATTAGAGCGTCTCAATGATGTTTGATTGGTTTTCGATCATCGTCAACGGTCTTAAAGGATTCGGTGAAGTGATTCCCGAAGATAAGCTAGTAAGGAAGCTTCTATACTCTCTCCCGGAGTCTTGGGATGGTAAAAGGACGGCCATCATTGAAGCTAAGAATTTGAAAACTTTGAAGCTTGATGAGCTCGTTGGGTCTCTTCTTACACATGAGATCATGAAGCAAGGAAGAGAAGAAGAAAAGAAGAATGAAGAGAGAAGAATAGAGAAGCATGAGGTGGAAAAGAAGAAGAAGCTAGGAGTTGCTCTCAAAGCCTCTCTACAAGAGGAGAGCTCTTCTAGTGAGGAGGAAGACTTTGAGGAGTTGGCTATGGTAGTCAAACGATTCTCACGGTTCATGAAGTCCAACCGAGGGAGAAAATTTCAAAGAAAGATGGACTTCAAGAACAAAGGCAAAGAAGAAGAAAGGGATCTGATCATTTGCTTTGAGTGCAAGAAGTCGGGTCACATACGTTCCGATTGCCCTCAACTCAAGAAGAAGGGCTTTGAGAAGAAGAAGAAGCTCAAAGCCAAGCTTGCTACTTTGAGTGATGAGGAGTCATCCGAGGATGAGGAACATGAAGTGGCCAATCTTTGCCTCATGGCTCTTGAGGAGGATTCGATGGTAACCTCTAACTCATCTTGTGTTGATTTTACATTTGATGAATTGCATGATGCATATGATGAGTTACAAGAGGTATATGATGAGTTAGTTGAAACATAGAAGAAGTTAATTTTGAGAAACAAGAAAAATATTTATGTTTTAAAAATTCAAAATGAGTCTCTTTCAAAACCTAACTCGGGATTGGAAAAGAAGGTTTTATATTTAATAAATCTTTCAAATGATCTTAAGAAGAAAAATCATGATCTTGAAAAACTTCTTTCTGATATTCAAGATTATCACACAAAGGAAGTGGATAATCTTAAAACTTCTATTACTATTGGGAGAAACAATTTTGAAAAATAAAACTCTTCTAAAACCCAATATGTAAAAAGAAAATCTTTTAATCCTAAACAAAGAAATTTTTCTAAGAAATCTAAAAATCAAAGAATTGTGAGTGTTTGGGTTCCTAAGGAACTCATTATTTCTAATAACATGAATGCTATTGCTTCTTGGATTCCTAAGGGAACCGAGGTTTTGAGGGCTAACACTCATGGACCCAAAATGATTTGGGTACCAAAAACCAAAGCCTAATTTCTTTGTTTGTATGGGGAGCATTGCTACAAGGCCAAAACACAAAGTCAAAATGCGTGGTACCTTGATAGTGGATGCTCCAGGCACATGACGAGAGACAAGAGTCGATTCATGGAATTAAAGTCAAAAAGTGAAGGGGTAGTAACATTTGGTGACAACTCCAAAGGCCACATTGAAGGTATTGGCTCCATAGGTAATCACTCTTCCATACTCATTGAAAATGTTTTGTATGTCAATGGTCTAAAACATAACTCATTGAGCATAAGTCAACTTTGTGATAAAGGATTTAATGTCATGTTTGATAAAATGGGTGTAGAATAGTTGACATTAAATCTAATAAAACAATGCTCATTGGTCATCACATAGGCAGTATATATATGGTGCATCTAGATGACATTCATACATCCCATGCATACTTAGTTGCACAAAATGAAAATGATGCATGGTTATGGCATAGGAAACTATGACATGCTAGCATTAGTGTTTTGAAAAAATTAGTTTCCCTTAATCTAGTTAGAGGCCTACCTAAGCTCAAGTTCTCA
This sequence comes from Hibiscus tridactylites, assembly GCA_958450335.1. Lineage (NCBI taxonomy): Eukaryota > Viridiplantae > Streptophyta > Magnoliopsida > Malvales > Malvaceae > Hibiscus > Hibiscus tridactylites. Next base: position 49,869,815 of record OY288272.1, on the reverse strand, counting down.
TTAGATAAAATTTGTGATGCATGTGCTAAAGGTAAACAACATAGAGCCTCATTTAAGTCCATTAATGTTGTTTCTACAAGTAGGTGTTTGCAATTGATCCATATGGATCTCTTTGGGCCAATTAGGACTACTAGCTTTGGTGGAAAATCATATGCTTTTGTGTTTGTTGATGATTACTCTAGATATATTTGGGTTCTCTTTTTAAGCACCAAGGATGAGGCTTTAGAAAACTTCATCACATTTTTAAAAATAACCTAAAATGATCTTGAACTAAAAATTTCACATATTAGAAGTGATCATGGAACCGAATTTCAAAATATGGTTTTTGATCTGACACTGATCTATTTAGACCCCATACTGACACATTCAAGTTAGATTGGTACCAAGACTCATCCACTAAGAACCGATCCAACATGTTCATGTTGTTTTTAGGACCTACCCAAGTGAAAATTTTCCCTATCATGGAGATATCAAATAACTTGCAATTTTCAATAAACGCATTGAACTCAAACATACCTTGTTTCACGCCTTTGCAGCCGTTTCTTTCCTCAATCTTTCTTACTGCGTTAAAATCCCCACCTATTATCCAGACAAATTTCCATGTTTTCTTTAAATTCATCAATTCTTCCCAAAGTTGGATTTGAGGCTACGTCTCGCACGGGGCATAAATATTGATACACACTGCTTCAAGATCTTCCTCCATCCACTTTCCAGACACCAAAATGTACCTGGAATTTGAAATGATTTTTTCCAATCTGAATTTCTTCTTATCCCAGATAGACAATAACCCGCCAGCTTTCCCCGATGAATTCGCCACCACATATTCGTAATCATTGTCAACCCAGAGTCTTCGAACCACCTCTTCCTTTAACTACTCTAATTTTGTTTCTTGAAAAAACAACATTTCCACTCCATGAGAACGGATGATACACCTAGCCGTTAACACCTTTACATCTTGGCCTAGCCCCCTTATATTCCAAGATAAGATTTTCATCCCTTGCTTACAAAACGTTTTCCTTTGGACAAGACTTTTGCAGTTGATCTGCCACTTCCAATCTAGCTATTTCCTTAATCACCTCATTCACGTTTCCACGGAATTTAAATCCTAAATCTGTGCCCAAAGCAATTGCTTTTTCAGCCTCTCTACTTCTGATTTCGCACCTAGTCTGAAGGTCTGAATCTGAGAGAGAACGTCCTTCTAGTTCACTCTCAAGTGGATCCTTCGCTCCCTTCTTGTGTCTTTTTCTAATATTTTATAATTTCTTCCTCTCCCCCTCTATTAGAGCTTTATTCTGATAATCTTGTAGTGATTCATATCTCCTTACTCTTCTTGTGTATACTTTCGAATTTAGTTCTGGGATTTACAGTTGAAGCTCTTCACCATTTTGCACCTCTTTATTGCGCTCTTTAGGCACCTCCCATTTCTCTATGTCGATTTTAGTTGGTAGTGATTGAGAGCCCTCTTAGTCTGCCCTAACAGATAAAAGTATCCCTAAATCAGCTGCCCTTTCACCCATTTGATCCATACGGCCCAAATATGCCTATCTTGACTCAAGTCATTTGGTCTAAAGCCCATATCAATAAGGTCCTCAAGCACTCTTTGATCGAGTGGGATAGTTGGTTTTGGGATTTTCTCTCTTAGGCTCACATTACTCTTTGATCAGAACCTAGCCCAGCCAGATGTCGTTCATGTACACTAACTTCCTCAATTCTCTAATTGGATTGCTTCCTCAATTCTCTTAGACTGTTTGGTAGAAATCACGATTGACATCTTCTCTGCATCTTGAGTTTGATTTAAGTTCTCCCCTAACGCCACCAAAGACCCCCCATATTCCAGCTATTATTTTAAAGGTGATATAATTCCTGTAGTGTAGAGGAATCCCTGTTAGCTCTATCCATATGTTTCTTTCCGGAACTCTATACGACTCCGACCATCGGATGACTTTTGTAAACACTTGTTTTAAAAAAGACCATTGGTGTTCCTCCACAAGTTTGTATAGTTCTTCATCCATTACATCAATAAGAAACTGTCGACATCCTAATCTTTTAACTTCGAACCCGCCTAGTCCCCAGTTGTGCAATCTTCTCTTAACCTCATATGTACTGCAATCAGTAGCCATTATTCCAATTAAACATTTGCTTAGCTTCCAAAGCGTTTCATCTACAACATAACCTTGCACACTTCTCATGCTATCACCTTCATCACGTTTATCTCCTTGAATACTGGATTTCCCCTTTTCCTTTTCTTGGATGGATTGTAACTTATTGTCTATGGTTTCACAATCGTGTGATTATATGGTAGTATTTGTTCATATTTTTCTTTAACTCTTTGTCAACTTGCACACATTGGTACTCGAACTCAAGTCTCCTAAGACGAACACCATCCTCTTTTCCACTAGAACCGCTCATTGAATTCAAAAAAGGCGTGTAAACTTTAATATTTAGTTTGTGTATCAAAACTATCCCTTCATATATTATCAGGTACATAACAATCATCAAAATAAACTGAAACTCTTATAAATATACTATAAATACAATGTATGTATATATATTGGTCCCTCCTTGCTTCTCTCTTCATTCAACATCTCTCCTTTCTTTCTCTTTTCCCTTTCTCTCTTTATTTGATGTGATTCTCCACTATCATCTTAACACAGACGCAACAAAAAACCTTTTACAAGAGGAAAACAGAGATCAAGAGAGCCATGGTTTTTACCTCCATCCCAGCTTATCTTGATCCACCCCACTGGCAACAAGTATGTTCTTTCTTCTCTTTGAATTTGTTTACATGGTTTCTCTGCCACAAAAGATCAAATAATATTCTTACTACCTTTTGTTTTTTGGTTATATCTTGTTGAATATACCAGGTATTTGATTTGATTTCTTTTTTCATGCTTTCCTTGTATTTTAGCAGCTTAGAACAGATCATCAAGCTGTTCCCAGTAGCAGTCCGAGCGCTCAACAGCTTCCTCCTCCTCCTGGACCTCCACAACCACCAACTACACAACCGATTGGAGCAGGCTCGATCCAGCCGGGTTCGATGACCGATCGGGCTCGTTTGGCCAATATACCGATGCCGGAAGCCGCATTAAAATGCCCAAGATGTGAGTCGACAAACACCAAGTTCTGCTACTTCAACAACTATAATCTCACGCAGCCTCGTTACTTTTGCAAAGGTTGTAAAAGGTACTGGACTAGAGGTGGTGCCTTAAGAAATGTTCCCGTAGGAGGCGGATGCCGTAGGAACAAAAGAAGCAAAGGGAGTAGCTCGAAATCTGCGGTCACCGTTGACCGGGGAACGGCTTCTTGTTCCTCAAGTACAGTTTCTTCAAAGAGTATAGCAAGCGCTGATATTTTAGGCCTTGGACCTCAGGTTCCTGCACTGAGGTTCATGGCTCCTTTGCAGCAACTTACTGGTTTTGGGTTGAATTATGGGACAATTTCAGCTCCACCTGGAGTGCCAACCGACTTAAGTTTCCAAATAGGAATTGCATGGAATGGGGATGCCGCCACTGATCCCAGTTTCGATCAGTGGCGGCTACAGCAAGCGCCGCAATTTCCCTTCCTCGGAAACTTGGAATCTTCTGGTTTATATCAATTTGAAGCTCCAGGTGATGAGGCATCGGGATATGGTGTCGGAGCTGGTCATCAGGTTAGACCAAAGATATCAAGCTCAGCACCAACCCAGATGGCTCCGGTTAAAATGGAAGGCAGTAACCAGCAAGAGTTGAACTTTTCAAGGCAATTTCTAGGTGTTCCGGGGAATGATCAGTACTGGGGTGGAACTGCATGGGCAGATGTTTGCAGCTTCAGCTCTTCATCCACGAGCAATCCTTAATAGGTTATGAATTAGATCTGTTCCTCTAACATTCTCTCATTTAGAAGCTTAGTGTTGCTTCTATTAAAGAAAAATTAACCCTGAATGATCAAACCCTAAACCCTAGCACTGGTTGGCTTTCTTCTCTTGCTAAATTTGCATATTTTAATTATGAGTGTGTTTTTACTTCAATAGTGAGTGTTTCAGCAGTTAATATAAGGCATGTGTGCTCCCAAGATTATGTGTTTCAAATGCTATAATTTCACAATTATATGCTTCGTCTCTTTCTGGATCGATCAATCAGTCGAAACCTAATAATTGATATTATCTTCTGTTAGAGTTGTCTCATATACTTTATAGAGAGTCATTAAAGGGTTAACAAAATCGAGAGCGCTTTCATATGGTGATGATTAGATGTGACAAATTTGACCTGAGACTCGAATTGATTTATCCGACACGAGATTAGATATCGATTTTAATATGATGATTCGAATTCGATTCGAAACTTAAAATAAACGAACTAAAACTGACCTGAATTTTAGTTGAACTGAAATGAACCCGAACCGAAGAAAATATTTTAAAAGAAATAAAGAAAGATGAAATGTGAATTGCCGCACAAGTCATCAAAAATCTAAATATACTAGCTTTATAAAGCCATATATAGGAGTGTAAAAAATTGACCCAACCTGAAAATCCGACTGAAATGGATTGATCTCCTATTGACCTGATATTGAACTATTCCTAAATCAATAACCCAAACCGACCCAAATTACCATAATCCCGAACTAAAATCGAACATAAACCGAATGTAGTCAGACCCGAAATGATTTGAACCAAAAATCGACCACAATGATTTGTTTGCCACCTCTAAAATAAAGAACTTTGCGAAACTGTAAGCTTCATGGTAGAGATGTAAAAACAAGTAATCGGATGTGTTTTAGGTCGAGTTCTATCAGGTCGGGTCAAATCGAATAAAGATCATTTCATGTCGATTTGATGTTTCGACACGATTCGGGTCGGGTGTGGGTCGGTTTCATGTCGGATCAAAACGGTTCGGGTCTGAATCGGATAATTGACGGGTTAATTCAGATTCGGATGGACTTCATGTCAGGTTTATTTCAGGTCGGATTTATTTCTAGTCGGGTAATTTCAAGTCGATTTCATTTTAGGGCGGGTTAATTCGGTTTAGAATTCGTATTATTAAGTTTGAATTTGTACAATTAGTCGATAGACTTTGGGTTGGGTCATTTCGATTTTCCTGTGAATTATTTAACGCCTTTCGGCTTTCACGAACACAAATCACATTAAAAATAAATATTAGGGACTATAAAGAATAAAATATCATCACATTAAAAAGATTGGACTAAATTACAAAAAAATGAATTGGGGTCAAATTGGAATAAAAGAAAGTTTTAGGGACTATAACAAACAAAAATATTAAATTAAAATTAAAAATATTAGACTAAATTACCAAAAAATGAATAGGCGTCAATTAGGACTAAAAATAAAGTTTTAGGGACTATAATGAACAAAAATACCATCATATTAAAAACATTGGACTAGATTATAAAATTTGAAAATAAACAATGGTGAATTCGAATCCCTAACCCCAACCCCTAAATCTTACAACCCCAACCAACCACTCAACTCAAAGACATTTACCCTTAAACCCTAACAATCAACTTGACACATTACCCTCAGCCCCAAACATGAACCATAAATCTTACAATCACTAATAATTAAAGTGCAAACTGAATCCCTAAGCTAATCTCATAATCCCAACCAACTAGTCAACTTAAACACATTTACCCCTAAACCTTAACAATCAACTTGACACATTAACCCCTAAACCTCAAACATGAACCCCCTAAATCTTACAATCACTCACTAATAATTAAAGACTTAAAGTGCAAACCAAATCCCTAAACTAATAATTAAAGTGTAAACATAATCTTTCAATCCCTAAACTAACCCCATAACCCAAACACTCAACTTGACAAGATTACCCCTAAACCCCAAACCTCAACCCCTAAATCTTTTTTTCCCGAGTCGAAATAAATTAGGAATTCAAAAGCCCATTTTGGAGTCGTCATCGTTCATTTTTTGGGTTGGGTACAACTGAAATAAGCTGAGCCTTTAAAATGTTTAATTATTAAATAATTTTATGAAGGGGTCAAATTAAAAAAGAACCTAAACCTAAAGGTTTAAGAAAACTAAACTAAAATTGGGACTAAATAAAATCATAGTAAAACTAAAAAATTTAAAAAAACTTAAATGTAAAGCTCTTAAACTAACAATGACCTAAAGTACAATTAACGCCTAATAAAATAGTGGGCGGGATTTTTCCTTTCATTTGTGTACTTATTGTTTTGAATTAAAATTGAAATGGATTAGGGATTGGATTTTACCGATCCTTGTCTTGGCTTACACCTTGGAATTTGGGCCGGCCAAATCCCTAAAAAATTGGGTGCTTATGTTTTTTCAACTTTAGACTAAATTAGAATACAAAAAAATTGGTTAATTTGGACTAAAAAATAAATTTTAGAGAATAGAATAAATTGTACTAAATTGTCAAAAATATCATAATGTTTAAAATATTGGACTAAATTATAAAAAAATAAAATAAATTCTTGTCAATTCGGTTAAAAACTATGGACTAATATGAACAAAAATAAACCCAAAATCCTTAAACTAATCATATAACCAAAAACACTCAACTTGACATGTTTACCCCTAAACCTCAAACATCAACCCCTAAATCTTACAATCACTAATAATTAAAGTACAAGCATGATTCTTGAATCCCCGAATCTCTAAACTAATATCATAACCCCAATTCCAAACACTCAACTTAAAACATATATTGTTTGTTTCCCTAAACCCTAATCTCAACCCTATTCCTTGAACTAATCATATTACCTCAAACAATCAACTAGACATATTTACCCCTAAACCACAAACATAAACCCATAAATCTTACAAACATTATTCTCTAATAATTAAAGTACAAGCCATATCCCTAACCTTAACCCATATTCCCTAAATTAACCCATTACCCCCAAACAATCAACTTGACACATTTATCCCCTAAACCCTAAACATGAACCCCTAAATCTCACAAAACACTATTCTATAATAATTAAAGTACAAGCCCAATCTCCTAATCTCAACCCCTATTCCCTAAACTAACCCCGTCACCCCAAACAATCAACTTGACACATTTACCCCTAAACCCAAACATGAACCCCTAAATCTCACAGGCACTATTCTCTAATAATTAAAGTGCAAGCCCAATCCCCTAATCTCAACCCATAATCCATAAACTAATCTCATTACCCCAAGCATTCATCTTTATCCCTAAACCCCAAACATAAACTCCTAAATCTTACAAGCACTATTCTCTAATAATTAAAGTGCAAGCCCAATCCCATAATCTCAACCCCTAATCCCTAAACTAACCCTATCAACCCAAACAATCAACTTGACACATTTACTCCTAAACCCCAAACATGAACCCCTAAATCTCACAAGCACTATTCTCTAATAATTAAAATGCAAGCACAATCCACTAATCTCAACCCCTACTCCCTAAACAAATTAAAAATTTAATTTAAATATATTAAATCTATAATTTATAATTAAATATTAATTTAAAGATATACTTCTTTATTTAAAATTAATTTAAATATATTAAATTTATAATTTATAATTAAAAATTAATTTAAATAATTTAAATATATAATTTATAATTAAATATTAATTTAGAGTTATAATTTAAATAAATTTAGTATACAATAATAATTTAATTAAATACAAAAAAAAAATCAAATCATGCATTCAATGCATGTTGATCTTCACGGCAATTGTGCCTGCTCAGCAGTCAGCCCTATAACTATAGCATACTCCATTCCCTATCCCCCGCCATCATCACCCTTCACTGGCTAATTTGTTCAGATATTCTCTTTTAGGGAATTATCTAGAAAATACCGCATTTTGGGAACATTTAGAAAAACACCCTCCATTTGGACCACGTTAGGGTAAATCGCGTATTGCAATGTGTGATATCCAAAATCGCGTTGTACACGGAGCGACTTCATTCCGATGTGGATTATATTATCCGGTATTCATTTTTAAGAAAAATAAATTAAAGTCGTGTTCTGTAAGACGTGACTTCCATGAGAATTTCAAACGACTCGTCGTGAATTTATCGAGTAATATGCAGAAGTCGCGTTATGCAGAACGCGACTTTTGCGTAAATTTGCTATTTATACAATTCTGGATAGGGTTGTTTAGGGTTACTTTGCATGGTCTTGGGGAATAATTTTTCATGATTTTAATGTTTTTCCTCAAACTAGTGATGTTTCTCTTCAAAATGGTGTAAAAATCAGCGTATATAAAGCATCCAAAACGATGTTTAAATCGCGTTAAAAACGCTACCTTGCCATGTTTCTTTGATTGAAGAAAATGGGAACATGGGTTGGTATGATTGTTTATGGTTGATTTGCATGGGAATTTCACGTTTTCTTTTTGTATTTAACTTTCAATGGTGCAGAAATTGATGCGTAAAAGACATCCTAAAGAGTGTAGAAATTGTGTTAAAAATGCTATCTTGGTATATTCTTTTGCATTAAGAAAATGGAAACATGGGTCGATATTCTGTTTTAGTTGATTTTGTTGTTTTAGTGTATGTTCGTGGGTTTTTTTATATAACTTTCACGTGGTAGTACGAGAACACGTGTTTGAAATCGTACGAGAACACATGTTATTTAGGATTAAAACATTAGAGTTACAATTACAATTAGTTGATTCGAGGGCGGCTCTTAAAAGGACATTTTCTGATGTCGCGTCCAAGGTTCCTACAATTTCCACACAACTTAGGTTGGCCGGTCGGTTCTCGAGGAACCATATCTTCGGCACAATGAATCCTAGTACACTTTGGGTGACCTTTTTCTGCGTTGCAGTGATTCATTTGGCTGAATATTAGGTTCATTTTGAACCACATCAAGATGACGTTCATTTCCGATCGGAGGAAACTCGGATCGGTATACCTTGAAAACATTTTCAAGTTTGTTTACATGATCAACGAGTGTCAATGCGTCGAGATGAACAGATGCACACGCAGCGAAAACGTGAGCACACAGGTACTTAAATGTCTGAAAGACTCCGCAATCACATGTTCGCTCTTATAGATTAACAACGTAGTTGTGGTGCATAATTCCTTCAAGTGGTCGTGAAAATTCAGTAACCGTAAACCTATGTTGGTGACGAGAGAAGCATGTGGCACCCATCGCGTTTGCTTGCGCACGGTAAATCTGAATTTTTTGTTGGAGATCTTGATGGAACATGTGGCCACCTGCCATCCCGTTCATAGCTTGTTTTCCGAGGGTTGCAAAAAAGGTAGCCAGTTGATAATATGTTGCCTTTACAAATAATGTGATAGGTAAATGACGTGTTCCCTTCAGAGACGAATTGATCGCCTCAGCCAAGTTCGTCGTCATGTGACCATATCGACGACCCCCATCATAACATCGCAACCCTTTCTCCCTCAGGATATCAAGAAGATAGTCATATCCAAATTGATTTCTATCTCTCAACTCTTGTAGCAGCTCCTCAACCAACTCTACTCGGTGTTCGTTGCCTATTCAATAAAAGACAGAATAATTAACGAGAATTAATAATAACTGGCAATTTAATTTATAATTTTGAGAGCGAAAGGCGTACACATGCGAATAACCATTATACGCTCATCATTGTTCTTATACCTCTGGTAGAAATTTGCAGTAATGTGCCGTAGACAGTACCGATGATGAATATAAAGAGGATCCCAAGACTGTCCCAAACGTTGGATTGATCCCAAGATCTCTGCTCCTCTGTTTGAAATAATACATATTTCGTCTAGTCTTGCCAGTAGTACCTGGCGTAAGACATGGGTTCGCAGGTTGGTAAGAAAAAACGTCCACGAAGGGATACCTTCCATTTCAACAATGGCGAACGTTACCGGAATGCATTTTCTGCTGTCGTCTTGTGCAACTGCTACTAGTAAGATCTGGGTGTATCTGTCGTACAAGAATGTACTGTCAATCTGCAGCATCGGCTTGCAGTGGCGGAATGCTTTGACGTATTGCGGAAATGTCCAAAATAGGCGGAAAAATTCGTGCTCCCCAAGTACGACACGACCCCTTTCGTATCTTGGCACTGTCTCAAGTTCAACAATAGTTTCTGGGTTGTATTTCTGCATACAGTTGAGCCATGTTCGCAACTTGTAGTAGGATTCCTCCCACTGCCCATACAATTGTTGGATGGCACGATATCTTGCATACCATGCCTTATCGTAATTAACAATGTGCTTGTAACGAGGATGGATCGATGCTATACATATCGGCACAGATACGCATGGATTTACTTTCACGAGTGGAAGGATATGATCAGAGAGCACGTGCACATCCAAGTTAGGATGGTCTTGATTCAAGCTTCCCACGGAGCATGTATGAGGTCCTTCGTATTTTGTTATATGATAGAGGTTGTTCATCCTCTTTAAACGTGATGCACGGACCCTCTATTTACATCCATAATTCTTTTGGGGGAATTCAACAATAAATTTGTCCGCTTCAGTTTTCCGCATGATGGACGTAACTGAGTTGCGTATGTTGTAATGCTTAATGGCAGCCTTCGCAAGTTTATTAGTCCTGAAGACCATCCCAGCATGCAGTTCACCTTTATTACGTTCGTTCAACTGGTCCAACTATGGGTATTTTGGAAATCCTATAGCGTAGAATCCTTCCATATCCACTATTGTGAAGTGGGATGGTGGATCAGATCATAATACACAAAGGCAGTGTGAGTTCTAGTAAAACTGCCCAGGGCAACAACGTCCACATGTTCGTCCTCTGCAATATCCTCCACAACATCGGGTGCATCATCCTCGGCATTCACGGGCTCATCAAGGTCTTCTGGTTCTTCTGGAAATAAACCTATTTCATCATCTTCGGGGCCGAGTTACCTCATTGGTTCCTCATCCAATTCAAAATTGTATAGTTCTTATTCATCAGCAACATGTACCCTGTTAGGTTCTACAACCGGAACCCGATCAGGAGCCTTATGTCCAATATCTTGGTCGACATCAACAGCGCATGAATGTCTCCCCATCGATGAGAAATCAACCGTGTTTGCCTCACTGGAGATATAAGCTGAGTGACGTCCGGAAGAGAAGTCGTCAAATTGGTAAAACTCTTCATGGTAGGACGGTCCCATAGATGATGACGGCCCTACACCTGGGATATAAGTTGAGTGTCGCCCGTATGAGAAATCATCTACGTTTGTCTGACTGGGATATAAGTTGAGTGGCGCCCATATGAGAAATTATCTACGTTTGTGTCAGTGTGGATATATGCTGAGTGACGTCCAGAAGAGAAGTGATCAAATGGGTTAAACTCTTCATGGTGGGACAACCCAGTAGATGATGACGGCCCTACACCGGCATTGTATGGAATGTATGTTGAGTGCTGGATTGGCGGCATATTCAGGTCAATGTCGAATCTGGCTACGGAAGAATGCCTTGGCATCAAGCCAGAAGACGAGGAAGCCTTGTACTTAGTAAGTTGTAGTCTTGTCGCAAACCCGATGTTGGACTATTAGCATTTGGGTCGAAGTCAAGATTTGCATGGATCCATTGAATATTGCATGGATCCCATCGAATATTGTGAAATAAAGAGGATCTATCGACGAAGGTAGTTAATACTTCACTGAGTGTGACTCTCTCTCGAAAGCATGTGGAGTCTTCCTCTTTAGCGCTCGCTTCAGCCTTTCATTCGTTACTCCGTCTGGAATCTACAGCGTAACATTATTGCGGGACTAGAATATGACACCTATTTCGGTATCAAGGATCATCTCACCATCGTAGTGAACTAGAGCATCAATTTTTTTGTGGCATTGTTGAAAAAGCGAAGCAATGTTTCTTCTTTGCACACGAAATGCTTTGAACGTTTGGCAGAAACAAGTTTGTTGGCTGTAAAAAAAATTCTCCTATTTTAGAAAATGGAAGGTGACGTGACGTGTGAGTAGAGACAATGTGTAACTCGCGTCGTATAAAACGTGAGTTGTGCCATATTTGTAGATTCCTGATGTGTAAAGAGAAATCACGTTTTATAGAACGCGAGTTGTGCCAGCTTTGCAGTATACATACCGTTTTAGGGAAAATCGCGTTTTATAGAATGCGAGTTGACTGCTTTCTGATTCCTCGGATAACTCGTGTTTTATACAACTTGGCTTTGTAGTATACGAAATGGGAGGTGTCGTGACGTGTGAGCAGAGACAAAGCGTAACCCGTGTCGTATAAAACATGAGTTGTGCCAGCTTTGCAAATTCCTGACGTGTTAGGAGAAATCGTGTTTGGCCCAACGCGAGTTCTGCCACCTTTTGCAGGATACTTGACACAGAAGGCAAAATCGCGGCCTGTGGAACACGACTTTAACAGATTATTTCGGCATTGTTCTACCTTATATATGTTCTGCAGGAGTCACAAACTTTTTACACTACTCAAACAGTTTCTACATACATTTCGTTGCCAAACCACTCATACAAATACAAATTATGGCGCGTTTTTCTTCTACTGTTTTTTTCGTGGAACCTACTTCTACACTTCATTCAATGAGAAAATCACAAGAGATGAATTGTTTGAGTTGATTTCAACACGGGTTAAGGAGTCTACAAGATCCAAAATTTCTGCCTTGCATGTCAAAGTTCCAGTGAATGAGCCCAGCCCAAAAGAACACTACATGCTAACACTATCCAATCAAAAAGATATGCGCAAGACGTTTCGGGCATACAAACGTGATGGGGGTACGAACATCGAGCTTAGTGTAAAGTTTGATGACGACTCCAGTTCATCAACAATACTTAACCTTGAAGACAAGGACACAATATCTACATGAAATTATAGGAGACGTCAGGAGAAGGAACAAAAAATTGAGGAACTAAATTTAACTTCTGACATAAGTACTTTTCATTATTATAATTATCGTAAATATTATTTTCTACGTCTTAACCACTTCGATTTTCAAACAGTTAACAATCGCAAAATATGTAATTAACAAAACATATGACATGTCAATTACAGTGGAACAACTAGCATATATGAGGTCCTTCGTATCTTGTTATCTGCCAAATGTTGTTCAGCCTCTTTCTTCGTGATACACGAATCCTCTAGTTATAGTCGTTGCCCTTTTCGACACATTCTGCGATATAGTTGTCCACAGTCATTTTCTTCACTATCGAACGAACTGATTGGCATATGTTGTAGTTTTTAATTGCATCCTCTGCCATTTTCTTCGTAGTGAATATCATCCCAACTTCTAGTTCACCGTCAATATCGACATCAGCATCACATGAGTGACTCATAATAGATGGTAAATCATCTACGTTTGCTGCCATTACAATGAAAGTAAATGAAAGAGTGTGTTTTTGAGGAAGCGGGAGGGTCTATTTATAGGGTGTAAATGAACCAGTGTAAATGAACCGATGTTCTTTCAAATTATTGTTTTTATAGAAGAAAGACATTGAAACACGTAAAATATTACATATGAATTATATATGCAAATTATATTTTTAATTTTTGTATGTTAAAAACAATTGTACCCCTTAACACGTGGTCAATTGTACCCTTAAACATGCAGACTCAAATAATTTACATATGAACTGATAAATGGCCGACGAGAGGTGCAATAGTTATACTAGTTGGAGACCTCAAGCTTCATGGATATCGCGAGTATGCGATAATCATCTTCCACGATACATATGTCACCAACACCGCTACATGAGCGGGTCTTAACATAGCTTCATAAACACCGAAAATGGTAGAAGCTTTGACCCGCATTATCAAATGTAACCGGCACGCACCAAACATTGTTACCCTAGACAGGACAGCTAAAGTTGTAGCTATTGTGATTTCGTGGTACCGATCATTTTCGTGACACCTTACCATGCGTTTCTGGGTATTATGATTTGTCGATCATCTTCAACAAACACAAACGATACACATATCGCACCACAACTGGTATCTCACCAAATTCATCTACTAATCATGTAAATACATATACCCACAAATCATAATACAAGTGAAAATATTCACCAACGTTCGTAAAGGGGGCTATATATAGATCAACTCTCGTCTATTGGCAATTAAATTGCGTCTTACAAAAAGAGACATTGGCTAGGATTCTTGACATGTCATGAATATCGTGTCTTACAAAATGCGACTTTGCCAGGATTTCCGACGTGTCAGGAAAGTCACATCTTACAAAATGCGACTTTGTCAGGATTCTTGACGTGTCAGGAAAGTTGCGTCTTACAGAATGCGACTTTTTCCAGGATTCTTGACGTGTCAGGAAAGTTGCGTCTTACAGAACACTACGTTTATGACTATAAGTACCTACACGGTCGATCGAAGCCCACACTACTCAGTTGAAGAGAAAAACTGCGTAGTAGTGCTTGAAGTTTTCGATTGTAACTACTAATGCCAACAAACCACGTATCTGGAAAATTTATTCGCAAACAGATTTTCCGGATATTGTGATTTGTCGTTATTTGTAGTTGCATCTATATTTTGAAAAGATGCTGGTGGGTTATTAGCTCTTGTGAGATGACTATTCGGTGTTTTTGTTCACGAGGTTCGGCAACAACAAATCACAATCTCTGTAACACCCGGGTCTAGGGGTCGGGTGAAAATAATATTAAAATACTAAAGTAATATTTTTGGGCCTCGGGTTTTCAATACAAATGATTTTAAATTGGACTTATTTCTAACAAGCCCAAATGGCCATTACTACCCCTTTTTGTAAATGCCTTAGTTCATTAAGGGCAAATGAGTCTTTTGGAAATTAAATTTAATCAAGACAAAATAAGGAAACTATTGCTCATCTTCTTCCTCTTCCAACTTCAAAACCCACGACATTTTACATCCTCTACTCAAGTTCACTGTTCCATCTCCCATCTTGCTTATTGTTGGAGCTTTTGCAAAGGTAAAGTCGTTTTTGACCTGCCCTCATCATCCCCTTCGAGTTCATACCTTTATTTTCTATAAAACTCATGATTTTTGTATTTTGGGTGTTTTGAGATTTTGATTAAAAATGTCATTTTTAACACCTTTAACTTAGGTTTTTGATTTATTAATGTTACATGGGTTGTTTTCAACCTAAAAGGTCCAAAGTATATGATTTTTACAAGGTTTTGGGTGTTTCCCGAAATGGGGTTTTGGGGAGGTTTTTGAAGGGTTTTAAGTTGAGTTTTGGGGGTGTTTAGGCGGAATTTTGATGGCTGATAGTTAGACCATATGTAAGTATTGTTTTGGAGGCCTTTGAGAGTAATTTAAGTGTTGGAATCATTGGAAATAGGGCGTGCTTAGGGGCTGCTCGGGAATATGGATTTTTGGGTTTGTTTTTAGTGGAAATTGGGTGTTTTGTGTTTGGTATGTAATCTGGGTTGACTATATTGGAATGTGGACTGATTTGGGATTTGTTTTAAATTATTTTGGAATGATTAGAGGCAAGAAAATTGGTTGGAGAAGCTTCGAGAACGAATCCGGAGGTTTTAGAGTCTTGAGCTTGGTCTTCGGTCTTCACTTGGGTAGCAATGGTGAGTAGATTCGTTAACCTTTGAATTGTGCACGATATGGAACCTTTGGGGTTTGGGTGGGACCTTGAGGGTTCACCTAAACCCGAGTGTAAGCCTCTCTACTCCTACGTTTGTTGTGAATGGATGAATGATTATGTGTTGTGATTATCATGTGCATCTTAAGTTGCTCATACAATTGTTAATGTGTAGTCGAGTTGAAGTCGTGCCTCACGTGATGGTGGTCTAAACTACGGTGATGTGTAGTCCCACCGATAGTGACTAGTAGGAAAGTACTTTGATGTGTAGTCCCATTGGAAATCTACTAGTCGAAACGGTGATATGTAGTCCCACCGTGTGTGTATGTTGGTTGTGCTTGTGCAAACCATGTATTGTGGTTGATATAGTCATTCGTGCATCCATTGTTTTACTTACATATGAAAAGTGTTTTGAAAACTGCATGTTGTGGATTTGTAGAGCTTTTCTCACTAAGCTAGATAGCTTACGCTCTCTTTTGTTTCCAACATGCAGATCGTTAGAGTTCGGGAGGCAAGCGGGCAAGGGAGGAGCTTTTGGAGTTCTCAAGCTAGCACAAGTATGATTTGTGTTTTGTAATAATGCCTAAACGATGGGGTAGAGAGTTGTAGGAGTTGGTGTCAAACTCCTTAGGTGATTTGTGTTAATTGAGCATGTTAAATTATGGATGTGTTATGCTTTTGTTTCATGGATTGAGGACCATACTTATCTTGTTGCTTGATTGTATGTGCCTAAGAGTGTATGATCTTGGCCTATGTATGCTCTATGTATGGTTGTCTTGTGGATGATGCCTTATGATTGCTAAGTATGCCCGTTTTGTGGAATTGCATGAAACCTTTGATTCCTATGGCTTTTGTTAGATTCAATGCCCCATAAGCTAGATCCTGATTGTGAAATATTGTATGTATGCTTGAATGAGCTTAGGGAAGTCCCAAAATGCATATAGAGTTGAGTCTTGTTTGGTTTTGTTGGTTTTTGCATACTTGCAGTGCAGGGCGTATCGATACACCTGAGGGCCGTATCGATACGGTCTTGCCTGCAGGGTTCAGTTTTGGCTGGGCGTACCGATATACGGGGGTGTATCGATACGCTCTTTGCTCACTGGAAATCAGTTTTGGCTGGGCATACCGATACACGGGAGTGTATTGATACGCTATTGACTCTTTGGAATTCTGAGATTTTGGTGAGTTATTAGCATATCGGTACGGTGTCTTAGCGTATCGGTACGGTGTCTTAGCGTATCGGTACGGGTTCATCTCGTTGACCACGAGATGTTGACCGAGAAGGGCGTATCGATACGGTCCTCCTGTGTTGGCTGGAGGGGTTGACCTTGGTCAAGGCGTATCGATACCCTCTCTTAGTGTATCGATACGGCCTGCCTAATTATGAAAAATTGACTGTTTTAAAGGTGTTGTTTTGGATGGTCGTTTTTATGTTGCTTGTATTTCCGCTATCGTGATCCACTTAGGATATAACGTTGCATTTAGACAAGACAAACAAAAGAAATTTTCTAAGGTTGCTAACCGAGGGGGAACCTTAACGGGTTTCGCTTCGGTTTTCCCCGTGTAGCCTACTTGGACCGGTCATCCGGCCAGACCGGGACGAGGGGGTTACAATATCCGGAAATCGAAGGTCTTTTTGAATGGCAGGCAAGTTGCTTAACATTTTGGTCTATACTGCGACCCTCGCATGTAACTAGAGTCAAAGACCCAACAATGACATCATATTTAGGGGTACAATATTCGGCTCCAATAGACCACTGAGCTTGAAGACATGCATTGAAACAATTGTAATTTGTACCCCTAAACACGTGGTAAATTGTAAATTATTGTTCTTAATATAAGACATGCATTGAAACACGTAAAATATTACATCTGAATTACATATGTAAATTATATTTGTACCCCTAAACACGCGGTAAATTGTACCCCTAAACATGCAAACTAAAATAATTTACATATGAATTGATATATACGAGAGGTGTAATAGTTTGTCCCATTTGTATGGCTGACGAGAGATGTGTCGTTGCTGTAGATAAATTGCCAACGAGAGGTGTTATAGTTTTTCCTAGTTGTTGGAGCCCTCAAGCTTCGTGGATTTTGTGAGTACGCGATAATCATCATCATCCACGACACATATGTCGTTAACAACGTTACATGTGCGGGTCTTAACATAGCTTCGATAACAACGACAATGGTAGCAGCTTTGACCCGTATTATCAAATGTAACGACACCCACCAAAAGCTGTAACCCTGGACAAGACAGGTAAAGTTGCAACTATTGTGAATTTGTGGCACCGATCATTTTCGTGGCACCCACCACGTGTTTCCGAATATTGTGATTTGTCGATCATCTTCAACAAACGCACGGTACAAACATCGAACCACAACAACTGGTATCCAGCCACAACTGTATATACCCCACAACTCATGTGTCAGGATACCTGACGTGTCAGGAAAATCGCATTTTATAGAACGCGACTTTGCCCTGACGTGCTAGGAAAATCGTGTCAGGACTCGTGACGTGTCAAGAATATTTATTCGAAAACTGGTTTTCTGGATATTGTGATTTGTTGTTATTTGTAGTAGCATCTCTATGTTCATTAGATGTTAACTATTCCGTACTTTTGTTCACGACGATCGACAACAATAAATCACAATATCCGGGAATTCGAATAAAATATAAACTAATTAAAGAATAAAAAATGAAAATTTAAAAACATATATTACTTAATTAAACAAACCCAAATAAAATACAAATCATGATTAAACTAAAACATATATTAATTAAAAAACAAAAAATATATAAAGTTCAATATTTCCAAATAAAATAAACAACAACAAAAAACTAGTGGCGCATATGTCCACCGGTACCACAAGACGGTGCACGACGATGTCGCTCTGGATTGCGTCGTGGGAGAGCGTCGTCACCATCATCACCATCATCATCACCATTCCCGGTTCCAGCTCCTGCAGTACCGCTCATTACACCAGGCCCACTAAGGTAGAAAATCAACTGTGGTGGCGTTTGTTGGATAATCACGGTTCCAAATGCGGCGGACATCGAGGGAACGACATTAAGGTCACATGGGGCATATAGCTTGCAGGATAGCTGGAAGCACCACTCATCATCGCCGAAAGTTGAGCAAAGTGGTCTAACATAGAAGGCATTAAATAACTTTGACTTGGACTTTGAGTCAGTTGTGGTCGCATCTGTGGTAGGGTAGCATCTGGTGGTGGTGGTGGTGGTGGCGGTGCTACGGAGGCAAGACCACCGTAAGAGGTGTTTCGTGCTCCCCTCCCTCTCAAACGATGAGACCGTGGGCGGTTGTATTGTTGACGTCGATAGACGACCGCTGCCTCCTCTGGAGTCAGAATAGACGGCTTCCCATTCACCCTAAGCTAGTCCTCGTAATCATTGCTCACCATCATCTTAAACATACAATACTCAGTCTGGGGTTGCCAACGCTGATTCAATCTATCCCTCCGGTGAGCGATATAAGAGTGGTGGTGCACCGACTAATCAACCTACAGGACAATCAAACAATTGATTTGTTCTTTTTAAATATGAATTACATTCTAATTAATAAAAGAATACAGTAAGTATATAAAAATTTATTGCCTCAGGCTTCCCTTGCCGAGTGAGTTTATGCAACTCATCTAAATTTGGAGGCTCAACTGGATACGTTGGAAACAACCAAATTGCCATAGCACGCGGTCGGTCGGATGCCACTCAAATGTGGCATAGCAGATGAGTGGTACAGAGGTTGTCCAAACAAGCTTCGTCTCGGCCGAAAATATTGGGATGCATTGCTGCAACTCCATATTCCCGTACGACATCCATAAAAATTGTACAATATATAATGCGTATATTAAAACAAAAGAAATTATGTATAGTTAAATATAAAAATTATTTTATATAAATACACCAAAGTGTTACCTGATCTTTTGAAAAATTCTCAATATATTGTCTGATAACCTCCAGGCCCTTCGCAACACCAACATGAGTTAAACGAGCGGTCCACCTACAAAATGAGAAGATAATTTTAATTAATTATAATAATACATATATTAAAAAAATTAACAACTCTTTCCTTACCTCCGGGCTAGCGGAAAAACATATGGAATAGGCTGCAGAAGCTCAGGGCGTAAAAACGACATTCTCCAACATGCCCAGGACTGGAGCAACACCAAACAACCTCCGATGCAATACTTTTCTAGATCGGTGTTCTTGCATAGCTCCCTAAACAGTGTGGCCAAAACTGCAGACCCCCAACTCAGTTTACTGGCATCTTCAAAATTATGCAAATGCCGTAACCAGATCGTGTGAACCTTGTCCCGAGTTTTTTCAGGCATCAATACCCCGCTGATCATCTATAAAATATAAGCGCGAGCATATGCCTACAATACGAATATATATATATATATATGTGTGTGTGTGTGTGTGTGTGTGTGTGTGTGTGTGTGTTACCATATGTAAAAAAAATTATTTCAATAATATTCACTAAAAAATTATTGTTACATTCTACACTTCTTCACCCGCGTCAACAAGTACATCACCATAATTATTTCGCAGCCACACTAGTTGTATTTTTTCACCGTAAAAACGCTCCAGCGTAGCCCCTAAGCCCACTCAAACATAGGTCCACCCAAGCATCATAATCAGGACCAATGATAGCCTCTCCATCAACAGGCAAACCTAGGATATAGGACACATCCTCTAGGGTAATCGTCACGTCGCCGCAAGGAAGGTGGAATTTGTGTGTCTCTGGCCTCCACCTCTCCAAAAGAGCATTTACCAAATCAACGTCTATTTTTTCACCTCCAACAATTTTGGATGCCTGCAAAAACCCAGCCTGCTCTAAGTACGGTTCTATCAAAAGGTTTGGTAATCTCGTCATCCAGTTGTAAGAAACCTCCAGACGTCGTTCCATATTCTAAAAAAATAAACGCGTACGTAAAACTTAAACTATATAAAAAATACGTATGTAGTAATAAAATAATAAAATGAATAAATAAAATGAGATAAAACTTACATGTCTCCGATGATAATCGAACACGTGCTTGTGATCCAACCTTATCAATCTCGTCACTATATCAAACACGAAAAATCAACCAAGAAATTGAAAGAAAGTAGATTTGAGAGAGAGAGAGTTTTTTTGGTGTGGGGTAGAATGAGGGTTGGGGATCAATTTATAATCAAAATTGTCGATTGAGGTGCTATTACTGAATGAAAATCGCGCCCTGTACAACGCGACTTTGGAAATCGCGTCTTGCACAGCGTGACTTCTTCATAACTCTAACGCGGTAATTAAATTTCAACTGTTCCAATTTATTAACGCAAAAATCGCAGCTCACACAACGCGACTTCACCTTATCGCGACGAGTCGTTTGAAATTCTCGTGGAAGTCGCATCCTACAGAACGCGACTTCAATTTATTTATTTTTTTAAATACCGGATAATATAATCCACATCGGACTGAAGTCCCTCCGTGTACAACGCAATTTTAGTATCGCGCCTAAAAGGGTATATTTTAATTCTACTAGTATGTTGTTTTTGTTGCCTCTTGGTTCTTAGGGCTCTGCGTTGACTAATCCGGACCGACACGGGTCAAACACATGATTTTGGTGCGTGAGTCTCCCAACGGGAATTTTTTACATACACAAGGCCTCAAACTTGAGATCTACTTAAGCGATAACAAACTGCTTACCATTTTGTAGACATATTCGAAATTTTTAACTCTCCCTCCCAACAAAATCATCTCCAAAGTTCGAACTTAAATTATCTCCTTGAAAAAGCAAAATGCTTTACCGTTGCACCAAAATATCATTAGTTATATGCTTTTTAATCTCTTAGGACAAAGTGGTTTGTCTTGTTCTTCGATGCATTTTCCTTGACCGTATTAAAATATTTAAATGTTCATGAAATTAACGTGTCATTGTACTTTATACGAGTCATGAGAAAAATCAAAAGAAGGTGTTGTCTTGTAGTTTGTGTTTAATTAGCTCTGAATATTTGCATGGAAATGCAAATGGAATCAGCTCTCAAATTGATTATGATTGTCGAGTTTGTTTGCTTTATGTCTATTGGTTTTATTTTAATATTTTATAATTGTTCTACGAATATAGATTGATGGGAAAACCAAGATTTTTGTTTGATCCGTCGTTATCAAATTCAAAAGTTTGTGTGTGAACATTTCAATTTCCCTCTCCAGTCTTAGCCTGATTTTTGTAATAACAGTTTAGGGATCTATTTGAAATTTCAAAATAAATCGGAGATCTTATTAAAATTTTGAGGAACCTATTTAATAGTATTAGAAAATTTTAAAATTCAATGAGAATTTTTAAAATTTTTCGGGTTTTAATTAATTTTTTAAAATTTCGAGGAATCATGAAAATTTTATGGACCAAGGCCCTTAAATAAGATTGTCAATGCCATACAGGTAGATATAATTTTTTGGAATGTCAAAAAATTATTCCTAATGTTTGATTAAATAGTCACTTTGACTTCTATTTTCTTTTTTGAAATAATTTAGCCCTCAACGTTTCATTTTGGGTCAAAATGGCCCATCCTTTAATGAAAATTGTTAGTCAACTGACATTATACAACTTGAAATGACTTGACAAAATAACACTTAGAAGAAATTTTTTTATACTCTATACAATTTTATAAAATTATTTGTTGATTGATGTGCCATTCTGTAAAGTCAGCATATTTACTTATATGACACTTCTATCGTGCGTGCACTGCCATGTAGGTTTGCCACATCATTTCAAGTCATTTAGCATTAGTTGACTAATAGTTTTCATCCACAGAGGGTCCATTATGATTCAAAATGAAACATTAAGGGTTAAATTGCTTCAAAAAATGAATAGGTGTCAAAATGACTATTCAGTCAAACGTTAGGGGAACTTTTTTTTGGCATTATGTCTAATTTTTTTAGGCTTAATATACAAATAAGTGCCTAAGTTATACCTCTTGTTAGCTTTAGGTTCCTAAACTATTTTTTGATAAAAATAAGTGTCCAACGTTTATACTGTTACAATTTTAGGTGCTTGATCATTAAAACCCGTTTTAAAAAAAAATTTGTTATACAACCAATGCTTGACACCTAGCAATAATTTTAATTTTAAAAAGAAAATTTAAATTTTTTATTTTTTTAAAATCCCGAAATTCTAAAAAATTCCCAAAGCACTAAAAATTACAAAATCTCAAGCTGTCACCGCTACCTCCTTCGGATGTCCTCGCCGAGTCTACCCCTTCAGCCATCGAAACCAGATGACCATTTCCCCCCAACATGCCATCGTCGAAATCAACGAACGCCATGCCACTCGAACGACGATTTTACATTCGTTGTTCAATGTTGAATTGGCACGTCGTTTGTTGGTTTTCTGCGATGTCACATTGGGGGAAATAGCCGGTTGAGTCCGACGACTAAATGGGTGGGCTTGACGGCGACAATAGTAGGGATTTGAGGGTTTTTGAATTTTAAGGATTTGAGGGCTGTTTTTAGAAATTTCTTTAGAATTTCAAGATTTTTTTTAAAAAAATTCAATTAATAAATAAAAAATTAATTAAAAGAAATTAGAAATTAAAACATGTCACATGTCAAATTTTAATCGGTTAACATGTATTTTAACAATAATTAACTATCATACATCTAAAATTAACGAGATGAAACGTTAAACATCCAGTTTTTACCAAAAAATTTAATTTAAGCACCAAAAGTTAACAAGAAGTATAGATTGAACACTTATTTTTGTATTAAGCCTTTTTTACTAATACTGATTCTGGTGTGTTTCGACATTTGCTTTGTGCTTTTCAATATTTTTAAAAATATTAAATTAATATTATAAAAATGATTGTAATAAGTTATATAACAGAATAAATAATGTAGGATACATATTTTTATTTCACGAAACTTAGTACATTTATTAATTATTATATCTATGATTCTATATATATTTAAATAAGTTGTTTTTTTTTATAATAAAACAAAAAGAGAGAAGTTTCAATGAAGAATGTTTTTCTTAGTTTGCTTTTCATCTTTGAATCATTCATTCCTCAAAGTGAAGTAATTAACATATGTTTCGTACAATTAAATTTTATGATAATCGTTTATTGTGTCTTAGTTTAAATGAGACAAAAGAATGAGCACGCTTGTTTTATCTGCTCTGAAGTAGCACGCTGGTTCTTTCAGATCTCTTTTTCGTCTTTTTCGTTTTGTTTGGTAGTGTGTTTTTTTTGTTTTCTTCCCTCTCCAATGGCTTCGGTGACAAATGACCTCGCACGTCTGGCAATCAGGTCTGAGGAAGATGACTGTCTGGAAATTGATGGTGCAGATCCAGAGTTGGCGTTGTCCTATGAGTTCTGTTTTGTTGGATCCTTTTTGACTAGTAGTGTGATTCATTTCGTGGCAATGAGAACTACCTTGGCCAATGTATGGCACTCTGTGGGAGGAATCTCGATATCAGATCTTGGGGAAGGACGATATCTGTTTCGATTATATCTGGCGGCTGATGCAGATAGAATCGAAAAAGGTGGCCCATGGAATTTCAATAATCACGCTCTGATTTTGCGTAGACTAAAGGAAGGGGAAGATCCATGTCAGGTACCGTTGACCCATCTTAACTTCTGGATTCTAGTTCACAACCTTCCTCACGGGTTCATCTCTGAAAAAGTAGCACGATCGCTGGGTAATTTTTTGGGATCGTTTCTTGATTATGATACGCTGGCCACATCACTTGGATACAAAGGGATTATCAGGATTCGAGTAAAAGTTGATGTTCGAGCTCCGTTAAAGAGAAGGAAGAAATTAAAATTGGCAAATGGGAGTGATCACTATGTTCGGTTTGAATATGAGAGACTCACTCTATTTTGTTTTATTTGTGGCCTACTCGGACACGGGGAGAGTTTTTGCCCCGTCCGTGCATCGGTAGATTCGGCTGACATTGTCATGGCATGGGACGTGTCGCTCAGAGCCCCGCCGCGTCGGAGAAGTCAACCAGGGAGTGTTTGGCTCAGGGATGCAGATCCGGTGGATTCACTGCCGAGATTGTTGCCTAGTCAAGGAAGAAGGAATATTGGAGTTAATGCTGGAATATCAATTCCCGCAAATTCAGGGGGATTACATAATATTGGAAAGTCAAAAGATTCATGGGTAGGCGTTAATGCAATGCATAATTTAGGGGGACCAAATATGGGATCCACATCAGGATCAGGGGTGATTGGGGCCCAAAATGCGCAAGATGTCTTGATGACTACTGAGGAGGAAAACACTCCTATGGAACAAGTGGATGGTCTGAAGCGTCCACGTGTACAACCATTACAACCAGGAGTTTCAACTTTGTCTGATTCGAATGGTGCATCTCTTAATTTATCGGCCGACCTGTCTACTCAGGTCTGCCGTTCATCATGAAACTCCTAAGCTGGAATGTCCGAGGTTTAGGGAAACCTCGGACGGTTGGGCGGCTTAAACAAAAGTTGCGAGTTGAAGGTCCGTCTATTATTTTCTTTATGGAAACAAAAGTTAACGAGAAAAAAATGGCAAGAATTTGGAGTAGATGTGGATTCCCAAATGGGATTGATGTCGGGGCCGTTGGTCGAAGTGGTGGATTGTCGATGGGATGGAAGAGCTCTTGTAATGTCTCTCTTCGATCGTATTCAAAAAATCATATTGACGTACTGATAAACGATGATTCGGATGGTTTGCAATGGAGGTGTACGGGCTTTTATGGAGTTCCAGAAGAGTGCAGGCGGGCAGAGTCTTGGGATTTAATGAGATCCCTGAATGATGCACCGAATTTACCATGGGTTGTAATCGGTGATTTCAATGAAATTTTTCTGGCTACTGAGAAACAAGGAGGTCGAGTTAGGAATGCTAGACAAATGGACAATTTCCGTACTATGGTGGAGGAATGTTCTTTATTGGATCTGGGTTATACGGGGCCTTGGTTCACATGGGAAAAAGGCCGGTTTTCGGAAACTAATATAAGGGAGCGGTTGGATAGAGGTTTAGCGAATCCTGTCTGGGAGGCACAGTTTCCAGATTATCAGATTCGTCATCTTTCTCATTCTTTCTCGGACCACCGTCCTATTTTGTTAAATACAGGACATGGCACAAATATTCGAAACCGAATTTGGCACTTTCGTTTTGAATCAGCGTGGTTGGTGGAGGATTCTTGCATTCCGGAAGTTGAAAGACTGTGGACGTCGTCATCAGGCAGTTTCCTGGATCGACTCAAGTCCCTTTGTTTGGGCCTAGATGTATGGTTCAAACAAATCCGTAAGGACAAAGGCTTGACTGTTGCAGACCTTAATAAGAAACTGGAGTCCCTAAATAGTTTACAGCCAACAGATAGTGTTTTGGGGGAAATAATGGATGTCAAGCTTGCTATTAATTTTGAGCTTGACAAAGAGGAGCTTTATTGGGAACAACGAGCCCGATCAAACTGGCTGAGGTATGGAGATAGAAACACTGCTTTTTTCCATAGATGCGCAACTCAGCGAAAAAGAAGAAATAAGATCAGATCCTTGGAAAATGACAGTGGTGTTATTTGCATGAATGAACAAGAAATGGGGCAAGTAGCAAGAACTTATTTTACGGACTTGTTCACAACGAAAGGGGTTGGTGACTGTTCTCGGATTCTGGAAGGAGTTGATTGTTGTATTGATAACGACATGAACAATAAGCTGACAAGAGATTTTGATAAAGCGGAATTTTGGGAAGCTGTCAAGTCAATGCAGCCCCTCAAAGCCGCTGGTGAAGATGGTTTAGGGGCTTTGTTCTATCAGAAGTTTTGGCATGTCCTTGGAAACGCCGTTGTGGAATTATGCACTTCAGTGTTGGCTGGTACGATTCCCATGTCCGTTTTTAATCATACGCGCATTGTTCTTATTCCGAAAAATGATAGCCCTACAAATATGTCTCATTTCAGACCTATAAGTCTGTGTAACGTGTTGTTTAAAATTATCTCCAAAGTCTTAGTGAACAGATTTCAGGCAGTGCTGCATCTTTGTATTGATGAATCTCAGAGCGCCTTTGTACCCGGAAGGCTTATCACGGACAATGTTCTAGCAGCCTTTGAGATAATACATTCAATGCGTTCTAAGAGAGTTGGAAAGAAGGGTCATTTTGCACTTAAACTCGATATGTCTAAGGCTTATGACAGGGTGGAATGGCCGTTTATTGAGGAAATGATGAAGAAAATGGGATTTTGCCAACAATGGATTTCCCTTATTATGTCATGCATTTCTTCAGTTTCGTATTCGGTGGTGCTCAATGGGCAAGTGGGACAATCCTTTACCCCTACTAGAGGACTACGTCAAGGGGATCCTCTCAACCCTTATTTATTCTTGCTTTGTGGAGAGGGTTTATCTTCCCTTCTTCGACAAGAGCAGAGTGGCATTGGAATTCGAATCACAAGATCAGCTCCGCGGGTTTCGCATCTGTTTTTTGCGGATGACAGCCTGATTTTTGGTGAGGCTACTACTGAATGTGCCGCGAGATTATTGTCTTTGCTGGAGGATTATGAACGCTGCTCGGGACAGGTTATTAATTACTCAAAATCTGGAATTTTCTTTAGTTCTAATTGTATTGAGTACACTAGAGAAGATGTTTGTCGAATCCTTCGTGTTTCTAATCTCATTTGTCCAGAGAAGTATCTAGGTCTCCCTATGGTGGTGGGAAGAAATCGTAAGAAAGCGTTTATGGCCATACGAGATCGTGTTGTTGCAAGTATAATTGCTTGGAGTCCTAGAAGTCTATCGCAAGGAGGAAAGGAGGTGTACATAAAGGCCATTCTTCAATCCATTCCGACTTACACTATGAGCTGTTTCCTACTGCCAAAGACATTCTGTAGGGAGTTGGAAGCTATTATGGCAAGATTTTGGTGGCAACATAACAAGGACCAACGGGGAATTCATTGGTGCCTCTGGTCAGATTTGTGTCATCTAAAAGAGAATGGGGGGCTGGGCTTCAGAGATATGGCGAAATTCAATATTGCCTTGCTGGCTAAGCAAGGGTGGAGGCTCGTGAGTAATCCTTCATCGCTGGTGGCCAGACTGCTTCGGGTAAAGTATTTTCCAACCTCGGATTTCCTTCATGCCAGTTTAGGCTCGACTCCATCTCTAACATGGAAAAGCATTTGGAGTGCAAGGGGTTTATTGGAAAAAGGCCTTCGGTATAAGGTGGGGAGTGGGGGATCCATTTCTATATGGAATGATTTTTGGTTACCGGGGTCAAGCCCGAGAAGGATTCAATCTCCACCGGTTCCTAATCTTATTTGGGTTTCGGATTTAATTGAGGGAGATAATATGACCAGGAAAGTGGATCTAATCAGAGCTAGTTTCATCACACCAGAGGCAGAAGAAATTTTACGTATCCCTATTTCGAGGTTCTCCCAAGCAGATAGGGTGGTCTGGAGTGGGGAACACTCGGGTACCTATTCAGTTAGAAGTGGGTACCGTATGCTTCTTCCACCTTCTAATACGGATACCACGATGAAAGCTTTATTTCAGAAACTTTGGAAAGTGGAATGTCCTTCTAAAATGAAGATTCAATGCTGGAAATTCATTAAAAATCTTGTGCCTACAAAGCTCAATCTATGTGTTAGGCGTGTGACTACAGATCCTACATGTTTTCGGTGTCTTCAAAACCCAGAGAATGTGGAACATGTACTGAGAAACTGCCCGTTTGCAGAACAAGTTTGGGCGGGGTTAGGTTTTATCAGTCCAAGCATTGATAGTCAAAGTAATTTCTCAGAATGGTTATCTAACGTATTGAACAGCACAAATACAAGTAGATACACAGAAATTATTCTAACGATATGGGCGCTCTGGACAACACGGAATAAATTTATTTTCGAAGGGGAGCAGAAAAACCCAATGGATGTTATTACCTCCATTAAGAGATATGTGCTGGAGCTACGCCTTGTCTCCGAGCGGACCATGGCAACAAACCCTCAAGCTCGAGTTGAATGGTCGCCGCCAGAAGATCCATATGTCAAAGTAAACGTTGATGTGGGTTTCCGGCAACAAGAAAAAACAGCATCAGTTGGTATTATTATCAGAAATATGTAAGGTCAAATAGTAGGTGCAAGTAGTTCGATGGTTTACCATATTCCATCCTCCTTTGCGGCGGAAGCTCACGCGGTGGTCTGTGGCCTAAGACTAGCGGCGGATCTGGGTTTCAGTCACGTGGCTATTGAAGGGGACTCGCGGGCCATCATCAACAAACTCAGATCACCCTCGGAAGACCCATCGGACATTGGGGCTTTAATCTCAGAAGCAAAGGGGCAATCGAGGGTTTTTCAGGATTGCACTTTCCTCTTCAGACACAGATCGGCAAACAAGGCGGCACATGCACTTGCTGCTCTCCGACGCTCTCTGGACACGGATCTGGTGTGGATAGAGGAAACCCCGGCGGAGATCGAAGCTATAGCCGCTGATGATCGACGGAGTTGGGACCCTCCATAGCTGCTACGACGGAGGATCATTCCTGAACTTGAAGGAGGCTGCATGTCTTGCGGTAATATATCAGCTCCTTCGACGCCTTGCCTCGACTTCCATATTTTTCTATCTTGAAGCTCTCTTCAACGGCGGAGGCAATGGTTTTTTGCTGGATCGGAGTTTTTTTTCGTTTGGGGAAACAGACAGTTTTTTACTCTTTAGACTTGTTTTGTCTTTGGTTTTGAGTTTCTTTACGTTTTTCTTACCCTTTAATTATGGCCCTCCCGCTTTCCAAGGCATATGGGGCCCAGTATTTATGTATTTCTCGGTTTTTCCCCTTTAATAATATAACCGGTCGGCCTTTATTGTCAAAAAAAAATGAGACAAAAGAATAGTTGTTTTCTTGTTTCTTATTTTACTTTCTTCCTAGATGTTCACTTCTTTTTGTTCTTTGCTTAACCGGTAACTGTATTAGTATTAGTGTTATTCGTCAATGGTCGGCGACTTATATTTTTCTTTACTTTCTTATGTTTGAACCTATTTATTTTGTTTATTTTTCCTTCACACTTCTTGTTGCGTTTTCTCTACTTCTGTGGCACGTTTTCTCTGCCTTTATGTCACGTCTCTACCTTATGGCATGTTTTCTGACTACTTTTCCAGACGTTTGGTTTTCATTCGGTGATCCACTACAACAATATATGTTTTTAGTGACAAAATGCCAGTGACTAGAAGTAATGTTGTCACAGATATTAAACTTTTTGTGACAAATTTTTTGTGCGACACTATTAGTATGAGTAATTGTGATGGATTTTTATTTTGTCACTGTTATAGTAGTAATTGTAACAATTACATCTTTCACAATTAAATTCTCACTATTAGTCTATAACTGTGACATAAATTTCTTTGACACTAAAACTTTGACACGTAATAGTGACGATATATAAAGTGGTCACTATTATTTGATTTTTGTTGTGACAGTAAAATAGTTTGTCACTTTAAAATTTACTTTTTGTTGTGATAAATTTTGTCACCATTGCAAAAATAAAATTAGTGACAAATTAGATATTGTCACAATAATAACTTTATTTATTTTTATAATACTAGTAATAATAACAATTATAAAAATTGAAGTTACCATAAGTTAGTTTGTCAAAAGGTAAAATAATTCTATTATTCTCTATACTATGTGTAAATTCTTGTTTTAGTCATTCAATTTTGATCAATTGTAGTCCCTATTGTTTTTCAAATTTTAAATTTTCGATCCTAATCCAAACGTGACAACGACAACATGACTAAATTAAAATGATTAAAAATGATCAAATAAAAGAAAAAAAATCAAATATGCAACTTATATATAACAAATAGGCTAAAAAATTTACTTAATATATTTAAAGACTATCATTCATGTCAAGATCTAAGTTTCAAAATTTAAAAAGTACAGAAACTTAAAGTTACCAAATTAAAGTACAAAGACTAATATGTAATCTTAACATAATATATGATAGCAAAATTTTACCTTATGAAAAATTTTACACTTAATATTTGTTTTAACTTTGCTTGTGGAGTTAAAATTTGCATTATCAGTATGCGCAATAATTATCACATAAAAAGGATAATTCTATTAATAATTTGAATTAAATTAAATTAATTAAATTATTTAATTAAAATATAATATTCATTATTTTAGGCGTAAATCTTAATATTTACATTTTATATTTTAAAACCAACTCAATTATTTTTATATATTTTCTTCAACAAACACATTTCGTATAAAAACCCATAGGAAAATGAATTAAATTATCATTATGATAATTAGTGTTATTATTAGTACATATTTTAAAAATAAATAAAATTAATTTCAATCACAATTTAACCTAAATACCTTTAAAATAACATTAAATTTCTTGCCTAGCTTAATGGATAAACATTGCATTCTCGCCCTAAAGGTTCCAGGTTCGATCCTCCTTGAAGCCATGTATTGTATTTATTTAATAAAAATTGACATCTAAAGGTGCCACATCATCTATAATGAAAGTTAAATGACCTAATGAAAGGTTAAAAATATTTGTTGAATACAATGCAAAAGACCCATTAAATTTCAGGGACATAAATAAGATGGTTACAACTAAAAATATAATCATTAACATTTTTATTATTGAAAAGTGACAACATGTTTTAGACACTAATCAACATGTATTTGTGATAAAATATTTGTCACTAATAAGAATAACATTAGTGTCTAAATTTTAGTCACTGTTGCTAATCTATTGTGTCAAAAATGTAGTCACAAAAAATATTACTGATTGTGACGAAATGCATGAAGTTGTCACAAGTATAATAGTGACGGAGTTATTAGTGACGAGTGGTGACGACTCAAAAAAATTGTCACTATAAATTATAGTGACTAAATTTAATACTTTTAGTGACCATTTTCAATGTCACTAAAAATGCATTTTCTTGTAGTGATCCTTATGACTTCGTTTTTTATTCATGTTTGTCGGTGGCTTGGATAGTTTGATCACATTTTGGGTTGTTGACCGATGTAATAAGAATTGTGTAGCGAATTTTTTGTCTTTGGGAATAAACGTGGAAGGTGGTTGTTGATTTTGGAAATTTCATTTAGTTAGTGTTTTGACAACTCCCCAAGCAACCCTTCCTACTATGGGCCGTAGCGATTTTCTTTGATACAAAAAGAAAGTGTCTGATCTTACCGGTGCAATGCTTATCTTTTCTTTTTAAATTTATTGTTTTTTTGTTTGTTTTGGATGTTTTAAAGCATTCTATAAATTTTATTCTTATTTTACTTTTGTTCATTAATAAAGTTGTCTTATTGAAGCGTAAAAAGGTATTCTTTTATAAACATTTCTATTATTATAGAACATTTTAGTAAAATATACCTGTAATTACTAATTTTATCTGGGGTCTTTGACCCGATCTATTGTATTTCATTATTGTGTTATAATATTGTTATTATTATTGTCTTATTATTATTATTGGATATTATTATTATGAAAATCAAAACAAAAAAGACATATATATATAATTAAATAGAAGCCCAATCCAATTAAATAAAAAATCAGTCCATTATCTGTCCAGTTACATACCAATATATTTACAACATACATAACACATATTACATATATGACCCGATAAGCCCAAATAATTAAACCCTAATTAAAATCAGATAACCCTAGCTCTAACACCCTTTTTATCTAGCGCAGCCGCATCTCAACTATTAGATCTTGTCATGATCTAACGGCCCTCACACGTGCATGGAGCTCACCGCCCAACCCTTTAGTTGTCGCATCGAAGCCACGCACTCGTTCAGACCCTCTATCTTCATGCCACGTTGGATGAAGGACCACCACGGCTCCACGATGGCCATCTCTCTGGTCCCTCTCTCCCTCCAACAACCGTGTCATCGCATGAGAACAAAAAAATGTTAGAATTTGTAACGCCCCGGTTTTGGACCTAGGTGTTTTGCGTGTCGGTTTAGGCTAGTGGAACCGGTAATCGGTTGTTTGAGACGTTAAAGGTGGTTCAGAGAAATCAAGGTTCGAGATGGGATAAAAATGTGGTGAAATTTTATAAAATCCTTCAAAATTATATTTAAGAGGTTGGTCAAATCAATTTTGCAAAATGAGTTTTGGGAAGTATACATTTTGGGTAGTGACCAAAATGTAAAGTTTTAAAACTGTGGAAAAAAGTGTTTTTCAAAAAGAGTCAAAATCTTAGAATCTTTAGGGAGCTAAATGACAATTAAGTCTTTTCTCTCATTTGGCATGTATTTGAAATGGTTTATTAAATAATAAAAGTGACTTTTTACTGATTTAATTAAAAGATAGTTATTTTGGTTAAACAAAATGGACGTCATTTTCATTTTCCTCATTTCACATCAGCCAAACACTCTCTCAATTTTCTCATTTTCCAGATTTCTTTTACTTTCATTTTCTCTCTTAATTTTCAACATCTTTCTTGTGATTTCTCTCAAATATCCTCAAGATTCTTGAAAGCAAAACTTGCCAAATTAGAAGAGAAGCAAGGATTGGAGGTAATTTTCGTGCTAACCCTATAATCAAGGTTCTTTAATGAAATTCCAAAGATATTTGACTCTTTATTCATGCTTTTGATTAAAGTTTTATTGTAGTTTTGATAAAATGGTGAAATCTTGACTTAAAGAGACAATTTAATGTGATTTTCGGAGTTGTTTTGATTTGATTTGTTTAAGATGGTTTCTAATAAAGTTTTGGAATGTTTATGATGTTAAAATAGAGTCTTAATCATATTAATCTCGAAATCCTTGAGATATTTGATTTTAACGGTGTTTATGGTTGGGTTTTTGGGGTGTTATGTGAGATCTGATTTGCTGGAGGTATAAGGATGGTTTTAGGTTGTTTTTGGATGTTGATTTATAGTTAAAATGTGTTGGATGTGTTGTTTAATGGCTGGGCTGAGTTTAGAGATCAATCGATTGTGATTTTGGTTGTTTTGGATGAGTAATTTGATGGTTTAGAGCAGGGCATCAGGTTTCTAATTAAGTGTTTGTGTTTGGAGGCATTATGATGCATTGAATCTCTATTTTTAATATGTTGAAAATAGGGGATAGTGATCCGGAACCGATCGAAGTGGTTTTAGAGGCTTCAGATGGTTGATTGTTGCGTCGACAAGTGTGGTTTCTCAAGTTGGTGAGTGGAAATGAGAGTTCCATCTTTGAAACTTCATAAAAGAGATTTTGGGAACTTAGTGTAAGCTTGAAACGCTTTACTAAGTTCGGAAGTAAGTAAAGTGATTTTCTCCCTCGGATTGTGCTATTATGAGCCTTTGGATGCACTTGTTTAATTGTGTTAACCTACTATTTTAAAGCATGTTTTGAGTTTATAAAATGTGGTTGATGATGTCATAAGGTTTAAGGATGCCCTAAGTAAGTGATCCTTGTATGCATGTGTTGATGCATGAGTTTTTTAAGCATAGTTTAATGCTTGAGATATGGCTTATTATGAATGCTTTGGAATATAGTGAGGTATGCATGAAATGTAGATTATCTTGGCAAGTGATGTCGTTTGAAGTGTTTGTAAATGAAATCAGATATAGTTAACCGGCTATAGGATTTAGTGCACTATAAACAAGTCGCCTTGGATGTTGAGAGGTCGTGATTGTACCAAAAACTCCATCCAAGTACCCTAACGATTGAGGAATGTTTAAGGTTGCAACAGTAGAGGGTAGCTCCCGGGTGCGAACCTTGTATGTGTCCCGTCTCTTGTTAGTAGGCTATACACCTACCGACGGGTGTCACAACGGTGGAGGGTTGCTCCCATGGGTGAGCCTTGAGATGCCGATAGAATGTATGAAGTGTTTGAGACAACACTTGGTAATCCGTGTATCCGATATGCATTTTGAGAAATGAGAATGTTATTAATCACTTGTAAGCCAATATAATGGTTTGAAATGCTATGGAAATGTTGATGATGCATATTATGGAAAATGCATGTTTTACCTTAAGCTTTGCATATGCTTGGAAGGCTTGATTTTTGTTTAGCAATGGTTTAATTGCTCTGAAGTATGTGATACTTGTTGCATGGTGTTTAGCAAGCTGATTTTTAATGATGAAATGCATGGATTTTCAAAGAGGGCATGATGGTTTTCAAAAGAGTGAAAATGGTTTTGAGCATTGATGGTGTTTTTGGTTTTGAGCATTCCTTACTAAGCTTGTATGCTTATGCTCTCTTTTGCTTATCAATGCAAATAATTAAGTTATTGGAGGCATTAACTTTCCAAGGATTTCCAAGAGACTTCATTGTATGTATGTCTTGGTTTTGGACTAGTGTAATAAAGACAATGAGGGTGTCCAATGCTATGAATGTTAGTTGTTTTGGTATTTTCTGGTTTGGTACAAGTTTGGTATGCATATTTTAGTTTGTAAATGGCCTCTAAATGTTGGTTTATGCTTGGATTTGAGATTTGACCTTTTGATGCTTGATTTTCATAGGAAGCATGCATCTAGAACTTAATGTTGTTGATAATGTTGCTTTAATGATGTTTCTTCCATGTGTTCTTGATGGTTGAGATGTATTTGAGTCGTATATATGTTTTAACGCATGTTGGAATGATTTGGGATGGCTTAAAGTGAGTTTAACCAGCATTTTTGTGAAATTACAGACTGAAGCGTATCGGTACACTTAGTAGTGTATCGATACGACCTTCATAAATGGGAGGAGTGTACCAATGCAATTAAATGTGCTTTAGTGGTTAATTTGAGCTGAGTTTATTCAAAGATACATGAAATGAGTTTAATTAAAGATTGGTAAACCAAATTTGGGAAAAACCCTTGAATTCTATTAAGTTTAGAAAATGGTTCATAAAACTGAAATTGGTATTAATCGATGAGCGTTCGAGTTGTTGTTTAATCCACTGCTTGTTGAACACATAGGAACCTAACTTGCATCTATACAAGATAAAAAGAAAAAAAATAGGGTCGTTTATTGAGGTAAACCTTCCCGGTTTACTTCAATATTCCCCGTGTGACCCGTTCGGTTCAGTCTATCGGCTAGGCTGGGTCGAGAGGGTTACATTTGGTGGTATCAGAGTTAGGTTATGAAAGTTAGGGATGATGGTAAGTTGATGGTAAGTAAATGAGATGTGAATGTGTGTACTTGGTGATGTTTGTTTTGCTCGGTGAATGTCATAAGCATGCTAGTCTTGATTATGCGAGGATGATGCTATGTATGGTGATTGTAATATGAATGTGAGCTGTTATAGGTGATGTTAGATTGGGCTAAATCTTAATGCTTGTGATGCACGATGGTTGTGACATGTATGTCGTATGCGTTATGCTATGTTGGGGGGATTGGAATGCCCATTGCCTTATTACTATATTGAAATGTTTTAAATTGAATTTGAAGTCTTGGATCCTTGCTAGAAGCTGGCATGATCTTTTGTTTTCATTTATATTTATGCCGTGATAATAATAGCACAATGGGACAAAGGAGAGAGTTACATTTTGGGTTAGATGCTCCGACTGATGAGCAGAGGAATCAGGAGAACGAAGTTCTACCTGGTGCGATGATTGGAGCATTCTAGGCTGATATTGCTAGAGTGCATGTGCAAGCGCCTGCTGTTGGGCAAACGGGTTTGTCGTTGGAGTGCTTGTGAAGTTTGAGAGGCGTGGAATATCGTTGTTTGTCTCCTAAGGCATCTGAGGCTTGGATGGCCAGTACGATTTGAATTTTGGATCAGATGGGGATGCACGGAAGCTGGGTTGTGCAATGTCGTTGTTGCATGGTGATACGTATGCATGGTGGACGACTGTGACTGCGGCCATGGAGCCAAACGAGGTGGAATGGGATTTCTTTCAGGCTGCCTTTAAAATAATGTATCCAGGAGTCAGATACTTCGATGATAAAAAGCGGGAGTTCATGTCCTTGGTGCAAGGAAACACGACGGTAGCTGAGTACGAGGTTCAGTTTGTACATTTGAGTCAGTATGCTCCGGAGTTAGTGCCGAGTGATAGGCATCGTTGTGATCGCTTCCAGTAAGGTTTGGTGTAGGACATGAAGACGTTCATGCTCGCATCTAATTACACAAATTTCGATGTGCTGGTGACGTGAGCCAAGGACATAGAGCAAAGTTTGGGACTGACATCTCGCATGGGTGGATCTAGCTTGAGTAAGCGAGCTGCAGATGTTGGTCCTAGTGGTAGGTAGAATAAGAGGAATCGTGACTGTAGGTATCAGCCTGAGGCGAGGTGAGGTAATTTTGGGCGAGGTGTGCCAGCTCAGGGTAACAAGGTGAGGTTTGAGCAGAATACCTGCTGCTCATGTGGATCGTGTGAGCACTTGAGGCGAGATTGTCCTTGCGTGGCTCGTGAGGCGCATGCTCCTATGGCTGGGGCTAATTCTTGTTGGAACTGTGGATCTACTGGTCACATTAGACGTGAGTGCCCCTTGTTAGCGGGAGGTGGTCAGGGTCGTACACCTGTTGTTGCACCACAGAGAGGTCGTGGGCACGGTCGTGGTAACTTCCAAAGAAGAGAGGATGGGTAGAGAGGAGTGGCTCGTGTTGTTGCTGTTCAGCCAGAGGGTGGCGGTCCTACGAGGGTGTATGCACATTGCGAGGGACGTAATGAAACTGACGTGATTGCAGGTACCTTCGCCTTGCAATCCTTGTCTTTGTTAGCATTGATTGATTATGGATCTACGTATTCATACATCTTGAGTGAGCATGCACATTTGATTGATATTCTTGTTGAGATGCTAGATGTAGGAATGCAAGTAACAAGCTCTTTTGGTGAAACTGTTGTTACAAGAAAATTGTATAGGAGATGTCCTTTAACTGTTCAAGGTCATGTGTTTTTAGTTGATTTGATGGAATTGCCTTTCTATGGTTTTGATGTGATTCTTGGAATGGATTGGTTGTCTGAGCATCGAGCTATAGTTGATTTTGATGTTAAGCGAGTTACCTTGAAACTTGTGGATGATTATAAAGTGGTAATCGTAGGCGAGAACGTGAAGTTCTTGTCCAATGCAATTTCAGCTCTTGAAGCGAGTCAGATGATGGAGTTGGGTTGTGAAGCTTTCTTAGCTTATGTGATGAACCCTAGTATGAAAGAAGTGCGAGTGCAAGACATATGAACTGTATGTGAATTTTTGGGTGTTTTTTTCGGAATAGTTGTCTGGTTTGCCACCAAGAAGAGAAGTTGAGTTTGGGATTGAGCTGTATGAAAATACGACTCCAGTGTCCATTGCTCCTTATCAGATGACACCTAAGGAGTTGAAGAAGTTGAAAACGCAACTTCAAGAGTTGCTTGATCGAGGGTTCATAAGGCCAAGTGTGTCACCTTGGGGTGCACCGGTCTTGTTTGTAAATAAGAAGGATGGTACGATGCGTATATGTATAGAATATCGGCAAATAAACAAGTTGATGATTAAGAACAAGTACCATTTGCCAAGGATTGATGATTTGTTTGATAAGTTTCGTGGTGCTTCAGTGTTTTCGAAGATTGATTTGAGGTCTGGGTATTATCAACTAAAGGTTAAGGATGTGGATGTACCCAAGACAGCTTTTCGGACAATGTATGGCCATTATGAGTTCTTGGTGATGCCGTTTGGGTTGACAAATGCACTGGCTGCATTCATGGATATAATGAATCAGGTGTTTCACGAGTTCCTAGATCAATTCGTGGTAGTGTTTATCGGTGATATTCTTGTGTACTCGCATAACGAGGAGGATCAAGATAAGCATTTGAGGATTGTGTTGCAAGTGCTGTTGGAGAATCAGCTTAATGCTAAGCTGAGAAAGTGTGATTTTTGGCTCAGGGAAGTGGTTTTTCTTGGACATGTGGTGTCAGCCAAAGGTATTCGGGTTGATCCACACAAGATCGAGGCAATGATGAGTTGGAAAATGCCTAAATCGGTGACGAAAGTGCGTAGTTTCCTTGGGTTGGCTGGATTTTATCGAAGGTTTGTTGAAGGTTTTTCTAAGATTGCTACTCCTTTGACCAAGTTGTTGCAAAAGAATGTTCGCTTTGAATGGACGGATGTTAGGCAACAAGCTTTCGAGAAGTTGAAGGAAGCTTTGACACAAGCTCCTGTCTTGATTCAACCAGAATCAGGTAGGGAGTTTGTAGTTTATAGTGATGCCTCATATGTTGGTTTGGGTTGTGTGTTGATGCAAGGTGGGAAGGTTGTAGCCTATACGTCTAGACAATTGAAGGTGCATGAGCGCAATTATCCTACTCATGACCTAGAGCTTGTTGCGGTGGTGTTTGCTTGAAGATTTGGAGACACTACCTTTATGGTGAAAAGTGTGTGGTTTACACCGATCATAAAAGTTTGAAGTATCTCATATCTCAAAGAGAGTTGAATCTTAGGTAACGAAGATGGTTGAAGTTGCTTAAGGATTATGATTTGACGATTGAGTATCATCTTGGAAAGGCAAATGTTGTGGTCGATGATTTGAGTAGGAAGGTGGCTGTTGAGCTGAAAGCGATGTTTTCTCAGTTGAGTATATCGCGTGATGGTGGGTTGATAGCCGAGTTGCAGGTAAAGCCTTCCTTGATTTAGCTAATGAAGGAGAAGTAGTTGCTTGATGATTTGTTGGTGCCTCATGTTCAGGATATAGCTGATGGTAATGCAACGAACTTCTGTTTCAATGATGATGGAGTTTTATGTTTCAAAAGTCGAATAGTTGTGCCGGAAGATGTTGTGTTAAGGCGCACTATTTTGACTGAAGCTCATAGCAGTCCTTTTGCTATATATCCTGGTAGTACTAAGATGTATCGTGTTTTGAAGGATGAGTACTATTGGGTGAGATTGAAAAAGGATGTCGCTGATTTCTTAAGTAAGTGTATGGTTTGTCAGCGTGTGAAAGATGAGCATCAGTTCCCTTCTGGTTTGTTACAGCCTTTGAGGATACCGGAATGGAAGTGGGAGAGGATTACGATGGATTTTGTGTCTGGTCTGCCTTTGAAACCGTCTAAGAAGAACTCTATTTGGGTGATTGTAGATCGTCTTACGAAGTGTGCGCATTTCTTGGTTGTGCATACTACGTATACGTTGGATAGGTTGGCGGAGTTGTATATTGCTGAGATTGTGCGTTTGCATGGTGTGCCTAAGCCCATAGTGTCAAATAGAGATTCGAGGTTTAGAACGAGATTTTAGGAATGTTTACACCAGGCACTGGGTACGCGTTTGAATTTCAGCGCTTCGTATCATCCTCAGATGGATGGACAGTCGAAGCGAGTTATCCAGGTGATGGAGGACATGTTGCGATGTTGTATGATAGATTTCCAAGGTTCTTGGGAAAAGCAGTTGTCTTTGGTTGAGTTTGCCTATAATAAAAGTTTTTCAGGCAAGTATACAAATGGCTCCGTATGAGGCTTTGTATGGGAGAAAGTGTAGGATGCCTCTTTGTTGGGTGAAGGCGAGCCAAAATTTGGTTTCCTTGCCGGATATGCTTAAGGGAACGACTGAGAAAGTGAAACTCATATGTGAGCGGTTGAAGGCTGCTTCGGATCGTTAGAAGTCTTACGTGGATTTAAAGTGCAGGGAGATTGAATTTGCGGTTGGAGATCGCGTGTTCCTAAAGGTATCGCCTTGGAAGAAGATCCATGATGTGTTTCATGTTTCTATGTTACGGAGGTATAGATCGAATCCATCTCATGTGATGTCAGTTGAGGAGATTGAGTTGAATCCGGATTTATCCTAAGATGAGGAACCAGTGGGGATCCTGGATTCGAGTAGCAAAGTTCTTCGTGGTAAGACGATTGAACTTGTGAAGGTGTTGTGACGACATCAGGGAGTTGAGGAGGCCATGTGGGAAAGCAAGGCGGGCCTGTTGAGGTAGTTTCCGCACCTTTTTCCTTCAGGTAAAATTTCGAGGACGAAATTTCCTAAGTGGGGGAGAGTTGTAACGCCTCGATTTTGGTCCTAAGTGTTTTGCGTGTCGGGTTAGGCTAGTGGAACCGGTAATCGGTTGTTCGAGATGTTAAAGGTAGTTCAGGGAAATCAAGGTTCGAGATGTGATAAAAATATGTTAAATTTTCTAAAATCCTCTAAAATTATATTTAAGAGGTTGGTCAAATCAATTTTGCAAAACGAATTTTGGGAAGTATACATTTTGGGTAGTAACCAAAATATAAAGTTTAAAACTGTGGGAAAAGAGGTGTTTTTCAAAAAGAGTCAAAATCTTAGAATCTTTAAGGAGCTAAATGGCAATTAAGCATTTTCTCTAATTTGGCATGTGTTTTAAATGGTTTATTAAATAATAAAAGTTACTTTTATTGATCTAATTAAAAGGTAGTTATTTTGGTTAAACAAAATGGACTTCCTTTTTCATTTTCCTCATTTCAGATCAGCCAAACACTCTCCCAATTCTCTCATTTTCCAGATTTCTTTCACTTTCATTTTCT
Organism: Hibiscus tridactylites; assembly: GCA_958450335.1. Taxonomy (NCBI): domain Eukaryota; kingdom Viridiplantae; phylum Streptophyta; class Magnoliopsida; order Malvales; family Malvaceae; genus Hibiscus; species Hibiscus tridactylites. The sequence goes on along the minus strand of OY288272.1, from coordinate 49,829,007 downwards.
CTCTTGATTTTCAACATCATTCTTGTGATTTCTCTCAAATCTCCTTAAGATTCTTGAAAGCAAATCTTGCCAAATTAGAAGAGAAGCAAGGATTGGAGGTAATTTTCGTGATAACCCTCTAATCAAGGTTCTTTAATGAAATTCCAAATATATTTGACTTTTTATTCATGTTTTTTATTAAAGTTTTATTGTAGTTTTGATAAAATAGTGAAATCTTGACTTAAAGAGATGATTTAATGTGATTTTCGGAGTTTTTTTATTTGATTTGTTTAAGATGGTTTCTAATAAAGTTTTGGACGATTTATGATGTTGAAATAGAGTCTTAATCATATTAATCCCGAAATCCTTGTGATCTTTGATTTTAAAGGTGTTTATGGTTGGGTTTTTGAGGTGTTAAGTGAGATCTGAGTTGCTGGAGGTATAAGAATGGTTTTAGGTTGGATTTGGATGTTGATTTATGGTTAAAATGTGTTGGATGTGTTGGTTGATGGCTGGGCTGAGTTTAGAGATCAATCGATTATGATTTCAGTTATTTTGGATAAGTAATTTGATGCTTTAGAGCAGGGCAGCGAGTTTCTAATTAAGTGTTGGTGCATGGAGGCATTATGATGCATTGAATCTATGTTTTAATGTGTTGAAAATAGGGGATAGTGTTCTGGAGCTGATCGAAGTGGTTTTGGAGGCTTCAGACGTTTGATTGTTGCGTCGACAAGTGTGGTTCCGCAAGTTGGTGAGTGGAAATGAGAGTTCCAGCTTTGAAATTTCATAAAAGAGGTTTTGGGAACTTAGTGTAAGCTTGAAACGCTTTACTAAGTTCAGAAGTAAGTAAAGTGATTTTCTCCCTCGAATTGTGCTATTATGAGCCTTTAGATGCACTTGTATAATTGTGTTAACCTACTGTTTTAAAGCATGTTTTGAGTTTATAAAATGTGGTTGATGATGCCATATGGTTTAAGGATGCACTAGGTAAGTGATCCTTGTATGCATGTGTTGATGCATGAGTTTTTGAAGCACGATTTAATGCTAGAGATATGGCTTATTATGAATGCTTTGGAAAAACAATGAGATATGCATGAAATGTGGATTATATTGGCAAGTGATGTTGTGTAAAGTGTTTTATAAATGAAATTGGATATAGTTAGCTGGCTATAGGATTGAGTGCACTATAAACAAGTCGCCTTGGATGTTGAGGGGTTGTGATTGTACCGAAAACTCCATCCAAGTACCCTAACGATTGAAGAATGTTTAAGGTTGCAACGGTAGAGTGTAGCTCCCGGGTGCGAACCTTGTATGTGTCCCGTCTCTTGTTAGTGGGCTATACACCTACCGATGAGTGGTGTTGAGGAGTTGTGATTGTACCAAATACTCCACCACGGGTGTCACAATAGTGGAGGGTTGCTCCCGTGTATGAGTCTTGAGATTCCGGTCGAATGTATGAAGTGTTTGAGACAACACTTGGTAATTCGTGTATCCGATATGCTTTTTGAGAAATGAGAATGTTGTTAATCACTTGTAAGCCAATATAATGGATTGAAATGTTATGGAAATTTTGATGATGCATATTGTGAAAAATGCATGTTATACCTTAAGCTTTGCATATTCTTGGAAGGCTTGATTTTTGTTTAGCAATGGTTTAATTGCTGTGAAGTATGTGATACTTGTTGCATGGTGTTTAGCATGCTGATTTTTAATGATAAAATGCATGGATTTTCAAAGAGGGCATGATGGTTTTCAAAAGAGTGAAAATGGTTTTGAGCATTCCTCATCAATGCAGATAATTAAGGGATTGGAGGCAGCAACTTTCCTAGGATTTCCAAGAGACTTCATTGAATGCATGTCTTGGTTTTGGATTAGTGTAATAAAGGCAATGAGGGTGTCCAATGTTATGAATGTTGGTTGTTTTGGTATTTTCTGGTTTGATACAAGTTTGGCATGCATATTTTAGTTTGTAAATGGCCTCTAAATGTTGGTTTATGCTTGGATTTGAGATTTGACCTTTTGATGCTTGATTTTCATAGGAAGCATGCATCTATAACTCAATGTTGTTGATAGTGTTGCTTTGATGATGTTTCTGCCATGTGTTCTTGATGGTTGTGATGTATTTGAGTCGTATATATGTTTTAATGCATGTTGGAATGATTTGGGATGGCTTAAAGTAAGTTTAACCAGCATTTTTGGGAAATTACAAACTGAAGTGTATCGGTACACTTAGTAGTGTATTGATACGGCCTTCATAAATGGGAGGAGTGTACCGATACACTGGGGCGTATCGATACCGTTTTTAGCCACTGGTCTAGGGGTGTATCGATACTGTGCCCTAGCATACTGCTAAGTTCCTTGTAATGCTGGGCTTGGGAAGCTTGATTGTCAAGGGCGTATCGATACCCTTCCTAAGGGTACCGATACGTTGTTAGTTAAATTGGTTGGATGTCATCTTGAATGTTCTGAATCTTTACGTTTTAGTCCATGGTTATTATGGATGCTATTAAATGTGCTTTAGTGGTTAATTTGAGCTGAGTTTATTCAGAGATGCATGAAATGAGTTTAATTAAAGATTGGTAAACCGTATTTGGGAAAAATCCTTGAAATCTGTTAAGTTTATAAAATGGTCCCTAAAACTGAAATTTGTATTAATCGATGAGCGTTCGAGTTGTTGTTTAATCCGCTGCTTGTTGAACACATAGGAACCTAACTTGCATCTAAACAAGATAAAAAGAAAAAAATAGGGTCGTTTATTGAGGTAAACCTTCCTAGTTTACTTCAATATTCCCTCTGTAACCCGTTCAGTTCGGTCTATCGGCTAGGCCAGGTCGAGGTGGTTACAGAATTCTTTTCAGATATACACATGAATACAACCAAATATTAAAGGGGCAACCAATAGCATAATTTATATAGCATTTTCTTTTCAGATATTGTAATATTCAAGGAGTGTATATACGAAAACCCTAACAGTTGTAACCCTAATATGAGATTTCAAAAAGCAGTAAAATAAGTAGAAATTTCGAGGTATTTTATCTATGGTTTTCGGTGCATTCATCATAAGACTAGGGTTAGTGTTTTTACCTTCTGGTCAGAGTCGTGACCGTTCGTTGTCTGAGCTTCCTTTCGCCAGTGATAAATTCTTCGTTTCCCTTCAAGGACGAACGTGGTAAATCGAGTGAAAGGAAGAAGACAGTTGGCTCTTTTAAAAAGAAAAGGGGCATTTCGATTTCATGAAAAGAAGAAAGGGTTTTAATTTTTTCTGTTGAATTTTAGTCAGAATGGAGGTTATTTTGAAAAATCAAGAGTGGATCTTTATTTTAAAAAGAAAAGATTATTTTTTAGTTCTTTAGTGTTTACTGACGCCGACGGTTAGTGCGGCGGATTACGGTGGTCGACCGTCGTAATTTAAAAAAATTGTTGTTTGGTTCGGCAGGGCCATCCGAAATTTGGGCTTGTCCCCATATTTGGATGAACATACGGCGGTTTTCATATGTTTTTCTGAGAAATTTGTGATTTTTTTAGGAAAGCTTGTAAAAAAAAGAAAAAGGGGCTGAGTTTTTTTTTTTAAATTGTGTTTTATACTAAGGCTCAAAATAAAAATGAGTAATTTATAGTATTAAATCCTTCAGTGTTTCTGAAACTACGCCTGCACTCCTTTCATCTTTCAAAATTCGGCCTGCGATCCTTGAAGCTTTTACTTGATTTTCAATGGCGTCCCTCTTTTGAATTGAATCCGGTTTTTAATAGGTTAATACTTGTTTTGGTCCCTAAAAATCCAGATTTATTTTAATCGAGTCCTAAATTCAGTGGTATATGTCCCTATTTACCCCTGTCTTCACGCATTATTTAATTTCAGCCTTATATTAAATTTTTTAAAATTTCAGTCCTTTTTTGCTCATATGTTTATATTCACGTTTAATATATGTTGGTATATGCTTATTTTGGTTACCTATATATGTGTATGCTTTGTGTTTTGAGGTTAAGTATGCATTAAATGTATATATAGTACATAATATATAGTATAGTATATATAGCTCTACGTATAATTGTTTCTATGCTTATGAATATATATGCGTAAATACCCTTTATATACAAAATTGTTTATATATATATAAAGCTGTTTTTATATATATTTAACGCGCCAGCCGTCTACGCCACGTGGCATGCCATGTCAGAAACGTGTCATCGTTTGATTAGTTTTAAAGTAAAGATTTAAAATAACTCTTGATATGGAGATGCTAGGAATCGAATTTAGGTCTTGGTGAAAGAAAATTCAATGCTTTGCTACAAGACTAATCTCTTAACCTTGTTAATTAACACCAAATATAAAGTATAACCTCATTCAAATAACATGGTTGTTTTCTCTTCTTTATTACCTTTGAGAATTTTGCAAAAAAAAAAGAAAAAAGAAAAGAAAAGACGAATGCTGGATACTTCATTGTTTTGGATGAACATGAGTCGAACTATACCAATTATATTCCATGTAACAAACGTTTCAGCCAGAAGAGTTAAACCCTCTCCAAAGTACGAATCAACCATCTTGTGAATAAGCTCGACCTGCATATACAAAATATAAGCTTGGAATTAGAAAAAAACGGTTCTATTTAGTTTACAACTAAGGCCATATTCAGAGATTTTTCACTCTTAATTCAATCAAACAGTTGATGTAAATTTTTAGTAGAATAAGACATATCCAGTATCCACTGATCTCATTGGTAGCGTAGTGCACCCTACTAGCAAGCTTCCAAGCCAATTTAACTCCATTTACATTTATATCAATAAATCTAATTGCATGCAACTTTAACTACCAAAAAAATTACTAAAATTCGTTAATTTTATTATTCAGATGGATGAAACTGAATAACAGTACGCTTGTATAAAAATACAAAGACAAGGATGTGTACCTTTCCAGTCTTAATAGTTACTCTGCGAATCGATGACTGAAACAACAACAAAAATTAGGAGGATAAGTAATGGTCTAAACAAAATTAAAGACACATAATTTTGGAACTGCAAATCAGTAATTCAAACTTGAGGAATAATGAAATGTAGAAACATATAGAGATAAAAGAACACTCACTATCTCGTAAAGACTAGTTAACTCAAATAATGTATTATTTCTAGCGTAAACAAGACCCTGAAAACAAAGAATCCATAGATTTTCAATGATAAGAATATAGTGAAAGCTAAATAAGGAAAACTTCAGTCTGAAAAAGAATCATAAACCTGAGTGAAGGCATCAGGATCGTGAGGGAATTTGTTGACAATTTGGAAGCCGTAAGTCTGAAGGGAATGATGGTGGGAAGATAGCCGTTAGTTTGAAGGGAACGATGGTGAGAATTCGATGATAGAGGTTTTTTTTTTGCAAAATTCTCAAAGGTAATGAAGAAGAAGCAACAACAACTATTTGGATGAGGTTATATACTACATTTGGTGTTTATTGACAAGGTTAAAGGTTGGTCTGGTGGCAAAGCATTGAGTTTTCCTCCACCAAAACCTGGGTTTGATTTTCAACCCCTCCATATCAAGAGTTATTTTAATTCTTTACTTTAAAACCAATCAAATGATGACAAATTTAATATAAAAATAAATATGAAAAATAAGATAATTTTTTTTTTATTTTTTGCAACGTTAGCATTTTGACTTTTCAACGCTGACATGGCATGCCATGTGGCGCAGACGGCTGACATTAAAATTTAACGGCCATATCAACGGTTCTGTTAGTCAACGTTAGTCAAGGGCTAATTTGCTGCAATGTGCGAACTAAAGGACCTAATTGAATGCCTTTTCTCGCGAGGGGCAACATTGCTAATTTGGGTCGAACTAGGGGGCAAAATAACCCCTTTAGCCTATATTATTATATCCTTATATTATATATGGTTGTTCTTATTTTATTTATGCTTTTCTTTTGTTTATGTTAGCATTTTAATTGGTCACGCATTTTAAATGTCATATTTATTTGTTGTACTAGTTTAGTTTAGTTCTCAAGGCCTTGATACCCTATTGGGAGTGCCGTCCCGAGTTTTTAGGTGTCATCTCTTTAGTTATCGTAGGTCACGAGTTATTTGTATCGTCGAATTGTATAACCATGCATTCATGCATTAGGGGTTAAAAATTAAATTAAGTCGAATTTCTATTTTCCTTAGTGAATGTGATACAAACCCTTAAGTACCAATTTTTAGGGGTGGTGGGGGTGCAAATCCTTCCCTAATCGTAACCAACTCCCGAACTCAGTAAATCTCTAGTTTTGTTTTCACAGTATATGGTCTACCTAATCCAAGTGACTGATGATAACTCCTTTATTTTTATTAAAATACAAGCTTTTTTAAATTTTCCTATTAAATATTTTCAAAAGCAAAGCAAGAGAACACGAGTAATTTTTCAATATTTCGCTACAATACCTTACATAACATAGTTAACATTTTACAAATTTTGCAAGCCCACGATTAGGGATGTGAAAAACTGACATGACCTGGTAACCCGCCTGAAACCCGATCGAGTCAGAACTTGGTTTGACCCGAGAACTCAATGACTCGAACTCGACCTGCACCCGACTGAAACAAACTTGAACCCGAATTCGACCTATTACTGTAGTAACCGAATCCGTCCTGCACCCGAACCCGAATTCGACCTGTTACTATAGTAACCGAACCCGACCTACACCAGACCGAAATGAACCTGAACCCGAGACTGACCTTCCAGATAACCGATTTAACCTGACCTGTTTGGATCCGACCTGTTTTGAAACCGACCTGTTCTTGACCTCAACTAATATTGACCTAAAATGATATTGTTATTTGCTTTGTTGATAATGATAATTATACATTTGAAAAATTATATTTAATGAATTTAAAATTTTAAAATCAATTAAAAATAATAAGTAATTTTTTATATTTAGTAATAATGACAAGTATTAATAAATTAACTAACTTAACTTTAATTAAAAGATAAATTGAATGAATAAATATCAAGTGGTAATAAATTATCTTTAATTAAAAGATAACTTTAATTAAAAATAATAAAAATAATCTTTTAAGTTAATAATAAATAATATAAATAAATTAATGCTAAGTTAATAATAAATAATTTTAACTTAACTTAAGATTAAAAATAATTTTAATTAACTTGCATTCATTTTAAGTTGAATGAATAAACATTATTAAATTAAATTGTCTTTTTAATTAACTTAACTTTAATTTTAAGATAACTTGAAAGATAAATTAAATGAAAATCTTTGTACTTAATTAACTTAAGTTAATTAAATTTTTTATTAACTTAACACACTTAATTAACTTAAATTAAATAACTTTATAAATTATAAAAACTTAAATAACTTAATTAACTTAAGTTGTTTAAATCTTTATATTTAATACATTGACTATATAAAAACTTAAATAACTTTATCAAAACTGTTGAATTTTAGGTCAATAGGTTTGTGTTTTTAATGCAAATTAAAACAAGGCAAATGCAAACTGTTAATAGATTAATTTTTTTATTAACTTAACACACTTAATTAACTTAACTTAAATAACTTTATAAAAACTTAAATAACTTAAGTAGATTAAATCTTTATACTTAACACATTGAATATATAAAAGCTTAAATAACTTTATCAAAATTGTTGAATATTTAGGTTAATAGGTTTGTGTGTTTAATGCAAATTAAAACAAGGCAAATCCAAACGGTTAATTAACTTAACTTAATAAACTTAGCAATAATGTTTATGTTTAACTTTGGATATAATAAGGCAAACTTACAAATTTAAACATACAAATTTTTATTGAAGTCAAAAACAGAATAAGGCAAATTTAAAGTACAAAAACTTTGGATAGAATAAGGCAAACTTATATTCAATAATATAGATGTTTAAACTTACAAACTTTTATTCAATAATATAGAAGTTTAAACTTACAAACTTACAAACTTAATAATCTAAAAATTTCAATCTTTACAAACTGAAACTTTAAACTTACAGAACCCAAAACTTTAAGCTCTCAGATCTTATAACAAAGTTTTACAAACATAAAAGCTATACTTTGCTACCAGAAATATCGTCATCGAGCTCTTAAGGAGATGAAATGCTACCATCAAGCTTTAATTATGGGAAACTTAACTTACAAAGCTAAGATACCAACATAATTAAAATATGGGCAACTAGCAACAGATTGCAACAAGCAATTAAACATCTTTAGAAACATTAACAGAACATAAGCATATAGAACAGAAACAAAACAAAGACAGAACATAAGCATATAGAACAGAAACCAAACAAAGACATAATAGATGCATATAGAACAACAAACCAAACAAGAACAACAACCATACAAGAATAAAAGCATATAGAAACACTAACAGAACAGAAACATATAGATCAGAAATCAAACAACTGAAACCATACAAGAACAAAAGCATATATAACTAAAATCAAACAAGAACAAAATCCATACAAGAACAGATGCATATGGAATCTATATCAGAACTGATCATTGAATGTATACCAGAAAATATATATACACAGAAACAAGATTATGCAAATAGAAACCATACATAACATAACATACAAGATTATGCAAACAGAAACCATACATATACATTGAATATATACGTACAGAACACAGAACATGTTAAAAAGAACATACAAGATCAATGAAGAAAAATAACTTATAGAATACTAAGTAGAGAACTTACCCAAAATATGAACTAATTAGAAAACTTGCCAAAATATCCCTAGATTTTAACAAATCAGAAACATCCTTAGCCATTCAAGTGTTTCATTGTTTTTAGGGTTCCCTACAAAAGAACAAATAATCAGAACATGACTTCAAAATAAATCAGGAAAAAAATAAGTTAAAAACATACTCTGGAACTGGATCTTCATCAACTGCAAAATCTTTCACAACAGAAAGATATTCTTCATCCTCTTTCTCAGGCTCAAACTCATACAACCAATTACGTGTTGTCACAAATATCTCAACATTTTTAGGCAAGAGTTTAGCCCTCAACTTATTTAAAATCCGACCACTCGTGCTAAATGAGGATTCTGAAGCAAATGAAGTGATGGGAATGGCTAAAACATCTCTAGCCATGATTGAAAGTATAGGGAAAGAAACATATTGTGCTTTCTAGTACTCCAAAATATCAAAGTCTGAATCATCAGCATGAGGGAGAAGGGGAAAATTAATATAAGAGTCAACATCTGTTTTCCCACTCCTTGAAGCAGCTAAATTAGCATCAAATTTCTAGCATTAAAAAAAGTCAGTAACTATAATTGAAAAAGAAAAAGAAAAGTATAAGAAAAAGGGTAACTGAAATTAAAAAAAACACTAACCTAAAAAAGATTAAACTTCTTAAATGTTCGAGGCCGATTGGAGATGGACTCAGATGTACTTTGAGATGAGTTACTTCGAATAGAAGAAGAAGAGCAGAGAATAGATTTTGAATAATATATATACATATTGACAAATTCATTGTAAACAATACTTACCCTTCTTTCAACCTCATCCTCAATATAGAGGACATCATACAACTCCTTCAGAAGATGTAATTTATATCGAGGATCAAGCAAAAGAGTAAAAGACAAAATGGTCCAATGATCAGACCAATATTTCTCATACAATTCAAGCATGGGTCTTGCCATTGCAGAAATACCCTCACAAGGATCATTGTGAGCATCATACAACAACTTTTCAATGGCAACAACATTAGCCAAATAGAGGTTAGAAGTGGGATACTTAGAACCAAAAAATACTGTAGTTATTTCAAAAAAGGCTCAAGGAAATCACAGATTAATTGAGCAGTTTCCCACTCAGCATCACCAATTAAATCTAAATCATTTTCCCTATTAACAAACAAGTTTATGGCTACTTTAGCATCAATGGCCCTACGAAGCATTAAGTAGAATTCCATCTAGTAGGGACATCTAATATTAATTTACCAGAAAAAACAGAACCACAATATTTAACAACAGACTCAAAGCTACAAAGTCTAACATCGGAAGAATCAATAAACTTCACTATTTCACGCAATTTAATTACAGAAGAGTCAATTACCTTTAAACCTTTTTGAACAATCAAGTTCAAAATATGGGTAGCACACCTTACATGAAAGTACTTACCATTGCATGGAAGGGGAGAAATTGCATGCAAATCATCCTTAAGCTTATTCACCATTCTCTCATTTGCAGAAGCATTATCAACAGTAATGGTAAAGGCTTTTTTCTCAAGACCCCACTCACATATCATTTTTTCACAAACTTATAAATAGACTCACCATCATCGGGGGGGCGTCTAAAATTAAGTATTTTACACTGAAGTTTCCAGTTACTATCAACATAATTAGCAGTCAAAGCAAAATATGAACGTGAAGTGCAAGCAGACCATCCATCACATGTAAAACAGATACGACTACAAATAGAATTCATAGAATCAATAAGAAATTTTTTATGTTGGTCATGCTTTAACATGCAATGCTTAGTAATAGTATACCTAGAAACATGCTTAACATTAGGATTCAGATACTGATGCAAAACCCTAAGTTTATCATGCTCAACAATGCTTAAAAGCATAACCATGAAAGAGAATAGCTTCAACAAATAATTCACAATATTTTTTCTGATCAAAAGAAATTCTAGTATTACTATTGACATTTTTAGCAAGATAATCTTTATAAGCTTGACATTTATCAATATGTCTTTTAGGTGTAGAAGTGACAACATACGAATAAGCTTTATAGCTAGCAGTTTTGTAATACTTACATTGCGCAATTACACCATCAACCTTCTTAATAAAGATATAGTGATCCCAAACAGGAGAAGTTCTTCTCCCAATGTCCATTGTAGCCCTCCTCTTAGAGGAAAGAGCTACTTTAGACACTTGATCATTTGCTTCCCCTTCAAATAAACAAACCATGAGTTAGTTACTGAAACAAATACAAACATAGTAAAGACTAAAGAAAAAAAAGGAATGGAACATACCAGTTTCACCAGGATAGTTCATCTCAAAAGAAACATAATACATGGCTAAGTTAAATACTGAAATATAAACATTGAGCTTTGTTATTAGACAACTTATATACAGAAAAGAATACACAACAGAACAAAAAACATCTATAGCAACAAAACAGAGAAAGGATTAATCCTCATACATGGTGTTGTTATACCAGCCCCCAAGGTCCTTTAAAAAAAGAACCCCCTTTGACACTAGTAGCATCGCAGGATGGGTTTCCAGCCTTTTATACTCGGATTAACCCACATTCAACACAAAGCATACATACAAACAGAAACATAACTTGCAAAAGAAACATGCAAAACACAGAAACAGAAACCATACTTGCAACATAAATATTAACAGATATATACAAATAATAACAAAACAGAAACATGCAAGCTTATATATAAAACACAGAAACAAAAACCATACTTGCAACAAAAATATTAACAGATATATACAAATAATAACAAAACAGAAACATGCAAAACACAAAAACATGCAAGCATATATATATAACAAAGAAACATGCAAAACATAGAAACATTTATACAAATAAGAGTTAGAGGAAGAACATATACCCTAAACCCACACAGTGAAGAACACTATTGCAAAACCCAGAAACGATCCTAAGATCAAAAGAGAACACAGTTAGTAAAAAGACATATTAAGCAACTAAATGATTAAAGAAAAATGAAAGAGATATGATGAACTTACTGAAAGAGAGATGAAGAATACGAACAGTCTAGAAAGTGGAATGAGAAGGGTCAGAGGATCTGAAGAGGTTAGTGGAGAATACGAAGAGATTTGAGAATTAGTGATTATGGTTTGTATATTATGGTTTAGGGTTTGTGGACCATGGATCATGGTTTATGGTTTACAAATCAAGGATTATGGTTTAGGGATTGATGATTAGGGTTTAGGGTTTACATATTAAAGATTAGGGTTTAGGGATTGTTGATCATGGTTTAAGGATAAATGTTTATGGTTTAGGGATAAGGGTTTAGGGTTTATGGCATACGAGTTTAGCGTTTGGAATGGTTCGGGGTTTAGTGCAAAAAAGAGTTGAATTGGTGTTTAGGGTTTGAAGGATGGAAAAGATAGAAGTAGAAGAACACAAGGTTGTTCTTGAGAAAAAAAGGTTTTGATCGAGAACAAACAGATTTTTGGTGGACTAAGGTGTTTGTATAGGATCTGAAGAGTGGAAAATGGATGAACAAGGAAGAACTTGATTAAAAACCAAGAGTTTGATCGAAAAGATAAGAATTTTCTAGGAATTTCGTGTTTTTAGAGGAGTGAGAAAACGAGAGAATATTTTGGCAGAGTAACGATAAGAGATGAATAATGAAAATTGGGGGATGAGGGTATATTTATAAGCATTATTCCGAGCTAAAAGATCTGCGCGTTATTATATGGGTCGCGCCTTTTAATACGGGTCTTTCTCCGCAAGCACTCGTAGTTTGATTTCTTTCATTTTGGTCATTTTTTTGTGAAATGAGCTGACAATTTTGTTTTATTTTCAATTTGGTCATTATTCTAGTTTTAAGGTTTAGGGTTTGGGGTTATAATTTAGGGTTTTCCTTTTCAATGTTTAAATTTAATATTTCATTTTAGGGTTTAGGGTTATGTTCAAGTATTCTTGTTTTGATTAGAGTTTAGGGTTTAATTTAGTGATTTATTTTTTAGATTTAAAGTTTGAGGTTTTGATTTAGGGTTTCATTTTTAGGGTTTAAGGTTTTAATCTAGGGTTTAGGATTTATAATTTATGGTTAATATGTTTTGTTTTTAGGGTTTAGGGATTTTATTTAGTGTTTTGTTTTATGGTTTATGGTTTTAAATTAGGGTTTTGTTTTAATTGTTTATGGTTTTAGGGTTTTAGTATTTAATTTTTAGGTTTAGGGTTTAGGGTTAGTGTTTCGAATAAAGGATTTATTTTTAGTAAACTAAGCTTATCTTTAGGGTTTAGGGATTAGGGTTTATTTTAAGGGATTAGGGTTCATGGCTTATTGTTTAGTGTTTTGATTTTATTAGTTTAGTTTATAGTTTCTTTTATGGGTTTAGGGTTTAGGGTTTCTGTGAAACTAATAAATTGATTTTGATATAACAAAGGACTTAAGGACTAAATTGAAAAGGAGAAAATGAATTTTAAGTCCTCAAAACCTTTCTATTTGTTTAAAGAGAAATGTACAAGTCAAAACCTCAACTTATCAAATATTTTCTAAGTGTTTACCAAGTCAAAACAATGATTTTCGAGTCACTGTTTCGGAACGGCCTTTGGGCGTTTTGAAACGTTTTGAAACTGTTAATGTAACCCCCTCGTCCCGGTCTAGCCGACAAGCCGGTCCAAACGTGTTACAAGGGGAAAACCAAAGCGAAACCCGCTAAGGCGTCACTCTGATTAGCAACCCTATTTTTTCGTTTAATTATCTTACCTAGATATCACATTAAATCCTATGGGCGAATGCGGTAGCGGAAAACGATAACAAACGGTCCAAACGAAACACAAGGCAACTTAAACTTACCAAGTAACATATTAGTCCAATTTCATGCGTACGAAGCGAACCCATTCCTAAATGACACATAAGAACTCAACAAGGAAGCATACAAACATTCGGGACTAAAACGCAACGTTCAAGGACCATTGAAGATGCCAAAAGCGAATTTATTTGCATGCGTTTCGGAATAGGCTTGCTTGTTCCGTACGTAGGCTCCAGTTTAAAAGCAAGACCATGTTGTTCCGATACGGTCCACCTTGTTCCGGAACGGGGTCCTCAGTAACAAAATGTATCGGAACGAGTTCCGAAACGGGGGTTCACAGTCTCAAAACATATCGAAACGAGTTCTGAAACAGGGGCTCACAGTGTCAAATCGTATCAAAACGGCACCACCCTCGTTCCGATATGAGTATCCCTGGAGCTACACCCGTTTCAAAACCCTCTCGAGCGTTTCAAAACACCTGCACCCAGATTTGCCCCAAAACTTACTTAGACACATCCAAAGGTTTCCAAACGTGTCCCAAATCATCAAAACCATAAAGCAATATATCATGCATACGTTCTAGATGCAAGGAATCCTAATCACATAATTCGACGTGCATTAAAGCAACAATTTAGATTTCAAGCTCCAAGCTCACAAGAACACTTAGATACAAAAACACTAACATATCAAAACACCAAGAAATTCATACATGGCAACATTAGACTTCAACATAACATAGCATCACCATTTTAAACATGTTTGAACATAAACAAACCATAGTAAAGGAGTTTGGACACCAACTCCATAACATATAAAACTAGCATTCCCATTGTCTAAGCCTTATTACACGACGTAAACCATACTTTGAGCTTAATGAGAACTCCAAGAGTTTCCTCCCTTGCCCACTTGCCTCCCGAAGCCTCTAACGATCTGCATTGTTGAAGAAATGAGAGCGTAAGCTAGGAGCTTAGTGAGTGGAGCTCTAAAACACAACAACAATGCAGTTTTTAAAACGTAAACATAGATTTAAGCAAAACCACTTAAGGAAAGACGTAATGAATCACAATCATCACAATACAAGGTATGCACATGCATCACCCAAAACCCGGTGGGACTACACATCACCGTTCAACTAGTAGTTTTCCGATGGGACTACACATCACCGTACTCTTCTACTAGTCACTACCGGTGGGACTACACATCACCGTAGTAACGACAACCATCACGTGAAACTCACCGATGAACTTACTCTTGGGTCTAGGTTAGTCTATCAGACACCACCCAAACCCCAAACCTTCATTGAACATAAATAAGATTCTAGAATAGTATCCACTCACCGATGAACCCAACCGTAAGCCGAAACACCGATCTCAAGCCTCTGTAGCACTCGGTATCGCACCCGAACCCGATTCCTCTGTTTAAAGCAATCCAAATCATACTATTAGGACACTAATACACTTGTAAACCAGTAGCTACCCGGAAACTCACTCTTGCAACCAAAACACATCAATTCGAATCCAAATTTCATCCAAACTTCACCATTTTCGTTCTAAACAAACCCCACACTGAAATCATTCATTCTAACCATCAAAACACATCCAAAAACATTTAGAAACATCCCCCATCATCAAAGGAACCACCTGCCACGTTTTCAACTTAAAACCAACCCAAAAACCCAACCTTTTCAACCTAAAAATCTCATTTTTATACCCATTTTGGGTTTTCAACAAAACTCCACCATTTTAAGATATGTTACACCTAAAAGCATGATTATAACATATATTAACTTTACAAATTAAAAACCCATTAAAGTTTCCTTCTTTTACCTAAAATTTGAATACTTGAAACATTAAAAAGATTGAGTTTATAAAAAACTAAGACCATAGAAACGTTAAGGATGATGAGGAGAAGTCAAAAACACATTTACCTTGATGAAAGCTCTTGAAATCGTGAAGGGAGGAGATGGAACAATGTTTGGGTTTGGGAGGGTTTTGTGTCGTGATTTTTGGTTTGAAGGGGAGGACGAAGATAGCTTCAAAAATATTCATTTTTACTTAAAATTCCATCTTCCATTTTCATTAATGGCATTTTTGTAAATAAAAGCAACTTTTATAAAATCATCATTTTAAATCCCATTTAATCCGAACTAATCCCAGATCAAAATCGGTAAACTCTCGGGCCCTAAACCGGGGCGTTACAACTCTCCCCCACTTAAGGAATTTCGTCCCTAAAATTACCTGACGGAAAGAGATACGAAAACTGTCTTTACATGTCTTCCCTTCTCTCCCAAGTAGCCTCTTCCACACCTCGGTGTCTCCACAAAACCTTGACTAATTCGATAGACCTCTCGTGTAATACTTCCTTGTCCGTAGCAAGAATCTCAACTGGCTCCTCATCATACGACAAGTCAGGGTTCAACTTAATTTCTTCCACTAGCATTACGTGAGACGGATCCGATCTATACTTGCGGAGCATCGATACATGGAACATATCGTGGATCTTCTCTAACTCGGTCGGGAGTCTCAATCTATACGCAACGGGACCAACCCTCTCAACCACCTTGTAAGGTCCAATGAATCTCAGACTCAACTTACCCTTCCTACCAAACCTCATCACCTTCTTCCAAGGTGAGACCTTCAAAAACACCTTCTCGCCCACAGCATACTCTATCTCTTTTCTCTTTAAATCGGCATACGACTTCTGTCGGTCTGAAGCTGCCTTCAAGCGATCACATATCAACTTTACCTTCTCGGTAGTGCCCTTAAGCAAGTCAGGCATCAGAACAAGCTTTTGCCCGACCCGGGCCTAAATGAATACTGGCCTGATAACTGTTGTTGTATGCAAACTCAACTAACGGTAGGTGCTTCTCCCAAGACCCCTGAAAGTCGATGATGCAACACCTCAACATGTCCTCCAACACTTGAATCACCCTTTCTGACTGACCATCTGACTGCGGATGATATGAAGTATTGAAATTCAACCAAGTACCCAAGGCACGATGCAAGTACTCCTAAAATCTAGCTGTAAACCTCGGATCTCGGTCTAATGCAATCAATTTTGGTACCCCATGCAACCTCACTATCTCACTGATGTACATATCGACCAACTTATCCAAGGTGTAGGTAGTATGAACAGGTATGAAGTGAGCACACTTAGTAAATCTATCGACTATCACCCATACGAAATTTTTCTTCGAAAGAGTCAACGGTAAACCCGACACAAAGTCCATTGTGATACGTTCCCACTTCCATTCTGGAATCTTCAACGGCTGTAACAACCCTGAAGGAAACTAATGCTCAGCTTTAACTCTCTGAAATACCATGCACTTACTCACAAACTCGGCCACATCCTTCTTCAACCCAACCCATTAGTACACTTCTTTCAACACGCGGTATATCTTCGTACTACCCGGATGCATAGCAAAAAGACTGTTATGTGCTTCATTCTAGATAGTACGCCTCAACTTGGAATCTTCCGGAACAACTATTCTATCCTTGAAACATAGGATCCCGTTCTCACCAAAGAAAAATTCTGTAGGCCTATCCTCGGTTATATCTTGCACGTGAGGTGCCAAAGACTCATCTTGCAACTGCTTCTCTCGAATCAACTGAACCAACGAAGGCTTAACCTGTAACTCGGCTATCAAACCACCATCCCGTGACACACTCAATCTCGCAAACATAGCTCGTAACTCAACTGCCACTTTTCTACTCAAGGCATTGACCACTACATTTGCCTTACCCAGATGGTACTCTTTCGTAAGGTCGTAATCCATAAGGATCTCTAACCACCTACGCTGTCTAAGGTTCAACTCCATCTGAGTCATCAAGTACTTCAAACTCTTGTGGTCGGTATAAACGGTGCACTTCTCACCATAAAGATGGTGTCTCCAGATCTTCAAAGCAAACACTACCGCGGCTAACTCTATGTCATGAGTGGGGTAGTTCTTCTCATGAACTTTCAACTGTCTCGAAGCATAAGCTACAACCTTACCCTATTGCATAAGCACGCAACCTAAACCTACATACGAAGCATCACTGTATATCACAAACTCTTTTCCCGGTTCAGGCTGAATCAAGACATGAGCTTCGGTCAAAGCTTTCTTCAACTTCTCAAACGCTTGCTATCTTGCATCTGACCACTCATACGGAACATTCTTCTGAAGCAGTTTAGTCAAACGAGCCGCTATCTTTGAAAATCCCTCGACGAATCTTCGATAATATCCCGCCAAGCCTAGGAAACTACGGATTTCTGTCACTGACTTCAGTTGTTTCCAACTAACTATGGCTTCTATCTTCTTGGGGTCCACACTAATCCCATTGGCCGAGATCACATGACCCAGGAAGACTACCTCTCTAATCCAAAACTCGCACTTACTCAACTTGACATACAACTGATTGTCAAGCAAAGTCTGAAGCACTAACTGCAAATGCTCATCATGCTCCTCCTCGGTCCTTGTAACACCCCGGTTTTGGGCTTAGAAGTTTTGGGCGTTGACCGGTTTGGTCAAAGTGCTGTTCGAATCTAAAAGGGTAAAATTAGGAAAGCCTAGTTCGGGTTGCATTAAAAATATGGAAAAATGTTCTAAAATCATCTTTTAATATAAATAAGTGAACTGTGAAATCAATTTTACAAAACGAGTTTTGGAAGGCTGACATTTTGGCTAGTGACCAAAATGTAATTTTTGAAAGTTGCGTGACTGTTTTAGAAAGGGTTGAAACTTTGAATCTTTAAGGAGCTATTATTCCAAAGGGAGTTTCTCCAGAATTTTCTAAGATATTTTAAGGTTTAATTCTGATTTTAAATGAATTAAAAAGTGGAGGGAAGATATTTTTGGTTTTAACTAACTTTTCTCTCAATTCTATTTTCTCTCATTTTCTCTCAACCCAAACACTTTCTCTCCAGAGATTTCTTTCTGATTTTGTTACTCAAATCTCTCCTTTCAACTCTCTTTTGATTCCTAATCATCATATCTACAAAACCTCACCATTTGCTACTTGATTCATCAAGCTTTTTGGCTCTAAAAGAGGAGAAACTCAAGTTTGGAGGTAAGAACGTCCTTCTCCTCTAAACTCTAAGTTCTTTACTGAAATTCCTAAGTTCTCAATCCTAAATTGATGTTTTATTAAAGATTTTTAAGATGTGTAATGGATCTTGGCTTAACATGCAAGATTTGGTGATTTTTGATAGATTTTCGTTTGATCTGTTAAATCTGTGATTTGAAGTGTGTTTTTGATGATAAATGAACATTAATTTGATAAGGAATTGAGTTTTGATTAATGCAATCCCAGATAGGTTGAATTTCCTAAGTTTAGCTTGTAATTCTTGGTTGTTTTTGAGGTGATCTTGTGGATCTGATGTTGCTGGAGGTATAAGGATGTTGATAGGTTCTTTTTAGATGTTAAATGATGCTAAGGGATGTGTAGTTTTGATGGTTTATGGCTGGGCTTTGTTGAGAAGTGGTTTGGAGGCATTTTCGGTTGTGTTTGGTGGCCGAAAGTAGAGTGTGGATGAGAGCAGCGAGTTTAGGTGCTTTCATTGAAGCTATTAATGCATGATGATGCATTAATCCTCTGCTTTGATGTGTTTAAAACAGGGGAGTCATCTTTGGATCCAAGCGGTGGTGATCCGGTAGCTTGATTTGTGCTTCGGCAAGAGGCGAAGTGGAATCGGTGAGTGAAATTGGGTTTTCGGCTTTGAAACCAATGTCTTGGGAGCTTAGTTTAAGTCTAAACAACTTTGCTAAGCTCAAGTGTAAGTTTCCGAAAGAACTCTCTAGTGGTGGCCATGATTTGATTGTGATGCAAAGTGGTTTATTGCATGTTTTAAATTCTGTTTTGAAAGCATGATTTAGCATGGTTATTGCTGATTTTGTAAGCCATATGTTGAAGGAAGCTCAAGGTAAGAGTTCCTTGTTTTTGAGCATTGTTAAAATGTGGTTTGATGCTTATAAATGCATGATGTTTATGGCTTGGTTTAATGCTTTAAAACAGTGGATTATTTGATGATAATGTATATTGGCAAGTGATGTTTTGAAAAGGGTAAGGTCACTAAGGTGGTTAAAAGTCCTTGAGTGAGCCTTGTGGTTTCTAAGAACTTCATGGTGGTTAAAAGTCCATGATGATTCTTGTTAAGGTCACTAAGGTGGTTAAAAGTCCTTGAGTGAGCCTTGTTACTTAAGAACATCAAGGTGGTTAAAAGTCCTTGGATGGTTCTTGTTGAGGACACAAAGGTGGTTAAAATTCCTTGTGTGGTCCTTGCCATGGTGTTTAAAAGTCCATGGGCCAAGGTGTTTAAAAGTCCTTGGGGCCAAGGTGTTTAAAAGTCCTTGGGAAGAACACGAAGGTGGTTAAAAGTCCTTGCGTGGTTCTTGTACGCTATAAGATCACAATGGTGTTTAAAAGTCCATGCGTGAGTCTTATGATGATCTTGTTTAAAAAGATGAAATTTATCACTTGTGGCCAATATGACATGATTTGATATGGAAGCATGTATTGCTTGTTTAAGAATGCTAGTGAGCATGTTTATATGATGTTTGGAGTATGATTTATAAATAGTTTTATAAATGCATTATTGTATGGTTTAAATGAGCATTCCTCACTAAGCTTTTGCTTACGCTCTCTTTCGTTTTTCTTAAATCAATAATGCAGAACATTAAGAGGATTTGAGGGCAGCAAGGAAGGCAAGCAACCAAGGGGAAACTAAGCTCAAGTATGGAAAGGTTTTATTGAACACATTTAGCTTTTGGTTATTTGGCAATGGGGGACCATTATGGACGTTTTGGGAGACGTTTGAACTCCCTAAGCTTGATTAATGTTGTTGGAAATGCTGGCTTTGTAATTGTTCATTATATGCTTGTCTTGGAAGTTTATGCATGAAAGGTTAGCTTGTGTTGGAAGCATGCTTTGAATTTTGGGGCTTTTCATATATGATGTTAATATGTTGAATTGTTGATGCAAGTATGTCTTTTATATGTTGAATTTCATGTTGGTAAAGTTTGGTAGCATTTGGAGCATGATTGGATGTTTAATAGCATGTTTAAGCATGCATTTCGTGGCATTCTGTGCAGGGTGTTTCGGAACAGTGCCTACCGTTTCGGAACGGGTGCCCTAAACCAGCCTAGGCGTCCGAAACGGGAGAGACCGTTCCGAAACGGAAAGGCCACTGCCAGCCCGTGTTTCGGTACGCGTTGCGGAACGGCCCCGCGTTTTGAAATAGGCTCTGCATGTTTCGGAACGGTCGACCGTTGGGGGCTGACATTGGTAGTTAAATGTTTCGAAATGTTTGCATTTTGGTCCTGAATCTTGTTTGTGCAATTGTATGAGTTTGGTAAGTCCTTTTGAGCTGAAAATTCACAGAGAAGCATGAAACCTGATTAATTTCAAGATGGTAACTTTAATTTGGATTAAGCCCTTGCAATTTGTAGAATTTACAATTTGGTCCCTAAAAGTGGTAAATTGTTCAATTGGGTCTCTGTTTGATCTCTGATGTTTATGATCTTTTAGTATGTTGTTTGTGTGATCATAACTAGGGTTAATATGCATCTAGACAAGAGTAAAAAGAAGAAGAAAAAATGGTCGTTAATCAAGGTTGACTTTGGTTTTCCCCGTGTGACTTTCTTAATTCGGGTCGACCGTCTAGGCCGGGTTAAGGGGGTTACATTTGGTGGTATCAGAGCTGAGTTCTCGAGTAATTGGGCATGAATGTGTGCATGATTGAAGTATGTATGCTATGTATGCTTGATTGATTGAAAGCATGATTAGTGGCTTGTGATTTTGATGCAATTGAGATGTATGCTGTGATGAAGCATGTTAAGGGTACCCATTGCCAAATCAAAGCTAAAGTAATGATGTTGATTTTAAGTGAAATTGAGCTTGAGTACTTGGATTGCTTACCTTGCTGGGCCTAATTTGTTTATTTACATTGTGATTGCATGGTTAAAGTATGGCACCACGTTGAGAGTTGCGAGGTAATGTGCGAGCTATGGCTCCTAATGAGAACGAGAATAAGGAAAACACGGGTAGTGCGGTGTTACCTCCTCCTCCACCTGGTGGTGGTGCTGAGGGAGAAAGAGCTGAAGCTGCAGCTGGTGCTGGAGCTGTTGGACCTGAGGTTGGTCAGGGGCAAGCTATGCCTGATATGACGATGTTGGTACAAGCTATTGCGGGTGCTATTCGAGCAGCAGTAGCTGGAGCTCAAGGAGCTGGGCATCAGGGAGATGCTGGTGTTAGACTACCTTTGGAGCGTTTGCGCAATCTTGGTGGGACTGAGTTCAGGGGTATGTCTGCTGAAGGTTCTGAAGCTTGGTTAGAGAGTACCAAGAGGATTCTGGGTCAGATGAGTTGCACGGATGTGCAAAAGCTGGGTTGTGTAGTATCTTTACTACAGGATGATGCTTATACGTGGTGGACGACCACTATAGCTCGGATGGCTGAAGCGGATGTGACCTGGACATTCTTTCAGAATGTGTTTAAGAGGAGATATCTTGGTGTGAGATATCTTGATGAAAAGAAGCGTGAGTTCATGTCTCTTACCCAAGGGAGCATGACTGTGGCTGAGTATGAAGTTCAGTTTGTTAGACTCAGTCAGTATGCACCTGAGCTGGTACCTGATGAGCGGGAGAGGTGCGAAAGGTTCCGTTATGGTTTGGTGACGGAGGTGAAGATGTATGTGCTGGCCACTGAGTATGATGATTTTGATGTGTTAGTGGGTCGAGCCAAGGATATTGAGATGAACTTGGGTTTGTCTGCTAGAGGTGCTGGAGCGAGTTCTGGTAAGAGAGCTGCTGAGTTTAGTTCCGGTGGTGGACGGAACAAGAGGGGACGTGATCAGAAGTATCAGTCCTCAGCTAAGAGAGGTGGTGGTGCACCTGCTAGAGGAGGCAATGCTAGAGCTGATCCAAGTGCTTGTTGGATTTGTGGTTCACGTGGTCACATGAAGCGTGACTGTCCTCGTGCTGTGAGGGAGGTGCAAGCTCCTGTTGCAGCAGCTGGTAATGGATGCTGGAACTGTGGATCCGCAGACCATTTGAGGCGAGATTGTCCTATGTTGGCTGGTGGCCAAGTGCGTGCACCTGTTGTTGCTGCACCGCAGAGAGGTCGTGGGCGCGGCCGCGGTAACTTCCAGCGGAGAGAGGAAGGTGGTCGTGGAGTGGCCCATGTTGTGGCTATTCAGCCTGAAGGTGGTGGTCAAGCGAGGGTGTATGCTCAGCGTGAAGGGAGGAATGATGCGGATGTGATTGCAGGTACCCTTACTTTGCAGTCCTTGTCATTGCTTTCTTTGATTGATTATGGATCTACGCATTCATACATTTTGCGTGAGCATGCTGAATTGCTTGGTTTGCCTGTTGAGTCTTTGGATGTTGGTGTGCGTGTCACTAGTTCTTTTGGTGAGACTGTTGTGACTCGAAAGTTGTATAGGAGGTGTCCTTTGGTTGTTCAAGAACATGTTTTCCATGTTGACCTTATGGAGTTGCCTTTCTATGGTTTTGATGTAATCCTTGGTATGGATTGGCTTGCTGAGCATCGTGCTGTTGTGGATTGTGAAAATAAGCGTGTTTCGCTGAAGCTTGCGGATGATTACGAAGTTGTTGTGGTTGGTGAGAATGTGAAGTTTCTTACCAATGTGGTGTCTACCTTGGAGGCGGGCAGGATGCTGAGACAAGGTTGTGAAGCGTATCTAGCTTTTGTGATGAATCCTAGTTCTAAGGAGTTGAGGGTGCAAGATATCAGAGTTGTGAAGGAGTTTCCTGGAGTGTTTCCTAAGGAGTTGCCTGGTTTACCTCCTAATCGCGAGGTGGAGTTTGGAATTGAGCTGTATGAGAATACAACTCCTGTGTCCATTACTCCCTATAGAATGGCACCTAAGGAGCTGAAGGAGCTGAAGACGCAGTTGCAAGAGCTGCTTGATCGTGGTTTCATCCGGCCGAGTGTGTCACCTTGGGGAGCACTGGTCTTGTTTGTGAAGAAGAAGGATGGCACTATGAGGATGTGCATTGATTACCGTCAGCTGAATAAGTTGACTATCAAGAATCGGTATCCTTTGCCGAGGATTGATGATCTCTTTGATCAATTTCGGGGAGCAACTGTGTTCTCTAAGATTGACTTGAGGTCAGGGTATTACCAGTTGAAGGTGAAGGATGTGGATGTGCCTAAGACAACTTTCAGGACAAGGTATGGGCATTATGAGTTCCTTGTGATGCCGTTTGGTTTGACAAATGCTCCTGCTGCTTTTATGGATATGATGAACCGTGTGTTTCATGAATACCTGGACAAGTTTGTTGTGGTGTTCATTGATGATATCCTCGTGTACTCGCGTACTGAGGAGGAGCATGAAGATCATTTGAGAATTGTTTTGCAAGCTTTGTTGGAGAATCAGCTTTATGCTAAGCTGAGCAAGTGCGAGTTTTGGCTTAAGGAGGTGGTGTTTCTTGGGCATGTAGTTTCTGCTGAGGGGATTCGTGTTGATCCTCAGAAGATTGAGGCGGTGATGAACTGGAAGGTTCCTAAATCTGTTCATGAGGTCCGTAGTTTCCTTGGTTTGGCAGGATACTACCGGAGGTTTGCGGATGGTTTTTCTAAGATTGCTGCTCCTTTGACAAAGTTGTTGCAGAAGGATGTTAAGTATGAGTGGACGGAAGCGAGACAGCAGGCTTTTGAGAAGCTGAAGGCGGCTTTGAAGCAAGCTCCTATCTTGGTTCAGCCCGAATCAGGGAAAGAGTTTGTGGTCTACAATGATGCGTCCTATGTTGGTTTGGGATGTGTGCTGATGCAAGAGGGTAAAGTTGTGGCTTATGCATCACGACAGTTGAAAGTGCATGAGCGCAATTATCCTACGCATGATATTGAGTTGGCTGCAGTGGTTTTTGCTCTGAAGATCTGGAGACATTATCTGTATGGTGAGAAGTGTACTGTGTACACGGATCACAAGAGTTTGAGGTATCTGATGTCTCAGAAGGAGTTGAATCTTAGGCAGCGGCGATGGTTGGAGTTGCTCAAGGATTATGATCTGACGATTGAGTACCATCCTGGAAAAGCTAATGTTGTTGCGGATGCCTTGAGTAGGAAGGTAGCTGTTGAGCTGAGGGCTATGTTTGCTCTCTTGAGTATATCGCGGGATGGTGGCCTTGTGGCTGAGTTGCAAGTGAAGCCATCTATGGTTCAGTTGATTAAGGAAAAGCAGTTGCTGGATGACTCCTTGGTGTCTCATGTTCAGGATATCGCGGAGGGTAGACCTTCGGATTTCTGCTTTAATGATGATGGTGTGTTGTGTTTTGGGAGTCGGATAGTAGTGCCCAATGATGTTGAGTTGAGGCGTGCTATTCTGACTGAAGGTCATAGTAGTCCTTTTGCTATGCACCCTGGTAGTACTAAGATGTACCGTGATCTTCGTGATGAGTACTATTGGGTGGGTTTGAAGAAGGATGTTGCAGAGTTTGTGAGCAAGTGTATGGTGTGTCAGCGAGTTAAGGCTGAACATCAGGTTCCTTCAGGGTTGTTGCAACCGTTGAGAATCCCTGAATGGAAGTGGGAAAGGGTTACCATGGATTTTGTATCTGGTTTACCTTTGTCTCCATCGAAGAAGAATTCTGTGTGGGTGATTGTGGATCGCCTGACGAAGTGTGCGCATTTCTTGCCTGTGCATACTACGTTTTCCTTGGATAAGCTTGCGGAGCTGTACATTGCTGAGATTGTGCGGCTGCATGGTGTGCCTAAGTCGATTGTGTCGGATAGGGATCAGAGGTTCACATCGCATTTTTGGCAGTGTTTGCATCAAGCTCTGGGTACAAGGTTGAATTTCAGTACATCCTATCATCCTCAGACGGATGGTCAGTCTGAGCGAGTTATTCAGATTTTGAAGGATATGTTGAGGTGCTGCGTGATTGAGTTCCAAGGTTCTTGGGAGAAGCATTTGCCTTTGGTGGAGTTTGCTTATAACAATAGTTATCAGGCGAGTATACAGATGGCACCTTATGAGGCTTTGTACGGGAGGAAGTGTAGGACTCCTCTTTGTTGGGCTGAAACTGGTCAAAAGTTGGTTTCGATGCCGGCTTTGCTGAAAGGAACCACCGAGAAGGTGAAGCTTATCTATGAGCGGTTGAAGGCAGCCTCTAATCGGCAAAAGTCTTACGCGGATTTGAAGCGTAAGGAGATAGAGTATGCGGTGGGTGACCGTGTGTTCTTGAAGGTTTCGCCTTGGAAGAAGGTGATGAGGTTTGGCCGGAAGGGTAAGTTGAGCCCTAGGTACATTGAACCATATGAGGTGGTTGAGCGTGTGGGTCCTGTTGCGTATCGGTTGAGGCTACCTCAAGAGTTGGAGAAGATCCATGATGTGTTCCATGTTTCTATGCTCCGGAAATATAGATCTGATCCTTCGCATGTGATGCTTGTGGAGGAAGTGGAATTGAATCCGGATTTGACCTATGATGAGGAACCGGTGAAGGTTCTGGGTTTGGATAGCAAGGTTCTTCGTGGCAAGACCATCGAGTTGGTGAAGGTGCTGTGGAAGCATCGTGGTGTTGAGGAAGCCACGTGGGAGCGGAAGGAAGACATGCTGAAGCAGTTTCCTTATCTCTTTCCTTCAGGTAAATTTCGAGGACGAAATTTCTTAAGGGGGGGAGAGTTGTAACGCCCCGGTTTTGGGCTTAGAAGTTTTGGGCGTTGACCGGTTTGGTCAAAGTGTTGTTCGAATCTAAAAGGGTAAAATTAGGAAAGCCTAGTTCGGGTTGCATTAAAAATATGGAAAAATGTTCTAAAATCATCTTTTAATATAAATAAGTGAACTGTGAAATCAATTTTACAAAATGAGTTTTGGAAGGCTGACATTTTGGCTAGTGACCAAAATGTAATTTTTGAAAGTTGCGTGACTGTTTTAGAAAGGGTTGAAACTTTGAATCTTTAAGGAGCTATTATTCCAAAGGGAGTTTCTCCAGAATTTTCTAAGATATTTTAAGGTTTAATTCTGATTTTAAATGAATTAAAAAGTGGAGGGAAGATATTTTTGGTTTTAACTAACTTTTCTCTCAATTCTATTTTCTCTCATTTTCTCTCAACCCAAACACTTTCTCTCCAGAGATTTCTTTCTGATTTTGTCACTCAAATCTCTCCTTTCAACTCTCTTTTGATTCCTAATCATCATATCTACAAAACCTCACCATTTGCTACTTGATTCATCAAGCTTTTTGGCTCTAAAAGAGAAGAAACTCAAGTTTGGAGGTAAGAACGTCCTTCTCCTCTAAACTCTCAGTTCTTTACTGAAATTCCTAAGTTCTCAATCCTAAATTGATGTTTTATTAAAGGTTTTTAAGATGTGTAATGGATCTTGGCTTAACATGCAAGATTTGGTGATTTTTGATAGATTTTCGTTTGATCTGTTAAATCTGTGATTTGAAGTGTGTTTTTGATGATAAATGAACATTAATTTGATAAGGAATTGAGTTTTGATTAATGCAATCCCAGATAGGTTGAATTTCCTAAGTTTAGCTTGTAATTCTTGGTTGTTTTTGAGGTGATCTTGTGGATCTGATGTTGCTGGAGGTATAAGGATGTTGATAGGTTCTTTTTAGATGTTAAATGATGCTAAGGGATGTGTAGTTTTGATGGTTTATGGCTGGGCTTTGTTGAGAAGTGGTTTGGAGGCATTTTCGGTTGTGTTTGGTGGCCGAAAGTGGAGTGTGGATGAGAGCAGCGAGTTTAGGTGCTTTCATTGAAGCTATTAATGCATGATGATGCATTAATCCTCTGCTTTGATGTGTTTAAAACAGGGGAGTCATCTTTGGATCCAAGCGGTGGTGATCCGGTAGCTTGATTTGTGCTTCGGCAAGAGGCGAAGTGGAATCGGTGAGTGAAATTGGGTTTTCGGCTTTGAAACCAATGTCTTGGGAGCTTAGTTTAAGTCTAAACAACTTTGCTAAGCTCAAGTGTAAGTTTCCGAAAGAACTCTCTAGTGGTGGCCATGATTTGATTGTGATGCAAAGTGGTTTATTGCATGTTTTAAATTCTGTTTTGAAAGCATGATTTAGCATGGTTATTGCTGATTTTGTAAGCCATATGTTGAAGGAAGCTCAAGGTAAGAGTTCCTTGTTTTTGAGCATTGTTAAAATGTGGTTTGATGCTTATAAATGCATGATGTTTATGGCTTGGTTTAATGCTTTAAAATAGTGGATTATTTGATGATAATGTATATTGGCAAGTGATGTTTTGAAAAGGGTAAGGTCACTAAGGTGGTTAAAAGTCCTTGAGTGAGCCTTGTGGTTTCTAAGAACTTCATGGTGGTTAAAAGTCCATGATGATTCTTGTTAAGGTCACTAAGGTGGTTAAAAGTCCTTGAGTGAGCCTTGTTACTTAAGAACATCAAGGTGGTTAAAAGTCCTTGGATGGTTCTTGTTGAGGACACAAAGGTGGTTAAAATTCCTTATGTGGTCCTTGCCATGGTGTTTAAAAGTCCATGGGCCAAGGTGTTTAAAAGTCCTTGGGGCCAAGGTGTTTAAAAGTCCTTGGGAAGAACACGAAGGTGGTTAAAAGTCCTTGCGTGGTTCTTGTACGCTATAAGATCACAATGGTGTTTAAAAGTCCATGTGTGAGTCTTATGATGATCTTGTTTAAAAAGATGAAATTTATCACTTGTGGCCAATATGACATGATTTGATATGGAAGCATGTATTGCTTGTTTAAGAATGCTAGTGAGCATGTTTATATGATGTTTGGAGTATGATTTATAAAGAGTTTTATAAATGCATTATTGTATGGTTTAAATGAGCATTCCTCACTAAGCTTTTGCTTACGCTCTCTTTCGTTTTTCTTAAATCAATAATGCAGAACATTAAGAGGATTTGAGGGCAGCAAGGAAGGCAAGCAACCAAGGGGAAACTAAGCTCAAGTATGGAAAGGTTTTATTGAACACATTTAGCTTTTGGTTATTTGGCAATGGGGGACCATTATGGACGTTTTGGGAGACGTTTGAACTCCCTAAGCTTGATTAATGTTGTTGGAAATGCCGGCTTTGTAATTGTTCATTATATGCTTGTCTTGGAAGTTTATGCATGAAAGGTTAGCTTGTGTTGGAAGCATGCTTTGAATTTTGGGGCTTTTCATATATGATGTTAATATGTTGAATTGTTGATGCAAGTATGTCTTTTATATGTTGAATTTCATGTTGGTAAAGTTTGGTAGCATTTGGAGCATGATTGGATGTTTAATAGCATGTTTAAGCATGCATTTCGTGGCATTCTGTGCAGGGTGTTTCGGAACAGTGCCTACCGTTTCGGAACGGGTGCCCTAAACCAGCCCAAGCGTTCGAAACGGGAGAGACCGTTCCGAAACGGAAAGGCCACTGCCAGCCCGTGTTTCGGTACGCGTTGCGGAACGGCCCCGCGTTTCGAAACAGGCTCTGCCTGTTTTGGAACGGTCGACCGTTGGGGTCTGACATTGGCAGTTAAATGTTTCGAAATGTTTGCATTTTGGTCCTGAATCTTGTTTGTGCAATTGTATGAGTTTGGTAAGTCCTTTTGAGCTGAAAATTCACAGAGGAGCATGAAACCTGATTAATTTCAAGATGGTAACTTTAATTTGGATTAAGCCCTTGCAATTTGTAGAATTTACAATTTGGTCCCTAAAAGTGGTAAATTGTTCAATTGGGTCCCTGTTTGATCTCTGATGTTTATGATCTTTTAGTATGTTGTTTGTGTGATCATAACTAGGGTTAATATGCATCTAGACAAGAGTAAAAAGAAAAAAAAGGGTCGTTAATCAAGATTGACTTTCGGGTTGACTTTGGTTTTCCCCGTGTGACTTTCTTAATTCGGGTCGACCGTCTAGGCCGGGTTAAGGGGGTTACAGTCCTAGAGTACACTAAGATTTCATCTATGAACACTACCACAAACATATCCAAAAACTCATAGAATACTCGGTTCATCATATCCATAAATGCAGCTGGAGCATTAGTCAAACCGAAAGGCATTACCAAGAACTCATAGTGCCCATAACGTGTACGGAAAGCTGTCTTCGGTATGTCCACATCTTTCACCTTCAACTGATAGTAACTGGATCTCAAATCAATCTTCGAAAACACTAAAGCACCCCTCAACTGATCAAGCAAGTCATCTATCCTAGGCAATAGGTACTTGTTCTTCACTATTACCTTGTTCAACTGTCTATAATCTATACACATCCTCATACTACCGTCCTTCTTCTTCACAAACAAGACCGGAGCACCCCACAGAGAAATAATAGGCCTAATGAAACCTCTATCTGACAGCTCCTGAAGTTGTGTCTTCAACTCTTTCGATGTCATTCAATACGGGGCAATAGACACGGGTGCAGAATCAAAATACGTCTCAATAGCAAACTCAACTTCTCTATCTGGAGGCAAACCCGACAACTCTTCCGAAAAAACACTCAGAAAATCACAAATTGTCCTGATGTCTTGCGGCCTAACCTCACTCATATTCGGATTCATCACATAAGCCAAGTAAGCCTGACAACCCGAATCCATCAACCTTTGAGCTTCCAACGAAGAAACAACATTGGACAAGAACCTAACATTCTCGCCAACTACCACAACCTCAAAGTCATCTGTAAGCTTCAAGGAGACTCTCTTGGTCTCAAAGTCAACCCTAGTTATATGCTCTACGAGCCAATCCATGCCCAAAAACACATCAAAATCGTAGAACGGTAACTCCATTATGTCAACCGGAAACACGTGCCCCTGAACCATTAAGGGACACCTCATATACCTCTTCCTAACTACCACTATATCACCGAAAGAACTAGTAACATTTATACCTACCTCTAACCATTCATACGGTAAACCTAGAGACCTTGCGTGTTCACCCAAAAAATACGAATGTGTCGACCCCGAATCTATCAAGGAAAGTAAAGTCAAAGACTGTAACGAGAAATTACCTACAATGACATCCGTGTCATTCCCAGCCTCTCGATGTGCATACACCCTAGCCAATCCTCCATCCTCGAGCTAAACTGCCACTAGATGAGCTAAGTTCCTCTGACCTTCGTTCCTCAGCTGAAAGTTACCACGACCGCACCCACGACCTCTCTGATGCTCAAAACCCCTAGCTGGAGCCTGTCCGCCCCTAGCCGGGTGTGGATAGTTACGCCTCAGATGATCTCAGGAACCACAGTTCCAACACACCCCATAGGTACCCATACACTCGCCCTGATGGCGTCTCCCGCACCTAGTGCACTCGGGAGTGTGAACAACAGCTCCTTGGACCTGATGGCCCCGTCCATAGTTACCACCCTTATGCCTCAAATCGGGCTGATACCTCCTATCCATATGCCTCTTTGCATGGTCTCTATCCCAATCCGCGAGTCTCTTCCCAGAATCGAACCCACTAGCACGAGCATTGGAGCCTAAGTTCTGCTCAATATCCTTGGCCCTAGAGACCAAAACATCAAACTCAGTGTAGTTAGAGGCAAGCATGTAAGTCTTCATATCTCTAATCAACCCATATCGAAAGCGCTCACACCGTTCTCTCTCAACGGGAACCAACTCGAGTGCAATGGGAACACTTGACTAGACTTCAACCAACAACAAGGTAATTAAAGCATGCTTTCATACATCGTGCAATAGCAAGCAACCATACAAACCAACTTACCTAACTTACCTTTCCCGGGAGACCTTGTAAACCTGGCTCTGATGCCACCAAATGTAACCCACTCGTCCCGGTCTAGCCGACAGGCCGGTCCAAACGGGTTACACGGGGAAAACCAAAGCGAAACCCGCTAAGGCCTCACTCCGATTAGCAACCCTATTTTTTCGTTTAATTATCTTATCTAGATATCACATTAAATCCTATGGGCGAAGGCGGTATCGGAAAACGATAACAAACAGTCCAAACGAAACACAAGGCAACTTAAACTTACCAAGTAACATATTAGTCCAATTTCATGCGTACGAAGCGAACCCATTCCTAAACGACACATAAGAACTCAACAAGGAAGCATACAAACATTCGGGACTAAGACACAACGTTCAAGGACCTTTGAAGATGCCAAAAGCCAATTTATTTGCCTGCATTTTAGAACAGGCTTGCCCGTTCTGATACGCGGGCTCCAGTTTAAAAGCAAGACCAAGCCGTTCCGATACGGTCCACCTTGTTTCGGAATCGGGTCCTCGGTAACAAAATGTATCGGAATGAGTTCTGAAACGGGGTTCACAGTCTCGAAACGTATCGTAACGAGTTCCGAAACAGGGGCTCACAATGTCAAATCGTATCGAAATGGCACCACCCCTGTTCCGATACGAGTATCCCCTACACCCAGATTTTCCCAAAAACATACTTAGACACTTCCAAAGGTTTCCAAACGTGTCCCAAATCATCAAAACCATAAAGCAATATATCATGCATACGTTCTAGATGTAAGGAATCCTAATCACATTATTCGACATGCATTTAAGAAACAATTTAGATTTCAAGCTCTAAGCTCACAAGAACACTTAGATACAAAAACACTAACATCTCAAAACACCAAGCAATTCGTACATGGCAACATTAGACTTCAACATAACATAGCATCACCATTTTAAACATGTTTGAACATAAACAAACCATAGTAAAGGAGTTTGGACACCAACTCCATAACATATAAAACTAGCATTCCCATTGTCTAAGCCTTATTACACGACGTAAACCATACTTTGAGCTTAATAAGAACTCTAAGAGTTTCCTCCCTTGCCCACTTGCCTCCCGAAGACTCTAACGATCTGCATTATTGAAGAAAAGAGAGCGTAAGCTAGGAGCTTAGTGAACAGAGCTCTAAATCACAACAACAATGCAGTTTTTAAAACATAAACATAGATTTAAGCAAAACCATTTAAGGAAAGATGTAATGAATCACAATCATCACAATACAAGGTATGCACATGCATCACCCAAAACCCGGTGGGACTACACATCACTGTTCAACTAGTAGTTTTCTGATGGGAGTACACATCACTGTACTCTTCTACTAGTCACTACCGGTGGGACTACACATCACCTTAGTAACGACAACCATCACGTGAGGCTCAACACCAACAACGACTACACAACAACATTAAACGGAGAGTAAAAGCAATCTAAAAACATCATCACATCACACATATCACGAGAACTGAAAATCAACCAACAAACGAGATTAGATGAACTTACTCATGGGTCTAGGTTAGTCTCTAAGACTCTACCCAAACCTCAAACCTTCATTGAACATAAATAAGATTCCAAAATAGTATCCACTCACTGATGAACCCAATCGTAAGCCGAAACACCGATCTCAAGCCTCCATAGCACCCGGTATCGCACCCAAATCCGATTCCTCTGTTTAAAGCAATCCAAATCATACTATTAGGACACTAATACACTTGTAAACCAGTAGCTACCCGAAAACTCATTCTTGCAACCAAAACATATCAATTCGGATCCAAATTTCATTCAAACTTCACCATTTTCATTCAAAACAAACCCCACACTGAAATCATTCATTCCAACCATTAAAACACATCCAAAAACATTTAGAAACATCCCCCATCATCAAAGGAACCACCATCCACGTTTTCAACCTAAAACCAACCCAAAACCCAACCTTTTCAACCTAAAAATCTCATTTTTATACCCATTTCGGGTTTTCAACAAAACTCTACCATTCTAAGATATGTTACACCTAAAAGCATGATTATAACATATATTAACTTTACAAATAAAAAACCATTAAAGTTTCCTCCTTTTACCTAAAATTTGAATACTTGAAATATCACAAAGATAGAGTTTATGAAAACCTAAGACCATAGAAACGTTAAAGATGATGAGGAGAAGTCAAAAACATGTTTACCATGATGAAAGCTCTTGAAATTGTGAAGGGAGGAGATGGAACAGTGTTTGGGATTTGGGGAGGTTTTGTGTCGTGATTTTTGGTTTGAAGGGGAGGAAGAAGAAAGCTTCAAAAATTTTCCTTTTTACTTAAAATCTCATCTTCCATTTTCATTAATGGCATTTTTGTAAATAAAAGCAACTTTTATAAAATCATCATTTTAAATCTCATTTAACCCGAACTAATCCAGATCA
The DNA here is from genome assembly GCA_958450335.1 of Hibiscus tridactylites. Taxonomy (NCBI): domain Eukaryota; kingdom Viridiplantae; phylum Streptophyta; class Magnoliopsida; order Malvales; family Malvaceae; genus Hibiscus; species Hibiscus tridactylites. Next base: position 49,795,503 of record OY288272.1, on the reverse strand, counting down.
AAACCGGTAAACTCTCGGGCCCTAAACCGAGGCATTACAGTTAACCTCTGTTTTAGAACGTGTTTCAAAACTGTAAAACCGATATTGATTTTGATATAACTAAATAATTTAAGGACTAAATTGAAAAGGAGAAAACGAATTTTAAGTCCTCAAGACCTCTGTATATATTTAAAGGAAAATGTCTAAGTCAAAATATCAACTTGTCAAAAGTTTTCTAAGTGTTTTTGAAGCCAAAACAGTGATTTTCGAGTCACCGTTTCGGAACGGCCTTGGGCGTTCCGGAACACTTTTGAAACTATTAACCTCTTTTTCGAAACGGGTTTCGAAACGGATGAAGAACATCGAAACTGTTTGACCCGTTTTGATACGGTAGTATCGAAACACCCTCAAACGTTTTGAAACAACATTTAAACCTAGTTTTAAATATATGACCGTTGAAGTTTTCAACTAACTTTTAACTTGTCGTTAAGGCGTATCGAAACACTTCCAATCCGTTTCGATACGGGCCTTGACAGTGACAAAGTGTTTCGAAACGAGTTTCATAACGGCTCTTAGCGTATCGAAACCATCATACCTGTTTCGGTACGGTCTATTTAATACACCCCAACGTCTCTTTCTTTTTTGATCAGTTTCGAAATAGGGTCGGGCGTTTCGGAACGGGTAGTTGCAGACTGTATTTATGGAGGCAAGATAACATCTCAATGGCTCTATTGATGAATGCAAGAACCCGAACGGCTAGAATTCAATGAGAAGGTATAAAAAGGACCTCTAAAAGCTTCAGCAACAACTATTGAACCTACAAGCAACATCCAAGCATTCAATCTAAACCCTAGTGCCTTTTATTGTCAAATTCATGTACCCAACTCTTGTGTTCTCATTGTAATCTTGTATTGTGAGTTTGAGGAGTGCGAAATTGTAATTGGGTAAACATTCATCCTTTGAGAGGAATTTTAGAGTTTACCAAATACATCTCTTGTAAAAGTGAGTGGATTAAGCTTTGGGTAGAAAGCTTAATCAAATTGTAAGGTTCCCTCCTTATCCAAGAAAAGGGGAAGAATTCAAGTAGTGAATTGGTTGAAAATCCTTAGTTGGAACTAAGGTAGTGGATGTATAGTTCATTTGGAGAACTTGAACCACTCTAATTGCTTGTGTCACAATTTATTTTTCCCTATTATCACCTACCAAAATTTTTATCGCCAATTCACCCCTCTTGGCCATTTGCAATTGTGTGATCAACTCAACAATTGGTATCAGATCTACACTCATTGGAAGGATTACAACCCTCTTGAGTCGATTCTAGGAGAGTTTGATCAACAACTAGTCAAGCAATGACATCCACCTCTAATTCCAACCTCTACGAGTCTCAATCTACTACCAAGCCACCATTCTGCAATGGGGATAACTACCCATATTGGAAGAATAGGATGAGGCTCTTCATCAAGTCTACCGACTACATGGTGTGGGATGTGGTTGAAGAAGGTCCATTAATACCAATAAAGAGAGAAGGTGAAGGAAGACTTATCCCAAAGGTCAAAGCCGAAATAACGGAAGATGATCGAAGAAGGATGCAAGTAAATGATAAAGCTCTTCATGTCATCTTTTGTGCACTTGGTCCGGATATCTACTCCAAGGTGTCTTTGATCGAGAATGCCAAGGAAGTTTGGGACACCCTCGAGACAACATAAGAGGGAACTAGCAATGTCAAGGAAATAAAAATCGGGCTACTCAATCTAAGCTGTGAAAATTTCAAAATGGATCCCGGTGAGAGTGTTTCCAAGATGTTTGATCGATTCTCGGTCATTGTCAACGGATTGAAGGGTTTCGGTGAGATCATCCCCGAAGACAAGCTAGTGAGGAAATTGTTGTACTCTCTTCTGAAATCATGGGATAGCAAGAGAACGACTATTATTGAAGCTCGAGATTTGAAGAATCTCAAGCTAGATGCTCTTGTTGGATCTCTACTCACCCATGAGATCATGAGGAAGGGAAGAGAAGAAGAAAAGAAAATGGAGGAGAAGAAGGATGTTGAGAAGAAGAAGATTGGAATCGCTCTTAAAGCTTCATACCATGAAAGCGATTCTAGAGAAGATGAAGATGAGGAGATGGCCATGTTGGCCAAAAAATTCATTCGCTTTAGGAAGTCCAACCGTGGGAGAATGTTCATTAGAAAAGAAGACTTCAAGAGCAAGAGTAAAGAAGAGGAGAAGGACCGAATCATTTGCTATGAGTGCAAAAAATCCGGCCATATCCGTTCTGAATGTCCTCAATTGAAGAGGAAGAGCTTTGGGAAGAAGAACAAGCTCAAAGCTCAAGTAGCGACTTGGAGTGACGAGGAGTCATCCGAAGAGGAGGAGGAAGTGGCCAATCTTTGTCTCATGGCCATTGATGATGAACCAAAGGTAAACCTTAACTCATCTAATTTTGATTTTACCTTTGATGAACTTCAAGATGCTTACGATGAATTGCAAGAGGTTTATGATGAGTTAGTTGGAAAATATAAGGAGTCTATTTTGAGAAACAAGAAAAACATTTTCGATTTGAAAACTCAAAATGAATCTATTTCAAAAACTAACTCCGAATTGGAAAAGAAGGTTTTGTACTTAGTAAATCTTTCAAATGATCTTAAAAAGAAAAACCTTGAACTTGAAAAACTTCTTTCCGATTTTCAAGATTATCACACAAAGGAAGTGGATAATCTTAAAACATCTATTGCTATTGGGAAAAACCATTTTGAAAAGGGAAATTCTTCTAAATCCCAATATGTAAAAAGAAAACCTTTTATTCCTAAACAAAGAAATTTTCAAAAGCAATCTAGAGGTCAAAGGATTAGGAGTGTTTGGGTTCCTAAGGAACTCATTATTTCTAATAACATGAATGCTATTGCTTCTTGGATCCCTAAGGGAACCAAATTTTTGAGGGCTAACACACATGGACCCAAAATGATTTGGGTACCAAAAATCAAGGCCTAATTTCTTTGTTTGTAGGGGGAGCATTGCTACAAGGCCAAAGCTTCAAGCCAAAACTCATGGTACCTTGATAGTGGATGCTCAAGACATATGACCGGTGACAAGAGTAGATTCATGGAACTAAAGCCAAAGAGTGGTGGAGTGGTAACTTTCGGTGACAACTCCAAAGGCCACATTGAAGGAATAGGCTCCATTGGTAATCACTCTTCTATTTCCATTGAAAATGTCTTGTACGTCAACGGTCTTAAACACAACTTGTTGAGCATTAGTCAATTATGTGATAAGGGTTTTAATGTTTTATTTGATAAAAATGGATGCAAAATTGTAAACATTAAAACAAATCGATTGATGCTCATAGGGCATAGAATAGGCAATATTTACATGGTGCACTTAGATGACATCCATACATCTCATACATGTTTAGTTGCACATGATGAACATGACTCATGGCTTTGGCATAGAAAATTAGGACATGCTAGCATGAGTGTTTTAGAAAAATTGATTTCCCTTAATCTAGTTAGAGGTTTACCCAAACTTAAGTTCTCTAATGATAAAATATGTGATGCATGCTCTAAGGGTAAACAACATAGAACTTCATTTAAATCAATTAATGATGTCTCTACTAGTAGATACTTACAATTGATTCATATGGATCTTTTTGGCCTTATTAGAACTATGAGCTTGGGTGGTAAATCATATGCCTTTGTACTTGTAGATGACTATTCTAGGTTTACTTGGGTTCTATTCTTAAGTACAAAAGATGAGGCTTTAGAAAAAATCATCACATTTTCTAAAATAACTCAAAATGATCTTGAACTTAAAATTTCTCACATTAGAAGTGATCATGGAACCGAATTTCAAAATCTAGGTTTTGAAGAGTTTTTAAATGAAAATGGGATTAGCCATAATTTTTCCGCACCTCGCACTCCTCAACAAATTGGGATAGTTGAGAGGAAAAATCGAACTTTAGAAGAAATTGTTAGAACCATGCTTTGTGAAAATAATTTACCTAAATATTTTTGGGCGGAAGCCACAAATATCGCTTGCTATATTATAAATCGAGTAATGATTAGGCCAATTTTGAAGAAAACACCTTATGAGATTTTAAAATCTAAGAAGCCTAACATTAGCTATTTTCATCCATTTGGTTACAAGTGTTTTGTCTTGAATAATGGTAAAGAAAACTTAGGTAAATTTGATGCTAAAAGTGATGAAGCTATTTTCCTAGGGTACTCTTTAAACTATAAAGCCTATCGTGTATTTAATAAAAGAACTTTAGTTGTTAAAGAGTCTATACATGTTGTTTTCGATGATAACCTCCTTCCGAGGAAGGAATCTTGTGATGATGATGATGTAGGAATTCTTGATGCCATTGATGGAGGACAAATGTCAAAGGTGGATGAGATTCCAACTGAGGATGAAGATGCACAAGATCCACCTCTTGAAGCCTTGAAGGACTTGGCTCTTGAGGAAAAGGAGGTATCTTACCCAAGGGGTTCAATTATGTCAAAGGTGGTGAAATCTTGGGTGATCCATCCAAGGGGGTAACTACTAGATCCTCTCTCAAATTAATGAACCATGCTGCATTTCTTTCATGCATTGAGCCTAAAATATTAAAGAAGCATTAAAAGATGATTTTCGGATTTTGGCCATTCAAGAGGAATTAAATCAAATTGAGAGAAGTAAAGTTTAAACATTAGTTGAAAGGCCTAGTAATCAATCTACAATAGGAACTAAATGGGTCTTTAGGAATAAACTAGATGAAAATGGTAATATAGTGAGAAACAAGGCTAGGCTTGTTGCTCAAGGCTATACCCAAGAAGAGAGAATTGATTTTGATGAAACATATGCACCCGTAGCTAGAATGGAAGCCATTAGGATGCTTTTGGCATTTGCATGTTATAATGATTTCAAGCTTTTTCAAATGGATGTTAAAAGTGCTTTTCTAAATGGTTTTATAAATGAAGAAGTGTATGTTGAACAACCACCGGGTTTTGAGGATTCAAAATTTCCAAATCATGTGTTCAAACTAACTAAAGCTCTTTATGGTTTAAAACAAGCTATTAGAGCTTGGTATGAAAGACTTTCAAATTTTTTAATTGAGAAGGGTTTTGAAAAAGGTAAGGTGGAAACTAAACTCTTCATAAAAAGATATAATAATGACATCTTAGTAGTACAAATTTATGTTATGATATCATTTTTGGTTCTACTAATGAATGTTATTGCAAAGAATTTTCTAAGCTAATGCAAGGTGAGTTTGAGATGAGCATGATGGGAGAGCTCTCATTCTTTTTGGGACTCCAAATCAAACAAAGGAAAGATGGCACCTTCATAAATCAAGCTAAGTACGTGAACGATATGCTCAAAAAGTTCGGCTTGGAGAATGTAAAGCCTCAAGCCACACCTATGAGCTCTTCCATAAAGCTTGACAAAGATGAAGGAGGTAGGTGTGTTGATTCTAAGCTTTATAGATCCATGATAGGTTCTTTGCTTTACCTTACCGCAAGTAGACCAGATATCATGTTTTGCGTTTGCTTGTGTGCTAGGTTTCAAGCTAGTCCTAGAGAATCACACTTAGTTGCCATTAAGAGAATCTTTAAATGCCTTAGAGACACACCTAATTTAGGCCTTTGGTATCCTAAGGATTCCACCTTTAGCCTTCATGCTCATTCAGATGCGGATTATGGGGGTTGTAAGATAGATAGGAAAAGTACTTCCGGGACATGTCAATTCTTAGGTAGTATGCTCGTATCTTGGTTCTCTAATAAACAAAATAGCGTAGCCTTATCTACCACCGAAGCGGAGTACATATCATTAGGGAGTTGTTGTGTTCAAGTCCTTTGGATGAAACAACAACTCTTAGATTATGATGTTGAAGTAGAAACTATACCCCTTAAGTGTGACAACACTAGTGTCATTTGTCTCACTAAGAATCCTATTCAACACTCTAGAACCAAACACATAGAAATTAGACATCATTTCATTAGAGACCATGTGTTGAAAAATGATGTTATTCTAGAGTATGTTGATACCTTGAGCCAATTAGCGGATATATTCACAAAACCTTTAGATAAAGAGCATTTTTGGACCCTTAGGAGAGAGTTAGGATTAACTAGCCTTTATTGACCCCTCTTAGGTCCCAAATTGTAAAAAAATTTGCTTGAAATTGGTGGTTATTCATGCCTATGTTAATTTGCCTCGTTTTGCTTCTATGTATGTTGCTAGGGGGAGTATGCATTAAGTTTAGCCAGTAAAACTAGTTCATATGTCCTTCATATGCATTTAGGACTTCATGAAGATAATTTTTCTGCAATATTAGAGCCTCATCTGCACTTCCAGGCCTCGATGTATCGAAACGGGTCTAACTGTTTCGATACGGGTGCTTAAAAAGGGTGATCTGTGAGAAGGGTGTTTCGAAACGCCTTAAAAGGGTTTCGAAACGATTTTGCCTCTGCTAAGTAGTGTATCGAAAAAAGTTTCGATACGGTCAACATGGGATTCGATACGGTCAAAGCCGTATCGGAATGGTCAGCTGGACTTGACACGTCAGTCAACGTTTTGGTCCCCGCGTTTCGGAACGATCGTGCCTGTTCCGAAACGGGTATGCGGACAGCTTTAAAAAGGGCTTTTAATGTTAAAATTCACTTTAATTTAAAACTCTTTCAAAACCCTAAAAACCCTAACCTAATTTTCCCTATAAAAACCCTCCAAACCTCATTGTTTTTCATCAAATCATGAGGGCTTTTACACACAAACTCAAGTCTAAGCAAGCCTCATCAATCTTGTGCAAGTTTTTCCCTTCATTCATCCCAAATCCCCATCTAAGGTATATTTTCTACTTTTTTCCCTTTTAATTCGATTTTTAGATTGGAAAATCTCAATTTTGTATAGTTTTTATGTTTTATCTCTTGGTATTTTCAAAACTTGAAAAAAAAATTCAAAAACTTAAAATTTTTGGTTCGAATATATTATTTTTCACTCGTATTTTTTTGGTTTTTCAAAAGTTGTTTTTCTCTTAAATACTCTTCTAAAATATTTTAAAACCTCAATGGGATTTGTTATTGGATTGAATTGAGGATATTCATGCATACGCTTTAATTTTCAAATTGCTTGCTTTATGTTTTTAGGATTTTTTCAATAGAAAACGCTAACAAGAAGCGTAAGACGGGTAAATCGAGTGAAGCTGCTAGTCAAGCTGATATTCGTCCTAATCTCACTCAGCTTTTTCTCAAAAGTCTTCATACTCCAGAGATGAGAGATCGTTTCACTTATGTCAAGGAGATTGTCGTTCGTCGCGAACATGTGGTTGATGTTCCATTCCTTGATTCGGAGTGTTTCGTATTCCATTATCTAGAGCGTCTACGAGAATGGAACTTCATGGCTTTCTTGAACATACTGGATATTGTCTATAAGCACATGGTTTTCATCTTCTACTCCAATGCGCAGCTTGTTGATAATGAAGAACACTCCGAAGTTGTTGGCATTGAGTCCTTTCTCTTGGGGAAGAGGTTCGTCATCGACATACCATTTTGAGAGACTACTCTTGGCCTTAAGAATGAAGGCATCGAGAATGAGACTCATTTTGGTGCTCACATCGGTTTCGTGCTTTCCTTGGATGCTCATGATTGGTTCCTCCACTTGATGATCTTGTGGTTTATCCGCCCCTCCGAAGGTAAATTCGCTCACATTCGTCAAGTTGATTATTTTTGGCTTGAGTGTTTTCGCCGTGGAGAACGCCCAAATCTTGTTAAGATTATGTTCGCTGAAATGGTCAACAATCTGAAGCTTCGTGAAACCGATGCTCTAAAATCCTTCACTTATGAGACTGTTTTGAGCTATATCTTTGGCATGCTCAACTTTGATTGCTCTTATGACTCTTCGGAACCCTATAAGCAAAGGATTGGTGAAGCTTCTCTCCACAAGTCCGGGTTCCATTACAACAATCTTAGCCAATGGGAACGAGTTGATAGGCATGCTCCTCCACCTCATGTTGAACCACAACCTCATGCTTCGGGTCCCAACAATGAAGCTCTTATGACTTTTCTAACCGAGCGATTCAACACAATGGAGTCGGGTCTTGGTGCTATTAATAATCGTTTGCAATCCATGAAGAATCGTCTCACCTCCCTTGAGAATCAACATCAATCAATGGACTTGTCATTCTCTACCTTTTATGGTCAATGGATGACCTTTCGTCGCTCTCAAGCTAGGAACGATGATGATTCCTCGGATGTTGATGGTGATGATGACGAGGCTTAGGGTCTTTTTTATTGCATTGCATATTATATTATCATATTAGGATTACGTTTGCACCTATATTTTCTTTATGTTTTATGCACATATGCTTTGATTATTTTTGTTTGGGATTGAGCTTTGAACTCTTATTGTTTAAATTTTATGTTTGGATATTTGAATTCCATAAATCTATATTATGTTGCTTATTTCTTTTAACCTTGTTTCTTCTCTTTGAGCCTTGTTCATTATTCTTTTTGATCTAACAAAAAAAGGGAGAAGTAATCTAAGTAATCTAAGAGCCAAAATTCATTTTGAATGGTTTTGAGTTTTAAAACATGAATTTAAAATATTTTCAAAACTTTAAAACCCATCTTAAATTGAGAAGGAGTTAGAATGTATTCAAGATTTCAAAACTATTAAAAATTCTAACTTTGGTTTTGTTATATCAAAAAGGGGGAGATTGTAAAACCGATATTGATTTTGATATAACTAAATAATTTAAGGACTAAATTGAAAAAGAGAAAACGAATTTTTAAGTCCTCAAGACCTCTATATATATTTAAAGGAAAATGTCTAAGTCAAAATATCAACTTGTCAAAAGTTTTCTAAGTGTTTTTAAAGCAAAAACTGTGATTTTCGAGTCACTGTTTCGGAACGGCCTTGGGCGTTCCGGAACACTTTTGAAACTGTTAACCTCTGTTTCGAAATGGGTTTCGAAACGGATGAAGAACATCGAAACGGTTTGACCCGTTTCGATATGGTAGTATCGAAACACCCTCAAAAGTTTCGAAACGACATTCAAAACTGGTTTTAAAAATATGACAGTTGAAGTTTACAACTGATTTTTGACTTGTCGTTAAGGCGTATCGAAACACTTCCAATCCGTTTTGATACGAGCCTTGACAGTGGCAAAGTATTAAAAATTCTAACTTTGGTTTTGTTATATCAAAAAGGGGGATTTTGTAAAACCGATATTGATTTTGATATAACTAAATAATTTAAGGACTAAATTGAAAAAGAGAAAACGAAATTTTAAGTCCTCAAGATCTCTCTATATATTTAAAGGAAAATGTCTAAGTCAAAATATCAACTTGTAAAAAGTTTTCTAAGTGTTTTTGAAGCCAAAACAGTGATTTTTGAGTCACCGTTTCGGAACGGCCTTGGGCGTTCCGGAACACTTTTGAAACTGTTAACCTCTGTTTCGAAACGGGTTTCGAAACGGATGAAGAACATCAGAACGGTTTGACCCGTTTCGGTACGGTAGTATCGAAACACCCTCAAACATTTCGAAACGGCATTCAAACTTGGTTTTAAATATATGACGGTTGAAGTTTTAAACTTATTTTTGACTTGTCGTTAAGGCGTATCGAAACACTTCCAATCTGTTTCGATACGGTCCTTGACAGTGGCAAAGTATTTCGAAACGAGTTTCGAAACAGCTCTTAGCGTATCAAAATGATCGTACCCGTTTCGGTACAGTCTATTTAATACACCCTAACAGCTCTTTCTTTTTTGGTCTGTTTCGAAACAGGGTCGGGCATTTCGGAACGAGTAGTTGCAGACTGCATTTATGGAGGTAAGATAACATCTCAACGGCTCTATTGATGAATGCAACAACCCCAACGGCTAGAATTCAATGAGAAGGTATAAAAAGGACCTCTAAAAGCTTCAGCAACAACTATTGAACCTACAAGCAACATCCAAGCATTCAATCCAAACCCTAGTGCCTTTTATTGTCAAATTCTTGTACCCAACTCTTGTGTTCTCATTGTAATCTTGTATTGTGAGTTTGGGGAGTGTGAATTTGTAATTGGGTAAACATTCATCCTTTGAGAGGAATTTTTAGAGTTTGCCAAATACATCTCTTGTAAAAGTGAGTGGATTAAGCTTTGGGTAGAAAGCTTAATCCAATTGTAAGGTTACCTCCTTATCCAAGAAAAGGGGAAGAATTCAAGTAGTGAATTGGTTGAAAATCCTTGGTGGGAACTAAGGTAGTGGATGTAGAGTTCATTTGGAGAACTTGAACCACTCTAATTGCTTGTGTCACATTTTATTTTTCCCTATTATCACCTACCAAAATTTTTATCGCCAATTCACCCCCTCTTGGCCATTTACAATTGTGTGATCAACTCAACAGAAACGGATGAAGAACAACAAAACGGTTTGAACTGTTTCGATACGACAGTATCAAAAGGACCTCAAACGTTTCGAAACAGAATTCAAACTTGGTTTCAAAATAAGACTGTTGAGCTTTTAAACTAATTTTTTAAGAAATAATTAAAGCGTATCGAAATGTATCTAAGCCGTTTCGATACAGGTTTTGACAGTGGCAAAATGTTTTGGAACGAGTTTCGGAACATGCTCTTAGCGTATCAAAACGATCGTGCCCGTTTCGGTACGTCTATTTATTACACCCCAACGGCTCTTTCTATTTTGGTATGTTTCAAAACAGGGTCAGGGGTTTCGGAACGGGTAGTTGCAGACTGCATTTATGGAGGGAGGATAACATCCCAACGGCTATAATAATGAAGGAAACAACCCCAACGGCTAGAACTCAATGAGAATGTAACGCCCTGGTTTTGGGCCTAGATGTTTTAGACATCGGATCAGACCGGTCGAGAACGGTTCGAATTGCGTAAGGTGATTTAAGGAAATCAGGGATTGAGATAGGATAAAATTATGATAAAAATTGCTAAAATCCTCTAAAAAAGTTTTATGGGGTTGGTCAAATCAATTTTACAAAAAGGGTTTTGGAAAATGGACATTTTGAGTAGTGACCAAATTGTAAAGTTTTAAAACTATAGAAAAATGTTATTTTCAAGAAGAGAGTCAAAATCTTAGAATCATTAGGGAGCTTTTGTACAATTTAGCTTTCCTTCAATTTGACATGTGTTTTTAAAGGGTTTTAATAAAAGAATTAAAATGGTTTTAATAAAATATTAAATAAATGAGAAATTAGAGAGGTTTTAATCATGTAACTACTTTTCCCTCTCTCATTTCAGCCAAACACATTTGTCAAACAACTTTTCATCAGATTTCTTTTCTCTCAAATTCCTCTCTTCTTCTCTAAACTCTTTTTCAAAGATTCACTTCTTTTTCTTCAAGATTTTTGGAAGGAAAACTTCCCAAATTGTCAAGGGAGCAAGGATTGGAGGTAAATCTCGTTCTTAACCTTTAATCTAGGTTCTTTATTGAAATTTCCAATATTATTGACTCTCATTTATGATTTTTAACTGAATTTTGATTATAGTTTTAAATTAAGAGCAAAATCTTGCAAAATTAGGTTGTGATTCTTGATTTTCGGACTTGATGAGTTGGGCTCTGTTTTGTGTTGATTTTAATTGAGTTATAAGTTGATTTATATGTCAAAATGATGTGTTGATAACATAGATCCCGAAATCCTTGAGATCCTTGAGGTTCTTGGTTGTTTTAGGTGAGATTTTTGGGTGTTTTGGTTGAATCTTGCTTGCTGGAGGTATAAGGTTGGGTTAGGATGTTTGTTAGATGTGTTTTGATGTTTATAATGCTTTGGAAGTGTTGTATGTTGGCTGGGCTTGGTTTAGGAAGCAATCGATTGAGTTTTCGGTTGCTTTGGATGGGTATTTTGGTGTTGTTTGGGTGAGCAACGAGTGTGTGAATTGTTGATGGTGTTAGAATGCATATTAATGCATTTAGATCTCTGTTTTGATGATGTGAAAACAGTGGATCTTGATCCGAAAGCAAACGAGGTGATTTTGGAGGCTCCGAAGGTGTAATTTCTGTGTCGGCGAATAAGGCTTCACGTATCGGTGAGTGGAAATGCAATTTCCTGCTTGTAACGCTTTGAGCGTGATCTTCGGAGCTTAGTGTAAGTTTGTAAAACCTATGTTTGATTTTGATATAATTAATTCCTTAAGGATCATTTTGTAAAACTTAAAATTATTTTTTAAGTCCCTTAATAAGTTTTAAAACACCAACACTTTGAAACTGATTTATAAAACTCAAACTCAAAATATTTTCTAAGTGTTCCAAGGCAAAACCATTGAAAATCGTCCAGGCGTATCGATACAGCACCAAGCGTATCGATACCATTTTACCAAACTTGGTTACTGTCGGAACCAGTATCGATACCCCAAACCCTCGTATCGATATTGCCCTGTGTTAAAATTCAAAGAGTTTGAATATCGTACCGATACGGCAAACCCTCGTATCGATACGACCCTTATAATTTTTGAAAGTTAAGTCGGTTTAAAAATATGACCGTTGGTGTCAGTTGGTTGGTAACCAAACTTTAAAAGTTCGTTGACCCGTATCGATACGCCAAACCCTCGTACCAATACGGTTGTGGACAGTGAGCTAAGTTCAGAAAATAGTATCGATACAGCCCTTGCCGTTTCGATACCCAGTACCGATACGCTTACATGCGTATCGATACCCCTTATTAAATGCACACAACGGCTCTTTCTTTTCTGAGACAGGTACCGATACTCCTTCCCGCGTACCGATACCGGTAGCTGCAGAAGTGCATTAATGGTGGTAAGAGAGGGTTCCAACGGCTCCATTTATGTTCCCAACCACCCAAACGGCTAGAAATCAATGAAGAGGTATAAAAGACACATCCAAAAGCTACAGCAACAACTATTGATCTTCAAGAAAACACTTATTCATCAAATCCAAGCAATTGTGCCAAAATTCCTATTTGTCTAGAAATCCCAATTGTAATCTTCATTCATACTTTGTCAAATTGGGTTGAGTGCTTGTATTGGGGCTATCATTTGTATTGAGAGATACCTTATTAGCCATCAAATTTCTTTGTTTACTTGTGTGAGGATTGGGTTGATTTTTGGGTAGAAAAATCAACCGAAATTGTAAAGGGTTGCCTCCTTGTCCTAGAAAAGGGGAAGAGCAATTTAGTGGAATTGTTGCAAATCCTTAGTGAAGCTAAGGTAGTGGATGTAGAGTTCATTTGGAACTTGAACCACTCTAAATCTCTTATCCATCATTTTTAATTTGCAAATTTCCACCACAAAACTTTAAATTTCCAATTCACCCCCCCTCTTGGTCAATATCGATCTTGCGATCCACTCAACAAAGTTTGATACACTTAACTAAGCTCAAGTGTAAGTGTTTCGGTAATCCCTCTCTTGGAAATGTGTTATGTTTGATGAAATTGCACTTGATGTAAGAGTGGATTTGTTTACTGTTTTTAAGCATGTTTAAGCATGGTTTGATGCTGGATTTTAATGCCATTATGTTAAGGATGCACTAGGTAAGTGATCATTGGTTTGCATGTGTTGAGTGCATATGATATTAAGCATGTGATGCTTGTGGAAATGGTATTGTGGTTATGGTTGTAAAACAATGGATTAATGTGGTTAAATGATTATATTGGCAAGTGATGAAAACAGTTTTTGGTTACTTTAATCGGATATAGTTAGCCAACTATAGGATTGGGTGCACCGTAAATAAAGTCGTCTTGGATGTCGAGGGGTTGTGATTGTGTCGTAATCTCCATCCAAGTACCCTAACGATTGAGGTTAAGATCACAACGGTGAATGGTTAGTCTCGTGTGAGAGTCTTGTGTATGTGTCCTATACTCTCGTTACTAGAATTATACAACTACCGATGAGTGATGTTGAGGGGTTGTGATTGTGCCATTAATCTCCATCACGGGTGTTGAGGGGTTGTGATTGTGTCATTAATCTCCACCTTGTGTAGTTTGTATGAGGCGTGAAGGACAACGCTTGTAATTCGCGTATCCGATTGTTTCTTGTGTTGAAATGGTTTATGGATTATCACTTGTGAGCCAATATAATGTAAATGAATAATGTGAAGCATGAGATGCTTGTAAATGATGCAAGAATGCATGAGATGCTTGGTAAAGCATGAGCAATGGTTTAATTTTTGTTTTAAAGTGATGCATATAAGCTTGTGTTTATTAAATGCATTGTTGCCTTGAGAAGACATGGTTTATGAAAAGTATGTGATAAGAGTGGTGGCTTTGTCAAAGAGATGTATGTGGTTCACTCTTATTGTAATAAGTAGCAATAGGCGGGACTTCTACTTTCTGATTTGATTGGAGATGTTGGTTGTTATAAGCATGTTTAGTTTCTAGTTGTGGACTTGTAATTGGCCTTTATACGGTCCTATGGCTTGGTTGTGGTGTTTTACCTCTTTTAATAGCTTTATGTCTCAAGCATGCTAGAATAGCTAAATGCCATCATGATATGATGTGGTTGAAGAGTACGATTTGTTGTTTGATAGTGTTTGAAAGTTTATTAGATAGAGTATAACTTGTATGCATGATTTGAGCTTGTTTGAATGTGATTTGGTGTGTTTAAATGATGTTAGTTGAAGCCAATCTGGTATGTGTATCGATACACGGGGAAGCGTATCGATACGCTAAGGCAAAATGAGGCATTTCTGTACATGGGTATCGAAACGGATTGCCCGCGTATCGATACGCTAAGGCAAAATGAGGCATTTCTGTACATGGGTATCGAAACGGATTGCCCGCGTACTGATACAGGGCCAAGTGTACTGATACACGAGGAAGCGTTTTGATACGCTTGAATCTTCTTTAGCTATTGTCTTCCCGTGTATCGATACAGGGCCAAGTGTATCGATACGGCTAGTTAAATTTCAGTTAAAAGTATCTTTTAAGGTTTGAAAATGTTGCATTTTGGTCCCTGAATATTGTGTGTTCAATTGAATGTGTTTGGATGATCCGTTTGATCTGAATTTTGACATGTGGGCATGTTACATGACTAATTAAGGATTGGTAACTTTAAAATCATGAAAGTCTCTGTATTTGATGGTTTTTATAGTTTAGTCCCTAAAAGTCAAATGTATGCAATTGAATCCCTAATCGAACCTCGATCGTTGTGCCGTTTTCACCTAATCGCTTTGCTGAACTTATAGGTTAATAATATGCATCTAGAGAAGATAAAAAGAAAAAAGGGTCGTCAATCAAGGTTGACTTTCAGGTTGACTTTGGTTTTCCTCATGTAATCTTCGTAGTCCGGGTTAAACATCTAGACCAGGCTAAGGGGGTTACAAAGAATGTATAAAAGGGACCTCTAAAAGCTCCAGCAAGAACTATTGATTTTAAAAGAATTATCCAAACATCAAATCCAAGCAATTGTGCAAAAATCCTATATTTTATTGTAAACCCCAAATTGTGTTGTGTGTAATTCCAATCTTATTTTCCAATTTGGGTTGAGTGCTTGTATTTAAAGAGGCAATCTTGTATTGAGAGATATCTTTCTTTCCTTAATTTCTTCTATGTACTCTTGTGAGGGTTTGGTCAAATTTTGGGTAGAAAATTTGACCGGTATTGTAAAGGTTACCTCATAAGCCTTGAAAAGGGGAAGAGCAATTAGTGGATTGTTGGAAAATCCTTAGTGGTAGCTAAGGTAGTGGATGTAGAGTTCATTTGCAACTTGAACCACTCTAAATTGTCTTATTCTTCAATTTTTGCTATTCCACTTTCCACAACAAATTTTAAAAACCCAATTCACCCCCTCTTGGCTTTGATCAATCCATTGATCCACTCAACAATTGGTATCAGAGCCTACCTCTTTGAAGGATTAACAACCACAAGAGGAGATTCTAGGAAGAGTGTGATCAACTACAAAGCAAGCCATGGCATCTACCTTCGGGTCAAGCATGTACGAGTCTCAATCAACCACCAAATTGTCTTTCTTCAACGGTGACAACTACCCTTTTTGGAAGAACCAGATGCGTCTCTTCATTAAATCCAATGATTATCTTGTTTGGGATGCTATCGAAGATGGCCCCTCTATTCCGATGAAGAGAGATGACGAAGGAAGACGTGTGCCAAAAAGGAAGAATGAAATGAGTGAAGAAGAGAGAATGAATATTCAAATCAACGACAAGGCTATTCACATGTTATTTTGCTCTTTTGGTCCCGATATCTACTCCAAAGTTTCCTCCATCGAAAGTGCTAAGGAAGTGTGGGATACACTTGAGACTACATATGAAGGAACAAGTGATGTGAAGGAGACAAAGATTGGAATTCTCAATCTTAGCTATGAGAATTTCAAAATAGAGCTCGACGAAACTGTTTCAAAGATGTTCGATCGTTTCTCAACAATCGTCAATGGGCTAAAGGGTTTTGGAGAGATAATATCGGAAGACAAACTAGTCCGGAAGCTACTCTACTCACTTCCCGAGTCTTGGGATGGAAAGATAACCGCCATCATCGAGGCAAAGAATTTGAAGACACTTAAGCTTGATGAGCTAGTTTTTTCTCTCCTAACTCATGATATCATGAAGCAAGGAAGGGAAGATGAAAGGAAGAAAGAAGAGAGAATAGTGGAGAAGCTTGAGGTAGACAAGAAAAAGAATTGGCTAGAAGAATTGGCTATGATAGCCAAAAGATTCTCACGGTTTATGAGGTCCAACCGAGGTAGAAAGTTCAAAGAAAAATGGACTTCAAGACATAAAACAAAGAAGAAGAAAAGGATTAGATCATATGCTATAAGTGCAAGAAACCGGGTCATATTCGTTCCGAGTGCCCTCAACTCAAGAAGAAGGGCTTTGAGAAGAAGAAGAAGCTCAAAGCCAAACTTGCTACTTGGAGTGATGAGGAGTCATCCGAGGATGAGGAACATGAAGTGGCCAACCTTTGCCTCATGGCTCTTGAGAAGGATTCTTCTATGGTAACCTCTAACTCATCTTCTTTTGATTTTACATTTGATGAATTGCATGATGCTTATGATGAGTTACAAGAGGTATACGATGAGTTAGTTGAGAAGTATAAAAAGTCTGTTTTAAGAAATAAAAAGATCATTTCGAAATTAAATGCTAAAAATGACTTACTTTCTCAAGCTAACTTGAAATTTGAAAAAAAGATCTTAGGTTTACAAGATGAACTTAAATTCTTTCAAGATGAAAATGTAGACGTAAACAATCTTATTTCTCAATGCAATAGTGAACACCAAAAGGTGTTAAATGAGCTTAATGAGATTAAAATGTCTTTCAAGAGTGTTGGTAATGTGAAAAATGAAATAGGTGAATCATCTAGATCAAACCAACCTAAAAGAAAGAACAATAACTACAAACAAAGTGGCTTCCATAGGCATAATAGAACTAAAAGAATTAGAAGTGTATGGGTTCCTAAGAAACTTGTCAAATCTAATAATATTGATGCCAAGTCACCTTGGATTTCTAAGGGAACCAAGCTTTTGGAAGCTAAAACTCGTGGACCCAAAATGATTTGGGTACCAAAAATCAAAGCTTAATCTCTTTGTTTGTAGGGGGAACATTGCTACAAGGCCAAAGCACAAAGCCAAAACTCATGGTACCTTGATAATGGATGCTCGAGGCACATGACCGGAGACAAGAGTCGATTCATGGATTTAAAGCCAAATTGTGGAGGAGTAGTGACATTTGGTGACAACTCCAAAGGCCACATTAAAGGTATTTGATCCATAAGTAATCACTCTACTATACTCATTGAAAATGTTTTGTATGTCGATTATCTAAAACACAATTTATTGAGCATTAGTCAATTGTGTGATAAAGGATTTAATGTCTTATTTGATAAAAATGGGTGTAAAATTGTTGACATTAAATCAAATAAAATAATGCTCATTGGTCATCGCATAGGTAACATATACATGGTGCATCTAGATGACATCCATACATCTCATGCATGCTTTGTTGCACAAGATGAAAATGATGCATGGCTATGGCATAGGAAACTAGGACATGCTAGCATTAGTGTTTTAGAAAAATTAGTTTCCTTAAATCTAGTTAGAGATTTACCCAATATCAAATTCTCAAATGATAAAATATGTGATGCATGCTCTAAGGGTAAACACCATAGATCATCATTTAAATACATTAAGGATGTTTTTATAAGTAGGTGTTTACAACTAATTCATATGGATTAATTTGGGCCTATTAGAACTATGAGCTTGGGTGGTAAATCATATGCATTTTTACTTGTTGATGACTATTCTAGATTTCCTTGGGTTCTATTCTTAAGTACAAAAGATGAGGCTTTAGAAAATTCATCACGTTTTCAAAATTAACTCAAAATGATCTTGAACTTAAGATTTCTCACATTAGAAGTGATCATGGAACCGAGTTTCAAAATCTAGGTTTTGAAGAGTTTTTAAATGAAAATGGTATTAGCCACAATTTTTTGGCTCCTCGAACTCCTCAACAAAATGGGGTAGTTGAGAGGGAAAATAGGATTTTGCAAGAAATGGCTAGAACCATGCTTTGTGAAAACAATTTACCTAAATATTTTTGGGCGAAAGCCACAAACAACGCTTGCTACATTGTAAATCAAGTAATGATTAGGCTACTTTTAAAGAAAACACCATATGAGATTTTAAAATCTAAAAAGCCTAGCATTAGCTATTTTCATCCATTTGGTTGCAAGTGATTTGTCTTAAATAATAGAAAAGACAACTTAGGTAAATTTGATGCTAAAAGTGATGAAGCTATTTTCTTAGGGCATTCTTTAAACTCTAAAGCCTATCGTGTATTTAATAAGAGAACTTTAGTAGTAGAAGAGTCTATACATGTTGTTTTCGATGATAACCTTCTTTCGAGGAAAGAATCTTGTGATGATGATGATGTAGGAATTCTTGATGCCTTTGATGGTGGACAAACTTCAAAGGAGGATGAGATTCCAACTAAAGATGAGGATGCACAAGATCCACCTCTTGAAGCCTTGAAGGACTTGGCTCTTGAGGAAAAAGAAGTGAGCTACCCAAGAGAGTACAACTATATCAAAGGTGGTGAAATCTTGGGTGATCCATCCAAGGGGGTAACTACTAGATCTTCTCTCAAACTCATGAATCATGTTGCTTTTATCTCATGCATTGAGCCTAAGAATATAAAAGAAGCATTAAAAGATGATTTTTGGATTATGGCTATGCAAGAAGAGTTAAATCAATTTGAGAGGAGTAATGTATGGGCATTACTTGAAAGGCCTAGTAATCAATCAACTATAGGAACTATATGGGTATTTAGGAATAAACTAGATGAGAGTGTTAAGATTGTGAGAAACAAAGCTAGATTAGTTGCTCAAGGTTACACTCAAAAAGAGGGAATTGATTTTGATGAAACTTATGCACCTGTAGCTAGAATGGAAGCTATTAGGATGTTGATTGCATATGCATGTTATCATGATTTCAAGCTTTTTCAAATGGATGTAAAAAGCGCCTTTTTAAATGGTTTTATAAATGAGGAAGTGTATGTGGAACAACCACCGGGTTTTGAGGATTCAAAATTTCCAAATCATGTTTTCAAACTAACCAATGTACTTTCTGGTTTAAAACAAGCTCCTAAAGCTTGGTAAGAAAGGCTTTCAAACTTTTTGATTGAAAAAGGTTTTGAAAAAGGTAAGGTGGACACTACATTTTTCATAAAAAGGTATAAAAATGACATCTTAGTAGTACAAATATATGTTGATGATATTATTTTTGGATCTACTAATGAGTGTCGTTGCAAAGAGTTTGCTAAGTTAATGCAAGGTGAATTCGAGATGAGAATGATGGGGGGAGCTCTCATTCTTCTTGGGACTCCAAATCAAACAAAGAAAGGATGACATCTTCTTCAATCAAGCAACGTACGTGCAAGATATGCTCAAGAAGTTTGGCTTGGAGCAAGCAAAGCCTCAAGCTACACCAATGAGCTCATCTACAAAGCTTGACAAAGATGAAGGAGGTAAGTGTGTTGACTCTAAGCTTTATCTCTCTATGATTGGATCTTTGCTTTACCTTACCGCAAGTAGACCTGATATTTTGTTTAGTGTTTGCTTGTGTGCTAGGTTTCAAGCTAGTCCTAGAGAGTCTCACCTTATAGCCAATAAAAGAATCTTTAGGTACCTTAAAGATACTCCTTGTCTAGGTCTTTGGTACCCTAGAGACTCAACCTTCAACCTTCATGCTTATTCGGATGCGGATTATAGGGGATGTAAAATTGATAGAAAAAGTACTTCGGGAACATGTCAATTCTTAGGTAGTATGCTCATATATTGGTTCTCTAAGAAACAAAATAGTGTAGCTCTATCTACCACCGAAGCCGAGTACATATCCTTAGGGAGTTGTTGTTCTCAAGTCCTTTGGATGAAGCAACAACTCTTAGATTATGATGTTAAAGTTGAAACCATACCTCTTAAGTGTGACAACACTAGTGCCACATGCTTAGCGAAAAATCCCATCCAACACTCTAGAACCAAACATATAGAAATAAGGCATCATTTCATTAAAGATCATGTCCTTAAGAAAGATGTTGTTATAGAGTTCGTTGACACCTTAAACCAACTAGCGGAAATTTTTACCAAGACGATAAAGAGCGTTTTTGGTCCCTTAGGAGAGAGTTAGGTCTAACTAGCCTATCTTGGCCTTTTAGGACCTTTTTGTGCTTAAATTGCTTGATTTCTTGCAAAATGCCATGCTAATGTGTTTTTAATCCTAATTTCATTCATGCTTATAGTTAGGTGGAGTATGTTTATGTTTATACTTGTTCATCCTGCTCATTAATATCATTCATGCATCTAGGACTTAATAAAATTCAATTTTTCTACAATAGAGCCTCATCTGCACCTCCATGCCTAGGCGTATTGAAATGGGTCAATCTATTTCGATACGGGTGCCTTAAATGAGTGATCTATGACCAGGGTGTTTCAAAACAAGTTTCGAAATGTTTTGCCTCTGCCAAGCATTGTATCGAAATGGCCCAAAAGCGTTTCGATACAAGTCAACACGTGGTATTCGATACGATCAAAGTCGTATCGGAACGGTCAACAGGATTCGAAACGTCAGTCAACGTTTCAGTACGAACATTTCGGAACGATCGTGCCTGTTCCGAAACGGCTCTGCGGATAACTTTTTAAGGGCTTTAAATGATAAAGTTTGCTTTTAATTAAAAATCCTAAAAACCCTAACCCGATTTTTCCCTATAAAACCCTCTAAACCTCATTATTTTTCATCAAATCTTGAGGGCTTTTACTCACAAACTCAAGTCTAAGCAAGCTTCAACAATTTTGTGCAAGTGTTTCCATTCATTCATCCAAAATCCCTATTTGAGGTATTTTTCTTCTTTTTTTTCTTTTTCCTTTGATTTTATTCGAATCTTAGGTTAGAAAAATTAAGTTTGTATAGATTATATGTTTTGCAACTTGGGTTCTTCAAAACTTGTAAAAAAATTTCAAAATCTTAAATTTTTTTATTCGAATATATTTGTTTTTACTCGTATTTTTTACTGTTTTTTCAAAAGTTGTTTCTTCTTTAAAAAATTTATATATGTATATATGTTTTTCTTAAAAGTGTTTTTCTTTACAACCTATATGGGATTTATTATTGGATTGAATTAAGGATGTTCATGCATACACTTAGATTTTTAATTGTTTGCTTTATGTTTTTAGGAATTTCCCATGGAAAACATTAATAAGAAACACAAGACGACTCTAACGGGTGAAGCTTCAAACCAAGCGAATATCCGTCCTAACCTCACCCAACTTTTTCACAAGAGTCTTCGGAATCAAGAGACTAAGGACCGTTTCAAATACGTCAAAGATATAGCCGTTCGTCGAGAGCTTGTTGTTGATATCCAATTCCTTGACTCCGAGCGTTTTGAATTCAGCTATCTAGCTCGTTTGCAAGAATGGAGCTTCTTGGCCTTTTTAAGCATTCCGGATATTGTCTACAAGCATATGGTGCTCCTCTTCTACTCCAATGACGTGCTTATTGATAAAGAAGATCATACCAAGGTGATTGGCATTGAGTCGTACCTTTGGGTAAGAAGTTCATCATTAGTATATCCGTTTTAGAAAATGCTCTTGGGCTCAAGAATGAAGGCATTGAGGATGAGAACCACTTTGGTGCTCACACCAGATCCGTTCTCTCTTTAGATGCTCATGAGTGGTTCCTCCACTTGATGATTTCTTGGTTCATCCGCCCTTCCGGAGGGAAATTCTCCCATGTTCGTCAAGTTGACTATTTTTTGTTAGAATGCTTTCGCCAAGGACAACGACCAAATCTTGTCAAAATCATGTTCGCCGAGATGGTCCATAATATGAAGATTCGTGAAACCGATTCTCTTACATCTTTCACTTATGGGATCGTTTTAAGCTATGTATTTGGTACCCTCAACATTGATTGCACCTATGATTCTCCGAAACCCCACAAGAATAAGATTGGTGAATCTTCTCTCCGTAAGTCCGAGTTCCGCTATACTCTTGGCCAATGGGTTCGTGTCGGTAGGCAAGCTCCTCCACCTCAAGTTGAGCCACCACCTCAAGCTCCGGCTCCTAACAATTAAGCTCTTATGACTTTTCTAACCGAGCGGTTCAACTCGATGGATACGACCATGGCTTCGGGTTTTGGTGCTATCAACACTCGTTTGCAATCCTTGGAGGATTGCGTTCTTGGAAACGAAAATCGTCTCACTGTTCTTGAGAATCAACAAACATCGATGGACTTGTCTTTCTCTACATTTTATGGTGAATGAAGGAATTTTCGTCGTGCTCAAGATAAAAACGATGATGATTCTTCTGATGATGATGGTGACGATGATGACGAGGCTTAGGATTTCCTTTGCATATCATATTAGGAATAAGTTTGCACCTTTCTTTCTTTTTATGCTATAAGAACCTATGCTTTGATTATTTTATGTTTGGGATTAAGATTAAACTTTATTGCTTTAAGAATTTGTGTTTGGTTATTTAAACTTAATTCTATCTATATTATGTTATTTGGTTTTGCTTATAACCTTGTTTCTTCTCATGATGAGCCTTGATTATTATTCTTTTTGATCTAACAAAAAGAGGGAGAAGTAATATAAGAGCCAAAAAATTTTGTGGTTTTGAGTTTCAAAGACTTGAATTTTAAATTTTAATATCTTTTCAAAACTTTAAAACCCATCTTACATTGAGGGGGAGTTAGAACGTTTTCAAGATTTCAAAATTCTTAAAAATTCAAACTTGGTTTTGTTATATCAAAAAGTGGGAGATTGTGAAACTAATAAATTGATTTTGATATAACAAAGGATTTAAGGACTAAATTGAAAAAGAGAAAATGAATTTTTAAGTCCTCAAAACCTATCTATGTGTTTAAAGAAAAATGTACAAGTCAAAACCTCAACTTATCAAATATTTTCTAAGTGTTTACCAAGTCAAAACAGTGATTTTCGAGTCACCGTTTCAGAACGGCCTTTGGGCGTTTCAGAACGTTTTGAAACTGCTAACCTCTGTTTCGGAACGTGTTTTGAAACAGATGAAGAACAACAGAACGGTTTGAGCCGTTTCGATACGGTAGTATCGAAACGACCTCAAATGTTTCGAAACGGAATTCAAACTTGGTTTCAAAATATGACCGTTGAGCTTTTAAACTAATTTTTTAAGAAATAATTAAAGCGTGTCGAAACGCCTCTAAGCCGTTTCGATATAGGTTTTGACAGTGGCAAAATGTTTCGAAACGAGTTTCGGAACAGGCTCTTAGCGTATCGAAACGATTGTGCCCGTTTCGGTACGACCTATTTATTACACCCCAACGGCTCTTTCTATTTTGGTCTGTTTCGAAATAGGGTCGAGCGTTTCGGAATGGGTAGTTGCAGACTGCATTTATGGATGGAAGATAACATCCCAACGACTATAATAATGAAGACAACAACCCTAACGACTAGAATTCAATGAGAATGTATAAAATGGACCTCTAAAAGCTCCATCAACAACTATTGATCCCAAAAGAATTATCCAAACATCAAATCCAAGCAATTGTGCAAAAATCCCATATTTTATTGTAAACCCAAAATTGTGTTGTGTGTAATTCCAATCTTATTTTCCAATTTGGGTTGAGTGCTTGTATTTTAAGAGGCAATCTTGTATTGAGAGATATCTTTCTTGCCTTAATTTCTTCTTTGTACTCTTGTGAGGGTTTGGTCAAATTTTAGGTAGAAAATTTGACCGGTATTGTAAAGGTTACCTCCTAATCCTTGAAAACAGGAAGAGCAATTAGTGGATTGTTGGAAAATCCTTAGTGGTAGCTAAGGTAGTGGATGTAGAGTTCATTTGGAACTTGAACCACTCTAAATTATCTTGTTCTTCAATTTTTGCTATTCCACTGTCTACAATAAATTTTAAAAACCCAATTCACCCCCTCTTGGCTTTGATCAATCCATTGATCCACTCAACAATTTCTTTTTATTAGTTTAGGGTTTTGTTTTAGCTTAGTGTTTTGAATTAGGGTTTAAGGTTTAGGTTTCATTATTAGTGAACTAAGCTTACCTTTAGGGTTTTGTGTTTATGGTTTATTGTTAGGGTTTAGGGGTTTACTTTTAATTGCTTTTATTTTGGGTTTTCTTTTTATGGGTTTAGGGTTTATGGTTTCTTTTTAT
This sequence comes from Hibiscus tridactylites, assembly GCA_958450335.1. Classification (NCBI taxonomy): domain Eukaryota; kingdom Viridiplantae; phylum Streptophyta; class Magnoliopsida; order Malvales; family Malvaceae; genus Hibiscus; species Hibiscus tridactylites. Next base: position 49,770,943 of record OY288272.1, on the reverse strand, counting down.
GGGTTTACAGTTTTTGTTTTACTTTAGTGTTTTGAATTAGGGTTTGGAGTTTAGGTTTCATTATTAGTGAACTAAGCTTACCTTTAGGGTTTAGTGCTTAGGGATTAGGGGTTTACTTTTTATTGACTTCATTTTGGGTTTTCTTGTTATAGGTTTAGGGTTTTTATGGGTTTAGGGTTTAGGGTTTCTTTTTATGGTTTTAGGGTTTTGTTTTAGTTTAGTGTTTTGAATTAAAGTTATGGGTTTAAGTTTCATTTTTTGTTTAGGTTTTAAGGTTTTGATTAGGGTTTCATTTTAGAATATATAATATATTAGTATATTATATTTATGTATGTAAAATGTATTTATGTATGTATAAACCCTAAACCCTAAAATAAAAACTATAATCCATATATATAATGCATGTAATTATGTATGTATATATGTATGTATCAATTTATGAACCCTAAACCCTAAAAATAAAAACCCTAATCCATATATATAATGTATGTATGTATGTATAGATGTATGTATCAATTTATGAACCTTAAACTCTAAACCATAATCCCTAAACCCTAAGCCCTAAAAATAAAAACCATAATCCATATATGTATGTATGTATAATGCATGTAAGTATGTATGTATAATGCATGTAAGTATGTATGTATAGATGCATGTATCAATTTATGAACCCTAAACCCTAAAAATAAAAACCCTAATCCATATATGTATATAATGTATGTAAGTATGTATGTATGTATCAATTTATGAACCCTAAAACTTAAATCATAATTCATAAACCCTAATCCTTAGACCATAAACCCTAAACCTTAATCCTTGTATGTTTGAATTGATGTATAATGATTGAAAGTATGTATGTATCAATGTATGAACCCTAAACTCTAAACCCTAAACCCTAAATCCTAAACCCTAACCATAATTCTTTTGTGTTATGTATGTATAATGTATGTATGTATGTATGTATGTAGGAACGTGAAACACTAAACCCTTAACACTAAACCCCAAACCCTAATCCATAAACATTAAACCTTAAACCCTAAACCATATAAACATATGTATAATGTACGTAAGTATATATGTACGTATGTACCAATGTATAAACCTTACCCCTACCCTCAAACCCTAAACCCTAAATCCCAAAACACTAAACCATAATTCCTATATGTATGTACATATAATGTATTAATATTATGTATGTTAAATCCTAATCCCTACACAATAAACCCTAAACTCGAATGAACCCGACCTAAAAGGAAACCGACCTGAAATTACCCGAACTAAAATGAACCCGACCAGAAACGAAACCGACCTTAAATGAACCCGACTTGAAATGAAACCGACCTGGAATGAACTCGACCTGAAATGAACCGACCTGAAACGAAACCGACCTGAAATCAACCCGAACCGAAATTAACCCTTCAATTAACCGTTTTGGCCCTACCTGAAATGAACCGACCTGAAATGAATTTGACCCGAAATGAACCCGACCTGAATTGAACCCGACCTGAAATGAATCCGACCCGAAATAAACCCAAACCCGAACCGAATCGAGTCAAGACAAAAAACAACCTAAAATGACCTGTAACCAATTTGACTCGACCTGACAGAGCCCCGACCTGAAACCCAACTGTTGACCTATTTTTACATCCCCACACACGATAAGGGCTTTGAAAAAGTCAAAGAAAAAGTTATTGGAATGAGGAAATACCACTTATATAATATCCACTGTTTTTATTCGTTAAAAAAACGAATAGAACGTCTACAGGTTAGTTTAGCGGTCGAGACATCAAATTTTAAAGTAAGATTAAATATTTAATTTTTAATATGATCATGTTTGGCAATTAGCGGATAGCTAATAACGGATTATATTAGTTGATAGCTAATTTATTAGCTGATTTAACTAGGGGTTGTATTAGCTGATTGCATAAAAGTGTTTGATAAAATTAACTGATAGCTGTTTGATTATTTAAACAAACAAAATGACATATAAGGACATAATTATATTCGATATTTATTTGAATAGTTTATTAGTTATCAATATTTTGTATCTACTAATATTAATTAGATTATGAAAAATAATTTTTAATATAACATTACTAAGCATATTTGAAGGATCTATATATTAATTTATTATTTATATAATTATTTTTAATACAATTTAATTAACTATTAAATTTATATACAAATATAAATGTGTGAGAATAAAAAAAATAAAAAATATTAATTTAGAAATGTCACAATTTAAATACGCGGGTTGAAGAATTAAAATATAAATGGTTAAATTTTGGTTATTTGGAGATTTTTTATATTTATTAAGGGTAAAAAAGTCTTTATAACTCTTATGTCAAAACCTCTAATTTCAAAACGCTCCTATTAGTAACTTTTTCAAAATTAGAGGTTTCACTCTAAACCGCTATTTCAATTTGTTCTTTACCATACATCCAAATTAGCAGATTTGACCGGTCACACCTCTAATTTTAGCTCAAACCTCTATTTACCAAACATGAACATCGTAAATTAAATAAATTAAGTTAAAAAAATCACCTCATAATAAACTTCTATCGTACTTCATTGAGATTAATCAATCAATATATCATATATCTATAGTTATAAAATAAACAAATCGGATAACGATTCTCTGGTTCAACGGACGGTCAATAATAATAATAATAATAATATAAAATCAATTCATTGCTTTACGGTTTACCCCTTTCTAATATTCAAAATTCAGATACTATTAAACTTTTTATCTCTATTTTCAGAAATCAAAACCCAAAATTTGTTGTGTTTTGTGAAGAGATATATCCATTGTCAGTAAAGATACTCTTAGGGTTTTGTTCAGTCTTACATTCTCCAGTGCAGTCGCTCTTTTTCATTCTTGTTTAAACACATACCGGCGGCGACAGCAGTTTTAGAGTTGGTTGTCGACCGCCGGTCACCTTTTTTTTATTTATTTGTTTTATTTTTTTAATTTTAGTTTTTTTAATTCAATAAATCTGTATTTATGACATGTTTTTTTTTCTACCTTTTGGTACATTTTTTTGTTTCTTTTTACATTTTGTTTATTATTTGTTTTTCTATCATGGTTGGATTTGACGTAGCCACGACTGATAAAATATCACTCTTTTAATTATCCTGTTGATCTCTCTATTTTGGACCCTCGAACTGGATCTTGATGCTAGTTTAGTCAGCGCTCTTGTTCACAATTGAATTGTGGTAATAAACGTGTTGTTAACGTGTCCCAATTCTGTAATATGTATTTTTTAATGTTGTTTGTTGATGTTTTATCTTCATTGTCGAGCTTTGGTGATGTTTTGTATCTGCTTTGTTTCGATTCTTTGAATTAGGATTTTTTACCTTTTCTTTATTTGGTCGTGTTTATGATCTAGATACTGTTAGTCTTCGTGTTTTTAGGATTGTGTCCGAATCATATTCGTTTACCTGCATTGTAAACTTTCATCTTAAATTTTTTCTTTATTAATAAAACTGACGTACCCATTTTCAAAAAAACTCAGAATTTGCTCGAACTTTATATCTATACTCTTGGAAATCCAAGGTTGTATTAGGTCTATACCTCACAATCTTTCATGATCCATCAAACTTTCTCTTTGTATTCTTTAAAGCCCATGATATATGTTCTATGTTCATCCTCTTATCTTAACTATGAAATATGAATCACAATGTCTTGTTTTAAGATTCTTTTGTTTTTTCTCTTTTGGTTTAGAGGGATCCGGTGAAGCTATTTTTAGTGCTTTTGGATCATTTGTAATAATTAGAGTAAAGAATGAAAACAAAATTTAGGGTGAGTGTTTCACAATTAAAATAATAACCCTTAGTTGTATCAATTGATTTAGCGAGAAAACAAGGCCAATGATACAAATTCAGGTATTGTGAATAGAAAAAAAATATATATATTTAGAGGATTGCTCACATAATGAATCTCTACAATAATCTATTTGAATTAATCACTCAACGAATCAAATGCGGATGATTATAAAAAAAATAACCACAATATTGGAGCTCCTACTAAAACCGAAGTTTTAAGGCACATCTTAATCTTATTATTGTATTTCAATTATCAAGTTTATTTTAAGCTAGAATCCAATAAGTAGTCCTAGTAGAAAAGCAGATGATATTTATCCCAAGACACTATAGTTCAATCGATTTGTCTACAAGGTGTGTGCATTGTCAAAAAGTTTAAAATATGTTTGAACAAATACTACCTTGTAATCACCTTAAGACTATTGAAAAATGTTTATTTCAAGCTAGTTTGGGCTTGGAGATACATAAAATGTACTAATACCAAGTATAAGTTCAGCTAAATCTAACTTGACCCATGAACAACTCTAACTAGAAGTGAAATTTTAATCCATATGTGGGTTAAGAAACCTCTATATGCCTCATTTATTTAGTTTTTAGTTTTTAAATATCAATTAAGGACACACAATAATTTCAGTTGGACTAAAACTGATGATTTGTTAGTCTAGTTTGATACATTGCTAAAATTATTTTGGGCTAGTCTATAAATATTTGGGAAGCCCAATAGCAATGTAACCCAATATTCTGAACTTCTTTAGTCATTGAACAAGCCTTCTTCATTTTCTCTTCTTTTGTTTGCTTTAGCTAAACCCTAACACAACCGTTCTATTCATCTTCTCTCATCTCTTCCCTTGTCTCCGGCCACCGTTCATTGTAACTCACCACCGCAAAAACTTTAACTATCCGGCCTTCTACCTTTTGTGCAAACAATTCTTAATGTAGTCTTTTTCTTTACCAACAATTCTTAATGTGGCCTTGTTGTCCTGATTTGGAGAATTAACATGGGCCATCTCAATCATTCCATCCACAGCTGGTTCAATATCCATTCCTTGTGATTCGAAGCCCATAATCTCCAGCACATCCGTCTTGTTATTACTTGCTAATTGTCACCATGCGAACCTCGCTAGATGTGAATCTTTAGACTGTTACATAGTCATCTGCGATTTCCCGTGAATATAACATGCGGATAATCACTAACAAAGCCTCATCAGTAATAAGAGTCCAACGAATTTAAGTATATTATATCAGACCACGTAACGATATGTCATACTTGATGATAAATCAGTCTAAGCCATTATTTCCTAAGACGTCCAATCAATATTAATTCCATGACAACTCATTATTAGTACCGGTCCAAATCACTATAAATAGCCATACAACAGAACACTCTTCTTCAACCAGATTACATCAGAACCATCTTCTTTCACCATTAGAACCACCGTCTTTCCACCATCCGAGAGCGTTGTTCACTTTACCGGTCAACAATTCTATAAATAGTTTTATCACCTTCTATTACACCTCCTACTGTTCACCTTCCAACTCCCTGTTAGACTCCAAGCATCCATATGACTGATACACCGATCTCAAACGCCATTGTCGTTTCTGGATGAATGATTAGTATATTTATCTTTCTTTTTCTTTTCATGTGCTTGTCAGGTAGAAGAAATATCCAGGCTGAAGAACAGTTGGCGTTATATATGTATGTATGTATAGCCTGATCGGTTAAAAGGGAAAATAAATAATAATTGTCAGAATTTGAACTCGAGAGCAATACAAATTATCCTAAAAAGCCAATATAAACAGTTCAAAAGCTGATATGTTTGTAATTTAACTTCAAGCAATAGCATCACAGCATGCATGCCTCATTCTCATATGATTTCTTATTTTACATATAAAGGTTTCTTTACCCAATATTATATCACAATTCACAACTAAACTTCTTGTGTTCGAGCTTTCTTGACCTTGCGGTGTAAATCATCGACAAGAGAGGCAGAAAACCAGGACTCCACCACTTGTGAAAGATCGAGCTGCAGATTCCCGCATGTGCTCGCAGTTGCAGCAGCAGTACTAGTACTTGCCGATGTTCTTCTTTTATTGGCCTTTGGTTTTCTTGGTGCAGGCGGGCATTGTTTCATCTCTGGGATTTTCTGATCCAAAGACGTTGGAGTCTTGAATCCATCATCATCATAATCAACCGTTGCCTTGAATTCTGCTAAACATATATTTTTCTTTTCGCTTTCCATGGAAGTTGCTGCTTTGCTTTCTTCTCCTTTTTTACCTTCACCATCTTCCTGTACTTGTCGTCGTCCTCGATCATCGTTTGAAGAATTATAAATAGCTGTAGCTTCACAGAACTCCTCTTCAAACTCCAATGGCGGTTGTTTCAAGATATCGAATTCCATACTTTCTGTTTCGTGATATTGAGAAGTGAAAGTAAGAAACAGAAAGAAGAGGAGGAAAACTATTTTAGCCAAGAGATCATGGACTTATAAAAGAGAGTTTCTAGTTTTTTGTGCATCGGATCCTTCGCCCCAAGTGTTGGCTTTAGAAACCTTCACCACCTACTTGCTCTAATGATAAAGGATTTTAGAATACAAAAATAGAAAAACATTCCATGTACAGAATTTTTTTTCGAGTAGTATCTGTTTATATTTCAAAAAGATTGTTTATATTTTTTCTTAACCTTTTCCTAAAACGTACACCTTGCACACAAGTGTTAGATTTTAAGATTTGAGTTTTAGTGTTTAAAATTTAAGATTTAGGGTTAAAATTTATGTTTTAGAATTTAGAGGATAATGTTTAGGGTTTTAGGGTTAGAGACTTGATCTCAAACTTTTTAAGTGAAATTAAACATGCTTGAGGAGTATTTTTTCCACTAGCGGTGCATGAAATAATATCACATATAAAAATAGATTATTATCCTATACACTGGCGGTGAAAACTAAAAATTTTCACAAGCGCCTTAGTTTTAGAGTTTAAGAGCTTAGTTTAGGGTGTAGGGTTTAGGGGTTTAGGTGTAGGGATTTAGAATTTAGCGATCGTGGTTAGAATTTAGGATTTAGGGTTAGAATATAGGGTTTAGTTTTTAGGATAATATAGTGAGGATTTAGGTTTTAATCTATAAACCCTAAATTTCAACCACTATCCCTAAATTTAAAACTCATACACCTAAACCTCTAAAAAATACACCCTAAACTAAGTACATAAACCCTAAAACTAATGCGCTTGTGAAAATATTTAGTTTTCACCGCATGTGTATCAAATAATTACCCTATAAAAATTGGTACTATCATTTATTCTTTTTAATATTTATGTTCAAGATTTTTTTAAAATTAATGTGTTTTTAAAGTTTAAATATATTTTTTTGAGAGAGCAATATATTTTAGTACTACACAATATTATATTTAATAAATCTAGAATTTAATTTTCAACATTTAATATGATTCACTCATAATAAGAACTCAATATATCTTTGTATTAAAACTTAATTTTCATTTCAAAAAAAATATATACTGGTGTTTTTTTCTTTCTTTAATGATAGTTCATATACGAACTTTGATGTATCTCTATGCACGTGGGTTGCAATACAATGGGGACCAAAGGGTCGTTTTTGATATTATAATCAAACCCCATCTCATCATATTATTAAGGAAACTTACATTAAATTGCAAGCAAGGGACCAACTAACTTTTAATTTGTTATTTTATATACAATGTCTAAATTATTCAAATGCTTCCTCACTTATAAATCAAATGATAATGTATGCTTAATTAAGCACACACTACTTCACGTCCTTTTATATGCAGCAATAACAATTGTTTCAACCAATTAAGACTAATCGTTTTTTTGAAACTATGTAATAAAGAACTCTATGATGAGTAGGGGTGTTCATTGTCGGATATCGGATCGGATCCGATCCGGTTTTTTCGGATATCCGGGTTTTCGGATCGGCAATATAGTGATCCGTATCCGATCCGGAAAAAATCGGATATCCGGTTTTTCGGATACCGGATAATCGGATCGGATATTCGGATATCCGATTATCCGAACATATAATTTGATTCAACTATTTTTTCAAATTTGAAGATCGTATTTTTGAAAATTTCGGAATTTCGAATATAACAAACAACAAATTGCTAAATATAACAAGATTCACATCTATAAAAAAATTCAATTTTTTAAATTTTCGGATATAACATGCATAAAATTGTTAAATATAACAAGATTAATATTTAAAAATATTAGATATTCGGATTTTCGGGTTTTCGGATAATCCGAAACTTGAAATATTGCGATCCGTATCCGATCCGAAAAATCTATAATCGGATCGGATATCCGATCCGAAAATAAAAATCGGATCGGATATCCGAATTTTCGAATCGGATCAACGGATAATCGGATCGGATCGATCGGATCGGATATTTTTGAACACCCCTAATGATGAGCACTTGAATTTCCCTTTGATTAAGGGTTTTGAAAACAAATATAAATGGAATATCTTGTTGTTCACTGATCCAGCTAACTCTAGGCAGTTATTACTCATTTTTGATAAAAGGTGAAGAAACTTTTGCTTTCATCTAATATTTGCCCCATCAATGCTATCCATATAGCCTTTTTCTTTTCCTTGTTGCTTAGCCAGGAAAATAAAATAAAAAATCAAAACAGATGGCTCCACAAAGTTTAAATGCAAAATTAATGTACCTCAATGATCAAAACTGGACTAGGATGAGTACTCAGAACTTAATTTTGTCGGTTGAGTATTTACCTTTAAAAGATCAAATTCAACACCTCTATATTTCAAATCTAAATACCTATATAATCCCTTTATCTTATTCTAGATGCTAATGACTTGTGGTGACCAGTGGCAGTGGTTACTGTCCTGATTACAGATTTGTTGTGCTTTCCATTAAGGTGTTCAATTTGTCGGTTTGGTTAACCGATCTAATCGAACTACCCAAAATTTATTAATAAAAAATTTCGGCCGTTAATTGAATTTAAAAAATTTCGAATATTTTTAACCGAACCGAAAAATGTTCGGTTAATTTGGTCAGTTTTCGAATTAACCAGAATTTGTTATAAAAATTTTGGATAAATTACACAATGGTCTCTAAAGTACGTTAAATGATCTTTTTAGCCACCGAACTTTTAAAAATTATAAAACAATCATTAAACTTGTCGAACTATTATAAAATGATCATTGACTCATTGCATGTTATAATTTATTGATAAACATTGAAAAGTTTAACGACCATTTTATAATAATTTAATAAATTTAATAATATTTTGTGCTAATTTGATAAAATAAAATGACCATTTTATAACATACCAAAAAATTTAATGATCATTTTATAATTTTTAAAAGTTCTATGACTAAAAATAAATATATACAATATACAATATTATATATATAATAATTGGTTAATTCAATTAATTAACAGATTTCAAATCGAATTAACCAATAACCGAAATTTGATTATAAAAAATTAACCATGAACTAATTATACTTAACATTAACTAACCGATTAACCGAAAAAACTTCAGTTCGATCGGTTAATTCGGTTAAAACCTGAACACCTCTAAGGGGATCAGTAATGTTGGATTCCTCACTAAACTAACAACTATAACCATCCCCCATTATCTGTTATTATTGATTTAATGTGAACAGATTGTTGCTTCAAACCTCAAAAAACTATACAAAAAAGGATAAGTATGTTGATATTTTCAATACCCTTTAAAGTATCAGTCCTTTGAGGGTGTAAGAATACATAACCAATCAAATATGCCAGCAATGTTGCAGATAAAGGGTTTTACTTAAAGTTTTTTTTGGGGGGTAGGGGGTTTAAGAACATGTTTAAAAGTAATTAAAGCAAGTTTAATAATGAAACATGCACCATCTGATCTGATGTTGCAGAATAATTGGATGTCAAAGGCACATGGAGGAAGATTTTTGCCACCACTGCCAACCATCATGCATGTCCCATGCCCTCACAATCAACTCCCCCATAGCTTTTCTTTACAATTTTTCCTATCCAACCCCACATATCTCCATTTTTCAAGTTTGGGTTTTTCACTTTCTTAAAAAAGGCTGTGCCTTTAGCACACCCAAGACCCAACTAGTCTATGTTCTTGGACCACCCCCTATGGCAAATCAGACATGGTTCCTTTCAGGGGTTTTGCATGTGAGTGCTTTATTTTATTGAATCTTTATGCGTGTTTTTTTTTTTTTTTGTGGGGGAAAAAAGGTAGGGGAAAAAGCTTGGTGTTTGGGGGTGAAAAGATTAGATCAAAGGAAAAGTGATGTCAAGTGTCAAGTACACACCTAGAGGAAGCAATCAAGTAAAGCTTTCTTCAAGATGGTTTAGAGAGGGGCTAACTTCATTGTTTCCGAGTACACCAAGGGATGTTAGGGGTCAGTCGCACTCCTAAAAATTTTAAATTCTCATATATTTATATGAAGTATAAAAGTTCACACTTCTTACCTAACATAAAATTCTGCGTCTGTCCGTCCCTATTTTTGATAGAGTTCCTAAAAGCAAACATTGCTACCATTCATCATCATTAGCCCAATTTCATGTTCCAAATACTGCTATGCCGTTGAGTTTAATGATTATAAAATTATCTATATGCAAACTGCAAAGAGAGATTCTTTGGATTTGAACTGAAAAGTAATTCCAAAACCATGATTGCTAGCAAAAAAACTTGCAGTCTGCCGGTGTGAACTTTGGATCTAAATGATGCATGGGAGATGGGGTACTCACAGTCACATGAAACTTGGACTGTTGGTTCAGGAAAATGAAAGTCGCGTGGGAGACAAGGAACATGGGATGATAAAAGAGCCTAGGGCACCCTAAAGAATAAACCAAACAGTGTTTACTCGTTTATTACCATACACCAAATATCCTATTCCTGGTAACGTTATAATTACTGAGCTAAAATAGGTTCTTGGAAGGGTGAAAATATAGCACTGTAAACAGCAATTTTTTTATTATTTTATTTATGAAAATAGTATGAAAGCTGTCACCTTCTTCATCTAATAAAACAAAGACAAGTTAAGTTTTGAAGTTAAAGAATTTCGTACAGAATATTTACCACTGTACTTCAACTAACAGTTTGGAGGACAGAAATAAGACTAATGTGCAAATTCTGGCTTGGTTTTTAGCAAGTTTGCATGTATCACAGGCTTGGCAGCTTGCATCACAAACTAAACCTCAAAGTTCAATCCCTCATCATTTGATCCATAGAAGTATGTATTGTATGTATGTATGTAGTCTGATGGGGATCTGGGTCCAGATATTCTTCTGGACTGGTGCATTTTTGAGGCCAAACCGGCAGATGGGTCTTGTTGTTTCAGACCCCCACCTCATTCCCCCCCCCCCCCCCCCCCCCCTCTTTTGAGTACACAAAGTGATGTTGTCCACTAAGTTGTGTCTGTTGCTAGTGAGTTGGGCATTGGAAATGTCAGAATTCCAGCACAACAACCCATGTAACCTGTTAGGCAACCTTTTATCATCATGACTTTACACTTCTAAGAAGATTTTTATCTCTTTTCTTGGGGTAGGTTGCATCAAATTCAATCACATCCTCGTCTAAAAAGTCAGAAAACGATAATGGTGGGGGCATTCCTCACATTTCAATTTCCATGGTGGGTAACCATCGAAAACTAAGCTTGGGTTGACTTTGAAAGTTGATCATGGTGAATTATAGAGCTGAAATAGGTCATTGCATCGGATGATCGAAACAGAAATGAGTTTTAGCTTCTCCTAACGTTGTAATAGCATCAGTTTGATTATTTGGATTCTCTTCGAGTCTTGTCCCGGGATTTTGCATAAAACAAGAACTTGATAGGAACTAGAAAGTTTAATAGTTTGAAGAACAGTTCAATAACCAAAATTTTTTTTTTTATAGAAGTTTGCTTAGAATCAAGACAATAGTTCCTACAAGGCTTTGAAATCAGCATTAAGAACAAAACCACTCTATCTACAAGAGTTTTAAGCTATGTTTCTTACATTTTTTTTCTCATCCAATTTCCTCTCTTCTTTCGCTTTATTTTTCTAATCATACATATGCTATAGAATTGGTTTAATTCAATGTGATCCATTTCCTTGTTTTTTTGACCATCCAAGCATCAAATATCAGGGTTGTGCAAAATAAACTCTAACCGTTTAGCCAGTATAATTGTTATATTTTATAGATCAATTAACCTAAACTGTTAAGGTTAAACGGTTTCGGTTAATCGAACACTAAAAATGCTGGTTAATGGTTAACCGTTATAAAATGAAATTTGTGATTGTAATCTCTATTTTTAAATATATTTTTTAAAATTTTAGTATAATATTTATTGGAGAGATAATTTCATTATTCTTAAAAGTAGTGAACATTTGGAAAAATAAGTTACATGTTAACCAAATAACCGAACAGTTAAAAACCGCTTTCAAGTTTGAGAAACCTTTGAAAGATGGTTTAGGGTTGAGATGATCAAGATCATCTTTTTCAAGAAATTAAAATTTTTCTTTTCAACTCTGAATTTCCTTTGCAAGAAGAAGAGGAGGAGATTACATCATTAACATATAGGGTTTTATGATTCGGCTAAAAGAAAGCAATGTTAAAACATATCTTGATCGGCCAATCGCGGTGGATTTATAGCCCGGAGATGATGGAGCTATTTTCTGAAGATGTGGAGCTTCAAGTGATATTTCGATGAAGGGAATTAGTTTATGTTGTTGAAGTTTCATATCGGCACTGCTTCACATGGCGATGAGAGGAAAGGTTCTCAAAGGTCAACCATCATATTGTTGGTAGAGAATCTACCAGAAACCCTCCATTGGCAGGGTGCAGGGTTTGTGGAAGTTGAAGAGATGCCTGATAGGTAAAATGTCGAAAATTAGTATTCACTCAGAAAGTGGAGATGCTTTACTTGCAAGAGACTAAGAAGCAATTGATCTCAGAGGTCCAAGTACACAAGTTGTGGGTACAGGGTCTCGATTCTCGAATGCAGATGGAAGATCAGGAGGTTTGACAATAATTTGAGTTAGAGACTTCACTGCTGAGTTCAAATTATATTGTCCTTAGTGGTAATTGGGTACAAGATGGTGCAGAGGTAATCCTAGTTGGAGAAAAAAGTACATATGAAAATATAAAGAAAGTTAAACTAACATAACATAACAACCAAAAACACTCAACCAACATTTTAGTTCACTTTAATTTTAAAATTTTAAAAATAGATTATTATACTTTCGAGTAGCTCGCGAGCTTTTCGAGCCGGGTATCAAGTAGCTCAGCCCAGCTCGTTAAGAACTCGAGCCGATTTCGAGCTCAAGTCGAGCCCAATAGAGTCGAGTGTTAATCGAGTCGAGCTCGAGTAACTCGCGATCTGTCTCGTCTCATTTACAGTCCTACCTAAGACCCACCTAATTCTCTCTTACCCCATGACTCATTCATATAATATATTTATATGTATTAGTTAAAAAGATATAGATCAAATTTGTTATGAAAAAATATGAAATACATGTCATTCGGACTCCCATCACATACATGATATTATTCCAACTATCACCATTTTTAAAAAAAAATAATATACAAAATTAAATTTTGTACAACACAATATTAGACTAAAAAAATGCTAAAATCTATTGTAAAGGGCCAAAAAAATAATAAAAATAACATGTAAACTAACATTTTAAGTACCGTAACAAATAAATAATATAGAAAGAACTAAAAAGAAAATATTAATGAAAAAATAAGCTTTAGGAAATAAGAACAATTACTAGTAAAATCTAATAACATGCGATATTAGGAAAATAAAATTAAAAGAAGTAGTAAAATAACATACTTATAGTAAGGATTGAAGGGACGGAAACAAACCTTAGAAAGAAGGCTTGACGGCATACAATAGTAAAGAAGAAATTAAGAGAGAGAACACTATATCCTAATATAAGGTATAGTGTACTCTCTCTTAAACTTACACACACACACACACACACACACACACACATATATATATATATATATATATATATATATATATATAACTTTTCATACAAATATCAAGGTAAGTCAATATGAATTATCTTAAATTTGACTATGATCCAAATTGATACTTTTAAAAATATTAAGTATTTATATATTTAATCTGATCAATCTCAAAATCAATATATATTAAACTTTTCATTAATATCCCAAGACAAATCAATATGAATTGCCTTAAATTTAACTATTATTCAAATTGATATATTTTTTAAAATATTTATATAATTGATCTTGATATATATTTTTTAAAACAATTATATAAATGATCTGACCAATATCAAACTCAATTATATTTTTAATAAATACTTTTAAATAATATTTATAATAACATGTAAGATCTATTGGGGCGGGTGGGGATGATGCGAGGCGAGTGGGATGGGGAAGGTACAAAGTAATATTCACGCCTACCCCACCACCCACAACGAATCTAATTTGTATTTTCATCCCCGCCCCCACGACCCGCAAAATCTGTAACCATCCTTGCCCAATTAGGTGTGAAGTGGGGTGAATCCCCGTGAAACCCGCCCCACAGACATCCTTACCTAAAATTGATGTCATTTTCGCAGCCGATAACCTCACCGAACCCCATCATCATCGTCATTAGAGGTCACCATCAATTTTTCCAAGTCCTAACCACCCATCGTTGGTAATCGATGGAAGGCTTGTCAATCAGACCTTGAACGATGAACGCGAAATGCTTCAACTGTTCAATATCAGATTGACACGCCTCTCGCCAGTTACCAACGATGGGTGGTTGGGTGAAATGGGAGGGGTCTCTGACAACAACGATGGTGGAGTTCGATGAGGATATCGACGACGACAATGACGCCAATTTTGAGATTTTAGAATTTTAAGGACTTAAGATTTTTTTGATGATTTTGAGAAGTATTAGTTTTTTTAAAAAATCTTTTTTTTAATTTTTTATGAAAAAAATTAAAATAAAAGACATGTCAAATTCTGATTCGGCGATCAATTTTTAAAGCGTTAACTTAGAACGGTATCGAAATGAAATTTTATCCACCTATTTCAGATAAAAAAAACATTAGTCACATATTTCTGTCAAAAAATACTTTTGACACCTATTTTAAAAAAAATAGGTATAGTTTGGGTACTTATTTTTAGTTAAGCCATTTAAAAACAAAAAACTTAGAGTAAAGTTCAGAAATGGTCATTAAACTTTTATCAATTATTAAATTTGGTAACCAAACTTTCAGGTTCTTCAATGTTACCATTAAACTATTAGTTTTGTTTTAATTTGGCCACTAACTCATTAACAACTGTTAAAAGCGTGATGTGACTGTTAAAATATTTTGTATAATAACATATTTAATCTTCCACGTTTACACATTCAAGTAATTTAGTCCTAATTCAAAAGAAATAATAATTTAACTCTCATTATTTCAATTTGACCCTATTTTTAATTAGAGATAATTTAATATTTTATTTTGATCCCTCAATTATAACTAATGTTATCTTGTCCCTCCCAATCCCAACCATATCCAATCCATCTTTTAAATTTTCATAAATAATAGATCATAATCATCTCGTGAAATTATATTCAATATATATTAAGCTGAAATTTATTATAAAATTACTAAAAAAAACCTTCAATCCTTTTTTCCCATCATCATCATCATCTTCAACAATTTCCTGCATACAAATACATGTTCACAATCCACATCCCAATTAGTTTATTCTTTATGTATCATCGTCTATTAGCTCCATACTACCCTTTTAATTTACCAGAATTTAAATTAGCAACAAATTATTTTCATTTTATCGAAATCACTAGCTACAAATTTATCGAAATCAGAAAATATTCTCAAACCCACAGTTGAAATGCTTGGGATCTGCAGGTTGTTCTCATAGTTGCGAGAGCTCCCTTATCGAGAATGTTTTCTAGGTATTTATTTTAACAACTTTGTAAGTTTATTGTTTATTTTTAGCTTTGATTTTTTAACGTGAAAATGCTTAAATTTGCTTAGATGATGCTTGGGAAAAAGTAAGGCTCAAAATTTTAAAATTCATGTTAACTTGAATATAAAATATTAGTGGGTATCAGAAAATTTCTGTTTATAAAATGTATGGTTACTGTGCTACTAATAGATTTTATTCTGCGAAAAAAGTTGATTCTAATCTAAACTTTTAACACTTTCCCCTATCAAATTTAGGACTTGCTTAATGCAAAAGGGTTCGTTGAAGTCCAAAAGAGGCTTTTACATTCGTGTTTTTGATTGGCTTTGTGTTCCTTGCTCTTATTTGATTCCTATGCAAATTCTGAACTTAGATGCTGCAATTTGAACATTAGGTATAATTGAGGGATCAAAATAAAATATTAAATTATCTCTAACTAAAACTAGGGTCAAATTGAAATAATGAGGGTTGATTTATTATTTCTTTCAAATTAGGACTAAATTCTTTGAGTGTATAAATGTGAAGGACTAAATGCGTTATTATACAAAATATTTTAACAGCAACGTCACTCTTTTAAATGTTGTTAACGGCTCAGTGACTAAATTAAAATAAAACTAAAAATTTAATAATTAACGTTAAAATAATTAAAATTTTAATTACCAAATTAAATAATTGATAAAGTTTAGTGAGCATTTGTGAACTTCACCAAAGTTTTATGGTATTGTTATAGATTTAAAATGGGCTGTAACTGTAGAGCTGTGGACAGTCAGACTCAGATACTCACCACCAGCCCAAATCATTCGTTTCCACGTCGTGACTCGTGAGTGGTTCCATTAGGAAATACATACAAATATCAAGAGTAGAATCGTCAAATAGAATCCAAAACTCACTGGCCAGATCGTCCTCAACCGCCGGATCAGATAATCCCACTCACGTGGACCGTAGATCTTTTGTTCATATGCCATCTCCGAAGAAACCGAAAAAACAAATGGTCTGGAATTCGTGGGATGCCGAATTTACTGCACATTTAATTCGCATTTCATTTCGAGTTTTGAAACTTTAAATTATATATATTTGTCTGTTCCGTTCTTGCTTTTTGTTTATTCTTCCCAATTTTGAATACAACGTGAGGCTCTTATAAGGCTGAGGAGAGACAACCTCAAACTCCGCGAAATCTCCGATTGCTCCTTAGGTTTCTTCTTTCCCGATCTTGATTGATTTTGTTATTCAATTATATTTCTGGATTGTTCTTCTCTTTTCTCACATTCTGATTATGTTTTTGCTTCGATCTCTAACCGTGTTTTCTTGATCCGCCATTTTGTTATGTAATTACTCCGTCATGTTTTCTTACTGATTCTTTCATAACCGTATTTTGGATTGTCTGATATTTGTTCCCCTTAACTGTGTGGATCTATGGATTTTTCGAGCAATGTGTTGTTGTTTCTTTCGGCTATTGACCAGGACATGTTCTAAATTCAAAATGTAGTTTGATTTTAAACTGTTCTTGATCCCTTTGTTTGGTTGTTCTGGTGTAACCCATTTTTAAAAGTTTATTTTTTTTCCAGACCAATCTATGATATTGTTGGATTTGATTTAATGTTTTGAAATAATATGTATCTATCTAGGATTGTTGTAATTTCTTGCAACAAATGTACTAATTTATGTTCCTGTATCTATTTAGTGTTGTAGAAGATGGCTGATGGTGAGGATATTCAACCCCTTGTCTGCGATAATGGAACTGGGATGGTTAAGGTACTAGACCGGAATGTTTTTATCATTTAAAGGTTGCCCCTATAAGCTATTGTAATTCCGTTCCAGTGTTTAATATGGTTCTCGAAATTGTTTGTTAGGCTGGATTTGCTGGGGATGATGCTCCAAGGGCTGTGTTTCCTAGCATTGTCGGTCGCCCTCGTCATACCGGAGTGATGGTTGGTATGGGACAGAAGGATGCATATGTTGGGGATGAGGCTCAATCCAAGCGAGGTATTTTAACTTTGAAGTACCCGATTGAGCACGGCATTGTCAACAATTGGGATGACATGGAGAAAATCTGGCATCATACCTTTTACAATGAACTTCGTGTTGCTCCGGAGGAGCATCCAGTTCTTCTCACTGAAGCCCCTCTCAATCCAAAGGCCAACCGTGAGAAGATGACCCAAATCATGTTTGAAACCTTCAATGCGCCTGCTATGTATGTTGCCATTCAGGCTGTTCTTTCCCTCTATGCTAGTGGTCGAACAACCGGTAAGATTTTCCTCTAGTCTAAAGTCTAAAACTATGGTATATTTGGATTAGTTTCGACATGTTGTATCTATATCTTGCTTTGGGATCTAAAGGAGGAAAGATAACCCAACTTAGCTAACTAATAATGATATTACTGTTCAAGGATCTTTGATTAGAAAGCTCTCTTTCCAATTGCCATTAATCCTCGCCTGTTTTAATCGCATAACCTACCTCGTTAGTCGTTAATCATTGTTTTGAACAGACATTTACAATTTGACATAGAATTTCAAGAATAAATATGGATTATAATGGACAAAGTGAATATTTTTTCCTTTAGATCCAATTGGAAATCAAATTATATCATGCTTTGCAGGTAGTATATACTTGGTAATGCATTGTTGTGTGATCTTTATTCTATGTTTATTACAGGTATTGTGCTCGATTCTGGAGATGGTGTCAGCCACACAGTTCCTATTTATGAGGGATATGCTCTTCCACATGCAATCTTGCGTCTTGATCTTGCTGGCCGTGACCTCACCGATGCCCTGATGAAGATTTTAACCGAACGTGGTTACTCGTTCACCACCACTGCTGAACGGGAAATTGTGAGAGACGTGAAGGAAAAGTTGGCTTACATTGCCCTCGACTTTGAGCAGGAACTAGAAACTGCCAAGACCAGTTCTTCTGTCGAGAAGAGCTATGAGTTGCCTGATGGTCAGGTGATCACCATCGGGTCTGAGCGATTCCGATGCCCAGAAGTCCTCTTCCAGCCATCTATGATCGGAATGGAAGCTGCTGGCATCCACGAAACAACTTACAACTCCATAATGAAGTGTGACGTCGATATCAGAAAGGATTTGTATGGTAACATTGTGCTTAGTGGTGGCACCACCATGTTCCCTGGTATTGCGGATAGAATGAGCAAAGAGATCACTGCTTTGGCTCCTAGCAGCATGAAGATTAAGGTTGTTGCACCACCTGAGAGGAAGTATAGTGTGTGGATCGGGGGCTCCATATTGGCATCCCTCAGCACTTTCCAACAGGTAAGTTTATCACGCAGTTATCTTGGTTTTAATCAAATTGCTGTATGAAAAAAATTCTAACTCCTGAACCCTACTTTCCCTCCGAGAGCAGATGTGGATTGCGAAAGCTGAGTACGATGAGTCTGGCCCTTCGATTGTGCACAGGAAATGTTTTTGAGCGCAAGCAAGGGAAAGATAGGCATAGCCTTAACCACTGCGAAGCAAATGCTTCTTACATTGTCTGGTTTCATTTTCTGTTTTGTTTGGACAATAACCTTTGAAAGGATGGAAGATTTGTTTGAAGTATTCAGTTATCATTTTCATTACTTGTTGCTACTAATTTATTTCATATTATCTGTTTTATTTTTAATCCCAACATTATTTTATAGCTACCATCAATTTGACGATTGAGTAATCGAATTATTCTTAGTTTTAATAGACATCTAATTTCTTAAATCTTCAGAGTGAGGCTAGCTTCGCGAAATTTGCGAGAACAATCCAATCCTTCAAAATTTAATTCACTAGCCAATTCGGCAATCTTACACACCACACAGCGTCTGAGGATTTCTATTTTATCCTCGTCATTTGAGGCATGCAGTCAGAATCTATTTTATCCTCATCTATTAGTCGTGACAATGTTTTATGGCAAATAGGGGTGTTCAAAAAAATCCGATTCGATTGATCCGATTCGATTATCCGTTGATCCAATCCGAAATTTCGGATATCCGATCTGTTTTTTATTTTTCGGATAATTCGGTTCGAATATCTGAAAATTTCGGATCGGATACGGATAGTGGTTTTACATTCGGATCGGATATCCGATTATCCGATATCCGAAAATTTAATTTTTTATAGGTATAAATTTTATTATATTCGATATTTTTACTTGTTATATATGAAAAATTGAAATTTCTTGATACAAATATTGTTATATTCAATAATTTATTAATTTTTATATTCGAAAACCTAAATTTTTCATGGATAGAACCATTAAATTAAAAAAATAATCAAATAAATTCATAAATTTCGGATATTCGGATATCCGAGTATCCGATCCGAAAATTCGGATATCCGGTTTTTTCGGATCGGATACGGATCGCTATTTAGGTGATCCGAATTTTTCGAATATCCGAATTTTCGGATCGGATCGGATATCCGAAATGAACACCCCTAATGGCAAATACACTTTTAACTGTGAAAATGTTTAAACTACTAGTTTCACACAATTACTTATATTACTAGTTTCATATAAAAATTAGTCATATTTGTGACAAAATAACTTATTATCACAATAAAGTTGTCACCAAAAATCTTAGTTGTTGTAGCGTCTTTTCAATCCAAATATATAATAAAATCTTAATTTAAACCTTTAAAACTTTTAAAAAATTCAAGTGGGTTCCTCTGAATTTCGTTGTCAAGACAGCCCTAGTGGCAATATAGGCTTCAATGCTCGAAAGCAACTCAAAGCATGCAAAAGAGATGTGATACCCACGTGAACTGCCAGACTCACATCAACCGGTTGAAGGAGAAGACATGAAATACCAGCTTAAATCGACCCTAAAACTCCTCAAGGAGAAGGAAAGAGCTCCTCTTCAATGGCAAATCCCAGGGTTGGCGCTTTAACTCGACGGAGAAAGTGGGCGAAGAGGGATTGGGCCATAACAGCCGCCGGATTCACATTCATCCTCTTGGCTCTCGGTCTCACTCTCCTCTTCGATTCTCGAGACCCCCGCGGCCGCACTCCTCCTACCTTCGATCACCACCGCCACTCCACTCAGGGTCTCGTTCCCTTGACTTTGCTCCATAGAGCCAAAGCCACAGGCGCATGTACTCAATCCCATCCACTTTTCTTCTCCACAAATTCCACTTCTTTTTCGTTTTCTTATAAAAACTAAAATCTTTAGCTTTCATTTTATTTTTCAGTTTGCTTAGATGGAAGTTTACCTGGATACCATTTTCAGAAGGGCTCTGAATCTGGCTCTAACAATTGGCTTCTCCACATTGATGTAAACTCATTGCTTTTACTTTGACCTTTTTTACAAGAATTTTGCTGTTTTTTCAAGTTTCAAATGTTTGTTTTATAGGGTGGAGGTTGGTGTAGTTCAAAAAAAACATGCAATATTCGAAAAGGAACAGCTTTAGGCTCCTCAAAGTACATGAACCGCCTGGTTCCATTTGCTGGGATTTTAAGCCGTCATCCTTCAGAAAATCCTGGTATGCTTTTTTGCGTCATCAATTTATTTTTATTCTTATTTCAATATAATGCAGTTTAAAGAATGGGTATTTTGAATTTCCCTTTTTATTTTAGATTTTTATAATTGGAACATAGTTAAGATACGTTACTGCGATGGTGCATCTTTCGCTGGCCACCCTGAAAGTGAGTTCAAGGTAAATCTTGTTTGTTATTTAGGTTTTGAACAATCCTTTGGTCAAAAGAAGTGAGTTTTTACGTTTTCATAGAATGGAACAAAGCTTTTCTTCAGAGGCCAACTCATCTGGGAAGCAATCATGAGTGAACTCTTATCACTTGGCTTGTCTAAGGCGAAACAGGTATCGGCGACATCGGTGCTTCTTAAGAGTTTCAGATTTAAAGGTGAAATTGATGAATTTGTTGAGTTGTCAGGCACTTCTTTCCGGATGCTCCGCCGGAGGTTTGGCCACACTTATACATTGTGACGAGTTTCGAGATCATCTGCCGAGGGATGCTACTGTCAAGTGTCTTGCCGATGCAGGCTTTTTCCTTGACGAGTATGTTTTTGTTTTGCAGATCATTTAACAAGAACTGCTTCATTTATCCATTCCATATTACTATTTCAGGCCAGATATTCTTGGAAATAGCACCATAAGTGATTTCTACCATGATGTTGTCCAACTACAGGTTCAGCTTCAATCTCCGTGTATAAGTATTATTCAACCATTTTCCAACTTGTTGACATCTCTTGTCTGCATGTTCAGGGCGTAGCAAAAAGTTTGAGCAAGAAATGTGTCAGAACAATGGAGCCGTCCAAGGCAGGTTGTTTGCTTTTGTCTTGTTTAGGTTTGGCCTTTTACCTGATCCCATCTGTTTTTGAATCCTCCTGCAGTGCATGTTTCCTCAAGAAATTATCAAAAACGTTAGAACACCATTGTTCATTGTCAACCCCGCCTATGATTTTTGGCAGGTAACTTGTTCAAACGTACTATTTCTATTTCCCTTCTATTTATAGGTTCTAACACTGACTGGAAAGTCATCAGATACAACATGTCTTAGTCCCTGTTGGATCAGATCCTCATGGCTATTGGAGAAGATGCAGATTGAACATTAAGGAATGTGATTCTAGCCAGATCAAAACACTACAAGGTTTCCGTACTTCCATGCTTAAGGCACTGAGCAAGGTTGAGAAAGACAAGGAAGGGGGCATGTTTATAAATTCATGCTTTGTTCATTGCCAAACATGGATGGCGGAGACATGGCATTCGCCCGATTCTCCGAGAATCAACAACAAGGTTAGCACTTATCAGTGTTTTTTTTTTGTAATATTGAACATGTTCTGTATTATGGAGATTGAAATCAGTATCAGTTGGATCTTTATTAACCATGTTAGTTGGTGTTTTTGAAGCAGACGATTGCGGAGTCTGTGGGTGATTGGTACTTCAAACGTAAACCATGGAAGGAGATTGACTGCCCTTACCCCTGCAATCCCACTTGCCATAACATGATCACGCGAGGTCCATCATGAAACATGTCTCCAACACTGCTTAACCTCTCCAATATTAAATCATTTGTAATTAAGAGTGAAAATAATTATAATTTAAATATGTAAGTTAATATGTGTCTAATTTTATTGAGATATTTGACCGTACATATTTTGGTCGAGATAAACTTGAGACTGAGGCTTTGTTTTTGGTTGCAGTTGCGGTGGCCAACGCCCGTTCACCAGCAACAGCAACCCCAAACACCTACCAGTTTAACTCCAAACGTTCATTTAATAACCTATTTACGCGCCCAAACGCCTGTTTCGCGGTAGTTACATTATCTGACTTTTGAGAAACGCATGTTTGCCACCAAACCTAGGTTGAGGACTCAACAACAAATGGAGCCTAAGCAGTGTTGCCAATAGAGAATTGATTGACCATTACTCACATTCCAACGAAGCCTTGGTTTTATTTATGTGTCTAATTCAAACATGCTTTTCCATGCCTACGACCAATCCCATTTGTGACTCAAGCCAAGGAATAGAAATTCTCTAGCTTTTTTTTATGATTTTATTTATGTTCTTAAAATTTAAAATTTAAAATTTAATTTTTTAGTGTTAGGACACAGAAAAGAGACACCGAAAAAAGATATGAAAATTTTTTTCCAAGGAAAGACTTGCGAGGGAAACAAACCTTTTAGCACCTTAACCCAAGAAGCATTTGGGTTCATAAGCACTCCCCAATGAACAAAAATTCTCTACTATTTTTTGTGTTTTTTTATGATCGACGTTAAAAATTAAAATTTTAAACCCTAAACCCTAAATCCTAAAAAATACACCTTACACTCAATACTCTAAACCTTGATTATAAATTCTAATCTTAAATCATAACTCTAAACCCTAAACCTAATTTTCTAATATTGGACCATAAATAAGGGCACCAAAGGGGGATGAGGACTTCTACTCTTCCCCAACCCCTTGACACTGTTGAGATATTGATTTTGATATAACTTAAATGAAAATTATTTTTAGACTTAAACTAAATTGCAAGAATATTATAAAAGTCCTTTAACTTGAAACATATGTTTGAAACATTTTTAAAGGGTTTTTGACATGTTTAAATGTTTTCAAAATAGCCTAAGTGTTAAAACATACTGTGAGTATCGATATGGTCTTCCTTATACCGATATCCAACAGTCCGTACTGGTACAGT
The DNA here is from genome assembly GCA_958450335.1 of Hibiscus tridactylites. Taxonomy (NCBI): domain Eukaryota; kingdom Viridiplantae; phylum Streptophyta; class Magnoliopsida; order Malvales; family Malvaceae; genus Hibiscus; species Hibiscus tridactylites. The sequence continues at coordinate 49,747,052 of OY288272.1, read as the reverse complement.
CGTACGTGTACAAATACGTTATTTGTTTTCCCAAGTTTTCTAAATTTCCAGTAGCCAAACGTTGTACCGATACGACCAAGCCCGTGCTAATATGTAAGGGCTTGTACTGATACTCAATATCGCGTACATGTACGCCCTGCATTAATTGCTTGTAATGACTCTTTTTTCTTAATGCAGATACCGATACCGAGACCCATGTACCAATACTAAGATGGCTAGAAGTGCATTCATTGTTGGAAATTAAGTCCCCAACGGCTAGTAATAGTAAATAACTCATTAAAGGACTTAAAAAGGACCTTCAAGCAACCATGGAACAACAAGAAACCAACTACCAACATTAGAAATCGTTTTAATGCGCAATTTTGTTATATTTCTTTGTATAACACACTTGTGAGCCTAATTTTTATATTTGCTCAAGTGTTAGTGTTGAGTGGATCAATGGATTGATCAAAGCCAAAAGGGGTGGTGAATTGAGTTTTTAAAAATTGTTGGAGAGAATGACTAAAATTGAAGAACAAGACAATTTAGAGTGGTTCAAGTTCCAAATGAACTCTACATCCACTACCTTAGCTACCACTAAGGATTTTCCAACAATCCACTAATTTCTCTTCCCCTTTTCTAGGCTTAGGAGGTAACCTTTGCAATACCGATCAAATTTTCTACCCAAAATTTGACCAAACCCTCACTAGGATACAAAGAAGAATTTGAAGGCAAGTAGAATATCTCTCAATACAAATTTTTCCCTTTTGATACAAGCACTCAACCCAAATTGGAATACAAGATTGGAATTACACACAACACAATTTGGGATTTTACAAGAATGAGAAATTAGGCACTTTGAGCTTGGATTTTTGTATAAATGTTTCTCTTGGATGCAATTGTTATTGCTACTCTTCAATAGGCTTATTTTATACCTTCTTCATTAATTCTAGTCGTTTGGGTGGTTAAGGTGTTGATTATAGCCGTTGGGACCCTCTCTTTCCACCATAAATGCACTTCTGCAGCCTATCGTATCGGTACACGGGAAAGCATATCGATACCTGTCTCAAAAAAGGAAAGAGCCGTTGAACAATTACAAGAGGGGCGTATCGATACGCGTGTAAGCGTATCGGTATGAGATAGGGATCCGTTTCGATACAGATAGAAACGTACCGATGCAATTTTTACTTCAAAACTCACTAGAGGAATCCGTATCGATACGGGAAAGAGCGTATCGGTACGAGTTAACCAAATCTTTAAAAGTTTGTTACCTACCAACTAACACCAACGGTAAAAAACATTTAAGGCTCTGAAATTTAAAATTACTTTAAATTCGTATCGATACAAGAGACGTCGTATCGGTACACCATTCAAACTCAGTGTGATTTTATAGAGAGAGCGTATCGATACAGATACAATCCGTATCGAAACGTATTTCTCCAGTGGCCAAGTTGGTAAAAAAGGTATTGTAACGCCCTGGTTTTGGGACTAGATGTTTTAGACATCGGACCGGACCGATTGAGAACAGTTCGAATCGCATAAGGTGATTTAAGGAAATCAAGGATCGAGATAGGATAAAAAATATGGTAAAAATTGCTAAAATCCTCTAAAAATATGTTTAAGAGGTTGGTCAAATCAATTTTACAAAAAGAGTTTTGGAAGTGGTACATTTTGAGTAGTGGCCAAATTGTAAAGTTTCAAAACTGTGGAAAATGTGATTTTTAAAGGAGAAGACAAAATCTTAGAATCTTTAGGGGGCTTTATGGCAATTTAGCCTTTCCTTAATATGACATGTGTTTAAAATGATTTTAATTAAATAACTTTAATTGGTTTTTTATTTTATTTAATTAATTAGGTGGTTAATTAGTGAGATTCCATCACGTAACTACCATCCTCTCCTCATTTTCAGCCAAACACAATTTTAATTCATTTTTCTTCAGAATTATTTTCTCCCAAACACTCTCTCAATATTTCCTAAACAATTCTCAAGAATCCTTTCAAGTTCTTCAAGATTTTGCTAAGGAAAACTTGTCATTCATTGAGGAAAGCAATAATTGGAGGTAAATCTCGTTCTCAACCTCTAATCAAAGTTCATTATTGAAATTCCCAAGATCTTTGGCTTCTAATTAATGTTTTTGGTTGAGTTTTCATTATAGTTTTGATTTGAGATCAAAATCTTGTAAAAATATGGTTGAAATCTTGATTTTCAAATTTGTTTTGTTAAGCTCTGTTTTGGATTGATTTTAATTGACTTTTAAGTTGGTTATTATGTTGAAATGAGGTTTTGATAACATAGATCCCGAAATCCTTGAGATCCTTGAGTTTCTTGATAGTTTTAAGTGAATTTTTGAGGTGAAATGGTGGAATCATGCTTGTTGGAGGTATAAGGATGGGTTAGGTTGTTTATTAGATGTGTTTTGATGTTTATAATTGATTGGAAGTGATATATGATGGTTGGGCTTGGTTTAAGAAGCAATCGATTGAGTTTTCGGTTGTTTCAGATGAGTATTTTGGTGTAATTTGGGTGAGCAACGAGTTTGTGATTTATTGCTGGTATTGAAATGCATTTTAATGCATTTAGATCTCTGTTTTGATGATGTGAAAATGGGGGATCTTGATCCGGGAGCAAACGAGGCGTTGTTGGAGGCTCCAAAAGAGTAATTTTTGTGCCGGCGAGCGAGGCTTCGCGTATCGGTGAGTGGAAATGGATTTTCCAGCTTTGTAACGCTTTGAGCATGGTCTTGGGAGCTTAGTGTATGTTTGAAACACTGAGCTAAGCTCAAGAGTAAGTGATTCAAAAATCTCCCTCGGAAATGTGCTATGTTTTGATGGAAATGCACTTGAGTTAAATGTGGTTTTGATTACTGTTTTTAAAGCATGTTTTAAGCATGGTTAATGCTGGATCTTAATGCCATTATATTAAGGATGCACTAGGTAAGTGATCCTTGGTTTTATGTGATAAATGCATTTGATATTAAGCATGGTTATGCTTGTGAAAAGTGGCATTGTGTTTATGCTTGTAAAACAATGGAATATTGAAGTTGAATGATTATATTGGCAAGTGATGAAAATGGTTTTTGGTTACTTTAATCGGATATAGTTAGCTGGCTATAGAATTGGGTGCACCGTGAATAAAGTCACATTGGATGTCGAGGGGTTGTGATTGTGCCGTAATTTCCATCCAAGTACCCTAACGATTGAGGCTAAGATCACAACGGTGAATGATTTAATTCCGTGTGTGAGTCTTGTGGTATGTGTCCCGTACTCTCGTTAGTGGAATTATACAACTATCGATGAGTGATGTTGAAGGGTTGTGATTGTGCCATTAATCTCCATCACGGGTGTTGAGGGGTTGTGATTGTGCCATTGATCTCCACATTGTGTAGTTTGGTAGTATGTATGAAGCGTGTGGGACAACGCTTGTAATCCGTGTATCATATTGTGTCATTTGAGTTGGTTTTAGTATGGTTTGAGAATTGATCACTTGTAAGCCAATATAATGTTGTTGACTAATGGTTTAAGCATGAGATGCTTGTGATTTATGCTAGAATGCATGTGATGCTTGGTAAAGCATGAGCAAACGTTTATTTGATGTTTTTAAGTGAAGCATATGAGCATGTGTTTTAAAAAGTGCATTGATGCCATTAGAGAGCATGTTTAAAGTAAAGACATGTGTTGATAAATGATGTTTTGCCGGTTATGTGAAATGCATTGATGAATGTTGTTTTAGCGAACCTCACTAAGCTTTGTGCTTACGCTCATTTGTTTCATCAATGCAGATAATTAGGCTTTTAGGCAGCAAGTAAGCAAGGGGAATCCTAGCACTTTTGTCTAGCAAATTATGTGGTTTTACTTTGGTGTAATAAGAGGCAATGGGTGGAATTTCAACTCTTGGATGTTGTTAATTACCTTGAGCATGTTTGGTTGCTTATCTTTGGGTTGTAAGTGGCCTTTGGGGATTGATTTTTGTTTGAATGTTGATTTTGGCTTGTATGGCTTTGGAAGACTAGGGAGCATGCCTATAGTTCTAATGCTTGCATGAATGATGCCATGTTTTAGCTTGTGCTTCGTAATGTGATCCTTGATGCTTATACATGTTGTATGTGTGTTATGGCACGAGTTGGAATGTTTTTGGATGTGAAAAGATGATTAAAACTAGAAAAATCTACTGTTGCAGGGCAGGACGTTTCAGAACGCCCTCATCCGTATCGAAACGAAGGCATGTATTGGCCAGAGGGTTTCGGGACAGGTGTGATCGTTCTAGAACATTTTGCTACTGTGAAGCCTGGTTTCGAAATTGGTTTCAAACGCACCCGAGTTTCGAAACGGTCAACATGGTTTTGAAACGGCCGTTTTGATACAAGGTATAATGTTCCGGAACAGGTGACAGTTGGAGTTGAATTTGAATTGTTTTAGGTTTCTGTTTTCTTACGTTTTGGTCCTTGAGTCTTGAATGCTTAATTAAATGAGTTTGGATGACCCGTTTAAGATGAATTTTAACACGTGGGCATATTGTATGATTAATTTTGGATTGGTAACTTTAAAACTTGTTTAGTCCTTATAATTCTGGAAATTTACATTTTAGTCCCTAAAAGACGTTTGTATACAATCGAACCCCTAAATGAGCTCCGTTCGCTGTGTCGCTTCCGCTAGTGTGTTTTGCTACTCACATAGGTTACTAATGTGCATCTAGAAAAGTTAAAAAGAAAAATAAAAGGGTCGTTAATCAAGGTTGACTTTTAGGAGTTGTCTTTAGTTTTCCCCGTGTAATCTTCTTAGTTCGGGTCGGACGTCTAGGCCGGGCTAAGGGGGTTATAGGTATCGATACGACAAGGAGCGTATCGATTCGCATAGACGATTTTCAATAGTTTGGCCTTGGAACACTTAGAAAATATTTTAGAGTTTGAGTTTTTCAAACTAGAGTAAAACCTTGTTGATTTGAAACCTTTTGAGGACTTAAAAAATCTATTTCAAGTTTTTCAATTTAATCCTTAAAACACTTTGTTATATCAAAATCAAACATAGGTTTTACAATCTCCCCCTTTTTGATATAACAAAACCAAAACTTGAAATTTTTTAAGACTTTTGAAAAACTTTGGAAAACAACTCCCCCTTAATGTTAGCTAGGTAAAATTTAAGTTAAAATTTTAAGCGAGCTTATTCCCTCTCCCCCTTTTTGTTAGACCAAAAATAAGAGACATAGACAAAAGGCATAAACAATAACCAAGCAACATATAATAGATAAGCATTAAGTTCATAAATAAAGAAACATCAAAATTAAAATCCAAACAACAATAATCAAAGCATAGGTTTTAAAAAGTAAACTTAATCCTAAGAAAATAATTCAAAGTGCAAAACTAGAAATCCTAAATGACATGAATGGAATGCAAAGACAATCTACTACTCTTCTTCACCGTCATCTTCGTTGGCATCATCATTTCTCCTAGATTGACGCCACTCATCATGGAAGGCCGTGAGAGAGATGTTCATCGAGTTGTGCCCGACCTCGATAGATGAGATACGCTTCTCCACATTCGTCATACGATATTCTAAGCATGTGAAGCATGTGTCTATGGCAGCAAACCTCAAATTCATGACTGATCCATAGAAGAAATCCCCGTGCGTAGGCCCGTGAATTGTTCATTGAGAAAAGTCATAAGAGCATCCATGGATGGAGGAGGAGGAGCTTGAGGAGCTTTAGGATTGTAAATCTCTTCCGGAATCGCATCACTAGGAAGCTCAGAGACGCGAAGCCAACCGCCGTTGAAGTAGTGAAACTTCGCCCCTAAAAAGAGATATCTCATCAATAGGATCGGTAAGGGGTGTCGGGTAGTCGTGAGAGCAATCAATATCCTTTTGAGTGAAGAAATAGCTCAAAACGGTGCCATATGTGAATGAAGTGACAAGAGTTGTGTGACGATGTTGCACGAGATAGACAATCTCCGCAAACATGATGCAAGCAAGATTCGGTTGTTGTCTCTAGCAAAAGCACCGAATCCAAAAGTCATCAACTTGGAGGATGGTTGAATATTTCCCTCCCGAAGACCTAAACCACCAAGTAATCATCAAGTGAAGGATTCGATCTTGAGCATTGAGAACGGTCACAGAACCCCCCAAGACATGGCCAAGAGAATTCTCATCTTCGATACCCTCATCCTCTAACTTAAAAACAACACAAAGAGATGGAACATCTACGGTGATCTTTTTACCCATGAGATAGGAGTTAACAACAATAACATTACCCGAGGGATCGGCAACACACTTGGCATTAACATAAAATATCAAAACCAAATTGCAAAAGAGAAAGCCCGAGATTTGTAGAAAATCCATAAATTTCCATTCTTGGAGCAAAGGTAAGTAGACAAACTTGAAGCGCTCTGAGTTAAGAAAAGGAACGAAAATTACCCTCTCCGGTCGGAAGTTGTAATTTTGAAAAGGGAGAAAGTAGGTGAGTTCCTCGGTGGTTCTAAAGCACCTTTGCTAGATAAGAGTCAAATTAGGGCGAGTACCATCTCCAAGATTTGATGCTTCACCGACTTCGCTAGTACGCGCTCTCTTTTTGGGTGCCATTGTCTAGAGAAATTGATCAAAACAATGTGTATGCATTATTTTCTCATTCAACCCATGGAAAATCAATAATCAATGTAACACCCTGGTTTTGGGCCTAGATGTTTTAGACATTGGACCAGACCGGTCGGGAACGGTTCGAATCGAGTTAGGTGATTTAAGGAAATCAAGGATCGGGATAAGATACAAATATGGTAAAAATTGATAAAATCCTCTAAAATTATTTTTAAGAGGTTGGTCAAGTAAATTTTACAAAAAGAGTTTCGGAAGAGGTACATTTTGGGTAGTGACCAAAATGTAAAGTTTCAAAACTATGGAAAATGTGATTTTAAAAGAGGATCCAAAATCTTAGAATCTTTAGGGAGCTTTATGGTAATTTAGCCTTTCCTTGATATGACATGTGTTTTAAAAGGATTTTAAAGTGATTTAATAAAAGGATTTTTATTAAATTAAAATTAATAAAATAAGAGAAATGAGATTTCACTTGACGTAACTACCTTTTTCTTCTCATTTTCAGCCAAACACAATTCTAACTCATTTTCTCCAGAATTCTTTTCTCCCAAACACTCTCTCAATATTTCCTAAACAAATTTCAAGAATCATTTCAAGCCTTCAAGATTTTTGCTAAGGAAAACTTGTCATTCATTGAGGAAAGACAAGATTGGAGGTAAATCCCGTTCTCAACCTTCAATCTAGGTTCTTTATTGAAATTTCCAAGATCTCTGGCTTCTAATTAATGTTTTTAGATTTGTTTTCATTATAGTATTGATTTGAGATTGAAATCTTGCAAAAATATGATGAAACTCTTGATTTTCGGACTTGTTTTGTGAAGCTCTATTTTGGATTGACTTTAATTAAGTTTTGAGGTGGTTAATATGTTGAAAAGAGGTTTTGTTGATATAGATCCCGAAATCCTTGAGATCCTTGAGTTTCTTGATAGTTCTAGTTGGGTTTTTGAGGTGAAATGATGAAGTAATGATTGCTGTAGGTATAAGGAAGGGTTTAGGTTGATTTTAGATGTGTTTTGATGTTTATAATTGATTGGAAGTGATGTATGTTGCCTGGGCTTGGTTTAGAAAGCAATCGATTGAGATTTCAGTTGTTTCGGATGGGTATATCGGTGTAGTTTGGGTGAGCAACGAGTTTGTACTTGGTTGCTGGTGTTGGAATGCATTTTTATGCATTTATATCTCTGTTTTGATGATGTGAAAATACGAGATCTTGATCCGGGAGCAAACGAGACATTTTTGGAGGCTCCGGAAGAGTAATTTTCGTGTCGGCGAGCAAGGCTTCATGTATCAGTTAGTGGAAATGGATTTTCCAGCTTTGTAACGCTTTGAGCGTGGTCTTGGGAGCTTAGTGTAAGTTTGAAACACTTAGCTAAGCTCAAGAGTAAGTGATTCAAAAGTCTCTCTCGGAACGTGCTATGTTTTTGTTAGAAAATGCACTTGATGTAAATGTGATTTTATTTACTGTTTTAAAGCATGTTTGAGCATTGATAATGTTGGTGTTTTAATGCCGTGTTGTTAAGGATGCATTTGGTAGATGATCCTTGGATTTGAGAAATGTACGTATTTGAGATTAAGCATTGTTATGCTTGTGAACATGGTATTGTGTTGATGCTTGTAAAACAATGGAATATTGATGTTAAATGATTATATTGGCAAGTGATGAAAATGGTTTTAGTTACTTTAATCGGATATAGTTAGCTGGCTATAGGATTGGGTGCACCGTGAATAAAGTCGCCTTGGATGTCGAGGGGTTGTGATTGTACTGTATACTCTATCCAAGTACCCTAACGATTGAGGTTAAGATCACAACGATGGATGTTAATCCCATGTGTGGATCTTGTGTTATTTGTCCCGTGCTCTCGTTAGTGGAATTATACAACTACCGATGAGTGGTGTTGAGGGGTTGTGATTGTACCGTTATACTCCACCACGGGTGTCACAACGATGAAGGGTTGCTCTCGTGTGTGAGCCTTGAGTAGTCCGGTAGTGTGTATGAAGCGTGTGGGACAACGCTTGTAATCCGCGTATCCGATTGTGTCATTTGTGTTGGTTTTGGTATCATTGAGAATGAATCACTTGCAAGCCAAAATAATGTTGTTGTTTAATTATTTAAGCATGAAATGCTTTTGGTTTATGCTAGAATGCATGTGATGCTTGGTTTAAGCATGAGCAAAAGGTTATTTGCTGTGATTATAATGATGACTAAAGCATGTGGTTTGAAAAGTGCATTGATGCTTAGAAGAGCATGTTTTTAAGAAAGGCATGAGTTTGCAATTGATGATGCAATGGTTCTATGAAATGCATTGATGAATGTTGTTTTAGCGATCATCACTAAGCTATATGCTTACGCTCATTTGTTTCATCAATGCAGAGAATTGAGCATTCAAGGCAGCACGGTAGCAGTAGGAATCCAAGCTTTTGATTAAGCAAAGTATGTAGTTCATCTTGGTGTAATAAGAGGCAATAGGAAGGATTTCTACTATTGTTAGTGTTTGGTGATGTTAAACACCTTAAGCATGTTTGGTTTGCTCATTTTGGATTGTAAATGGTCATTGATGATTGATTTGTTCTTGGATGTGGTTTTTTTAGCTCTTGTATGGTTTTGAAGACTAGGAAGCATGCCTATAGTTCTAATGCTTGCTTGAATGATGCTATGCTTTAGCTTGTGCTTCATGTTAATGGTCTTTGATGCTTATACATGTTGTATGTGTGATGTGACATGTATTGGAATGATTTCGGAGGTTTATGTTTGAGAAAAACCCGCATTTTGAGCAGTTGCAGGGCAAGGCGTTTCGGAACACCCTTAACTGTTTCGGAACGGTGGCCTGGAATTGTCATGGGGTTCCGGAACGGGTGAGAATGTTCCGGAACATTTTGCTACTAGAAAGCATGGTTTCGAAACGGGTTTCAGAATGCACCTGCGTATCGAAATGGTCAACCTAGTTTCGAAACGACCATTCCTATACAAGGTCTTGTTTCTCGAAACAACTGACCGTTGGATTTGAATTGTTTCAGGTTTTTGTTTTCTTACGTTTTGGTCCATGAATCTTGAATGCTTAATTATATGAGTTTGGATGATCCGTTCGTGATGAAATTTGACATGTTGGCATGTAATATCATTAGTTTTGAATTGGTAACTTAAAAACATGTTTAGTCCTTATAATTCTAGAAATTTACAATTTAGTCCCTAAAAGATGGATGTATGCAATTGGACCCCTAATTGAGTTTCGTTCTCTGTGTCACTTTCGCTAAATCAAATTGCTAATCATATAGGATAATAATGTGCATTTAGAAAAGATAAAAGCAAAAAGGGTCATTAATCGAGGTTGACTTTTACAAGTTGACTTTGGTTTTCCCCGTATAATCTTCTCAGTTCGGGTCAGGCGTCTAGGCCGGGCTAAGGGGGTTACAATGAAGGAATTTTTTTGAAAGGAAAATAAAAAACAAAACAAAAAAGGTTTGGTAATTTTTTTTTGAAAGAGCAAAGAAAAACAAAAAGAATTTAAAACGCAAATCACAAAGAAAATAAAAAGAGAAATTCTACCTTGATTTTGATATAGAGAGGAATGGATGAAGAACTTGCACCAAATTGATGGAGAGCTTTAAAAACTTGGGATGTTGAAAAACCCTCAAGAGATTTTTAGTTTTGTGGTGAAAATATGAGGGATTGAGAGGCTTTTTATAGAGGAAAAACGACTAGGGTTTTGAAATTTTAGTTTTGGCAAAAGTGAAACTCTTTTAATTTCGTTAAGTAGCTGTCTGCGCAATCGAGTATCGATACGCCAAAGGGTGTATCGATACGGAGGTAAAATGGTAATTCCCTAGAAACGCATGTCAAGGGACCGTATCGAAACAGATGGTATCCGTATCAAAACGTTCACAACTCCTATCGAAATGGGTTTAACCGTATCGATACCCGTAAGAGAGAAATTACAGTCTAGTCAACTAATGAAGTGCTCGTATCGATACGTATAAGGCCGTATCGATACCTTATGCCCAGAAATACATTTTTGGCTTTTAGAACAACTAAAGGCTCGACTTTAACATCACCTAAATGTATGCAATTGATGAATGAGCAAGTCTAAGCATATACTAATAGAAGCATACCCCCTAGCTATAAGCATGGCTTCTATTAAGATCAACAACACATAAACATGCATTTTCACAAATTCAAGCAATTTTAACCTCAAAAGAGTCCTAAAGGGTCAAGATAGGCTAGTTAGACCTAGCTCTCTCCTAAGGGACTAAAAACGCTCTTTGTCTAGAGGTTTGGGAAAATGTCCGCTAGTTAGACCTAGCCTTATTTTTATATGTTTAGCTCTAGAGTGTTGGATGTGATTTTTTGTTAGGCATATAGCACTAGTGTTATCACACTTAAGGGGTATGGTTTCAACTTAAACCCCATAATCTAAGAGTGGTTGCTTCATCCAAAGGACTTGAGCACAACAACTTCCTAAGGATATGTACTCGGCTTCGGTGGTAGATAGAGCTACACTATTTTGTTTCTTAGAGAACCAAGATATGAGCATACTACCTAAGAATTGACAAGTTCCCGAAGTACTTTTCCTACCAATTTTACATCCTCCATAATCCGCATCCGAATAAGCATGAAGGTTGAAGGTTGAGTCTCTAAGGTACCAAAGACCTAGACAAGGAGTATCTCTAAGGTACCTAAAGATTCTTTTAACGGCTATAAGGTGAGACTCTCTAGGACTAGCTTGAAACCTAGCACACAAGCAAACACTAAACAATATATCTGGCCTTCTTGCGGTAAGGTAAAGCAAAGATCCAATCATAGAGCGATAAAGCTTAGAGTCAACACACTTACCTCCTTCATCTTTGCCAAGCTTTGTAGATGAGCTCATTGGTGTGGCATGAGGCTTTGCATTCTCCAAGCCAAACTTCTTGAGCATATCTTTCACGTACTTTGCTTGATTTATGAAGGTGCCATCCTTCCTTTGTTTGATTTGGAGTCCCAAAAAGAATGAGAGCTCCCCCATCATGCTCATCTCGAATTCACCTTGCATTAACTTAGCAAACTCTTTGCAATGACATTCATTAGTAGATCCAAAGATAATACCATCAACATATATTTGCACTACTAAGATGCCATTTTTATATCTTTTTATGAAAAATGTAGTGTCCACCTTACCTTTTTTAATCAAAAAGTCTAAAAGTCTTTCATACCAAGCTCTAGGAGCTTGTTTTAAACCATAAAGTGCTTTGGTTAGCTTAAAAACATGATTTGGAAATTTTGAATCCTCAAAACCCGGTGGTTGTTCCACATACACTTCTTCATTTATAAAACAATTTAAAAATGCACTTTTCACATCCATTTGAAAAAGCTTGAAATTATGATAACATGCATATACAAGCAACATCCTAATAGCTTCCATTCTAGCTACGAGTGCATAGGTTTCATCAAAATCTATTCCCTCTTCTTGAGTGTAACCTTGAGCAAGTAATCTAGCTATATTTCTCACAATGTTACCACTCTCATCTAGTTTATTCCTAAATATCCATTTAGTTCCTATAGTAGATTGATTACTAGACCTTCCAACTAATGTCCATACATTACTTCTCTCAAATTGATTTAACTCTTCTTGCATAGCCATAATCCAAAAATTATATTTTAATGCTTCTTTAATATTCTTAGGCTCAATGCATGAGTTAAAAGCAACATGATTCATAAGTTTGAGAGAAGATCTAGTAGTTACCCCCTTGGATGGATCACCAAATATTTCACCACCTTTGACATAGTTGTACTCCCTTGGGTAGCTCACTTCCTTTTCCTCAAGAGCCAAGTCCTTCAAGGCTTTAAGAGGTGGATCTTGTTCATCTTCTTCTTTAGTTGGAATCTCATCCTCCTTTGAAGTTTGTCCTCCATCAAAGGCATCAAGGATTCCTACATCATCATCATCACAAGATTCCTTCCTCGGAAAGAGGTTATCATCGAAAACAACATTAATAGACTCTTCTACTACTAAAGTTCTTCTATTAAATACACGATAGGCTTTAGAGTTTAAATAATACCCTAAAAATAGCTTCATCACTTTTAGCATCAAATTTACCTACGTTGCCTTTTCCATTGTTTAAAACAAAACACTTGCAACCAAATAGATGAAAATAACTAATGTTAGGCTTCTTAGATTTTAAAATCTCATAAGGTATTTTCTTTAAAATTGGCCTAATCATTACTCGATTTACAATGTAGCAAGCGATATTTGTGGCTTCCACCCAAAAATATTTAGGTAAATTGTTTTCACAAAGCATGGTTCTAGCCATTTCTTGTAAAGTCCTATTTTTCCTCTCAACTACCCCATTTTGTTGAGGAGTTCGAGGAGCCGAAAAATTGTGGCTAATACCATTTTCATTTAAAAACTCTTCAAAACCTAGATTTTGAAACTCGGTTCCATGATCACTTCTAATGTGAGAAATCTTAAGCTCAAGATCATTTTGAGTTAATTTTGAAAACGTGATGAATTTTTCTAAAACCTCATCTTTTATACTTAAGAATAAAACTCAAGTAAATATAGAGTAGTCATCAACAAGAACAAAAGCATACGATTTACCACCCAAGCTCATAGTCCTAATAGGCCCAAAAAGATCCATATGAATCAATTGTAAACATCTACTAGTAGAGACATAATTAATGGATTTAAAGGATGATCTATGTTGTTTACCCTTAGAGCATGCCTCACATATTTTGTCATTTGAGAACTTAATATTGGGCAAACCTCTAACTAGATTTAGGGATACTAATTTTTCTAAAACACTAATGCTAGCATGTACTAGTTTCCTATGCCATAGCCATGCATCATTTTCATTTTGTGCAATAAAACATGCATGGGATGAATGAATGTCATCTAGATGCACCATATATATGTTACCTATGCGATGACCAATGAACATTATTTTATTAGATTTAATGTCAACAATTTTACAACAATTTTTATCAAATCATACATTAAACCCTTTATCACACAATTGACTAATGCTCAATAAATTGTGTTTAAGTCCATGAATCGACTCTTGTCTCTGGTCATGTGCCTCGAGCATCCAATATCAAGGTACCATGAGTTTTGGCTTTGTGCTTTGGCCTTGTAGCAATGCTCCTTCTACAAACAAAGAGATTAAGCTTTGATTTTTGGTACCCAAATCTTTTTGGGTCCACAAGTGTTAGCTCCCCAAAGCTTGGTTCCCTTAGGAATCCAAGGTGACATGGCATCAACATTATTACATTTGACAAGTTCCTTAGGAACCCATACACTTCTAATTCTTTTAGTTCTATTATGCCTATAGGAGCCACTTTGTTTGTAGTTATAGTTCTTTCTCTTAGGTTGTTTTGTTCTAGATGATTCACCTATTTCATTTTTCACATTACCAACACTCTTGAAAGACTTTTTGAGCTTATTAAGCCCATCTAACACCTTTTGGTGTTCAATGTTACATTGAGAAATAAGATTATTTAAATCTACATTTTCATTTTGAAAGAATTCAAGTTCATCTTGTAGATCTAAAGTCTTTTTCTCAAATTTCAAGTTAGTTTGAGAAAGTAAGTCATTTTTAGCATTTAATTCCGAAATGATCTTTTTATTTCTTAAAACAGACTCTTTATACCTCTCAACTAACTCATCGTATACCTCTTGTAACTCATCATAAGCATCATGCAATTCAACAAATGTAAAATCAAAAGAAGATGAGTTAGAGGTCACCATAGAAGAATCATCGTCAAGAGCCATGAGGCAAAGGTTGGCCACTTCATGTTCCTCATCCTCGGATGACTCCTCATCACTCCAAGTAGCAAGCTTGGCTTTGAGCTTCTTCTTCTTCTCAAAGCCTTTCTTCTTGAGTTGAGGGCACTCGGAACGAATATGACCCAATTTCTTGCACTGATAGCATATGATCAAATCCTTTTCTTCTTCTTTGTTTTTGGTCTTGAAGTCCATTTTTCTTTGAATTTTTCTACCTCGGTTGGACCTCATAAACCGTGAGAATCTTTTGGCTATCATAGCCAATTCTTCTAGGTCTTCCTCCTCACTAGAAGTACTCTCCTCATGTAGAGAAGCTTTTAGAGCCACTCCTAGCTTCTTTTTCTTGTCTACCTCAAGCTTCTCCTTCACATCACTTGTTCCTTCATATGTAGTCTCAAGTGTATCCCACACTTCCTTAGCACTTTCGATGGAGGAAACTTTGGAGTAGATATCGGGACCAAAAGAGCAAAATAACATGTGAAGAGCCTTGTAGTTGATTTGAATCTTCTTTCTCTCTTCTTCACTCATTTCATTCTTCCTTTTTGGCACAAGTCTTCATTCGTCGTCTCTCTTCATCGGAATAGAGTGACCATCTTCAATAGCATCCCAAACAAGATAAACATTGGATTTAATGAAGAGACGTGTCCGTTTCTTCCAAAAAAGGTAGTTGACACCGTTGGAGAAAGGTGGTTTGGTGGTTGATTGAGACTCGTACATGCTTGACCCGAAGGTAGATGCCATGGCTTGCTTTGTAGTTGATCACACTCTTCCTAGAATCTCCTCTTGTGGTTGTTAATCCTTCAAAGAGGTAGGCTATGATACAAATTGTTGAGTGGATCAATGGATTGATCAAAGCCAAGAGGGGGGTGAATTGAGTTTTTAAAATTTGTTGTGGAAAGTGGAATAGCAAAAATTGAAGAACAAGAAAATTTAGAGTGGTTCAAGTTCCAAATGAACTCTACATCCACTACCTTAGCTACCACTAAAGATTTCCCAACAATCTACTAATTGCTCTTCCCTTTTTCAAGGCTTAAGATGTAACCTTTACAATACCGGTGAAATTTTCTACCCAAAATTTGACCAAACCCTCACAAGAGTACAAAGAAGAAATTAAGGCAAGAAAGATATATCTCAATACAAGATTGCCCCTTTAAATACAAGCACTCAATTCAAATTGGAAAAAAGATTGGAATTACACACAACACAATTTGGGGTTTACAATAAAATATGAGATTTTTGCACAATTGCTTGGATTTGATGTTTGATAATTCTTTTGGGATCAATAGTTGTTGCTGGAGCTTTTAGAGGTCCCTTTTATACCTTCTCATTGAAATCTAGCTGTTGGGGTTGTTGCCTTCATTATTATAGCCGTTGGGATGTTATCTTCCCTCCATAAATGCAGTCTGCAACTACCCATTCCGAAACGCCCGACCATGTTTCGAAACATACCAAAATAGAAAGAGCCGTTGGGGTGTAATAAATAGGCCGTACCGAACGGGCACAATCATTTCGATACTCTAAGAGCCTATTCCGAAACGGCTTAGAGGCGTTTCGATACGTTTTAATTATTTCTTAAAAAATTAGTTTAAAAGCTCATGATCATATTTTGAAACCAAGTTTAAAAGCTTAAGTGTCTTCAAACTCTTTGCCTCGATGATGGTGGTTCTTTTCCCATCCCAAGACTTGGGAAGTGAGTAGAATAGCTTCCGGACTAGCTTGTCCTCCGGGATGATCTCTCGAAAACCCTTTAGCCCATTAACGGTTGTTGAAAAATGATCAAACATCTTTGAAACGATTTCGTCGGGCTCCATCATGAAATTCTCATAGCTAAGATTGAGTATTCCAATCTTTGTTTCCTTCACATCGCTCGTTCCTTCATATGTAGTCTCAAGTGTATCCCACACTTCCTTAACACTTTCGATGGAAGAAACTTTGGAGTAGATATTGGGTCCAAAGGCACAAAATAGCATGTGAAGAGACTTGCCGTTGATTTGAAGCTTCTTTCTATCATCTTCACTCATTTCTTTTTTACCTTTTTGGCACAAGTCTTCCTTCATCGTCTCTTTTCATCGGAATAATGGGATCATCCTCTATAGCATCCCAAACTAGATAATCACTAGACTTTATGAAGAGACGCTGTAACGCCCCAATTTTGGGCATAGAAGTTTTGGGTTTGGACCGGTTCGGTCGGAGAGCGGTTCGAATATAAAAGAGTGAAATTAGGAAAGCCTAGTTCGGGTTGCATTAAAAACATGGAAAAATGTCTTAAAATCCTCTTTTATTATATATAAGAGAAAGGTGAAATCAATTTTACAAAATGAGGTTTGGAAGTGTGACATTTTGGTTGGCGACCAAAATGTAATTTTTGAAAACTGTGTTACTATTTTAAAAAGGATTGAAACTTTGAATCTTTAAGGAGCTATTTACCCAATGGGAGTTTCTCCAGATTTTTCCTAAATATTAAAGATTTAATTAATGGTTTTTAAATAAAAGAAAAAGAGAGGGAAGATATTTTGGCATTTTCCAACTAACTTTTCCTAAATTCCATTTTCATTTTCTCTCATCTTTTCTCTCAAACCAAACACATTTCTCCAGAGCATTTCCCTCTGATTTTGACATCCAAACATGAGATTTTAATCCTCTTTTGATCTCTAATCATCTCTTCAACAAAACCTTTGCATTTGCTATTTGGATCTTCAAGAATTTTGGTTCCAAAAAGGGAGAAACTCAAGTTTAGAGGTATGAACGTCCTCCTCTAAATTCTCAGTTCTTTACTGAAATTCCCAAGTTCTCAATCCTTGATTTATGTTTTATTAAAGGTTTTACAATTGAACTCTTGATCTTGGCTTTAAAATGCAAGATTTGGTTGATTTTTGGTAAAATTCGTATGATCTGTTTGAGCAGTGATTTGAGGTATCTTTTTGATGTTAAATGAATGTATAATTGATGAGAAGTTGAGGTTTAATTAATGCAATCCAGGATAGGTTAAATTTCCTAAGTTTTGCTTGAGTTTTTGGTTGGTTTTGGAGTGATCTTGATGATCTGTTATAGCTGGAGGTATAAGGGCGAGGTTAGATCCTTTTTGGATGTTAATTGAGGTTTATGAATGTTTAGATTTGATGGATCTTGGCTGGGTAGTGTTGTGCAGTTGTTTGGATGCATTTTCGGTTGTGTTTGGTAGCCAAAAATGGAGTGAGGATGAGAGCAGCGAGTTTAGGTGCTTTCATTGAAGCTATTAATGCATGACGATGCATTAATCCTCTGCTTTGATGTGTTTAAAACAGGGGAGTCATCTTTGGATCCTAGTGGTGGTGATCCGGAAGCTTGATTGGTGTTTCGGCAAGTGGCAAAACGGAATCGGTGAGTGGATTTTGGTTTCCAGCTTTGAAACCAATGTTTTGAAGGTTTGGGAGCTTAGTTTAAGTCTAAGCAACTTAGCTAAGCTCAAGAGTAAGTTTTCGGAAAAATTCTCTTGACGATGAACCATGGATTGGTTGTATGCAATGTGGTTTGTTTGCATGTTTTAAATCCTTTTTTGAAAGCATATTTAGCATGTTTATTTGCTGAGATTATAAGCCATGTGTTGAAGGATGCTCAAGGTAAGAGATCCTTGTTTTTGAACATCGTTTTAATATGGTTTGATGCTTAAGGATGCATGATGTTTATGGCTTTGTTAAATGCTTTAAAACAGTGGAATAATGTTGTTAATGATGCATATTGGCAAGTGATGGTTTAGGTCACAAAGGTGTTTAAAAGTCCTTGTGTGAGCCTTGTTTATTTAAGAACAACATGGTGGTTAAAAGTCCAAGGTTGGTTCTTGGTTAAGATCACCAAGGTGGTTAAAATTCCTTGTGTGAGGCTTGTGTATTTTAAGAACAACATGGTGGTTAAAATTCCATGGTTGGTTCTTGGTTAAGGTTACAAAGGTGGTTAAAATTCCTTGTGTAAGCCTTGTTTATTTAAGAACACCAAGATGTTTAAAAGTCCTTGGGTGATTCTTGTTAAGGACACAAAGGTGTTTAAAAGTCCTTGTGTGGTCCTTGTCATGGTGTTTAAAAGTCCATGGATGATTCTTGTTAAGGACACAATGGTGTTTAAAAGTCCATGTGTGGATCTTATGTTGATTGTATCACTTGTGGCCAATATGACATGTTATGAACTTGAAGCATGATATGCTTGTTTTAAATGCTTATGTGCATGAGTAAATGTTGCCTTGAGTTAAGGTTTATAAATGTGTTTTATGAATGCATTATTGAGTGATTTTAATTGAGCATTCCTCACTAAGCTTTTGCTTACGCTCTCTCTCTTTTCTTAAACCAATAATGCAGAGCATTGAAGTGCATTTGGGGCAGCAAGGAAGCCAAGAATCCAAGTGAAGGTTCTAAGCTCATGTATGGTGAACATTTTCCTAAAACTATTAGCTTTTGGGCATTTGGCAATGGGGGACCTATGTTGTTGTTTTGGGAAATGTTTTGGATTCCCTAAGTTGGATTTATGATGTTAATAATGTTGGAACTTGTAATTGGCCTTTGTGAGGTGGTTTTGGTATATTGATGCTTGAGTGGTTTTCTAAGTAGGATGCATGCCTATAGAATTGGGGATTTTCATAATTGATGCCATGTTGATGTTTGGTTGGTGCAATTATGTTCCTTGAATGTTGAATGTCTTGCTGGTATAATTTGGTGGCATTTGGAGCATGTTTGATGGGTCAATTGTGTGTTTATTCAGCTAATTTTCTGCAATCTAGGCAGGCCGTATCGTAACGGGTGCTACCGTTTCGGAACAGGGGCCTGAAATGGCCTAGGCGTTCCGAAACGGGAGGAACCGTTTCGGAACAGAAATGCCACTGCCAAGCCATGTTTCGGAACCCGTTTCGGAACGGTCCCGCGTTTCGGAACAGGTCCTCCCTGTTTCGGAACACTCGACCGTTGGGCTCTGAATTTGATGGCTATATGTTCTAAAATGTTTGCGTTTTGGTCCTGAAACTTGTTTATGCAATTGTATGATGTTTGAGATGTCCATTTGAGCTGAAATTTGGCAGAGAAGCATGAAAGATGATTAATTTCAAGTTGGTAACTTTAAATTGGGTTAAGTCCCTATAATTTTCAGAATTTACAATTTGGTCCCTAAAGTTGCAATTTGTGCAATTGAGTCCCTGAATGTTCTCTGATTGTTATGATCTTTGAGTATGATGATTTTGTGAACATATCTAGGGTTAACGTGCATCTAGACAAGTTTAAAAAGAAAAAAAATGGGTCGTTAATCAAGGTTGACTTTCGGGTTGACTTTGGTTTTCCCCGTGTAATCTTCTTAATTCGGGTCAACCGTCTAGGCCGGGTTAAGGGGGTTACATTTGGTGGTATCAGAGCCAGGTTCTCGAGTAACTGGGAATGATTATGTTGATGATTTAAGTATGTATGCTTTGTATGTTTGTTAAATGAAAGCATGTTGAGTGAATTGTAAATGTGATGCAATTGTGGTGTATGTTGGGGTGAAGCATGTTGTGGGTACCCATTGCCAAATCAAAGCTGATGTAATGATGTTGTTTTTAAGTGAAAATGAGCTTGAGTACTTGGATTGCTTACCTTGCTGAGCCTGACTTGTTTTATTGCATTGTGATTGTATTGTTAGAGTATGGCACCTCGTAGAGAAGTAAGGGTTAATACGCGAGCTATGGCTTAAAGTGAAAATGAAGAGAACGTTGAGAATGCTATGGATTTACCTCCTCCGCCTGGTGGTGGTGGGGCTGAGGGTGAAGGAGCTGGAGTTGCAGCTGGTGCTGGGGTCGCTGGACCTGAAGCTGGTCAGGGACAAGCTGTTCCTGACATGACAATGTTAGTGCAAGCTATTGCTGGTGCTTTTTGAGCAGTGGTAGCTGGAGCTCAAGGAGCTGGGCATCAAGGAGATGCTGGAGTTAGACTACCCTTGGAACGCTTGCGCAATCTGGGAGGGACTGAGTTCAGGGGTTTGTCAGCTGAAGGTTCGGAATCTTGGTTAGAGAGTACCAAGAGAATCTTGGGGCAGATGAGTTGCACTGATGTGCAGAAGCTGGGGTGTGTGGTATCCTTGCTACAGGATGATGCATACACGTGGTGGACAACCACTATCGCTGGGATGGCGGAAGCTGATGTAACTTGGACGTTCTTTCAGAACGCGTTCAAGAGAAGGTATCTGGGTGTGAGGTACCTAGATGAAAAGAAGAGGGAGTTCATGTCTCTTACCCAGGGGAGCATGTCTGTAGCTGAGTATGAAGTTCAGTTTGTCCGACTCAGTCAATACGCACCTGAGCTTGTTCCGGACGAGCGGGAGAGGTGTGAAAGGTTCCGTTATGGTTTAGTGACGGAAGTAAAGATGTATGTGCTGGCTACCGAGTATAGTGATTTTGATGTGCTGGTGGGCCGAGCAAAGGACATTGAGATGAACTTGGGTTTATCTGCTAGAAGTGCTGGGTCAAGTGCTGGTAAGCGAGCAGCCGAATATAGTTCCGGTGGTGGACGGAACAAGAGGGGACGTGATCAGAAGTATCAGTCCTCAGCTAAGCGAGGTGGTGGTGCGCCTGCTCGGGGAGGCAATGCTAGAGTTGATGCGAGTGCGTGTTGGACATGTGGTTCGCGAGGCCATATGAAACGTGATTGTCCTCGAGCTGTGAGGGAAGTGCAGGCTCCTGTTGTGGCAGCTGGTAATGCGTGCTGGAACTGTGGATCTACGGATCACATGAGGAGAGAGTGTCCTATGTTGGCTGGTGGCCAAGTACGTGCTCCTGTTGTTGTTGCACCACAGAGAGGTTGTGGGCGCGGCCGTGGTAACTTTCAGCGGAGAGAGGAAGGTGGTCGGGGTGTGGCCCATGTTGTGGCTATTCAGCCTGAGGGTGGCGGCCAAGCCAGGGTGTATGCTCAGCGGGAAGGGAGGAATGACGCGGATGTGATCGCATGTACTTTTACTTTGCAATCCTTGTCATTACTTTCCTTGATTGATTCTGGATCTACGCACTCATACATATTGCGTGAGCATGCTGAATTGCTTGGTTTGCCTGTTGAGTCTTTGGATGTTGGTGTGCGTGTCACTAGTTCTTTTGGTGAGACTGTTGTGACTCGAAAGCTTTATAGAAGATGTCCCTTGGTTGTGCAAGGTCATGTTTTTCCTGTTGATCTTATGGAGTTGCCTTTCTATGGTTTTGATGTAATCCTTGGTATGGATTGGCTTGCTGAGCATCGTGCTGTAGTGGATTGTGAGAATAAGCGAGTTTCGTTGAAGCTTGCGGATGATTATGAGGTAGTTGTGGTTGGTGAGAATGTGAAGTTTCTTGCCAATGTGGTGTCTACATTGGAGGCGAGCCGGATGCTGAGGCAAGGTTGTGAAGCTTACCTAGCTTTTGTGATGAATCCTAGCTCTAAGGAGTTGCGTGTGCAAGATATCAGGATTGTGAAGGAGTTTCCTGGTGTGTTTCCTGAGGAGTTGCCTGGAAGGCCTCCTAATCGCGAGGTGGAGTTTGGGATTGAGCTGTATGAGAATACAACTCCTGTGTCCATTACCCCTTATAGAATGGCACCTAAAGAGTTGAAGGAGCTAAAGACGCAGTTGCAAGAGTTGCTCGATCGTGGTTTCATCCGGCCGAGTGTATCACCTTGGGGTGCACCAGTCTTGTTTGTGAAGAAGAAGGATGGCACTATGAGAATGTGCATTGATTATCGTCAGCTGAACAAGTTGACTATCAAGAATCGGTATCCTTTGCCGAGAATTGATGATCTCTTTGATCAATTTCGGGGAGCAGCTGTGTTCTCTAAGATTGACTTGAGGTCAGGGTAATACCAGTTGAAGGTAAAGGATGTGGATGTGCCTAAGACAGCTTTCAGGACAAGGTATGGGCATTATGAGTTCCTTGTGATGCCGTTTGGTCTGACAAATGCTCCTGCAGCTTTCATGGACATGATGAATCGTGTGTTTCATGAATACCTGGACAAGTTTGTTGTGGTGTTCATCGATGATATCCTCGTGTACTCGCGTACTGAGGAGGAGCATGAAGAGCATTTGAGGATTGTGTTGCAAGCTTTGTTGGAGAATCAGCTTTATGCCAAGCTGAGCAAGTGTGAGTTCTGGTTAAGTGAAGTGGTGTTTCTTGGGCATGTGGTTTCTGCTGAAGGGATTCGTGTTGATCCTCAGAAGATTGAGGCGGTGATGAATTGGAAGGTTCCTAAGTCTGTTCATGAGGTCCGTAGTTTCCTTGGTTTGGCGGGGTACTACCGGAGGTTTGTGGATGGGTTTTCAAAGATTGCTGCACCTTTGACAAAGTTGTTGCAGAAGGATGTTAAGTATGAGTGGACGGAAGCGAGACAACAGGCTTTTGAGAAGCTTAAGGCAGCTTTGACGCAAGCTCCGATCTTGGTTCAACCTGAATCAGGGAAAGAGTTTGTGGTCTATAGTGATGCGTCCTATATTGGTTTAGGATGTGTGTTGATGCAAGAGGGTAAGGTGGTGGCTTATGCATCGCGGTAGTTGAAGGTGCATGAGCGCAATTATCCTACGCATGACATTGAGTTGGCTGCGGTGGTTTTTGCTTTGAAGATTTGGAGACACTATCTGTATGGTGAGAAGTGTACTGTGTACACGGATCACAAGAGTTTGAAGTATCTGATGTCTCAGAAGGAGTTGAATCTTAGGCAGTGGCGTTGGGTGGAGTTGCTCAAGGATTATGATTTGACGATTGAGTATCACCCTGGAAAAGCTAATGTTGTGGCGGATGCCTTGAGTAGGAAGGTAGCTGTTGAGCTGAGGGCTATGTTTGCCAGTTTGAGTATTTCGCGCGATGGTGGTCTTGTGGCTGAGTTGTAAGTGAAACCATCTTTGGTTCAGTCGATCAAGGAAAAGCAGTTGCTGGATGATTCCTTGGTACCGCATGTTCAGGATATCGCGGAGGGTAGGCCTTCGGATTTCTGTTTTAATGATGATGGAGTGTTGTGTTTTGGGAGTCGGATAGTAGTGCCCAATGAGGCTGAGTTGAGGCGTGCTATTCTGACTGAAGGTCATAGTAGTCCTTTTGCTATGCACCCTGGTAGTACTAAGATGTATCGTGATCTTCGTGATGAGTACTATTGGGTGGGTTTAAAGAAAGATGTTGCAGAGTTTGTGAGCAAGTGTATGGTGTGTCAGCGAGTTAAGGCTGAGCATCAGGTTCCTTCAGGGTTGTTGCAACCGTTGAGAATCCCTGAATGGAAGTGGGAAAGGATTACCATGGATTTTGTATCTGGTTTACCTTTGTCACCATCGAAGAAGAATTCGGTGTGGGTGATTGTGGATCGCCTGACGAAGTGTGCGCATTTCTTGCCTGTGCATACTACGTATTCTTTGGATAAGCTTGCGGAGCTGTACATTGCTGAGATTGTGCGGCTGCATGGTGTGCCTAAGTCGATTGAGTCGGATAGGGATCCGAGGTTTACATCGCGTTTCTGGCAGTGTTTGCATCAAGCTTTGGGTACGCGGTTGAATTTCAGTACATCTTATCATCCTCAGTTGGATGGTCAGTCCGAGCGTGTTATCCAGATTTTGGAGGATATGTTGAGGTGCTGCGTGATTGAGTTCCAGGGCTCTTGGGAGAAACATTTGCCTTTGGTGGAGTTTGCCTATAACAATAGTTATCAGGCAAGTATTCAAATGGCACCTTATGAGGCTTTGTACGGGAGGAAGTGTAGGACTCCTCTTTGTTGGGCTGAAACGGGTCAGAAGTTGGTTTCGATGCTGGCTTTGTTGAAAGGAACCATCGAGAAGGTGAAGCTCATTTGTGAGCGTTTGAAGGCAGCTTCTGATCGGCAAAAGTCTTACGCGGATCTGAAGCGTAAGGAGATTGAGTATGCGGTGGGTGACCGTGTGTTTTTGAAGGTTTCGCCTTGGAAAAAGGTGATGAGGTTTGGCCGGAAGGGTAAGTTGAGCCCTAGGTACATTGGACCATACGAGGTGATTGAGCGTGTGGGTCCTGTTGCGTACAAGTTGAGGTTACCTCAAGAGTTGGAGAAGATTCATGATGTGTTCCATGTTTCTATGCTTCGGAAGTATAGATCGGATCCTTCGCATGTGATGCCTGTGGAAGAAGTGGAATTGAATCCGGATTTGACCTATGATGAGGAACCGGTGAAGGTTCTGGATTCGGATAGCAAAGTTCTTCGAGGCAAGACCATTGAGTTGGTAAAGGTGTTGTGGAAGCATCGTGGTGTTGAAGAAGCCACGTGGGAACGGAAGGATGACATGCTGAAGCAGTTTCTGTACCTCATTCCTTCAGGTAAATTTCGAGGACGAAATTTCTTAAGGGGGGGGGGGAGAGTTGTAACGCCCCAATTTTGGGCTTAGAAGTTTTGGGTTTGGACCGGTTCGGTCGAAGAGCGGTTCGAATATAAAAGAGTGAAATTAGGAAAGCCTAGTTCGGGTTGCATTAAAAACATGGAAAAATGTCTTAAAATCCTCTTTTATTATATATAAGAGAAAGGTGAAATCAATTTTACAAAATGAGGTTTGGAAGTGTAACATTTTGGTTGGTGACCAAAATGTAATTTTTGAAAACTGTGTGACTGTTTTAAAAAGGATTGAAACTTTGAATCTTTAAGGAGCTATTTACCCAATGGGAGTTTCTCCAGATTTTTCCTAAATATTAAAGATTTAATTAATGGTTTTTAAATAAAAGAAAAAGAGGGAAGATATTTTGGCGTTTTCCAACTAACTTTTCCTAAATTCCATTTTCATTTTCTCTCATCTTTTCTCTCAAACCAAACACATTTCTCCAGAGCATTTCCCTCTGATTTTGACATCCAAACATGAGATTTTAATCCTCTTTTGATCTCTAATCATCTCTTCAACAAAACCTTTGCATTTGCTATTTGGATCTTCAAGAATTTTGGTTCCAAAAAGGGAGAAACTCAAGTTTAGAGGTATGAACGTCCTTCTCCTCTAAATTCTCAGTTCTTTACTGAAATTCCCAAGTTCTCAATCCTTGATTTATGTTTTATTAAAGGTTTTACAATTGAACTCTTGATCTTGGCTTTAAAATGCAAGATTTGGTTGATTTTTGGTAAAATTCGTATGATCTGTTTGAGTAGTGATTTGAGGTGTCTTTTTGATGTTAAATGAATGTATAATTGATGAGAAGTTGAGGTTTAATTAATGCAATCCCGGATAGGTTAAATTTCCTAAGTTTTCCTTGAGTTTTTGGTTGGTTTTGGAGTGATCTTGATGATCTGTTATAGCTGGAGGTATAAGGGTGAGGTTAGATCCTTTTTGGATGTTAATTGAGGTTTATGAATGTTTAGATTTGATGGATCTTGGCTGGGTAGTGTTGTGGAGTTGTTTGGATGCATTTTCGGTTGTGTTTGGTAACCGAAAATGGAGTGAGGATGAGAGCAGCGAGTTTAGGTGATTTCATTGAAGCTATTAATGCATGATGATGCATTAATCCTCTGCTTTGATGTGTTTAAAACAGGGGAGTCATCTTTGGATCCTAGTGGTTGTGATCCGGAAGCTTGATTGGTGTTTCGGCAAGTGGCGAAATGGAATCGGTGAGTGGATTTTGGTTTCCAGCTTTGAAACCAATGTTTTGAAGGTTTGGGAGCTTAGTTTAAGTCTAAGCAACTTAGCTAAGCTCAAGAGTAAGTTTTCGGAAAAATTCTCTTGATGATGAACCATGGATTGGTTGTATGCAATGTGGTTTGTTTGCATGTTTTAAATCCTGTTTTGAAAGCATATTTAGCATGTTTATTTGTTGAGATTATAAGCCATGTGTTGAAGGTTGCTCAAGGTAAGAGATCCTTGTTTTTGAACATCGTTTTAATATGGTTTGATGCTTAAGGATGCATGATGTTTATGGCTTTGTTAAATGCTTTAAAACAGTGGAATAATGTTGTTAATGATGCATATTGGCAAGTGATGGTTAAGGTCACAAAGGTGTTTAAAAGTCCTTGTGTGAGCCTTGTTTATTTAAGAACAACATGGTGGTTAAAAGTCCATGGTTGGTTCTTGGTTAAGATCACCAAGGTGGTTAAAATTCCTTGTGTGAGGCTTGTGTATTTTAAGAACAACATGGTGGTTAAAAGTCCATGGTTGGTTCTTGGTTAAGGTTACAAAGGTGGTTAAAATTCCTTGTGTAAGCCTTGTTTATTTAAGAACACCAAGGTGTTTAAAAGTCCTTGGGTGATTCTTGTTAAGGACACAAAGGTTTTTAAAAGTCCTTGTGTGGTCCTTGTCATGGTGTTTAAAAGTCCATGGATGATTCTTGTTAAGGACACAATGGTGTTTAAAAGTCCATGTGTGGTCCTTGGAAATTGTAAGATCACAATGGTGTTTAAAAGTCCATGTGTGGATCTTATGTTGATTGTATCACTTGTGGCCAATATGACATGTTATGAACTTGAAGCATGATATGCTTGTTTTAAATGCTTATGTGCATGAGTAAATGTTGCCTTGAGTTAAGGTTTATAAATGTGTTTTATGAATGCATTATTGAGTGGTTTTAATTGAGCATTCCTCACTAAGATTTTGCTTACGCTCTCTCTCTTTTCTTAAACGAATAATGCAGAGCATTGAAGTGCATTTGGGGCAGCAAGGAAGCCAAGAATCCAAGTGAAGGTTCTAAGCTCATGTATGGTGAACATTTTCCTAAAACTATTAGCTTTTGGGCATTTGGCAATGGGGGACCTATGTTGTTGTTTTGGGAAATGTTTTGGATTCCCTAAGTTGGATTTATGATGTTAATAATGTTGGAACTTGTAATTGGCCTTTGTGAGGTGGTTTTGGTATATTGATGCTTGAGTGGTTTTCTAAGTAGGATGCATGCCTATAGAATTGGGGATTTTCATAATTGATGCCATGTTGATGTTTGGTTGGTGCAATTATGTTCCTTGAATGTTGAATGTCTTGCTGGTATAATTTGGTGGCATTTGGAGCATGTTTGATGGGTCAATTGTGTGTTTATTCAGCTAATTTTCTGCAATCTAGGCAGGCCGTATCAGAACGGGTGCTACCGTTTCGGAATAGGGGCCTGAAATGGCCTAGGCGTTCCGAAACGGGAGGAACCGTTCTGGAACGGAAACGCCACTGCCAAGCCATGTTTCAGAACCCGTTTCGGAACGGTCCCGCGTTTCGGAACAGGTCCTCCCTGTTTCGGAACACTCGACCGTTGGGCTCTGAATTTGATGGCTATATGTTCTGAAATGTTTGCGTTTTGGTCATAAAACTTGTTTATGCAATTGTATAAGTTTGAGATGTCCATTTGAGCTGAAATTTGGCAGAGAAGCATGAAAGATGATTAATTTCAAGTTGGTAACTTTAAATTGGGTTAAGTCCCTATAATTTTCAGAATTTACAATTTGGTCCCTAAAGTTGTAATTTGTGCAATTGAGTCCCTGAATGTTCTCTGATTGTTATGATCTTTGAGTATGATGATTTTGTGAACATATCTAGGGTTAATGTGCATCTAGACAAGTTTAAAAAGAAAAAAAATGGGTCGTTAATCAAGGTTGACTTTCGGGTTGACTTTGGTTTTCCCCGTGTAATCTTCTTAATTCGGGTCAACCGTCTAGGCCGGGTTAAGGGGGTTACAGACGCATCCGGTTCTTCCAAAAAGGATAGTTGTCACCGTTGAAGAAAGGCGATTTGGTGATAGATTGAGACTCGTACATGCTAGAGCCGGAGGTAGATACCATGGATTGCTTTGTAGATGATCACAGTCTTCTTAGAATCTCCTCTTACGGTTGTTAATCCTTCAAAGAGGTAGACTCTGATACCAATTGTTGAGTGGATCAATGGATTGATCAAAGCCAAGAGGGGGTAAATTGGATTTTTAAAAATTGTTGGAGAATGTGGAATGACTAAAATTGAAGAACAAGGCAATTTAGAGTGGTTCAAGTTCCAAATGAACTCTACATCCACTACCTTAGCTACCACTAAGGATTTTCCAACAATCCACTAATTGCTCTTTCCCTTTTCTAGGCTTAGGAGGTAACCTTTACAAAACCGGTCAAATTTTCTACCCAAAATTTAACTAACCCTCACTAGGATACAAAGAAGAATTTGAAGGCAAGTAGAATATCTCTCAATACAAATTTGCCCCTTTTGATACAAGCACTCAACCCAAATTGGAATACAAGATTGGAATTACACACAACACAATCTGGGATTTTATAAGAATGAGAAATTAAGCACTTTTTGCTTGGATTTTTGTATAGATGTTTCTCTTGGATGCAATTGTTGTTGTTGGTCTTCAATAGGCTTGATTTTATACCTTCTCCATTAATTCTAGCCATTTGGGTGGTTAGGGTATTGATTATAGCCGTTGGGACCCTCTCTTTCCACCATAAACGCACTTATGCAGCCTACCGTCGATACACATGAAGGCTATCGATACCTGTCTCAAAAAAAGAAAGAGCCGTTGCACAATTACAAGAGGGACGTATCGATACACGTGTAAGCATATCGGTACGGGATAGGGATCCGTTTCGATACAGATAGAAGTGCACCGATGCAATTTTTACTTCAAAGCTCATTGGAGGAATCCGTATCGATACAGGAAAGAGCGTATCGGTACGGGTTAACCAACTCTTTAAAAGTTTGTTACCTACCAACTGACACCAACGGTCAAAAACATTTAAGGTTATGAAATTTAAAATTACTTTAAATCCGTATCGATACGAGAGACACCATATCTGTACACCATTCAAACTCAGTGTGATTTTATAGAGAGAGCGTATCGATACAGATACAATCTGTTTCGATACGGTAAGGGGCGTATCGAAACGCATTTCTCCAGTGGCCAAGTTGGTAAAAAAGGCATCGATACGACAAGGAGCGTATCGATACACATAGATGATTTTTAATTATTTGGCCTTGGAACACTTTGAAAATATTTTAGAGTTTGAGTTTTTCAAACTAGAGTAAAGCCTTGATGATTTGAAACCGTTTGACGGACTTAAAAATCTATTTCAAGTTTTTCAAGTTAATCCTTAAAACACTTTGTTATATCAAAATCAAACATAGGTTTTACAGTTAAGATTTGGGTGAGAGGTTAAACTTGCAAACATATCAACCTTGTGAGGTTTTTCCTTGTTTGCTCATTTGTATTTTCTCTTTGGGAGAGAGTGTAACACCCTGAACCCAGATATCACATTTCGGCATTAAGCCCAACTAGTTACCATAAAATTTCTCAACTTAGTTTAGCCCAAACAAAATATTTTGCAAAAACATTTAAACCAACAATTGAAAATATAGATAAATGATTAAATCTAAAAAAATAGTTCATTTACATAAAAAGTCCAGTTACAAATACCCCAAAGCTCATTTATAATAAAAAGCTCGAATTCAGTTTAAAACAACCAATTACAAACCTATTTTAGCTTTATTGCAACCCATTTCCCACCTAAATATTAATACGTGCCATGTGACACTCGTTCATTAGCCAAAATAGATAACCACATATTGTGCTTTCTTAGACATGGGTTGGTAGCAGCTCATTACCAGCTAGAGGTGACATCAGCATGACATTGATAGTCTGACATCATCACCGACAGCCGTATAAATAGAAAAATTCCACATTAAAAATAGGAAAAAGAATAAAGAGAGATAGAATAATTACCAAAAAGCTCCACCATCGTCGGGAAAAGGAAAAGTTATCGAAAAAGGTGGTCGGACATTGGAGAAGACAATCGGTTATCGAGAACTTAGAAGTTGAAGCGTCGATTCATTTTCCGTGATAATTTCTTCTCCCTTTCATTCTCTGATTCCGTAAATAAGATTAAAATAGAATTAATTTTTATTTTTTAAGTATATCTAGAATATGAAAGGTTTTGGAACGTTTTACCCTTGTATTTGCATGCATAGTGACTAGGGGTGTTCATTCTCGGGTACTCAGTTTTTGGGTATCCGGTTCATCAGAGTATCATATATGTCAGTCCGCGTCCCTACTCGCTTTAAGTGGGTACCTCCTATTCGGGTACCCATGAAACTCGAGTACTTGAAAAATCGGGTAACGGGTACCCGAAAAATCGGGTAACAGGTACCCGGTTCACAATTTTTTATTTTAAAATTTATTTTTATGTTGAAGTTCATAATACATAATCCAAACACAAAAAATAGTGATTTGAAATTAGTTTTATGTTGAAGGTTTGGATATATATATGTATATATATATATGTATATATATTAAACTTTATCACCAAAAAGACATTAAAAATATTTTTTTGCTCAAAGTATGTATGATTTTATTGAAGAATTAAAAGATCACACAGAAGCCTAGACCTACGGTTGGGAGCCTCATTAAAAACCTCCCTACAACCTAAATGGAGGAAAAGAATACAACCCAACCAAAGACACAAAGACCAACAATAGCCCAAAGAACAAGTGTAACCTAAAAAACTAATACAGAGCATAGACTCACTTTCAACTCCATGTTTAGCTAGAGGATCCGCAAACTCATTTGCCTCCCGATAAATATGGTGGAAACAAATACACAACAAAAGCGAGCAAATCAAAACAAAAACATCCCACAACATCCACGAGTGATGATCACCTTGCAAAACCTAATCAATGGCAATACGTGAATCAAATTCAATGATAATTCCACACCAAGCCTCTAAAAACATCTCACGCAAAGCGGACAATGCAAACTGAATGTCACGAAGTTCAGCTTCGTTGGACTCCATCAAGCCAAGAGGCCCAAAAAACAAAGCGATAACCTGCCCGAGATCATCCCTCAAAAAACCACCGAACCCTGCTGGACCAGGCTTGCCCTGAGAATCACCATCAACATTGAATTTAACTATTCGAGCAGGCGGGGGCTGTCATTGAATACCAGGCCGAGGACCACATGGTATTGTAAACTGAGCACAATCCCTAGGAGACGCCCACCACTGTGCCTCACTAACATTGCACCCATGTCGTGAATGTTGAACCCAAAAGAGAGAGTGTTGCATGTAAAGGGTGCTCCACAATTAGTGCAAGTGTACACGTATCAAGTAATATAATGATGAGTATTTGAGTATCGTCTCCACATGGATTGAGATGGCCTCTTTCGTTTATCTTTTTGCACTGAAAAAGGAAAGTAAAAGTAAAAAACACAAGTATATGAGTTTTGGGTTTTAATTAAACTAATAATCATAATCTAAAGTAAACAAGTAAAAGTTGAGAAATCAAGATGAGAGAATGAGTCAGATTATGCTGCGTTGTAGTGTGGAATCCAATTGACTGTGTATAGGCTTTTGAATGCAACGACACCAATCTTCCTTGTTAACAGCCTTCGCTGTTGTCGCAGTAGAATGGAAACTCAGTAGCTGCCTCGGCAGTCCCTTGCCTCGGCAACCAATGTCACCTTCAAGGTTCGACAGAATGTCCATCTATAGCTTCTTCTTATCCCTAAGTCGAAACACTATTGTTGCGCATGTCTTGATAATACTTCCCAACGTGAACCAAGAGTGAACACCAACCAATTTCACGCTTCTTTTAGCCGTTGAAACTCCAACTTATCCCTAAGCTGAGTTAGCTTCCACCGTTGAGATGAAAACCATGCCTATTCGTTTCATGAGTTTAATTCTTTCGACATTGAACAAATAGATAGCCTTACAATACTCTCTCTCGATAAGATTGCAAGACTAGAATCAATACCAAGAATAAGAAAACCTTGATCTAAATTGCATTAACAAAAACTAAAATAAAGTACAATTGTTTTCTCACAACTACTCAACACAACCTTAACCCTAAGAGAATTTAGAACATGATGATAGTAAAAGCTCTCTCTCAAATTCCTAAGCAAGCTAAGATATCTAAGTACATGGCCTTGGTCTTGTATTTGTAGATGATGTCTATGTCAAGTCCTTCTTGAGGAAGAAATAAAGTTAGAATTAAATACTTTAGAAGAAAAGGTATTCTTTTAAGTATTATATCTTCCTTCCTTAAATTCCTCCTATTTGAGTGGAATGTTTCCTTGACCTTCCTTTGGCTTTTTTGTGCTCTTCCCGTGGTCCAATCTTCATGCAAAGCATGTAGAAAAATCCAGCTTTTATGCTCTTCAATTCACGTCCCACTTTTCATATTTTCCCTTCAGTAGGTTGGCTTGTGCACTGCCTCGGCGGTGGCTATCTGTTGCTTTGATAGTAATATGTCAATTTCCTCAGCTCAACAGGGCTTCGACTTATTGGTTCAGCTTCCCTCAGTAGAAGCTGGCTCGTTCTGGACTACCATGGGATGATTTTTGCACTGCTCCTCCCTTTTCCTTCTCTGCCCGCTCGGCATCGCCTGCCCCGACAATGGGTGAAACCTGGAAAGCACAAAATACACCAAACAATACTTATTTTCTACCAAATATTAAAAACATAAAGGTCAAGTAGAATAATCATGAAATTATTGTGATTGATGTAAAAAGGGTACAATGCAACTAAAGAGAGTGGAGTTTTAGCAACAATCATCATAGAAAGAGGGTGAAAATATATGACCTTTACACACTTAACACACCCCCAAACTCGAACTATTGCTTGTCCTCAAGTAATGCAACTAGTAGAAAAATAAATGCTCACCAAAGTTCTTAATCTTCATAGAGATTGCTTCAACTCACCCTCTTCCTCATGACCTAGCACTTGAAAATACATGATTAGATTTTTCGGATGACAAAAAGAATTACTCGGAATTAAACTATGATGCTCGTGAGTATGTGCATGCTTTGTGAACAAAATGATTATCCGGGTTCTAAGTAAACACTTTAGCATTAACCTACTGAACTTGGGTAATTTTTTTTGCAAACGATCTAACCAACTAGAGCTAATTTTGGGCACCTCCAGTGATTAGCCTAGATCCGGTTTCGAGAACCTCTAGGGTTTTCTTAAGCTAGAGCCGGTGTTAGGCACCTCTAACTTCTTACCATAAATTTTCTTTCTAAGCAAGTCTATGTCCTAGTGTCCCAGAACTCCTTAAATCATACAAGTCACAAATGTGTATTTTCATTTTTAGCCCCCATAGTTTGATTCTAAGTGTTTCCTAATATTCATCATAACCTCTAAGAAGTATTTTGAAGTGCTAAAGTAGTTTTCATCATTGGAAGTGTTTTGCAAGTCTAGGCAAGTCTAAGTCAAATTAAAGAACTAGGAAAGTGTTAAGGCAAGTGCTAAATTAGGAAATATTACTGCATTGCTTTAAAGACAACAAATGATGTGGCAGAAAACTAACGAGGCAATAACCTACATGCCCCCAAACTCAAAATTTGCATTGCCCTCAATGCATCATCACAAACAAAATAAAGAGCAAAATAACAACAAAAGAGGAAAAGAAAATTCAGATTGATAGGGAATTAGAGGAATCTTTATCAGTATTATGGATGATCAATTTCCTTCTCATTGCCATGTGTTTGACCCTTTTGGCAGTTTGTGGCAGCTGGGTACGCGTCGGAGGAGTGGTCTCGGTTGGGGCGGCTGCCAGTGGAGTTGGTGCACGTTTGTTTGTTACCTCTTCATCGTCATCCATGGCAATGTGCAACTCCTCGGTTTTGGCAGCTTAGAGCTTCTTGGATGCGGCTTCATCAAACATCTTGATAAGAGAGTGGACTGTGTCAGTCCAATCAGAAACTTGCTCGGTAACAATCAGCTTGTCCGAAGGTGGTGTAGCAAGCCCATGGCTTGTACGATGCAATGCTGCGGTAGAGGGAGTTTCGATTGGGGCTTTGCCTTTTCTGTGTGTTGCTGCGATATAAAGTGCATGAGCAGGAGCTTCGCCTTTGCGTTGGGTGGCGGCGGCCGAGGTGGGACCTGGAGCATGCGAGTCACAATACTGATGCGTTGCTGTGGGTGAGTATGTGAGAGTTGTCGCGGAAGATGCTGCTGGTGCTGGTGGGACAAGGACATCGGCAGGGAAGGCTGGAAATGGCACGATGTGATTGGGAAACTTCTCTTGGATGATTTGCACAATGGAGTTGCTAAAGTCCCTTATAAATTCCATGAACAGTCTCTGCCGGGTGTCCATGACGTCCAAGTGCTGGGCAATGTAGCAGAGTGTGACTGCCTCGGAGGTAGTGGACTGGGGTTCTGTTGGGTCACTTCCCGAGCTTGCCACCGCGACATGGCCCTGCACTGGCGTGGATTGCGGCTCTGCCTCAATGATTGCATTAGCTTGTAGTAGGAATCTCTATCCCATCCTGTCCTTTCGGGTGTGTAGATGTCGGTTGGGTCGGTAGGAACACCTTTTCGTTGACAAAGTCCAGTGATTAGCATCGGGAAGTAGAGACGGCCTCTATTCTTTTTGCCGCACTCATAAATCTCATTACAAATAATAGCTCCTACATTAATGATTCACTGATGCATAATGAAGTGCATGAGTGCAAGTCTAGGTTTATCTACTGTGCTATGATGAGATGTGGGCAGTAGACAACACTTGACAAAAGTATTCCATAATTTAGCCTATGGTCGAAGCCTTTAGCGATTTACCATCCCTCTGTTCTTCCTGACATTCCATGTCGTTGCAGTGACGCACAATTCATCTTTAATGGCCTCATAGTCGGAGTCGGTGAGTGCATCCTTGAAGTCCTTGTGCTCGTCATTGGTCACATCCATCCCATAATATCGATTGATGCTGTCAGGATCGATAGGAATGCCTTGAACTCGAACATAGATGAAGGAAATATGGGCGTTCGGACTGTTTGCATAAAACTTTCGTACCCACGAGACATTGGCTTTCCCCGGTTGTTGGCAAAAGATTTGCCATTCTTGGTGCTTTATCTTCTCGAGGATGAAGTGATCAATACCATATTGTCGCCATCAGTGTAGTGAAAGCCTTGCTTTTCCCACACTAGGTGGCTGATGAAGCGTTCGTTGTATCGTTGTTCCACTCCGGTGGGGGAAAATCTCTTGAATGGGGTCTTCTCGGCGGCCCTAGAGCTTTCTCCTCTTTGGATTTTTAGTGTCATGTTGTTTGTCTAGTGGGTTGTGAGAAACAAAGAAAATAGAAAATGCTTTGGAGGAAAAGATGAGAAGAAAATTGTAAGTGAAGGTGGAGTGGTGAGGGTGGTGGGGTTTAAATATGTGAATGGATGACCGTTGGGCAGGGTTTGCGTGCGGGGTAGCGGTTGCGGAGCTGGCAACGACTATTTTACAGCTAGATGAAATTAGCCGTTGGGCAACGGTTGTCTTTGTGGCAGTCAACGCTGCCACGGCAACGACTACGGTAGTGGTCATCTTGGTTTGGGTTGGGCTCCTCCTCATCTTTGGGCTCCATCCTAAAACAAACATAAAAATAAAAATGTGGAAGATAAAAATAAAATATGAATCCTAAAACCAAAGACAAATAAAAAGAAAAAGAAAAAGAAAAAGGAAGAAAAATAAAGACACTAAAGGAGTGCACGGGGATGTATCTCCTAAAGTGATCACTTCTCTGTCCCTATTGACATGTGTGCCATTGTAGTGCTTCAGCCTCTGTCCATTCACTTTGAATTCATGCCCATCTTTGGGTGATTTGATTGTCACTACTCCATGAGGGAATGCTTTAACAACTTCAAGCGGTCCAGACCATCGTGATCGTAATTTCTCTGGAAATACCTTCAATCGAGAATTGAAGAGGAGTACTGTCTGCCCATGCAGGAATTGCCATAGCAGCAGCTTGATGTCGTGCCAATGTTTGGTTTTTTCCTTGTATATTCTCGAATTGTCGTATGCTAGGGCTCGAAATTCTTCTAGTTCATTTAGGTCTAGGAGTCTTTTCTGTCCAGCTTTCTCCGAATCCATGTTTATAGTCTTAATAGCCTAATATGCCTTGTGCTCGATCTAAACTGGCAGGTGACAAGATTTTTTGTTCACAAGTCTGTATGGGGACATTCCTAATGGGGTTTTGAATGTTGTTCTGTATACCCACAAGGCATCGTCGAGTCGAAGGGACCAATCCTTTCGAGATGGGTTGACCACCTTTTCTAGGATATTCTTCAGCTCCTTGTTGGATATCTTGGCCTGTCCATTGGTCTGCGGATGATATGCTGTGGCAATCTTGTGTGTGATGCCAAATTTCTTCAATGTCGCGTCAATGAGCTTGTTGTCGAAGTGTTTGCCCTTGTCACTAATGATGGCTCTGGGTACCCCAAGCCGTGTAAAAATGTTTTTCTGTAGAAATTGATGTACGATTTTAGAGTTACAGGTTTGTGTAGCAATGGCTTCGACCCATTTAGACACGTAGCCGACGACAAGAAATATATAGAGATTTCCACACGAGGATGGAAAGGGCCCCATGAAGTTAATTCCCCAAACATCGAACAGTTCTACTTCGAGGATGTTTTGCAAGGGCATCTCGTGTCTCCTTGATATGTTGGCCGTTCGTTGATATCAGTCACAACACTTATAGTATTCTTGGGCATCCTTGAATAATGTAGGCCAATATAAGCCTGACTGTAGCACTTTGGTCGCAGTTTTGGCTCCTCCAAAATGTTTCCCATATGGTGAAGAATGGCACTGTTGGAGTACTTCGTTTTTTTCTTCTTCTGGGACACATCTCCTTATAACCCGATCTGCGCATTGTCTAAACAAAAGAGGCTCGTCCCAAAAATAATGATTCACATCATGTTGGAACCTCTTCTTCCCTTGATGCTTAAGGTTATAAGGTAAAACACCACTAACTAGAAAATTAACAAGATATGCATACCAAGGTGTTGTTGCGGTAGACAGTACTGTCAAAGGCAATGCCGAGGCAATGCAGTCTGAAATTGCCGAGGCAATGATGTCTGTTACTGCTGCGGTAGATGCTGTCACGACGACTAAGAGCTGCTCATCCAGAAATGTATCTTGTATGTTTGGGCATGTGGTGTCTTCTTCTCCTTGTTCCAGTCTCAATAGGTGATCAGCCACTTGGTTCTCCATTCCATTTCTATCCTTGATGTCAACATCGAATTCTTTTAGTAAGAGGATCCATCGAATCAACCTAGGCTTTGCGTCTTTCTTGGAGAACAAGTATTTGATCGCCGAGTCGTCCGTGTGGACAGTCACCTTGGTTCCAATTAGGTATGATCAGAACTTTTCAAAGGCAAAGACAACTTCTAGCAACTCCTTCTTAGTGGTAGTGTAGTTGACTTGGGCCTCGTTGAGTGTTTTGCTAGCATAGTAAATCACATGAAAAATTTTGTCTTTCATCTGTCCAAGGACTGCCTCAACGTCATAGTTGCTTGCTTCGCACATGAGCTCGAAGGGCAGTGTCTAGTCTGGTGGGACTACTATTGGTACGGTCACAAGCTTTTGTTTCAATATCTCAAATGATTTAGTACATTCGTCATTGAAGTCAAAGGTCCTATCATGTTCAAGCAAAGAACACAAAGGTTTAGTAATCTTAGAAAAATTGCAATAAATCTCCTATAAAAACTTGTGTTTCCTAGAAAACTCTGAATTCCTTTGACTGTGGTTGTTGGGGGTAGTTTCTCGATCACATCTATCTTGGCTTTGTCTACTTCAATTCCCTTTGATGAGATCTTGTGGCTGAGCTTTATGCCCTCATCCACCATGAAGTGGCATTTCTCCCAATTCATGACTAGATTGGATTCCTCACATCGTTTGAGTACCCTATCCAAATTGCCGAGGCAATTGTCGAAGTCATTGCCAAATACTGAGAAATCATCTATAAAGATCTCCAAAAAGTCTTCTACCATGTCAGAGAATATCATCATCATGCATCGTTGGAATGTTGTCGGGGCATTGCAAAGCCCGAACGGTATCCTCCTAAATGCATATATGCCATATGCGCATGTGAAGGTGGTTTTTGCCTGGTCATCCGGTGCTATGGCAATCTGATTATAACTTAAGTAACCATCAAGAAAACAATAAAATGGTTTACCAGCAAGTCTATCAAGCATTTGATCAATAAAGGGCAAAGGGAAGTGATCCTTTCTAGTTGCTTTATTCAACTTGCGATAATCCATACAAACCCTCAAACCGGTCACAATCCTGGTTGGGATTAACTCATTATTCTCGTTGGTAATCATGGTCATTCCACATTTCTTTGGTACACATTGTACCGGGCTCACCCACTTACTGTTAGAGATGGGATAGATAGTTCCAGCGTCAAGCCATTTAATGATCTCTTTTCTTACCACCTCCTTCATGGCATTGTTAAGTCTTCTTTGAGCCTCAATGGTAGGTTTATGATCATCCTTCATAAGAATTTTGTGCATACATACCACTGGGCTTATCCCCTTCAAATCGGCAATCCTCCACCCTATTTCCCTCTTATGCCACTACATCATATTGATCAAATTTTGTTCCCGTATTGGCTGCAACTTAGAAGAAATGATTACAGGCAATGTGTCGTTGGTTCCCAAATAAACATATTTTCATTTATCAGGCAATTGTTTTAATTCAAGAACCGGTGGTTGCTCGAATGAAGGTTTTTCGACCTTTCGTTCCTCTCCAGAATAATTGAGAGGTTCGAAATACTTACCTAGACGAGAGGCTGTCCAGTGGGCTTCCTCAATTTCCGCCTTTTTAGTGTCCTCTGAGTCGGGAACGCTATCTAGAACATTGCCAAGGAAGTCGTTAGAGTGCATGCCGAGGCAGTGGCCAAACTCATTGCCGAGGCAGGGTGCATTGATGTCAAAGTTGAATTCAGTGGTGGCTTGCATCATTTGACATTCTTCTTGATCATTGGCACGTTTGAGAGTCCAAAAGACGTTGACATTAACTTGTTGGTTATTTACCCTCATTGTTAGCTCACCTTTTTCCACATCAATCAATGTCCTCCCAATGGCCAAGAATGGTCGCCCATGTATGATGGGTGCATGTTCATCTGCCTCATAGTCAAGAACAAGGAAGTCAGCGGGAAAAATAAACTTATCAACTCTTACCATTATATCTTCAATTTTCCCTCTGGTTGTACATATGAGCGATTGGCCAGTTGGAGCATAACTGTGGTTGGTCTTGCCTTTCCAATTCCCAACTTATGAAAAACCGATTTGGGCATCAAGTTTATGCTTGCCCCTAAGTCACACAATGCTTTCCCCAC
Source organism: Hibiscus tridactylites (assembly GCA_958450335.1). Classification (NCBI taxonomy): domain Eukaryota; kingdom Viridiplantae; phylum Streptophyta; class Magnoliopsida; order Malvales; family Malvaceae; genus Hibiscus; species Hibiscus tridactylites. The sequence continues at coordinate 49,707,769 of OY288272.1, read as the reverse complement.
ATAATGATTCCCTATTGCGCATGGTATTGTGAAGCTTCCAGGATCTTTAAGCTTAGGCGGTGTTGGGTTGTGTAACATGGCCATACACCCTTATATTGCGGCAACTGTTTCGAACTCCCCTATTCTTGTTCGCATTGACACCACGTCTTTAAGAAACCTGGCATAATTTGGCATTTGCTCGATCGCTTCCACGAAGGGTATGTTGATGTGGACCTGTTTCAAGATGTCTAAGAACTTCTTGAACTGGTACTCTTGTTTCTGCCGTTTAAGCCTTTATGGGAATGGTGGCGGGGGTTGAATGTCCTCGATCCATTCTTTACATGGAAATTTAATTTGGGGCATCGAATATGGTTTTTTCAGCGTCTTGTTATATCTTCCTTCCTTAAATTCCTCCTATTTGCGTGGAATGTTTCCTTGACATTCCTTCGGCTTTTTCGTGCTCTTCCCGTGGTCCAATCTTCATGCAAAGCATGTAGAAAAATCTAGCTTTTTATGCTCTTCAATTCACGTCCCAGTTTGCATATTTTGCCCTTCGGCAGGTTGGCTTGTGTACTACCTTGACGGCGGCTATATGCTGCTTCGGCAGTAATGTGTCAATTTCCTCAGCTCAACAGGGTTCGACTTCTTGGTTCAGCTTCCCTCAGTAGAAGCTGGCTCGTTCTGGACTATCAGGGATGATTGCTGCACTGCTCCTCCTTTTTCCTTCTTTTTCCACCAAATAACCAAAGCAGAATGATCATGAAATTATTGTGATTGATGTAAAAAGGGTACAATGCAACTAAAGATTGTGGAGTTTTAGCAACAATCGTCATAGAAAAAGGGTGAAAATATAGGACTTTTACACACTTAACAGAGAGCGCATCTTTGTCAAAAAGAAAACCTCCTTTAAAGGTACACGTTTCTTATTAAATACCGCCTCATTCTAAGCCTACCAAAGAGACCAAAGAGCAGTCGTGACACCTGACATCCACCACTGTCGTAAATCCCCACTAAAAGAACAATGACAACCTGGTACTAGAAATCGCCAAGGCAAGCGGGAAGCACCAAGCTCACGCCCTACCATGCTAAAAAATAAAAATTCATCACAATAGGGAAGAAAAGAAGAATGTGATCTACGGCATCCTCTGAAACCCCACACCACACATAACGAACTTGGTCCTCACTAATGACCATGCCCTGTTGTCGTAGAAAACACACAATAGGCAAGTGATCCAAATGAGCAAACCAGAGAAACGACTGCACCTTCGGAGGGACTAACACATCCCAAACAAAGCACATGCAAACATCTCCATACCTTGCTTGATTTGCCAAAAGAAAGTTCGATAACAGCCGAACCGAGAACTGGCTATACGAGTCTGGTTCTCATACCAACGAATCAGCTACCTCGGACCTGACCTTGCTGGGTGCAACAATATCAGCTAACTCACGCAACATACGCACCTCAAAAGAGCGCAAAGGATGTAAAAAAATCCCATCCCAATCCGAGAGGCACAAAGATCCATCACGAGCCAAATCACATACAAGAGCTATGTAAAACTTAATTTGATTTTGATCTAACAAAGTGTCTAAGGACCTATTTATAAAAGTAAATAAATTTTTAAGTATTTTAAAGTCTCAAAAATTGACAAGAAAACTTGAACCAAAATGTTTCCAAGTCAAATAAATTGTTCAAGTAAAATTTTCTAAGTGTTATAGCCCAAAACCTACTTGTACGCTAAGGCGTATCAACACACTATAGTCGTATAGATATGGTTTTGAGGTTTTGGAATTTTAATCAAGAAAAGCATATCGATACGGTTGTACTTGTATCGATAAAGTTTGATCTGATTTGATAAATCTTTGCATTTAAATTTTTTGACCTTTGCTTGTCAGTTATGATTTCAGCAAAATTTCAAACGATCGTTGGACCGTATCGATACACCCATATAGCGTATCGATAGACTTTTTTCTAAAGTTTTACTCAGGATTCCAGTGAGCAAAATCCGTATCGATAAGGTCTTAGAGTATCGATACGCTCTTATTTTTCACTATGCTTGTACCGATACGCCCATACACGTATCAATACACCCTTTTAAATGTGCACAATTGCTCTTTCTGTTTTGAGACATGTATTGATATGCTTGTTCGAGTACCGATACGATCGATTGTATAAGTGCATTTATTGCAAAAAAAAATGAAGCTCAATGGATCTATTGATGATCTCAACCACCAGAACAACTAGAAATCAAAGAAAGGGTATATAAACAAGCCTCTAAAGCTACAACAACAACAACTATTGAACTAATTTGCATCAATCCAAGCACATATCCAAACCCTAGAGCTCACAAAGTCAAATTCTTGTAACCCACTTATGTAATATTTCATTGTATTATCTTATTTCAAGTTTGAGGAGTTTTTAAATGTAATTGGGAAATATATCAATCTTGTGAGAGTCATTTTTCAGATTGTCAATATTTTTTGTATTTGAGAGAGTCTTGGTTAATCTTTGTGTAGAAAGATTAACGGATTTGTAAGGTTTCCTCCTAATCTGTGAAAAGGAGATGAATTTCTAGTGAAATTGGTTGAAAAATCCTTAGTGGGAGCTAAGGTAGTAGATGTAGAGCTTGTTCTAAGCTTGGACCACTATATACTGCCTTGTCTTGAATTCTTTCATTTTCAATTTGCTCTCTTCAATTTTTAAAAGCCAAATTCACCCACTCTTGGCCTTCAACTTAACAATTGGTATTAGAGCCTAACTCTTTGAGGGACTCACATCCACAAGAGAAGATCCTAGATGAAGATCAATCAACCTTCGAATCAAGCCATGGCATCTACCTCCGGCCATAACTTCCTTGAGTCACAATCGATCTCCAAGCCGCCATTTTTCAATGGGGATAACTATCCCTATTAGAAAAATAGAATGCAACCCTTCATCAAGTCAAATTACTATGTCTCTTAGGATGTAGTGGAAGATGGGCCAACTATTTTGATGAAGAGAGATAAAAAAGGAAGGCTAGTTCTGAAAACAAGAGCGGAACTAACTGATGAAGATCGAAGAAGGCTTCAAGTGAATGACAAGGCTCTTCACATCATCTTCTATGCACTTTGACCCGACATGTATGCAAAGATGTCATCATGCACAAGTACAAAGGAAGTGTGGGACAAGCTAGAGACCACCTACGAGGGTATCAACGATATAAAGGAGACCAAGATTGGGATCCTTAATTTGAGTTATAATAATTTCAAGATGGAGCCGAATAAGAGCGTCTCCATGATGTTTGATTGGTTCTCCGTCTTTGAAAATGGCCTCAATGGCTTCGGTGAGATAATTCTCGAAGACAAGCTAGTCCGAAAGCTTCTTTACTCTCTTTTCGAATTATGGGATGGGAAGAAAACCACAATCATCAAGGCCAAGAATTTGAAGACTTTGAAGCTCGATGACTTGGTGGCATCTCTCCTTACTCATGAGATCATAAAGCAAGGAAGAGAAGAAGAAAGAAGAGAAAAGAGAAAAGAGAGGAGAAGCAAGAGGTAGAGAAGAAGAAGCAAGAAATTGCTCTCAAGGCATCTCAAGAGGAAAGCAATTCCAGTGATGATGAGTTTGAGGAATTGGTTATGATAGCCAAGATATTCTTTGGGTTTATAAAGTCCAACCGGGGAAGAAAGTTCCAAAGGAGGAACGATTTCAAGAATAAGAACAAAGAAGAGGAGAGGGATCAACTCATTTGTTATGAGTGCAAGAAGCCGGGGCACGTAAGATCAGATTGCCCTCAACTCAAGAAAAAGGGCTTCGGTAAGATGAAAAAGCAAAAAGCCCATGTTGCCACTTGGAGTGATGAAAAATCATCATCCGATGAAGAGGAGCATGAAGTGGCTAATATTTTCCTCATGGCTATTGATGATGATCCTGATGTAAACCCTAACTCATCTACTTTCAATTTTTACATTTGATGAACTTCAAGATGCATATGATGAGTGGCAAGAGGTTTACGATGAGTTAGTTGAAAAGTACAAGGAATCAGTTGTGAAAAAGAAGAAATTAATTTCCGATTTGAAAAACTAAAATGATTCCCTTTCCAAAACCAACTCAAAACTTGAAAAGAAGATTGTGGTTTTACAAGATGATTTGAAGTATTTTTAAAATGAAAATGTTGATTTGAAGAATCTTCTTTCAAAAGTTCATGATGATCACCACAAAGTGGTGAATGAGCTTAAGGTTTCTCTAAATGTAGTTGGGAAACAAGATTTTGAAAAAGCAAGTTCTTCAAAACCAACCTATGTGAAGAGAAACTTTAATGGCTACAAAGAAAGTGGCTCTCAAAGGCATCCTAAAGGTAAAAAGATTAGAAATGTGTGAGTTCCTAAGGAACTAGTAGTTTCTAATAATATTAACGCTATTGCTTCTTGGATTCCTAAGGGAACCAAGTATTTGCGAGCTAACTCACATGGACCCAAAATGATTTGGGTACCAAAAATCAAGAAAGAATCTTTGTTTGAGGGGGGAGCATTGCTACAAGGCCAAGGCTTCAAGTCAAAACACTTGATACCTTGATAATGGATGCTCAAGACACGTGAACAACGACAAGAGTAAATTCATGGAGCTAAAGCCAAAAAATGGTGGAGTGGTGACATTTGGTGACAACTCCAAAGGCCATATTGAGGGTATAGGTTCCATTGGTAATCTCTATTCTATTCTCATCGAAGATGTTTTGTATGTCAATGGTCTAAAGCATAACTTGTTGAGAATTAGTCAATTATGTGATAAGGGTTTTAATGTTCTTTTTGATGTTAATGGTTGTAAAATTGTGAACATTAAAACAAATAAGATAATGCTCATTGGTCATCGCATAGGTAATACATGGTGCATCTAGATGACATTCAAACATCCCATGCATGTTTGGTTTTTCAAAATAAAAATGATGCATGGTTATGGCATAGGAAACTAGGACATGCTAGCATAAGTGTTTTAGAGAAACTGGTTTCCCAAAATCTAGTTAGAGGTTTACCTAAGCTAAAATTCTCCTTAGATAAAATTTGTGATGCTTGTGCTAAGGGTAAAAAACGAACTTCATTTAAATCCATTAATGATGTTTCAACTAGTAGAGTTTTACAATTGATCCATATGGATCTCTTTGGGCCTATTAGGACAACTAGCTTGGGTGGAAAATCATATGCTTATGTTTTAGTTGATGATTTCTCTAGATACACTTGGGGTTCTATTTTTAAGTACAAAAGATGGGACATTAGAAAAATTCATCACATTTTCAAAAATTAGTCAAAATGAACTTGGTCAAAACATTACTCATATTAGAAGTGACCATGGAACGAAATTTCAAAATCTAGGTTTTGAGGATTTTTATAACTCTAATGGTATTAGTCACAATTTTTCCGCACCCCGCAATCCTCAACAACATGGGGTAGTTGAGAGCAAAAACCATACCTTAGAAGAAATCGCTAGAACCATGCTTTGTGAAAACAATTTACCTAAGTATCTTTGGGAGGAAGCCACAAACACCTCTTGTTATATCATAAATCGAGTAATGATTAGGCCAATTTTAAAGAAAACTCCTTTATGAGATTTTAAAATCAAAGAAGCCTAACATTAGCTATTTTCATTCTTTTGGATGCAAGTGTTTTGTTTTAAATAATGGAAAAGACCATTTAGTTAAATTTGATGTGAATGTGATGAAACTATTTTCTTAGGATATTCTTTAAACTCTAAAGCCTATCAAGTGTTTAACAAAAGAACCTTAGTTGTAGAAGAGTCTATACATGTGGTTTTCGGTGATAACCTCCTTCCGAGGAAGGATTCTTGTGATGATGATGATGTAAGAATCATTGAAGCCAGTGATGGTAGACAATCATCAAAGGTAGATGAGGTTCCAACCAAAGAAGAAGAAGCACAAGATCCTCCCATAGAATCCTTGAAGGACATGAATGTTGGAGAAAAGGAAGTGAGCTACCCAATGGAACTCAACTCTGTCAAAAATCGTGAAATCTTAGGTGATCCATACAAGGGGCAACCACTAGATTCTCTCGTAGATTGCTTAATAATATTGCATTTATTTCATGCATTGAGCCTAAAAATATCAAAGAAGCATTAAAAGATGATTTTTTTATATTGTCCATGCAAGAAGAACTTAATCAATTTGAGAGGAGTAGAGTTTGGACATTAGTTGATAGGCCTAGTAATAAGTCTACTATATGAACTAAATGGGTCTTTAGAAACAAACTAGATGAGAGTGGTAACATAGTGAGGAACAAGGCTAGACTTGTTGCTCAAGGTTATACTCAAGAAGAGAGAATCGATTTTGATTAAACCTATGCACCCGTAGCTATAATGGAAGGAATTAGGATGCCTCTTGCATTTGCATGTTATCATAAATTCAATCTTTCTCAAATGGATGTTAAAAGTGCATTTTTAAATGATTTTATAAATGAAGAAGTGTATGTTGAACAACCATCTTGTTTTGAAGATCCAATTTATCCAAACCATGTTTTTAAACTAACTAAAGCATTATATGGTTTGAAATAAGCTCCTACAGCTTTGTATGAAAGGCTTTCAAACTTTTTGGTTGAAAAAGGTTTTGAAAAAGGCAAGGTGGCACTACACTTTTCATTAAAAAAATGGCAATGACATCTTAGTAGTAAAAAATTACGTTGATGATATTATCTTTGGTTCTACTAATGAGTTTTATTGCCAAGAATTTTCTAAGTTAATGCAAGGTGAGTTTGAGATGAGCATGATGTGGGAGCTCTCATTCTTCTTGGGGCTCAAAATCAAGCAAAGGAAGGATGGCAAATTCATCAATCAAGCTAAGTACATCAAGGATATGCTCAAGAAGTTTGGCTTGGAGAATGTGAAGCCTCAAGCCACTCCAATGAGGTCATCAATTAAGCTTGACAAAGATGAAGGAGGTAAGTGTGTTGATTCTATGCTTTATCGTTCAATGATTGGATCTTTGCTTTACCTTACCGCAAGTAGACCTGATATCATGTTTAGTGTTTGCTTGTGTGCTAGGTTTCAAGCTAGCCTTAGAAAATCACACCTTATATCCATTAAGAGAATCTTTAGATACCTTAGAGACACACCTTGTTTGGGCCTTTGGTATCCTAACCTACATGCTTATTCTGATGCGGATTATGGAGGTTGTAAGATATATAGAAAAAGTACCTCTGGCACTTGCCAATTCCTAGGTAGTATGCTCATATCTTGGTTCTCTAAGCAAAAAAAAAAATGCAGCCTTATCTACCACCGAAGTGAAATACATATCAACTGAGAGTTGTTGTGCTCAAGTTTTTTTGATGAAATAGCAACTTCTAGACTATGGAATTGATGTAGGTACAATACCTCTTAAGTGTGACAACATTAGTTTCATATGTCTCACTAAGAATCCCATCCACAATTCTAGAACAAGGCACATAGAGATAAGACACAATTTCATTAGGGTTCATATCCTAAAGAATGATGTTGTTTTAGAATATGTTGATACCTCAAACCAACTAGTGGATATCTTTACAAAGCCATTAGACAAAGAGCTTGAATTTGAATGATGATCATGTTTATGTGTATTTGTTTCTTGATGCATCTATGCTTGTTGAAAGGGGGGAGTATGTATCTATTTTAGTCCATAAATGTTGCTCATTCATCATACACATGCATTTAGGATCGTTTAAAATCCAATTTTTGATCTTTAATGATATTATGTTGCTTAATTATGCTTTATCAAGTGCTTTATTGTAATACCTTTTATATATCCTTGAATTTTTGCATTGATTTTGATCTAACAAAAAGGGGGAGAAGTATAAAAACATAATTTTTTACAAACTTTTGAAAACCAATCTTAAATTAAGGGGGAGTAAAGTTTTCAAAATACTTAAAAATTTACTTTGGTTTTGTTATATCAAAAAGGGGGAGATTGTAAAACCTAATTTGATTTTGATATAACAAAGTGTGTAAGGACCTATTTGTAAAAGTAAATAAATTTTTAAGTATTTCGAAGTCTCACAAATTGACAAGCAAACTTGAACCCAAATGTTTCTAAGTCAAATAAATTGTTCAAGCAAAAATTTTCTAAGTATTATAGCCCAAAACCTACTTGTACGCTAAGGTGTATCGATACGATATAGTCGTATCGATACAATTTTGAGGTTCTTGAATTTTAATCAACAAAGTGTACCGATACGGTTGTACCCGTATCAATACGGTTTGATATGATTTGATAAATATTTGCATTTAAAGTTTTTGACCGTTTCTTGTCAGTTATAATTTTAGCAAAATTTCAAACGGTCGTTGAACCGTATCGATACGCACATATAGCGTATCGATACACTTTTTGCTAAAGTTTTACTCAGGATTCTAGTGAGCAAAATCCGTATCGATACGGTCTTAGAGTATCGATATGCCCATATTTTTACACTATGCTCGTACCGATACGCCCATACGCATATCGATACTCCCTCTTAAATGTGCACAACAACTCTTTCTATTTTGAGACATGTATCAATACGCTTGTTCGAGTACCGATACGATAGGTTGCAGAAGTGCATTTATTGCGGGGGGAAATGAAGCCAACAACTATTGAACTAATTTGCAAGGGTATATATCCAAAGCTCTAAAGCCAACAACTCTTAAATCTGAACCACCATAACAGTTAGAAATCAATGCAAGGGTACATAAACAAAGCTCTAAAGCTACACCAACAACTATTGAACTAATTTGCAACAATTCAAGCACATATCCAAACCCTTTAGCTCACAAAGTCAAATTCTTGTAACCCCACTTGTGTAATTTTTCATTGTATTATCTTATTTCAAGTTTGGGGAGTGTTTAAGTGTAATTGGGTAATATATCAACCTTGTGAGAAGCTAAGGTAGTGGATGTAGAACGATTATTCGATTTGTATTTGAGAGAGTCTCGGTTAATCTTCTTTATATTTGAGAAAGTCTTGGTTAATCTTTGGATAGAAAGATCATCCAATTTGTAAAGTTTCCTCCTAATCCGAGAAAAGGGGACAAATTTCTAGTGAAACTTGTTGAAAATCCTTAGTGGGAGCTAAGTAGTGGATGTAGAGCTTGTTCTAAGCTTGAACCACTATATATTGCCTTGTTTTTAATTCTTCCATTTTCAATTTGCTCCCTTCAATTTTAAAAAGCCAATTCACACCCTCTTGGCCTTTTTCGATTCGATTGATCAACTTAACAAGCTAACTTGTTAACATCCAAGGAAAAAAACCGTGGAAAAACCTCTTTTAACGGAATATCAAGACACCATGGATCCCACAAAAATAAGACCATCTTCCTACTCCCAAGCTGCCAAGTAAAATTATACAAACCCAAATAACCAGCTACATCATTAGACGAAGCATAATCCACAATTTGTCTCCAAATGATAGACATATTTCGTCATTTTGGCGTACAAAAACGCCACCAAGGAATCGCCCCACCATATTTGGCCACAGTGAGAGACCTCCAAAAAGAATTTGTTTCCGTAGCGTAACACCACGACCATTTTGAAAGTAAAGCCAAGTTCTGCAAGCGAAAATCCACCACGCCTAACCCCCTACAATGTCGAGGACGACACACAACATCCCACTTAACACAATTCAACTTTCGCTTCTTCTCCACATCTCCCCAAAGAAGCGCTTGCAACGATGCCTTTCGAAACGACAAATAATGGGAGAGTGTACAATACGGAGTTAACCAAAGTAACTCGCGTCGCAAAGGAGAGGGATGTGCGTTTCCAACCAGCAAGTTTAGAATGAAACCGAGAGACAATAGGATCACAAACTTCCTTACAACAAGGACTCAATCCCAAAGGCATGCCCAAATAATTTATAGGCAATTCACCACGCACGCAACCTAAAATATCTTCAACCTCCTTAATGACTAAACCCGAACAAGCCTTGTAACACCCCTTTCCCGTTCTGGTCGAGAACTGGGTCAGAAGATGATACCGATGATCAATATAGTGATCGGTGCAATAAAATTTCATTTTATTATCAACATTTAAAACAATAATATACAATAACTCATTACCACAATGCATCTTAGTCCAATTAATCCTTATGAAGAAATAGTTAATCAATTAGGGCTAATTCTTAACTATTACAAGTTTTAGAGACCAAACTGTAAATTCGATAAATTAGGGGTCTTTCGATGCAATTAATCATACCACAATGAAATTCAATACTATGTTAACATGTCTACCAAGTTTCATACATTTCAGAGTTCATTTACACATTCAATTTAATCTTTCAAAATTCAGTGAGTAATTTGTGAACATTACAAACTGTCAAATTATGCCTTTAACTAACTTAACTAACCATGTATTGGAACACCTTAGGGTTGTTCCGAAACAAGTGTACGATGATCAACCTAAGTTGACTTTTCTCTTTAAACTGCATCGATACGGGCAAGCCCTGTATCGGTACAGGTTGACTTCCTTTGACCATGACTTTAACCTGTTCGATACGCTATAGGCCCGTATCGAAACAGTGGATTCCAGTAGCAAAATATTTTGATACGGCTATAAGCCATATCGATACGCCCTGTTCCATAGGTTCAATTCTGATTACCCGTATCGATACGTCATCACCCGTATTGATACAGACTGACCCGTATCGAATTGACCTACCAAACGATGTTCAAATGCAATGAAACTTTACACACAACATTTCAATGATATAAACTACTAGCATGTCAAATTTCATGACCATACGAATACGTTTAATATGTTTTAACCTTTATGAGCTAAATATGAAACTTTAGACCACTTGAAGCCACAACAAAAGGCCATTTAGGGCCATCAACCACATTACAACATAGACATTTCACAACATATCAAAATGGGCGTAAAGGACTAGTTTGACTACTTTGCCACCTTCCTAGGAGTTCATAAGGTCAAAATACATTACTCTAGGGCTTGTAGTGACTTGTCCTGCATTGACTAACCGATCTTCAACAATTCGATCTTTCAACCTGAAATGCATGAGATGAGATATGTTAGGCATACATTGCCTAGTGGGGTAGTCATAAACAATATGAACAATAATGTAGCAAGTATATATATATATATGTGTGTGTGTGTGTGTGTGTTCTCATGCTTATCAATGTCAATACTATGCATCAATATACAATGTTTAACTTATTAATTTCATCATTAAACCTTTGATTGAATCAAGATAGTGGATACGCGAATTCCTATACCTCGCCAAATCAGTGAATTGTCTAATCCCTCCGCCTCGCCAATATGACCAATATCAATACACATCCCTCCGCCTCGCCAAATCAATATAGGTTGTAGCCTTAGGATCATAGTCCACTCGTACACTGAGCTCATGAATTCTATGGCATGCCAATTGTATCCATTGTCTATTCAAATTCAAGGTTTCAATGTCCGTATCTATATTCAATGTCCAATGAGAATTTCAAAGACCAATGATTTCAATATTATCAATAACAACTATGTTTCATTATCAATATGCCATGTCTCAATGTCAATGTCAATATCAATATATGATGATCTCTTTACAATATTTCAATAACACTAATCATATCGATGACAATGCAAAATAACGATGCCAATAACTATGTCCGATACTCACTAACAACTTACCGACACTTACCAATGAATCCGATTAACAATCTAATGCAACTTCTTCAATGATATTGTTAACGATATGATCAAAAACAACAATAAAAGATCCAGGAAGGCTCCTCGCCTAATCCCGAGACTCTGACTACACTCACCTTACTAATCCGATGCTCCTACGGCTCTCGGATAACAACTCCCTTGTTCCTAGCCCTCGGTGAATTTGATGGATGCTCCTTTTCATTATCTTGAGCTAGGAAATCAATATGGAGATTATTAAGATTGAAAATACGATATCAAAATCAATATAACAATATCAAAATCGATATTCAATTTCAATATAGACAACAACGATGAAATATCCTTGGATGATTAAAACCCTATCTTAAGATTTAGCTCAACTCATCCATGGAATCCAATAATCGATTGAGGAATATAGCTTACCCGATCAATAGCAATGATTCGATATCAATAAAACGTAGGAAAAAAGCAAAGCTTAAAACTATCTCTAATGTAGGTGTATGCTTCAAGGATGGAGATGATGAAGAAGGAGGTGCTTGCTTTCAATATTCTTGGGTAAGTCTCTTATTCCCTTGTGCATATCTATTCTTTTCTTTTTATTATGTATCATTAACCAATGGAAGGAAAACTCACAAATTTATCCACGTAGGTGGAAATATGATTTTGGAGGAGCTAATCACAAGATTAGTCCCCCAACTCTCACTGTACTATAGTTTCGTCCTCCAACTTGCATTTTTCTCAATTTAGCCATTATATAGGTTTCAATATTATTCGATAGAGTCCAACGACAATATTTTAGCTCAATTAGAGCCCGATATCAATAACTAACTAGCCGATACTATATTTAGATTTTATCGATGAGAAATTTCTGATCACCAAAACCCATTTTCGACTAGACCGAATTTTTGGGTGTTACAAGCCTCAAAACATAATAACAATAACTGAATATTTCTCGCACAACGACAATTTTGGGGTGTTCTGAAAAGAATTGTATCATCTACAAATTGTATATGTGACAAATTCATACATGCGGCCACTTCAATACCTTTTATCAAACCAATATCATTCGCTTGACAAAGCAACTGATTAAGAGCCTGATAACTGCATGAATAACCTTGTTTTCATACATTTTTGCTATAGCATTTGCCTGTTCTTGAGCCGATATAATAGCATTTAGACTGCATTTAGGTTGCATTATCTTCTTCTGGGTGCATCTTTATTTTTGCTGGTTATTAGTCCATGTTGAAGGGTACTGCTCGGAAGGTTGGTTTTGGGTTTGATGATGCGCAGGAAAGGAGTCTAGCGAGAGAAAGCTGGCGCCGAGAATTGCTATAGCACAGGGGAAGTGGATATTGGCCAACTTGACATGTGCAGCAGCCGGTACCCACCTGCAGACTGTCCTCCTTGTCCACTCGTGGCAGAGCTTGTCGGTGGATATTCCTTGGGATTATCAAGGAATATTTAGGGCACAAAACCCTAGGAGCTTCCACTATATAAAGAGGGAGAGAAGTGTGAAAAATAAAGGGAGCGCGAAGAGAGAGAGAGGTGCGTGCTGAACAAGGAGAGAGAAGCGTTCTTCTTCATCTTCTCCAACTTGGTGTCCTCTATCGTTGAAGCTCCAAGGAGTGGCCTCGTCAGCCTTGAGAGAGGTGGTGGGTCTAAGACAACCGGGAAGTCCATGGCAGAGAGGGAGTTCACATTTCTTTCTGTCGCTTTAGCATTTCTTGTTTATATATTTATCTTTGGGGATGTTATCACAGTGATACGTTGGATGACATTGTCTAGCCACGAACTGTTTTAGGTGGCTTGGGTTTGATGGATGATTTTATTCTTGAGTACTTTTTAATGCGTGCTATAACTTTCCAGTGTTTATCATGTTCTACGCTTTTCTTATGCGTTTTATTTCCTTAAAGTTGTAAGAGCCCTCGAGAGTTGGTTATTCTTTAAGTGTTTGTTGAGGTTAGTAATCGAGAGAGCTAGCATTAGAACCCCCATAAGTAATAGAGTGGTTGTCGAGAGGCAGACTCTAACCTATTTTAGAGATAAGTATTACGTTTCAAGGGCTAAAAAGGATAGTTTGTGAAGGGTAGGGGAGTGTTAAGAGTTTACGCCGAGAGGTATGGCTGTAGCATTTATGACTCCTAGTTTCCTGGCTAGAGATAGTTTAGGAACACTTTTAGCAAATCCCGCCTAGCATAGAAGATAGATGAAGAGCCTTAGTATCGTTAAGAAGCTTAGTTTAGGCTGTCCATCATTCCCAGCCAGTCATTTCGTAGTGAGTTTCGCATACGAAAGGGGACTTGTTCATCATATTGTCATCTCGGCTTTCTTTACATTATTTTGCTACAGCATTATTTACACCATCTCTTTTACTATAGCATTTTCACCTGCAAAAAGTTCATGCAATATTGTTACAGCAAACCGCGAATACCTCCAATCCATGTGGAGACGATACTCACTCACTCATTTTACTACTCGTTCAACGTGTTTACTTGCACCATATTTGTGTATCATTTATAGTACATAACGCGAAGAAAAAGTTTTTGGTGCCGTTGCCGGGGATTGGCAATCGGTTGTTTACAGTTTTTTGTTTATATCGCTTGTTCTTTTTGTTGTTGTACATATTTATTTGGGATTTTTCATTTTTCTTTCCAGGCGTCCTGTTAGTGCATGACCAGAAGAAGACCTAGAGGACCCCTGCAATCACCTATTTCTAAAATCGAGCATTTCTTGTGACTCGGGAGACGTGTTCGACGAGAAGAGACCAGAAACATGAACGGAGAAATACCACAACCTCTAGGTAACGGAGATGCTATGGCAAATGGCTAAGGAGAAGCAGCTCGACCTCGAGCCATTAGAGATCATTTGACTCCTATCTTGGACGATCTCTATCCCAGAGTAGTAGCTCTATAAATTCAGGAAGCCTAGTTCGAGCTTAAACCTGTTATATTCAACATGTTGAACACTATTGGTTAATTTGGAGGTATGCCTCACGAAGATGCAAGACAACATATCTGTGCTTTCTTGGAAGTTTGTGACTCGTTCAGACAGCAAGGAGTGCACGAGGATGTGCTAAAGCTTAAACTGTTTCCATATTCTTTACGAGATCGTGCTAGAGCATGGCTAAGTGAAGTGCCATCTGGATCAATGGAGACTTGGACAGATCTATGCAAAAGTTTTCTGCTACGGTATAATCCTCCTAATAGAAACACTTAGTTGAGAAATGATATTGCTTCTTTTCGTCAAGCTAATGATGAATCCATTTACGAGTGTTGGTATCAATTCAAGGGATTATTGAGGAAGTGCACAAATAATGGTTTTCATGATTGGACCCAATTGATTATGTTTTATAATGGAGTGAATGATCCTACAAGGATGATGTTAGATGCTTCAGCAAATTGGACCTTGTTAGACAAATCACCGGAGGAAGCATTCGACATTCTTGATAGGGTAGCCAACAATGACTACCAGTTTCCGACCACAAGGCTTGGAACGGGGAGGAGAACTCAAGTAGTTCGAGAGAGTGAAGCTGATGACTCGGTAGCCACAAAGTTAGCTGCTATCATTGATATGCTAAAGAACCTCCAACGTCCTAGCGAAGTCAAGGAAGTGAAGTTCGCAACCTCATGTCTCAGATGCGATGGGAATCACCATTTGAGTGAATGCCCTGACAATCAATAGTCAGCCAACTATGTGGGGAATTATAACCGCAACAACAATCCATAATCTAATACCTACAACCTAGGATGGCGTCAGCATCCAAATTTCAGTTGGGTAATCAAGGGCACAACAATTCTACACAGCCAACGCCACAACAAAATCTGATCGAAGAACCACCTTCTAACCAGATGATGCAATGGCAAGGTCACAAGGGAGCAACATCTTCATCAAATAGTTCGTTGGAAACTACATTAAAAGAATTTATGGCTATGGAAAAAGATTTTATGGGAACCATGGAAGTTTTGCTACAGGACCATGCAACAAACATTAAGAATCAAGGAGCCTTATTGCAAAGCCATAGTTCTTCTCTCAAAGCCTTAGAGACACAAGTTAGTCAGATAGCTCAAACCTTACATGCGCGACCACAAGGGAGTCTGCCTAGTGACACTGAAGCCACTAAGCACCATAACAAGGAGCAATGCAATGCACTCACATTAAGGAGTGGAAAGGAAATTAACAAAGAAGACAAGTTTGGGGGGAAAGGAGAAGGAGGAATCTCAACCCAACTTGCCTCCCAAAGAAGATAACTCACAAGACCCTACCAACTGAAGAGAAGGATGAGGAGGAAGTCATAGCAAAAGAAACACCGAAGGATGAGCCTGCTTTTTCTACAACAAAAGATGCAACCCCACCAGTCCAGATAAATTAAGTTAGACCCCCACCTCCTTTTCCTCAACGACTTAAGAAGCAAAAATAAGACCTTCAATTCCAGAAATTTGTGGATATCCTGGACAAATTACATATCAATGTCCCATTTCTGGAGGCCATTGATTAGATGCCAACATATGCCAAGTTCCTTAAGGATATAGTTACAAAAAAGAGGAAGGTCGAGAAGCAAGAAACTGTCGCTATAGCAAAAGAATGTTGTTCTATGTGGAGTAAGCTGCCACCTAAGAGGAAGGACCCCTGTAGCTTTGTTATCCCATGCTCTATTGGCGTTAAGTTTGTTGGAAGAGCACTTTGCGATTTGGGATCAAGTGTTAACTTGATGCCTAAATCGATTTTTCTGAAACTGGGAATATGAGAGGCACAACCCACCAAGGTTGTACTACATCTAGCAGATCACTCTCATGTTCACCGAGAAGGAAGAATTGAAGATTTCATGGTAAAAGTGGACCTATTTATCTTTCAAGTCGACTTCTTAATCCTCGACTGTGAAGCTGACAGCAGCACACCCATTATCTTGGGTAGGCCTTTTTTAGCCACCAGGCGAGCTTTAATCGATTATGAGAAGGGTGAGTTCACGATACGAGTGGCTGATCAAACGATCACGATCAATATTCATGACACCCTCAAGTATGCAGACAACCCGGGAGCATGCCAATATATAGATGCTACAGCACATAATGGAACTGCTGAGTTTTGTTGTAGCAATGATATGCAAATGGAAGAGTTTGAATCACTCTGCAAATATGATGATTCAGACCTAGAAGAACTCTCACGGGAACTGGAGCAGTCTAGTCAACTCGAAGCTAGACCAGGTACGCACTTTGAATCTTTTGATTTTTTAGAATTTGTACCTCCTAAGCCATCCTTTGAGCATGAACCTACTCTAGAACTGAAACATTTGCCGTCACATCTTAAGTATGTTTACTTAGGGAGCAATGAAACTTTGTCTGTGATAATCTCATCCAGTCTTACACCTAAGCAATAAACTAGCTTAAATATGTTGTTACAGCATAAAAATGCGCTTGGGGTGGACTATGGATGATTTGAAGGGTGTAAGCCATATTATATGTATGCACAATAGCTGTATTGGTGGACACGACAAAAGACATAAGCATTGAGCTCAATCTAATGAAAGCACATCAGCTGATGTACTTTAAGTATGCCTGTTGAGTGTGCAAAAGTTCTACATTTTACCCCTTACTTAACCCATATTTCTGCTGCATTCAAGCATAATTCATTGCATTTAGGTAAAGTTTCGCATATACATCACAATTAGATAAAATAGCACAATTGCTACTGATTTTGGCTACTTTTGCAAGTATCTGTTGTGGCAGACTCAGAACAGCGAAGGAGCAGAGCTGGAACACAGGACTGGAGTCAAGAAGGAAGATGCTGCCGTGGCCACTGCCATGGCAGCCATGACGACAACATCGGTGAAGGGAAAAGTGAAGTGGAGCTCGACAGATAGAGGAATTCAAGCCGGTCTGTCGTGGACCACTCCTATATTTTTCTAAGCCCTGGGGCAGAATGAAGGCCAAGCCCAAAGTTCAAGGAAGAAACCCAAAGCAAGAAAGGAGGACGAATTAAAGGCATCTACTCAGAAGATTTAATCTTAAATAGAGTTGTACTTTAGTTTGAACTGGTATTCTTACCTTATTCGAAAACTTGAGCACAAGGCCTATATAAAGGCATGTAATTCGACCTAGGGAGGGAGATCTCATCTCTAGTCATCTTCCCCAAAACCCTTGTTGTTTTCCCCCTCTCATCATGTTCTAAACTTCCCCTGGGGCTAAGGGTTGATTTTGTAAAGTAGTTGCAAGGATTGTACTGTTTAGGAATTTTCTGTTCAATGAAATAAAACTTCAAGTTTGCTTATTCTGGTTTCAACATCTTGCAAGAGTATCGTGAGAGCATTGTAAGATTATCTATTTATTTAATATCGGGAGAGTTAAGTATACGAAAGGTGTAAGTACGAGTTCTCCAGTTTATGGTTGAACTATCTCAAACCTAGGGATAGGATGAGGTTAAGTGGCTAAGGAAGAATTCAACAACATTGGTGTTCACCCTTCGATTCACGTCGGGAGGTATCATCCAAGAAGAGTTCATCAACAGTGCTTGGGCCTAGGGATAAGACAAGTCACAGTAGGGATTCTTGCCAAGCTTGAAGTACAGAGTTGTGTGATCGCTGTCGTACCAACAACAGACTTCTGCCGCGAAAGGGATGACGGCAGAACATGAGTTTTTCTTCAATACAACACCTGCACTACTGAGCAAATCAATACCAGTCTATCTCTTAACCCTGAATCTTTATTCTTTTATATTCATCATCCTCTAATATTATTTTCCAAACAATCTGAACTCTTTTTCTTCTCTTGTGCAACAATTCAAGGATAAAACTATTTCTAGTCCCTGTGGATTCGACATTCGATACTTTGAGTATCACTTTACTACTTGCGTCGTGTACACTTACACTACATTGCGATAGGACTTTTGACACGCAACAAGTTTTTGGCGCCGTTGCCGGGGACTGGCAACATATCTTTACTCTTACTTTTACTGCACTTTTTAATTTTTCGGTTTTTATTGGGATTGTTTACCCTGTGCTTTTCACAAGGTTTTCCGTTTGCTTATGCGCAGATCAAGATGAGACAAAGAACCTGAGTACAAACTAGACCCAGAAATCGAACGTACGTGCAATCTCAGGAACCGAGTCCGCCTTTTGATAGCAATAAACGATTATCTTGAGGAACAGTTAGAAGCAATGCATAACGGGGTAAATAATAATAACCCGAGGAATCCTGAAGATCTTCCCCTAGATGATCGGAACAGCCGACCTGCCGCTACTGAGGCCGCACGACAGACCTGCCGTGACTACATGATCAACGATAATGTGGAACTGGAGACCACCTTGCCAGACATGGAAGCTGAGAACTTCGAGCTGAAACCTGTTATGTTCAGCATGATCAATTCCGCTGGCCAATTTAGTGGTGCTGCAACAGAGGAAGCATGAGAACATCTGAAAACGTTCCAAGAAATCTGTGGATCGTTTCGTTTACCTGGAATAAATCCAGAAATACTGAGCCTCCAGTTATTTCCTCATTCATTGAGAGACAAAGCTAAAACTTGGTGGAATAAACTAACGGCGGGTTTAATACGAACTTGGGCAGATCTCTCCCGTGAATTTTTATCTCGTTTTAATCCTTCTCACTTATTTGAGTGATTGCGTAATGAAATTGCTACTTTTCAACAGGAAGATGACGAGCCAATGCACGAGGCATGGGACAGGTTTACGACTCTTCTAAGGAACTGCCCGATGCATGGATTCCCTATGTGGAATCAAGTCATTAAATTCTACAATGCTGCCAACACATACACTCGCATGAGAATAGATTCAACAGCAAATGTACTGTTGTTGGATAAAGATCCAGACGAAGCCATGGTAGTGTTGAAAAACTTAGCAAAGAATGACGGGCAATTCCCTACAACAAGGAGAGGTAAACGTGGAATAGCTGTAAAAGATTATGAAGCGGACAATTCCCGGAAGACACGTGTTGCATACCTCACAGAGGCAGTGGAAAATATGTTATAAAAAGATTCTAAACCTATATTTTCTGCAGAAGAGGTATGTGAAACTTACAGTGGGAATCACAGTTCGGAAGACTGTCTGTTACAGCTAGAAGAGGGGATGGATGTTGGAAACTACAATAAGCCAAGGAATTATGATTCCATCAACTATAATCCCAACTGGAGGAAAGATCCCAAGTTCTTTTGGAGCAATCAAAACAACGCACTTAATCCTCAGATGTAGAACAACCAAAACCAAGGGGCACCCAGAATTCTGACACGACAGCAACCACAGTAGCAGCCGCAACAGTAGCCGGTAGTCGCACCTAGTATACTAGAGCAGACATTGGCCACATTCATGTCACAGACATGAGCTTACATGGCAAACATGGATCACTTCGTCAAGAAGACTGAGTCATTCATGGACAAAACAGAGATGAGAATGACTAACCATGAGGCTACACTGAAATCACTGGAGACACAAATGGGCCAGGTTTCACAGCATATTAAGCCAAGGCAAAACGAAGGATTCCCTAGTGATACTAAAGTCGCTAGAAAACCCACACATGAGCAGTGTAAAGCAATTACAACTAGGAGTGGGAAACAACTGCAAGGGCCAGAGATGAAAACCATACCGATTGAGGAACCGACCCTAGATACACCTGCCGCAAACACTGCCCCGGCAGAAGAAGAGAAACCTGCTGCCAGCACACCTGTCACGGCAGCAGAAGGGACAGAGGAGAAAGAAAAGAATCCTGAAGAACCTAAGCCTCCTCATATCTGAATACCATGTGAAGGATGTCTGGAATATTACCGTCCTCCACCTCCTTCTCCACAGCGGTTACAAAAGTAGAAACAAGAGTACCAGCTCAAAAAGATTTACGATATTTTTAAGCAGGTGCGCATCAATATACCGCTGTTAGAGGCTATCAAGAAGATGCCCGGTTATGCAAAATTTCTCAAGGATGCTATGTCAAAAAGGTCCAGACTTGGGGAATTCGAAACGGTAAAAATGATAGAGGGATGCATGATTATCTTGTACAGGCATCCACCTAGAAAAAGAAGGATCCTGGGAGCTTCATCATACCGTGCATAATTGGTGACAAATTCGTGGGTAAGACACTTTGTGATCTAGGTGATAGCATAAATTTAATGCCAAAATCTGTGTTTCAGAAATTAGGCATTGGACGAGCACGACCCATGACAGTCATGCTGCAGCTGGCAGACCGCTCTTACGTACAACCAGAAGGGAAGATCAAAGATATTCTGGTAAGAGTGGATAAGTTCATTTTTCCTGCTGACTTTCTTGTATTAGACTGTGAAGCAGATGAGAACGCACCGATCATCTTGGGGCGTCCCTTCTTAGCCACAAGCAGATCTCTGATTGATGTAGAAAAAGGAAAACTGCCAATGAGAGTAAATGATCAAAAAATTAAACTCAGTGTTCTCCAAGCAATCAAACATGCTAATGCAAAAGAAGAGTGCAAGGCCATCACTGAAGCAATCCTTGATCAACCCTGCATCAGGTCGAGATGCCATGACATAAAATTTGGTCACTGCCACATCAGTCATCTGGAAGACTGTCACGGCAGTGACTCCACCGATTCAGACATATCCGACATTGAAGGTCATGAGGAGGTAAATTGGATAGGAAATCGTCTAGGTAAGTTATTTGAGCCCCTAAACTGTACCTTGAATGAACACATAATCTAAAAGCCTTCAGTTGAAGAACCACCTGTTTTAGATCTTAAGCCCCTACCAGGCCAGCTTAAATATGTTTTTCTATGTTTAAATGATACATTGCCCGTAATCATCTCTTCCAAGTTAATGCAGAAACATGAACAACAGTTAATTGGAATGCTGCAACAACATAAGAAGGTTATTGGATGGACGATAGCTGACATCCAAGGCATCAGTCCGGCATTATGTATGCACAAAATTCTCCTGGAAGATGATCATAAGCTGACCATTGATGCTCAGAGACGCTTAAACGACGCTATGCGAGAAGTGGGGCGAAAAGAGATTATCAAATGGCTTGACGCCAGAATCATATATGCCATCTCGGATAGTAAATGGGTGAGCCCGGTGCAGTGTGCTCCTAAAAAAGAGGAATAATCGTGGTGACCAATGAAGAGAACGAACTAATCCCAACCAGGACTGTGACTGGTTGGAGGGTTTGTATGGATTACCGAAAGCTTAACAAGGCTACCCGGAAATACCATTTTCCCCTACCTTTTATTGATCAAATGCTTGATAGATTAGCGGGGAAACCTTATTATTGTTTTCTTGATGGTTACTCAAGTTACAATCAGATAGCCATTGCACCGGAGGATCAAGAGAAAACTACCTTCACATGCCCATACGACACCTATGCTCTTCGGAGAATGCCATTTGGACTCTGCAATGCACCAACAACTTTCCAAAGGTGCATGATGGCGATATTCTCTGACATGGTAGAGGACTTCCTGGAAATTTTCATGGACGATTTTTCCGTCTTTGGAGACAGTTTTGAAGGTTGTTTAGGCAACCTACAGAAGGTGCTTGAAAGATGAGAAGAAGCGAACTTGGTCTTAAACTGGGAAAAATGCCACTTTATGGTGGATGAAGGGATAGTCCTAGGCCATAAGGTAAGCTGCCGCGGCATAGAGGTAGATAGAGCAAAAATAGAAGTCATCGAAAAGCTACCGCCACCCACAATAGTCAAGGGGATTCAGAGTTTCTTAGGGCATGCTGGGTTTTATCGACAATTTATTGCCAATTTCCCGAAGATTACCAAGCCTTTATGCCACTTATTGGAGCAGAATCGCCCCTTTGACTTTAATACTGAATGTACTGAGGTATTCAAAGTTCTGAAGGAGAAGCAGGTAACAGCCCCGATAGTACAGCCACCAGACTGGAGTTTGCCATTCGAAATAATGTGTGATGCCAGTAACTATGCTGTAGGGGCAGTATTAGGACAGAGGAAGGATAAGCTCTTCCATGTGATCTCTTATGCCAGCTAAACATTAAATGATGCTCAAGTAAACTACACCACAACAGAAAAGGAACTATTAGCAGTGATATTCTCAATCGACAGGTTACGTCCATACATACTTGGAACAAAGGTGGTGGTCCATACAGACCATTCAGCACTGAAGTATCTGTTCACGAAAAAAGATGCAAAACCTAGATTGATACGTTAGATTCTGCTGCTGCAAGAGTTCGACATTGACATCAAAGATAAAAAGGGGACAGAAAACCAAGTAGCAGACCACTTGTCGAGATTAGATATGAGAAAGAGTCCACCGACGGACATGACCACCATATTGGAGACCTTCCCGGATGAGCAATTGTTTGCTGTCACAAGCACTGCCGCGACAACCATGGCGGCAGGTAAGTTTTCTGAACTTCCTTAGTACGTTAATTTTGTTAATTACATTGTTAGCGAAGCACTACCTCCTGAACTTAATTACCAAGCAAGGAAGAGGTTCCAAAATGATGCAAAACATTATTATTGGGACGAACCTCTTCTTTTCAAACATTATACAGATCAAATTATCAAGAGATGCGTACCACAGGATGAACAGGAAGCTATGCTTCACCACTACCATGCTTCCCCATACGGAGGACACTTAGGTGGAAACAAAACCGCTGCCAAGGTTTTGCAATCTGGTCTTTATTGGCCCACACTATTCAAGGATGCACAAGCCTTCTACAAAAGCTGTGACAAGTGCCAAAGGACTGGGAACATCTCGAGAAGGCATGGGATGCCACTACAAAACGTTTTAGAAGTCGAAATCTTCGATGTATGGGGAATCGATTTCATGGGACCGTTCCCAATATCTTGTGGAAACCTTTACATCCTACTGGCAGTGGATTATGTGTCCAAGTGGGTTGAAGCGATCGCCACGCAAAAAAATGACGCCAAAACTGTTCAGAGATTTTTGCATAAGAATATTTTCTCCAGATTTGGCATTCCTAAGGCGATCATTAGTGACAAAGGGAGACATTTTGATAATAGGGTAATTGCTGCTGCCTTGAGAAAATACGGAGTAAAGCACAAGATTGCAACATCGTACCACCCTCAAACCAATGGACAGGCTGAAATATCCAATTGAGAAGTAAAAAACATACTTGAGAAGATGGTTAAACCTACTCGAAAAGATTGATCTTTACACCTCAATGATGCTCTCCGGGCCTATAGAACAACATTCAAAACACCATTGGGAATGTCACCCTACATGCTTATATACGAGAAAACATGCCACTTACCTGTTGAGATAGAGCACAGAGCTTAATGGCTATCAAGGCAGTAAACATGGACTTGGATAAGGCAGGACAAAAGAGGGTACTGGACTTGAATGAAATTGAAGAAATTCGAGCAATGGCCTACGACAATGCCAGGATATACAAAAATAAAACCAAAAGGTGGCACGACAAGAAGCTGCTGCCACGACAGTTCTGCCCAAGGCAGCAGGTGTTGTTGTTTAACTCTAGGTTAAAACTTTTTCTAGGAAAGCTTAAATCTAGATGGTCCGACCCTTTTCAAGTCATCCAGGTTTTTCCCCATGGTGCCATCACAATCAAATCCTTAAAGGACGGGCACCAATTCAAAGTCAACAGACATAGACTAAAGCATTATCAGGGGACTGGAGCCCCGAGGATGCATGAAGTAGTTACTTTAGGAGATGCCCCTCAAGGCATCCCTAATTTAACTTAATTTTTATTTTATTTCATTTATTTTATTTATTAGGAATTAAGATTTATTTATTTTAGGAACTAAGATTTTATTTTAATTATTTTTTAGGAAATAAAGGAAGCAAGGAGAAGAGAAGAAGTGAACCAGCCCACCATATCAACAACAACCCAAAAAGCCCAATGGACGAGTCTGTCGTCACAGCCTGTCATCAGCTGTCGCAACAGCCGCGGAAAATACAGCCTGTCACCAAGCTGTCGCGGCAGACACGCAAACGCGTAACAGATGTGCAACATACACGAAAATGCATGACAGATGCGTCAGAAACTGCGTAACAGCTAGCCCCGTTATTCGCGCCTGCCGTTACAGCTCCAACGGGCAAAAAATCATCCATCTATATAAACCCCCATTCACTATTCATTTTTCATCTCACTTTTATTCTCTCAACTTGTTTTCTCTAGATCTCAAAGTTTTCTTTATTTTCCACAGCCCTTGCAACAATGACTAGCACACAAACTCGTATAAGTGCTGCCTCCAGTTCTGCTGCAGCAGTCAACACCCCCAGCCATAGTGCTATCCCAGACCGCTTCGCCTCCACCGACTCTGCCTCAAGATACTACCGCTCCTTCCAGAAGAGGGAGATGTGGGAAGAACAGGGGTTTCTCTACACCAAACCCACGAGAAACCTAGGGCTTGAACCCTTCATTGCACGAAAAAACCATGCCCTCAAATGGCAGCAGTTTGCTACCCAGCCGAAAGAAATGAACGTCACACTCGTCCGGGAATTCTATGCTACCGTCGACATCAAAGATACTACGACCATGACGGTTCGAGGTAAAGAGCTTTCTTTCGAGCCTTCTTACATCAACACCCTCTACGACCTCTATGTGAGTAAAAAGGAGGACACCTACAAGAGATTTGTCAATAGTCTGTCACCGGCAGACTACGACGTGGTGATGGCAGAGCTGACTGAGGAGGGAACATAATGGAACACCGACCCAAAGCATTGATGGACGGTGAAAAGAACTCAGTTGACTCCCGAAGCCAAACTATGGAATCATTTCATGAAGAAACGAATCATGCCATCCTCCCACAACAGTACAGTCGACCGACCAAGGTTAGCTCTTGTACATTCAATTTTAAATGAAAGATCTATCAATGTCAGCCGATACATAAGGGAGGGAATTTTGGAATGTGCTCTCCGACCATCGGGACCCCTTGTCTTCCTGTACCTCATCACTGCAATATGCCGAGGCCACAACGTACCAGAAATTGCCGAAGACTTTAAAGTTCGAGGGAAAGGGTCGACGGAGCGAAACATCTTCAGCCTCACGGAGTTAAAAGCAGCAACCCCACACCTACTCCTACCCATGCTGCCACACCTAAAACCCCATATGATGCCTCTACACCTACACCGGCCGCGACAGCTGAAGGCGGCAGCCAAACTGCCACTGCCAGAGGTGAGAAAAGAAAGGAGCCCATGCCAGAGCTCAACGAAGACTACTTCGAAGGGTTCTCCTCATCATTCGTCTGGCAGGATTCTGACGGGGAGCCCTCTGTTGCCCGAAACCTCTCCAAGGAGTTCACCCCAATGAAGAGGAAGAAGCTCAACGAGACGGGCGAAGGACCCTTCAGCCAGGGCAGATCTGCCAGCAGCAACATCAGTAGCACCAGCAGCTCCGACGATGAGGTACAAGTGCTGGACAAGCCCCCACACATCTCACCCACCCGTGTCCAGCCGCCAAGGGAAGCCAAAAAGAAGACAACATCTGCCTCTCTAGTACTCTGCCGGCACCTGCCATGAAAGTCACTGCCCACCGGCAGCTCCAGATCAGCAGCGATGACAGCTCCTCAACTTAAGTTTTTTTTATCTTATCATTGATGTCTATGTTGCTTTATTTATTTTGTGATGTATTTTCTTTCTTTTTTCTGTTTTTAATTTTCATGTCATCCTGCATTGAGCGCAATGCAACCATCGAGTTTGGGGGTGGCATCCCTCCAGTAATTAAGTGTTATTTGTGTCTTAAAATTGTGTCTATCTGTTAGTTATTATTTAGTTTATTTGTCTCAAAAAATATCATTTGGCTTAAGTCTTTGAACTAAACTTACCTGCCACGACATACTCTGTCGTGGCAGTGCCTTTAGGATATTTTTTTAGGAACAGTTTAGAGCTTTGCTATAGTTATGATCTTTTAACACCCTTTGTGGCTCTTATGCTGTCTAGACTTCTATTTATAAACTAGAGTAGGAAAGCTTAAACACTTAAGTTGCCCCTAGAGGTGCCTAACACTGGCTCTAGGAAAAGAAATAAGAAAACTTAGACTCAACACCCCTAGAGGTGCCTAAAACCGGCTCTAGGAAGTTATCTAGAGGTGCCCAAAAAATAGGCTCTAGTCAACTTAAAATAAGAAAAACACCGAGTCTAATTTAGAAAAACTAAAGGAGCCTAAGAATTGCCTCCAAGAAAAGAAAATTTGGCAAAAAAATTCAGGTAAGTAGCTTAACTATTCTAGTAAACTAAAAGAATATAGGCACATATTTGTTCATAAAATATGCACACACTACACGAGACCTATAGCACGGTTCCGAATAAATCCAGAAACATCTGACAAGGTAGTGTTCGTGATAGGGCATGTGTGGTAGGTAATGAAAAGTTCACTGAATTAAGCCAAACAAATTCTTTTTTAATTTTAGTTAGGTAATATTTGCTTGAGGACAAGCAAGAACTTGAGTTTGGGGGTGTGTTGAGTGTGCAAAAGTTCTACATTTTACCCCTTACTTAACCTATATTTTTGCTGCATTCAAGCATAATTCATTGCATTTAGGTAAAGTTTCACATATACATCACAATTAGATAAAATAGCACAGTTGCTACTGATTTTAGCTACTTTTGCAGGTATGTATCTGTTGTGGTAGACTCAAGATAGCGAAGGAGCAGAGTTGGAACACATGACTATAGTCAAGAAGGAAGATGCTATCGTGGCCACTACCGTGCCAGCCGTGACGGCAGCATTGGTGAAGGGAACAGTGAAGTGGAGCTCGACATATAGAGGAATTCAAGACGGTCTGTCGTGGACCACTCCTATATTTTTCTGAGCCCTGGGGCAGAATGAAGGCCAAGCCCAAAGTTCAAGGAAGAAACCCAAAGCAAGAAAAGAGGACGAACTAAAGGCATCTACTCAGAAGATTTAATCTTAAATAGAGTTGTACTTTAGTTTGAACTGGTATTCTTACCTTATTCGAAAACTTGAGCCCAAGGCCTATATAAAGGCATGTAATTCGACCTAGGGAGGGAGATCTCATCTCTAGCCGTCTTCCCCAAAACCCTTGTCTTTTCCCCCTCTCATCATGTTCTAAACTTCCCCTAGGGCTAAGGGTTGATTCTGTAAAGTAGTTGCAAGGATTGTACTGTTTAGTAATTTTCTGTTCAATGAAATAAAACTTCAAGTTTGCTTATTCTGGTTTCAACATCTTGCAAGAGTATCGAGAGAGCATTGTAAGAATATCTATTTACTTAATATCGGGAGAGTTAAGTATACGAAAGGAGTAAGTACAGGTTCTCTAGTTTATGGTTGAACTATCTCGGACCTAGGGATAGGAAGAGGTTAAGTGGCTAAGGAAGAATTCAACAACATTGTTGTTCACCCTTCGATTCACGCCGGGAGGTATCATCCAAGAAGTGTTCATCAACAGTACTTGGGCCTAGGAATAGGACAAGTCACAGCAGGGATTCTTGCCAAGCTTGAAGTATAGAGTTGTGTGATCGCTGCTGCGACAACAACAGACTTCTGCCGCGACAGGGACGATGACAGAACATGAGTTTTTCTTCAATAAAACACCTGCACTACCGAGCAAATCAATACCAGTCTATCTCTTAACCCTGAATCTTTACTCTTTTATATTCATCATCCTCCAATATTATTTTCCAAAAAATCTGAACTCTTTTTCTTCTCTCTTGTGCAGTAATTCAAGGATAAAGCTATTTCCAGTCCCTATGGATTCGACATCCGATACTTTGAGTATCACTTTACTACTTGCGTCGTGTACACTTGCACTACATTGCGATAGAACTTTTGACACGCAACAATGCCCACCATCGTGATGGTGCTATAGCATCTTGCTTCACCAAACTCCTCCTAGACCAGAACATTTCATTCCCTCTATTTCCCAGGAGCTATTGCAAGCCCCCACCACTGCCACAGCAAGCCCAACCCCTCCCAATCAAAGAGAAGTTGACCCTAGCTCAATCCCGCCCCATGCTAAGTAAAAGACTGCAAGAAAGAAAAAGCTTGCGACTCCTCCAGTCCAACCCGAAAAAGCAACCCCCTCGGTTCTACCTCCCATGGAAGACACCGCCCCTGCACCCACCCCGATCAAAAAGAGAAAACGCAGCAAGAAGGCAACCAACCCTGCGCCTTCACGACCGGATAACCCACTGTCTGAGTCGGACTATATACCAAGTGATCATGAGGACCCCACTCAAAAGAAGACAACCCCAGCACCCAGGCCTGAGCCTACCCCGCACAAATAGAGGATATTACAACATCCAAACCTAAGATGCGAATCAGGCGTACCGTTGGTCATATATGATCTTCACCCAATGTTGAGCAAATCTCATCCGAGAGTGTGGACGATCTCCCAAATCCCCACTACTACCCTTCTGAAACTTCCATGGACAACACCAGCAGCACCGCATAACCTTCGCACCCAGTAGGCAATTTTTCTTTTTCTTTTCATTTATTTCATTTTTCATTATTCTTCATTGCATGTCGTATAATATCCATAGTTCATGCATTGAGGACACTGCATTCCTTAAGTTTGGGGGTGTTGGTGTTCATAGTTAGTATTTTGAGTGTTTTGCTTTAGCATATGTATAGTAGGAAAGAACAAAATTAATTCTATGGCATTCTATTTAGTGACGAAAACTTAAAGGCTTGAATTAGTTTAGAACAAACACAACTAGTGGAGATCTGTAGAACTGACCTTAGGATCTAGTTGTTAAAATTTTTTACACGGCTGCCCTCTTTCTATAAGTAAGTTCGTTAAATTTTTTTAAGGAATAACCCTAGTGAACTCTGGCATGTAAACTCTAGAGAACTAAAAAAAAAGAAATTAGACGTCCCTGTGCTAAAACGAATGAATAAATGCTACGCCATATCTGTAGAATGACACTTCGCTGTGCTATAACATAATAATAAATGCAAAAAAAAGAGAAATAAAGTTTTTCTATAGCATACGAGTGAATGAAAGTTGTCACGGGATAACTCTACCTACTAGCTCGGGGGTGAGAGGTTTGCTCCCTACTCATCTAGAGCTAAGGACGGTAGGTGTGATGAGCTGACAACCTTCGTAGAAGAAAACCTATATCTTTGGGAGTCTGAAAATTTGAAAAGAGCTAGAGAAAATGGTTAGGGTATAACTAGGGAACTTCCTTGAAAATTTGTCTTACTAGCTTAAGTATAGGAGGAAGGTAGCTACACACACATGCACACAACTTAGTCCTAAGGAATGTTCATAAGGATCTAACTTCTAGTTGTTTATATTTTAATTGCCTATGTCATTTCTGAGGACTGAGATTTTGCCATAGGAATTCTCTAGGGTAAATCTTCGACATAGCACTTCTTTTGTTCTGTTCTACTTATTGCTTGAGGACAAGCAATATGTCACGGGGCTAGATTTTGGCTCGCTAGCCCGTGCGGCCTTAGTCGACGATCTTAGGTCGGGGACTAAGTAAGCCTTTGAAATGCTAAGCTGATGCGCTTAGAATGGTGTTGTGCGGAAGCTTTGGAAAATATATGGGTGATGGCTAAGCAAGGGAAAGAGAAGAGGCGAGAGATTTATAAAGCAACGAGCCTCGTTAAAAACTCCCCCTAAGCCTAGACGGGGAGAAAAGAGTACTCGAGCCCTCTTGTATTAAGAAAGTAGAAATGAACAAAGATGTGAAAAGTGAAGTGATTACAATGGTTGGGCAAGGCTCTTATTTATAGCCTTGGCCCCCTAGATCTAATGGCTAGGAACGACTCGATCAAATGGCTATGGATGAGTCTTACAAAGAGAATCTCTAACAAAGGAAAGCTAATCAACTATACATGGCAACTAAATCACTCTATTACATGGTTGCCTAAGATAAGAGCTCAATGACATCATTGTCTTGGTGGCATTGGCTTGTTTCCTCAAATATGGCTTCAAGGATGGAAGCTTTCCTCGAATAGTCTCCATGGAAGATACCTTTCCATGTGCGTTGGTCCAAAGATGACTCCTTGGCTTTGGTCTTGGATGCTTGGGCGGATTGAGCTTGGTGTGGCCCGGATCTTGACTCCAAAACCTCCTCTTTAGCACATTGGGTGCTAAAACGGGCCCTAGGGGTGTAGGCAACTTGGATGGCAATCCCCTAGGCCTCTTGGCATTCACATCGGGTGTGGACTCGGCCTTATAGGCGTGCATGTCGGGTGCGGGCTTGAGTTCCATTGCTTGGGCGGCATGGATGCAAGGCAAGGCCCTCTTGGATGCGGACTTGGCCCCTTTAGTGTGCACGTCGGGTGCGGACTTGGGCTTTATAGCTTGGCCTACATGAAGGGTGTAAGGCAAGGCCCCCTCATGCGTGGACTCGGCCCCCTTGGTGAGCACGACGGGTGCGGGCTCGGGCTTCATGACTTGGGTGGCATGAAGGTTGGATGATAAGGCCCCCTCGTGTGCGGACTTGGCCTCTATTGTGCGCACATCGGGTACGGGCTCGGGCTCCATGTCGTGGCCGGCATGGAGGGTGCGTAGCAAAGCCCCCCCGGGTGCGTGTGTTGGGCCCCCTCGGGTGCAAGGCGTGTGGGCAGCATATGGGGTGCTAGACAGGGCCCCATGGTGCGGACGAACTGGCCCAGGACGAATCTAATGGGCGCGGACACCACCAAGGGCGTTGAGCATGGCCCCTTGGTGCGTGGAAACAGCAACACTTTGTGTCCCTCGGTCGGGTTGTGCGGGTGGTGCGCGAAGTTTAGCACCTATGGGTGCGGGAGACTCGATCTTGAAAATTGAGTCGGTAATATTCTCCCACACTGAAGCTATCGACGTCCTCGTCGATTGGTAAGGATGAGGCTCGGTCGCCTTGTTCTCGAACGGCCCCGGCTCATCGTCTCGTTCCCGCTTGTATAAGGGAACTAGGTCCTTGAACGATTGCCCCTCCTCGGAAAACTCTCGATCATCCTCGAATAAGGGATTATCCGTCCAAAATACAAGGTCTTTGTGCCTTGACGATTGGTCCGTCTCGATGGTTGGTCTCACCTTGCTTTGTGCTTGGTTCAATTGCATCGGCGGCCTGAAAATAAAACCAGAGTAAGTTAGTCTCAAGTTTTCACAAAAACATGGCTTACTTACCTCGGACACGAAGTCCTTGTCGGGTGGCTTCACTTCGCCTTGTCGATACTCAAGGCAAGTGATGATGGCGGGATCTTGAAGAATATCCCCTTTTGTGCTTTCTTGCACTCACTCGAATTGAAATCCATCTTGGTAGGTCGTCGTGCCTACTTGCTCTATGAAAAGGTTTTGTCCTTCGCACTCTCTCGTTGGCGATCTACAAACAAAACCAAAGTGAGTTAGTCCCAATTTAGATGGAAAAATGGGCTCACTTACCTCGTCGCTCGGCTCCTTGTCGCATGACTCGACTAGGATGGTCGTTTTCCCCACGTCTTGATTTGGATCTTCGTTCAAACTCATAGGTTGCCTACAAAAATCCAAATGACAACGAGTTAGATTGGATTCTTTAAATAATAAAGAACCACTTACCTCGGACTCAAGGTCCGTTTCATCTCGATCCACTTTGCCTTGTTGATACCCAATGAAAGTGTTGGCATGGATAGGCCCCTCTTCAATGGGCTTGGGCATCACTTCTATTGTGGTGCTTCGGCTAGGTTCCATGGATTCATGCCACTCGTCCATGGAGTTGGTCTTCACATCAAACTCGGCTTGCAATTTCTCAAGGGTAATTGCTAGCTCCTCTCCATCGGCTTGGATGGTGTTTTGCTCAATCGGCTTTCCACTCTCGAAAGCGTAAAGATGTCCCACTCCCATCGACAACTCTTCGATGGCGAGTGTTTCCTCAAAATCGGATGGCTTTTGATCCGCTTCATCAAACTCGATCACATCATCCACCTTACTCTTTGGCGGACTAGTAGCATACCCACGGCTTGAGGCATTGGCTACTTCCTTCGAAAAACTTGGGTTACATTTCCAATCAAAGTCGAACTTTGAAAGGATTTTCTCCCAACGAACCTGCTTAGAAGACAACTTGGCATGGGTTAGAAAATAATTATCTAATGGATTTGGGGAAAAGACATCAAACCTCGACCCATTCAAACGTTGTCTCCAAGTGTGCAAGCAATGCACGGCTGCGATAAGCCCTTTGTCACGATCCGTGTAACTCTTCTCGGACTCGTTAAGCCCTCGACTCTCTCGGGTAATTGGAACTCCCTTCTCTAAAAGGATTCCTTCAATGAAATTGGCATTTGCGAAGGTATGGACTTCGAATGCCTTCACGTCCTTGATCTCATCAAAGACTTGTTCCGTTGTGTCGGAAACATCCATGGATTCTTCCATGGCTTCATCATCGTTGGCTATCTTGGTTTGGCCCTCACTTTCATATGAATTGATGCTTGAACCTGCATCATCCTCTTCATCGGATTCTGGCAAATCAAGTGAATTTATTTGCTCCAAACAAGATAAACCAAGAATAATTTCAAATTCACCAAGAAAATGGTAAGACATTACCGTGATGTTTGTTGTGTCTCAAAAATTGTTGATTTGAACGTACACGTTCTTCGCGATTCCCACAACTGGCACATCACCAAAGTTGACTCTGTCAAACTCTTTACTTACCTTCTCAACTTGAAGGTTTAACGTCTCTGCAATTCGCTCGGACACGATCAACGATTGTGCACTCGGATCTACTAGTGCACTTAGTGTTGCATTAGGAAACACCACGTCTACAAACGTAGGCTCCACCTCCTCGAAGTCACTCTCGGCTTCGCTTGAATCACTAGATGAATCATCATCTTCGTCGCTGGAATACTCCACGTAATATGTGGACTTGTTGCGCTTTTGCAACCTTTCCTTAACCAAAGTTGCGCTATCGAACTTTGACGCCCCAACAACCACCAAACTAGGTGATTCACCGAACAAGGAAGCAAGCTTTACGGCCTCAGTCTCTTCGGGCAAGACATGCTCCTCGAATGCCTCTACCATACCAAATGGTAGCACATTGCACTTCGCTTCAAGCTTCAAAGCCCCGATCTCGTCGGACTCGTCCCGTAACTCGGACTGCTTGAACTTGTACGGGCATTGGAAAGAATCGTGTGGCAATTCACACCTCCAGCATCTTGACGACTCCCTCTTTAGGCAGTCATCAACATCTTGATTGATCCTACAATGGGAACAAAACCATGAGTTAGTAAAAACACTATTCAAATGTGATTTACTTACCTCGCTTTCAAACGAGAATTTTGGTGACTCCACGTCCATCTTTGTCGCAACGTCCCTTCTTCTTCCTCGCGCCATCTTGTCTCGGATAGGAGCGGAACACGCTCTGATACCACTTGTCACGGGGCTAGATTTTGGCTCGCTAGCCCTTGCGGCCTTAATCGACGATCTTAGGTCGGGGACTAAGTAAGCCTTTGAAATGCTAAGCTGATGCGCTTAGAATGGTGTTGTGCGGAAGCTTTGGAAAATATATGGGTGATGGCTAAGCAAGGCAAAGAGAAGAGGCGAGAGATTTATAAAGCAACGAGCCTCGTTAAAAACTCCCCCTAAGCCTAGACGGGGAGAAAAGAGTACTCGAGCCCTCTTGTATTAAGAAAGTAGAAATGAAAAAAGATATGAAAAGTGAAGTGATTACAATGGTTGGGCAAGGCTCTTATTTATAGCCTTGGCCCCCTAGATCTAATGGCTAGGAACGACTCGATCCAATGGCTATGGATGAGTCTTACAAAGAGAATCTCTAACAAAGGAAAGCTAATCAACTATACATGGCAACTAAATCACTCTATTACATGGTTGCCTAAGATAAGAGCTCAATGACATCATTGTCTTGGTGGCATTGGCTTGTTTCCTCAAATATGGCTTCAAGGATGGAAGCTTTCCTCGAATAGTCTCCATGGAAGATACCTTTCCATGTGCGTTGGTCCAAAGATGACTCCTTGGCTTTGGTCTTGGATGCTTGGGCGGATTGGGCTTAGTGTGGCCCGAATCTTGACTCCAAAACCTCCTCTTTAGCACATTGGGTGCTAAAACGGGCCCTAGGGGTGTAGGCAACTTGGATGGCAATCCCCTAGGCCTCTTGGCATGCAGATCGGGTGCGCACTCGGCCTCATAGGCGTGCACGTCGGGTGCGGGCTTGAGCTCCATGGCTTGGGCGGCATGGATGCAAGGCAAGGCCCTATTGGATGCGGGCTTGGCCCCCTTAGTGTGCACGTCGGGTGCGGACTTGGGCTTTATAGCTTGGCCGGCATGAAGGGTGTAAGGCAAGGCCCCCTCATGCGTGGACTCGGCCCCCTTGGTGAGCACGACGGGTGCGGGCTCGGGCTTCATGACTTGGGTGGCATGAAGGTTGGATGGTAAGGCCCCCTCGTGTGCGGACTTGGCCTCTATTGTGCGCACATCGGGTACGGGCTCGGGCTCCATGTCGTGGCCGGCATGGAGGGTGCGTAGCAAAGGCCCCCCGGGTGCGTGTGTTGGGCCCCCTCGGGTGCAAGGCGTGTGGGCAGCACATTGGGTGCTAGACAGGGCCCCATGGTGCGGACGAACTGGCCTAGGACGAATCTCATGGGCGCGGACACCACCAAGGGCGTTGTGCATGGCCCCTTAGTGCGTGGAAACAACAGCACTTTGTGTCCCTCGGTCGGGTTGTGCGGGTGGTGCGCGAAGTTTAGCACCTATGGGTGCGGGAGACTCGATCTTGAAAATTGAGTCGGTAACAAATAGCTTAAGTTTGAGAGTGTGATAACTGCATGTATATCCTTGTTTTCATACCTTTTTGCTATAGCGTTTTCCTATTCTTGGGCCCATATCATAGCATTTAGACTGCATTTAGGTTGCATTTTCTTCTTCTGGGTGCATCTTTATTTTTGCTGGTTATTAGTCCATGTTTAGAGGTACTACTCGGAAGGTTGGTATTGAGTTTGATGATGCGCACGAAGGGAGTCTAGTGAGAGAAAGCTAGCGTCGAGAATTGTTATAACATAGTGGAAGTGGATATTGGCCAACACGTGAGCTGTGAGGATACGTGAGCTGCAGTAGCACGTGAATTTGCAGAAAAGGACAACCTAACAAGTGTGATAGCCGGTACCCACCTGCAAACTGTCCTCCTTGTCCCCTTGTGGCAGATCTTGTCAGTGGATATTCTTTGTGATTATCAAGGAATCTTTAGGGCACAAAACCCTAGGAGCCTCCACTATATAAAGAGGGAGAGAAGTGAAAAAGAAAGGGAGCACGAAGAGAGAGAGAGAGAGAGGTGCGTGCTGAACAAGGAGAGAGAAGCGTTCTTCTTCATCTTCTCCAACTTGGTGTCCTCCGTCGTTGAAGCTCCAAGGAGTGGCCTCGCCGGCCTCGAGAGAGGAGGTGGGCCTAAGACAGTTGGGCAGTCCATGGCAGAGAGGGATTTCACATTTCTTTGTGTCGCTTTAGCATTTCTTGTTTATATCTTTATCTTTGGGGATGTTATCTTAATCATACATTGGATGATATTGCCAAGCCACAAACTGTTTTAGGTGGCTTGGGTTTGATAGATGATTTTATTCTTGAGTACTTTTTAATGCATGTTATAGCTTTCCAGTGTTTATCATGTTCTATGCTTTACTTATGCGTTTTATTTCCTTAAAGTCGTAGAACCCTCGAGAGTTGGCTGTTCTTTAAGTGTTTGTTGAGGTTAATAATCGAGAGAGCTAGCCTTAGAACCCCCAAAAGCAATAGAGTGGTTGTCGAGAGGCAGACTCTAACCTACCTTAGAGATAAGTGATAGGTTTCATGGCTAAAAAGGATAGTTCATGAAGGGTGGGGGAGTGTTAAGAGTTTACGCCGAGAGGTATGGTTGTAGTATTTTTGACTCTCAGTTTCCCGGCTAGAGATAGTTTAGGAACACTTTTAGCAAATCCCGCCTAGCATAGAAGATAGCTGAAGAGCCTTAGTATCGTTAAGAAGCTTAGTTTAGGTTGTTCATCATTCCCAGCCAGTCATTCTGTAGTGAGTTTCGCATACGAAAGGGGACATGTTCATCATATTGTAATCTCAACTTTCTTTACATTATTTTGCTGCAACATTATTTTACACCATCTCTTTTACTATAGCATTTTCACTTGTAAAAAGTTCATTCAATATTGTTACAGCAAACCGTGAATACCTCCAATCCATGTGGAGACGATACTCACTCACTCATTTTACTACTCGTTTGACGTGTATACTTGCACCATATTTGCGTATCATTTACAGTCCATCACGCGAAGAACAGGGCCTCAACAACAATAACAAGCAAGAGGGGTGAAAGTGGACCGCCTTGCCGAAGGCCACGACCCATACCAAACTCCTTAGTAGCATAACCATTAAATAGAATAGAAAAACGAGCAGAGTTGACACATTCCCACATCCATTTTCGCCAGATTACATCAAAACCCATACGATGCAAAACATGATCCAAAAAATCCCAACTAACACAGCCGTAGGCTTTGGCAAAGTCAAGCTTTAAAACAAAACCACCTCCCAAAGAAAAATTACACTTTAAGGAATGAATTACTTCGTTCACCTGCCTTGCACAAAACCAGACTGAGAATCACTAATCACCTAACCTATTACTCCTTGAAGACGTTTTGCAAGACTTTCGCCAAATTTTATAAGAAGAGTTGATCAAGCTGATAGGACGATAATCCCCGATGGACAAAGGAGATGCCATCTTAGGAATAAGAACAAAAAAGGTCGAATTGACCCCCTTAGGTAGCCTTCCGTAGCCTTGGAAACGAAGGAGAAACCGCATGACATCGCCCTTAGTAAATTCCCAACTCTTTTTTATAAAATTCTATATGAAACCATCTGGCCACGGAGACTTCAACCCATCCGAACCTCGCAACACCGCGAGAACCTCATCCTCTAAAAATGGAGCGACTAAAGTGGACACATCCGAGCCTAAGATCTTTGTGAAAGAATCAAGTAAAACCCAAGAACAATTCCGTTTAATGCAAGCAAAATGGCTTCGAAATTCTTGCACTAAATAACCCCTCAAAATGTTCGGTTCAGTAACCCATTGGCCATTCACTTCCAAGATAATAATCATATTCTTCGTGGCCCTTATCTTAGCCACTCGATGCAAGAACATCATTTTTCAGTCACCCAATTGCAGCCACAAAATTCGTAATTTCTGCCTCAACAAAGCCTTTTTACGTCGAATCTCCCTCACTAGAGCTTTCATCCAAGCCTTGCGCAACTGAAACCCCTCCCTCCGCGACCTCACCATCAATTCGATCAATAAGGTTTTGTAGAGAAGAAATGGACTCATCTAAATTCACAAACTCAGACCGGTTCCATACCCGTAAAAAATGCTTCAAATGCCTCAACTTTCTCGTGATATTATCAGACCCAATATTAGAATCAGAGAGGCATTCCCATTCTTCAGTTATCTGATAAACATTCTTACGACTATGCAACCAGCAATTAATGAAACAAAAAGGCTTAGGTACCCAATTTTAGTCATCACACAAGAGTAACAAGGGACAATAATCCGACAAAGCTCGAGGTAGGGAGAGTTGTTGCAACTGGTTGAATTGTTCTACCCACTGAATTGACACTAAAAATCTATTTATACTGCTGCAACGATTACCGGATCCGAACCAAGTGAACGACTCTCCTACCAAAGGCTAAACGACCAAACCGGCTTCTTCAATGAAAGACGAGAATTCGTCAATGCCCGGAGCCAAAGCAGAATAACCCGACCTCTCCACCCTATTACAAACAACGTTAAAATCCCCCTAGACACCAAGGGCCCAAATACGAAGCAAGGCACCTCAAAATCTCCCCCAAAGCACAACTTGATCATGAATTGATACCAAAATCTCCAACCTATACACACATAACACAACAATCCAGATTCTCTAGCACCCACGTGCCTTTCACCAGCACAAAATGGCGTTGTATCTGATAACTGCATAAATATCATTGTTTTCATGCCTTTTTGCTATATCATTTGCCTATTCTTGAGTTCATACCATAGCATTTAGACTGCATTTAGGTTGCATTTTCTTCTTCTGGGTGCATATTTACTAAGGTTGGTTTTTTGTTTTGTGGTGCGCAGGAAAGGAGTTAAAAGAAAGCCGGTGCCAGGAATTGCTATAGCATGATAGAAGCGGACATTGGCCAGCACGTGAGATACATGTGAGCCGCAGAAACATGTGAACATGCAGAAAAGGACGATCTGACATGTGCAGCAACCGGTGCCCGCCTGCAGACTGTCTCCCTTGTCCCCTCGTAGCAGACCTTGTCGGTGGATATTCCTTGGCAATATCAAGGCATCTTTAAGGCACCAAACCTTATAAGCCTCCACTATATAAAGGGGAGAGAAGATTGGAGCAAGGGGGTATTCTGAGCATTGCAAAAAAAAGAAGTTTCCACCTTTATCTTCTCCATCTTGGTGTCATCCATCGTTGAAGCTCAAAGGAGTGGCCTTACCGGCCTCGAGAGAGGTAGTGGGCTAAGACAATCGGGCAGTCCATGGCAGAGAGGGAGTTCACCTTTCTTTCTGTCGCTATAGCAATTTCTTGTTATATCTTTATATTTGGTGATGTTATCGCAATGATACGTTGGATGATATTGCCCAGCCACGAACTATTTTAGGTTGCTTGGGTTTGATGGATGATGTTATTTTGAGTACTTTTTAATGCATGCTATGGCTTTTTTAGTGTTTATCATGATTCTATGCTTTTCTTATGCTTTATCATTTCCTTAAAGTTGTAAGAGCTTAGGGTTGTAAGTGCTTCGAGAGTTAAGCCTTACCTTAAGCGCCTTCGAGAGTTGGCCGTTATTTTGGTGTATGTTGGGGTTAGTAATCGAGAGAGCTAGCCCTAGAACCCTCATAAGCAATGGAGTGACTGCTGAGAGGCAGACTCTAACCTACCTTAGAGATAAGTGATAGGTTTCAAGGGCTAAAAAGGATAGTACGTGAAGGGTAGGGGAGTGTTATGAGTTTACACCGAGAGGTATGGCTGTAGCATTTCTGACTCCCAGTTTCCTGGCTAGAGATAGTTTAGGAACATTCTTAGTAAATCCCGCCTAGCATAGAAGATAGCTGATAAGCCTTAGCATTGTTAAGGAGCTTAACATTTGCCTGTTCTTGAGTTCATACCATAGCATTTAGGTTGCATTTTCTTCCTCTGGGTGCATATTTATCTTTGCTGGTTGTTGGTCCGTATCGAGGGATGCTGCTTGGAAGGTTGGTTTTTGGTTTTGTGGTGCGCAGGAAAGGAGTTAAGAGAAAACCGGTGCTGGGAATTGCTATAGCATGATTGAAGCGGACATTGGCCAGCACGTGAGATACACGTGAGCTGCAAAAACATGTGAACATGCAAAAAAGGACGATCTGACATGTGCAGCAGCCGGTGCCCGCCTACAGACTGTCTCCCTTGTCCCCTCGTAGCAGACCTTGTCTGTAAATATTCCTTGGGAATATCAAGGTATCTTTAGGGCACCAAACCCTAGAAGCCTCTACTATATAAAGGGGAGAGAAGCTTGCAGCAAGAGAAATCACCTTTCTTTCTGTCGCTATAGCAATTTCTTGTTATATCTTTATATTTGGTGATGTTATAGCAACGATACGTTGGATGATATTGCCCAGCCACGACTGTTTTAGGTGGCTTGGGTTTGATGGATGATGTTATTTTAAGTTTTTTTTAATGCATGCTATGGCTTTTTCAGTGTTTATCATGATTCTATGCTTTTCTCATGCTTTATCATTTCCATAAAGTTGTAAGAGCTTAGGGTTGTAAGTGCTTCAAGAGTTAAGCCCTACCTTAAGCGCCTTCGAGAGTTGGTCGTTCTTTAGGTGTATGTTGGGGTTAGTAATCGAGAGAGCTAGCCCTAGAACCCTCATTAGCAATGGAGTGACTGTTGAGAGGCAGACTTTAACCTACCTTAGAGATAAGTGATAGGTTTCAAGGGCTAAAAAGGATAGTACGTGAAGGGTAGGGGAGTGTTATGAGTTTACGCCGAGAGGTATGGCTGTAGCATTTCTGACTCCTAGTTTCCTGGCTAGAGATAGTTTAGGAGCATTCTTAGTAAATCCCGCCTAGCATAGAAGATAGCTAAAAAGCATTAGCATTGTTAAGGAGCTTAAGTTGGATTGTCCATCATTCCCAGCCAGTCATTATGTAGTGAGTTTCGCATACGAAAGAGGACCTGTCTATTTGTAACACCCCAATTTTGGGCTTGGAAGTTTAGGGTCTGGACCGGACCGGTTTGATTTTCGGTTCGAATATAAAAGGTGGTTTTAGGGAAAGCCTAGTTTGGGATGCTTTAAAAATATGGAAAAATATCTAAAAATCCTCTTTTAATACATATTGGAGAGTGGTGAAATCAATTTTACAAAATAAGGTTTGGAAGTGCGACATTTTGAAATAGTGACTAAAATGCGATTTTTGAAAAGTTCAGTGGTGACTGTTTTGTAAGGATTGAAACTTTGAATCTTTAAGGAGCTAATTTACCCAAGGAAGGATTTCTCTAGATTTTTCTTAGATTTTAATGATTTAATTAATGTTTAATTAATTAAAGGAAAAGAGGAAAAACCAATTTTAGATTTCATAACTAACTTTTGTTAAAACTTTCTCATCTCATTTTCTCTCAAAATTCCCTCAGCCAAACACATTTCTACAGCAACATTTCTTTTGATTTTCACACCAAATGATGAGGTTTCAATCATCAATTGATTCCTAATCCTTTCTACATCAAATTCTATTGTTTTGCTTATTGGATTTTCAAGGAAATTGTCTCTAATCAAGGAGAAATCAACATTTAGAAGTAAGGATGTTCTTCTCCTCTAAATACTCAGTTCTTTACTGAAATTCCCAAGTCCTCAATCCTTAAATTAAGTTTTATAAATGGATTTAATGTTATGAACTTGATTTTGGCTTAAAACTCAAGTTTGGAAGAAATCTTGAAGAAATTCGTGGTGATTGTTTGGGCTCTGTTTTGAGATGGCTTTTAAATGTATTTTGGATGTTTATTGACGTGTAATTGAGGTTTGATCAATGCCATCCCGAATAGGTTGAATTTCCTAAGTTTTTGTTTATGAAAATGGTGGTTTTTGGGGTGATCTTGGTGTTCTGCTATAGCTGGAGGTATAAGTACGAGTTTAGGTTCTTTTTTGATGTTAATTGATGTTTGGAAGCGGTTAGAAGTGATGGATCTTGGCTGGGTTAGGTTGTGGAAGAGTTTGGAGGTGATTTCGGTTGTGTTTGGTAGCCGAAATGTAACACCCCGATTTTGGGCTTAGAAGTTTTGGGTTTGAATCGGACCGGTTGGTTTTGCGGTTCGAATATAAAAGGTGAATTTAGGGAAAGCCTAGTTCGGGATGCATTAAGAATATAGAAAAATATCTAAAAATCCTCTTTTATTATATATAAGAGAGTGGTGAAATCAATTTTGCAAAATGGGGTTTGGAAATATGACATTTCAAGTTAGTGACTAAAATGTAATTTTTGAAAAGTTGATGACTGTTTTAAAAGGATTGAAACTTTAAATCTTTAAGGAGCTAATTTACCCAAGAAGAGGTTTCTCCAGATTTTTCTTAAATATTAAAGATTTATTTTATGTTATTTAATAAAAGGAAATGAGGGAAAATAGATATTTTGGTTTTATAACTAACTTTTGTCAAAATTTTCCCATTTCTTTTTCTCTCAATTTTTCCCTCAGCCAAACACATTTCCCCAGCCACTTTTCCTCTGATTTTCACACCTAAAGTTGAGATTTCAATCTCTAAATGATTTCTGATCATTTCTACACCAAATCCTCATCGTTTGCTTATCGAATTTTCAAGAATTTCGGCTCTAAACAAGGAGAAACCCACATTTAGAGGTATGAACCTCCTTCTCCTCTAAATACTTAGTTCTTTACTGAAATTCCCAAGTTCTCAATCCTTAAATTAAGTTTTATTAAAGGTTTTAATGTTGTGATCTTGATTTTGGCTTAAAATGCAAGATTTGGATTTAATTTTGAAGAAATTCGTAATAGATCATTGGGCTATGTTTTGAGATGTCTTTTTGATGTTTATTGGATGTATAAATGATGTGAAATTGAGGTTTAATCAATGCAATTCCGAATAGGTTGATTTTCCTAAGTTTTTACTTGTGAAAA
This sequence comes from Hibiscus tridactylites, assembly GCA_958450335.1. Lineage (NCBI taxonomy): Eukaryota > Viridiplantae > Streptophyta > Magnoliopsida > Malvales > Malvaceae > Hibiscus > Hibiscus tridactylites. The sequence goes on along the minus strand of OY288272.1, from coordinate 49,665,182 downwards.
TGGTGGTTTTTGGGGTGATCTTGGTGTTCTGTTAATGCTGGAAGGCTTGTTGGCTAGCCTTATTTTGTGTATCGGTGAGTGAAGTTGGGTTTTCAGCTTTGAAACCTATGTTTGAAGGTTTTGGGAGCTTAGTTTAAGTCTAAGCAACTTAGCTAAGCTCAAGAGTAAGTAAATGGAATTTCTCTCTTGGTTTGGGTTATGAATTGGTTTTTAAAGCACTTGTGATTGTTGGATGCAATGCATGTGATTTGTATGTTTAAATTCTGTTTTGAAAGCATATTTAAGCATGGTTTAATGCTGGTTTTGAAAGTCATGTGTGAAGGATGCTCAAGGTAAGAGATCCTTGGTTTTGTACATTGGAATTGTGGAATTGATGCATAGTGTTGCATGTTGTTTAATGCTTTAAATTAGTGAATTGATGAAGGTAATTGGTGGTTTTGACATTTTGGTTATGCTTGTAAAAAAACAATGGATTAATGTGGTAAAATGGTTATATTGGCAAGTGATGTAAGTGGTTCTTGTTTACTTTAATCAGATATAGTTAGCCGGCTATAGGATTGGGTGCACCGTGAATTTAGTCGCCTTGGATGTCGAGGGGGTTGTAATTGTACCGTAAACTCCATCCAAGAAACCTAGCGATTGAGGCAATTGGTGTCACCACGATGGAGGTTGGCTCTCGTGGGTGGGCTTGGTTTAGCGCCACCACGATGGAGGATGGCTCTCGTGGGTGAACCTTGTTAAATGTCACCATGATGGAGGATGGCTCTCGTGGGTGGACTTTGTTAAGTGTCGCAACGGTGGAGGGTTGCTCCCGTGTGTGAGCTTCGTTAAGGTGATTACAATGGTTGTGGTAGCTTCCATGTGTAAGCCTTGTGATGTGTCCCGACTCTCGCTAGTGTATTATACAACTTCCGATGAGTGATGTTGAGGGGTTGTGATTGTACCGTTAAACTCCATCACGGGTGTTGAGGGGTTGTGATTGTACCGGTAAACTCCACCTTGTGTTGTTCGGAAGTGTGTATGAAGCGTGTGGGACAACGCTTGTAATCCGCGTATCCGATTGTGTCTTGTGTTGTGATGGGTTGTGAATTATCACTTGGAGGCCAATATAGTGTTCTTGAATGTAATGAAGCATGAGATGCTTGAAGTGATGCAAGGTTGCATGGGAAGTGTGTAATGTACCAAGAATGCATGTATTGCTTGTTAGCTTGAACAAGTGTTTATCTTCTTTTGAGAATGGTGCATGTGTGCGTGGAATCTCTTTAGTGAATTGAAGTCTTGTGTAGGCTTGTTTTAAAAGGCATGTAATGCAAATGTTGTTTTGTGGTTCATATGTTGCATTTGTGTAATGTATGAGATAGATTGAAGGAGTAAGTGGTTTTCAAAGGTTTCTTGCATTGAGGTAATTTTCGAATATAAGAAAAGTATAATGTGAAGTGGAAGTGTTTTCCAAGGAACTTGTATTTAACTTTGCATATGATGTCCATGCATGGAAAGGTTAAATTGATGGTTTTGCAAGGTTGTGCTTTGAAGTGAATTACTTAGCTTTTCTAAGCTAAGGGTTGGTTTTCATGTTTGAGCAATGCATGATTTAAAGCATGTTGTTTTAAAGGGGTTATCAAACACTGCTTTGGCTTATCGAAATGTGTTTACTTTTTAAAAGAGGTTTTATGACTCGCTGCATTGATGGTGTTTTGGTTTTGAGCATTCCTCACTAAGTATTATGTGCTTACGCTCCTTTTTGTCCATCAATGCAGATTTTTGAAGTTGGGACAGCAAGAAGCAAGGGATTCAAGGAGGGCTCCACTTGAGATGTATGTCTCGGTTAATAGTTATAGATAATAAAGGCAATTGGGGAATAGTCTTTTATGTTGATGTTTAATGAGATTGTGTTTGTTGGACAAGTTTGGTTTAATGCCTATGATGATGTTGCTATATTTAAATGCCTTTTTGGTATTTGGTTTTGGTGATTTGGTGACTGCATGATTTCCATTATAGGATGCATGCCTATAGGTTTGGAGTTTTCCTAAATGATGCTATGATTGTGTTTTGATGATGCTAATATGTTCCGTTAATGTCTGATGACTTGTTGGTATGATATGGAGGTCATGTGACTGTGTTTTGTGGGTCAAAAGTGTGCTAAACCAGTAAAATCCTGCAATTCTGGGTAGCCCGTACCGGAACGGGTGCTACCGTTTCGGAACAGGGGGCCTGAAATGGCCTAGGCGTTTCGAAATAGGTGAAGTCGTTCCGAAACGGATTTGCCACTGCCAAGCCCTGTTCCGCAACGTGTTTCGAAACGGTCCCGCGTTTCGGAACGGTCCTTCCCCGTTTCGGAACACTCGACCGTTGGGCTCTGAATATGATGGTTATATGTTTTGAAATCCTCGTGTTTTAGTCCTGAACTTTGTTTATGCAATTGCTTGAGTTCGGAGAGTCCGTTTGAGTTGAAATTTGGCAGAGAAGCATAAAACTTGATTAATTTCATATTGGTAACTCGAAAGTTGGTTAAGCCCTCGTAATTTCCAGAATTTACAATTTTGTCCCTAAATTCGTATGTTGTGCAATTGAGTTCCTAATTGTTTTCCGATTGCTGTGGTTTTTTAGTATGCTTATCTCAAGTGTACACCTAGGGTTAATATGCATTTAGACAAGATTAAAAAGAAAAAAAGGGTCGTTAATCAAGGTTGACTTTCGGGTTGACTTTGGTTTTCCCCGTGTAATCTTCGTAGTTTGGGTCAACCGTCTAAGCCGGGCTAAGGGGGTACACGAAATGTTAGATTTGGTTAGAGCATCAAGTTTAGATGTGTTGGCTGAAGATTTTAATGCATGATGATGCATTAATCCTCTGCTTTGATGTGTTTAAAACAGGGGAGACATCTTCGGATTCTTGTGGTTTGATATTGGTAAATGTGGTTTTGATGCATAGTGATGCAAGATGGTTAATGGCTTTGATTAATGCTTTAAAACAGTGGATTGTTGATGATAAATGATGTATATTGGCAAGTGATGTGTTGGTTTTAAAGTATTTGAATCGGATATAGTTAGCCGACTATAGGATTGGGTGCACCGTAAATAAAGTCGCCTTGGATGTTGAGGGGTTGTAATTGTACCGTAAACTCCATCCAAGTACACTAACGAGATGTTTAAGATCACAATGGTGGTTAAAAGTCCATGTGTGGATCTTGTGTTGAGTGTCCCGTGTCCCGTGTCCCGTGTCCCGTGTCCTCGTTAGTGATGTTATACAACTACCGATGAGTGATGTTGAGGGGTTGTGATTGTACCGTAAAACTCCATCACGGGTGTTGAAGGGTTGTGATTGTACCGGTAAACTCCACCTTGTGTGTTCGGTAGTGTGTACGAAGCGTATGGGACAACGCTTGTAATCTGTATATCCAATTGTGTTTTATGTTGTAAATGGTTATGGTTTATCACATGGAAGCCAATATGACATGTTGATGCAAATGAATCATGAGATGCTTGAGGTGTATGCATTGTTGCATGAACAATGATATTTATGTGTTAAAGGCTTTGTGGAAAGTGTTTTTATAAAATGCATTATTGTGTTGTCTTTAGAGCATGCCTCACTAAGCATTTATGCTTACGCTCTCTCTCTTGAACCAATAATGCAGATAATTGAGGTGCTTGAGGGCAGCAAGGAGGCTAAGAATCCAAGGGAAGGCTAAGCTCATGTATGGTGACTTTTTCACAACATTATTAGTTTTTGATATTTGGCAATGGGAACCTAGGATGTGATTTGGGAGATGTTTTGGACTCCCTAGTTGTGGCATGATGCCTTAAATGATTTGGTTATGTAAATGGCCATTTTGATGCTTGCTTGATGCTTTGTTGGTTGTTTGGCTTTGGATTATAGGATGCATGCCTATAGACTTGGGGATTTCCTTGATTGATGCCATGAATGTGTTTTGATGTTGCAAACATGTACCTTATAAGCATGATGACTTGTTGGCATGATTAGGAAGTCATTAGAATGAGTTTGAGTGGTTTAATGTATATAAAACCAGCAAATTATGCAACTTCTAGGCAGTCCGTATCGGAACGGGCACTAGCGTTTCGAAACGGGGGCCTGTAATGGCCTTCGAGTATCGAAACGGGTAGAGGCCGTTTCGAAACGTTTTGGCCACTGCCAGGCTCTGTTCCGATATTGGTCTCGAAATGAACCCGAGTTTCGGAACGGTCAACCCCGTTTCGAAACAGATGATCGTTGGCCAATTGTTTTTGCAATTGCATGAGCTTGAGATGTCCGATTTAGGTGAAATGTGACAGGGAAGCATATAATATGATTAATTTGATTCTGGTAACCTAAAAATCAGTTAAGTCCTCCATCTTTCCAGAAATTACAATTTGATCCCTAACTTTTGAATGTTGTGCAATTGAGTCCCTTAATGCTTTTCGATCGCTGTTCTTTTCAAGTATGCATTTCTCAAGGGTACGCTTAAGGTTAATGTGCATTTAGATAAGATTAAAAAGAAAAAAAGGGTCGTTAATCAAGGTCGTTAATCAAAGGTACGCTTAAGGTTAATGTGCATTTAGCTAAGGGGGTTACACTATTATATTGTTATCTCATCTTTCTCTGCACTGTTTTGCTTCAACATTATTATACACCATCTCTTTTACTATAGAATTATCATCTGTAAAAAGTTTAAGCTTTATTGTTATAGTAACCGTGAATACCTCCAATCCATGTGGAGACGATACTCACTCATCACATTATTACTCGTTCGACGTGTATACTTGCACCAATTGCGTATAATTTATGGTCACTTTATTACTCTAACCTACCATCTCTTCGCCGTTGCTGGGGATTGGCAATTGGTTGTTTACGGTTTTTGTTTTTATCGTTTGTTCTCTTTGTTTTAGTATAATCTTATTTTAGGTTTTTCGTTTTTCTTTTCAGGTGTCTTGCTAGTGTATGACCAGAAGACGACCTAGAGGGCCCTTGCAATCACCTATTTCTGAGATCGAGCATTTCTTGAGACTTAGAAGACGTGTTCGACGAGAAGAGACTAGAAACATGAATGGAGAAATACCACCACCTCAAGGTAATGGAGATGCTATGGCAAATGGCCAGGGAGCAGCAGCTCGACCACGAGCTATTAGGGATTATTTAGCTCCTATCTTGGACGATCTCTATTCCGGAATAGTAGCTCCAAAAATTCAAGCAGCCCAGTTCGAGTTTAAACATGTTATGTTCAACGTGTTGAACACTATTGGTTAGTTTGGAGGTATGCCTCACGAAGATGCAAGACAACATATTCGTGCTTTCTTGGAAGTTTGTGACTCGTTCAGACAGCAAGGAGTGCACGAGGATGTGCTAAAGCTTAAATTGTTTCCATATTCTTTACGTGATCGTGCTAGAGCATGGCTAAGTTGAGTGCCAGCTGGATCAATGGAGACTTGGACAGATCTATGCAAGAGTTTTCTGCTACGATATAATCCGCCAAATAGAAACAATTTAGTTAAGAAATGATATAACTTCTTTTCGTCATGCTGATGACGAATCCATGTATGAGTGTTGGGATCTATTCAAAGGATTATTGAGGAAGTGCACAAATCATGGTTTTCATGACTGGACCCAAGTAGTTATGTTCTATAATGGGGTAAATGCGCCTACAAGGATGATGCTAGATGTTTCAGCAAATGGGACCTTGTTAGACAAATCACCGGAGGAAGCATTTGACATTCTTGATAGGGTAGCCAACAATGATTACCAGTTTCCGACCACAAGGCTTGGAATGGGGAGGAGAACCCAAATAGCTCGAGACAGTGAAGCTGATGACTCGGTAGCCCCCAGTTAGCCGCTATCACAAATATGATAAAGAACCTCCAACGTCCCAACGAAGTCAAGGAAGTGAAGTCCACAACCTCATGTCTCAGATGCGATGGAAATCACCACCTAAGTAAATGGCCTGACAATCAAGAGTCAGCTAACTATGTGGGGAATTATAACCGCAACAACAATCCATACTCCAATACCTATAACCCAAAATGGCATCAGCATCCAAATTTCAGTTGGGGTAATCAAGGGCACAATAATTCTGCAAAGCCAGCGCCACATCAAAATCTTATCAAAGCACCATCTTCTAACCAGATGATGCCTTGGCAAGGTCACAAGGGGACAACATCATCATCGAAAAGTTCGCTGGAGACTACATTCAAAGAATTTATGGCTATGACAAAAGAGTTCATGGGAACCACGAAAGTTTTGCTATAGGATCATGCAGCAAACATAAAAAATCTAGGGGCCTTATTGAAAAGTCATAGTTCATCTCTCCGAGCCTTAGAAACGCAAGTTGGCCAGATAGCTCAAACCTTGCATGCACGTCCACAAGGAAGTCTGCCTAGTGACATTGAAGCCACTAAGCACCATAGCAAGGAACAATGCAGCGCACTCACATTAAGGAGTGGCAAGGAAATTAGCAAGGAAGACAAGTTTGGGGGAAACAAGAAGGAGGACTCTCAGCCCAACATGCCTCAAGAAGAAGAAAACTCACAAGATCCTCCAGTTGAAGAGAAGGGTGAGGATTTCATAGCAAAAGTAACACCGGAGGAGGAGCCTGCTTTTGCTACAGCAAAAGATGTAACTCCACCAGTTTAGACATATGAAGTTAGACCCCCTCCTCCTTTTCCTCAATGATTCAAGAAGCAGAAAGAAGACCTTCAGTTCTAGAAATTTGTGGATATCCTGGACAAACTTCATATCAATGTCCCATTTCTAGAGGCCAATGATCAGATGCCAACATATGCTAAGTTCCTCAAGGATATAGTCACGAAAAAGAGGAAGGTCGAGAAACAAGAGACTGTCGCTATAGTAGAAGAATGTTATTCTATGTGGAGCAAGCTACCATCTAAGAAGAAGGACCCAGGTAGCTTTGTTATCCCATGTTCTATTGGCGACAAGTTTGTTGGAAGAGCAGTTTGTGATTTGGGATCAAGTGTTAACTTAATGCACAAGTCGATTTTTCTGAAACTAGGAATTCAAGAGGCACATCCCACCAAGTTTGTGCTACAGCTAGCCGATCATTCTCATGTTCGTCCAGAAGGGAGAGTTGAAGATGTTGTGGTAAAAGTGGACATATTTGTCTTTCCAGTCGATTTCTTAATCCTCGACTGTGAAGCTGATAGCAACTCCCCCATTATCTTGGGTAGGCCATTTTTAGCCACCGTGCGAGCTTTGATCAATTGTGAGAAGGGTGAATTCACGATGCGAGTGGCTGATCAGATGGTCACGGTCAATATTCATGACACCCTCAAGTATGCAGACAACCTAGGAGTATGCCAATATGTAGATGCTACAACATAGAATATGATTGATGAGTTTTGCTGTAGCAATGAGATGCAAATGGAGAGGTTTGAAGCACTCTGCAAGGAGGATGATTCAGACCAAGAAGAGCTCTCAAGGGAATTGGAGCAGTCTAGTGGACTCGAGGCTAGACCAGGTACGCACTTTGAACCTCTTGATTTTTCAAAATTTATACCTCCTAAACCTTCCCTTGATCATGCACCTTCTTTAGAACTGAAACCTTTGCCATCACATCTTAAATATGTTTACTTAGGGAGCAATGAAACTTATCCTGTGATAATTTCATCTAGTCTCACACCTAAGCAAGAAACTAGTTTAGTAAATATGTTGTTAGAGCATAAAAAAGCAATAGGGTGGACTATGGCTGATTTGAAGGGTATAAGCCCTGCTATTTGTATGCACAAAATTTTGCTTGATGATTGTCACAGTAATTCAGTTGAGCCTCAAAGGAGACTAAACCCAATTATGAAGAAAGTAGTGACGAAAGAGATAATCCCTGCTATGGCTGATTTGAAGGGTATAAGCCCTGCTATTTGTATGCACAAAATTTTGCTTGATGATTGTCACAATAATTCAGTTGAGCCTCAAAGGAGGCTAAACCCAATTATAAAGAAAGTAGTGATGAAAGAGATAATCAAGTGGCTGGATGCTGGAGTAATCTACCCGATACCCGATAGCTCATGGGTCAGCCCGGTGCAGTGTGTACCGAAGAAGGGAGGCGTGATCGTGGTAAGCAACGAGGAGAATGAGATATTGCCTATTAGAACCATCACAAGATGGAGGATTTGCATGGATTATAGGAAGCTCAACAAGGCGACCAAGAAGGACCATTTTCCTCTCCCATTCATTGATCAGATGTTGGATCGACTAGCGGGCAAGGCATTCTACTGCTTCCTCGATGGGTATTCTAGGTACAATCAGATAGCTATAGCAGCCGAAGACCAAGAAAAGACGACTTTCACATGCCCTTATGGAACTTATGCTTTCAGGAGAATGCCTTTTGGTCTCTGCAATGCTCCAGCAACATTTCAGAGATGTATGTTGGCTATCTTTTCAGACATGGTCGAGGATTGTTTAGAAATTTTCATGGATGACTTCTCGGTCTCCGGAGATAACTTTGGCACATGCTTGGGTAATCTCGCCAAGGTCCTAAAGAAGTGTGAGGAAGCTGACTTGGTGCTCAATTGGGAAAAGTGACATTTCATGGTAGCGAAAGGAATGATCTTAGGCCGCAAGATTTCGAAGCAAGGGATAGAAGTTGACAAAGCTAAGGTCGAGGTCATTGAAAAACTGCCTCCTCCCACTACTTTCAAGGGAGTAAGAAGCTTCCTAGGGCATGTTGGCTTCTATCGGAGATTCATCAAATATTTCTCGAAGATTTCAAAGCCACTATGTAGTTTGCTACAGTAAAACCAACCATTTGTGTTTGACAAAGATTTCCATAGCGCATTTTAAGAACTGAATGAGAAGCTTATCTCAACACCAGTTGTTATTCCTCATGATTGGAACGATTCGTTTGAGCTGATGTGTGATGCAAGTGACTACGCAGTTGGTGCAGCACTTGGACAACGCCGAGGTAAACTCTTTCATGTCATTTATTATGCTAGTCGCACTTTGAATGATGAACAAATCAATTACACCACTACTGGAAAAGAATTGCTTGCTGTAGTATTTGCCTTTGATAAGTTTAGGTCATACTTGATAGGCACTAAGGTCATAGTTCATACCGATCACTCAGCCATTATGTATTTAGTGACTAAAAAGGATGCTAAACCTAGACTTATTAGGTGGATACTATTGCTTCAGGAATTTGACTTAGAAGTTAGAGATAGGAAAGGATGTGAGAACCAGGTAGCTGACCATTTATCTAGGCTAGAAAATGCTGTCACGCAAGGTAGTGAAACTGAAATTAAGGTGGAATTCTCTGATGAGAAACTATTAGCTGCTACAGTAATTCTGTGGTATGCTGATATTGTTAATTATCTTGTTAGTGGTATTTTGCCTCCTGATTTATCTAGCCATGGACTCAAGAAATTCAGACATGATACAAGATTCTACTACGAGGATGAACCCTACTTGTTCAAGGAATGTCCTGATCAGATTATAAGGAGATGTGTTACAGAAGAAGAATACCATAGCATTATGTACCACTGTCATTCATCACCATGTGGAGGGCATTTTGGTGGTTCTAGAACTGCTGCAAAAGTTCTTCAAGCGGGCTTCTTTTGGCCTACACTTTTTAAGGATGCACACGAGTTCTACAAGACTTGTGACAGATGCCAAAGAACGGGGAACATCTCCAGGCGGAATGAAATGTCGTTGCAAAATATTCTAGAGCTCGAAATCTTTGGCGTGTGGGGAATTGACTTCATGGGTCTATTTCCTGCATCATATGGAGATCTATATATTTTGCTAGCAGTCGACTACGTGTCAAAATGGGTGGAAGTTGTTGCCACCCCAAGGAACGACTCCAAGACAGTCATGAAGTTTCTTCACAAGAACATCTTCACTAGATTCGGAGCACCCCGAGCCATCATCAGTGATGAAGGAACTCACTTTGACAACGAGCTCATTGCTAAGGCATTACATCGCTATGGAGTCAGGCACAAGATTGCTACAACATATCATCCGCAGAAAAACGGACAAGCTGAAGTTTCCAACCGCGAAATCAAGCAAATCTTGGAGAAGGTGGTGAATCCTAAGAGAAAAGATTGGTCCCCGCAAGTTAGATGAAGCACTGTGGGCATATAGGACAACCTTCAAGACGCCTTTAGGCATGTCACCCTTCAAGCTTGTATTTGGTAAGGAGTGCCACTTACTCGTGGAGCTTGAGCGCAAGGCTTATTGGGCAATCATGAAACTCAACATGGATGCCCAACTTGCTGGTGAAATGAGGTTGCTAGAGCTTAACGAGCTGGAGGAATTCAGAGCCCAAGCATATGAGAATGCTCGCATTTACAAGGAGAAGACCAAGACATGGCATGACAAACACATTTTGCCAAGGCATTTTTCAGAAGGGCAACAAGTGCTTCTCTACAATTCCAAGCTAAAGCTTTTTCCTGGAAAGCTGAAATCGAGGTGGTCCGAGCCATTCATCATACACAAGGTGTACCCTCATGGCGCAGTGGATATCAAGAAGTTAGACGATGATGAAGTTTTCAAAGTCAATGGCCAAGCCTGAAGGTGTACAGTGGAGCCCCTATCCTCAGAGACAAGTCTTACCTGGATCTTCACGATCCTTGAAAGTTTGCATCTCCAACCCTATCTTTTATGCTATAGCATGTCAATAAATAATGCTTTTATTTTTAGTCTAGTTTTATGTTATCTTTGCCTTTAATTTTCATATCTTTTGACGTGACCCTCGTACAGAGGCTTTCTCTTTCCTAGTACAATGCCAGGTACAGAGCTAGGGGAGCATGCCGTTTGAAGGGCTGGTAGCAAGGGGAGAAGGACATGGACTTTGTTTTTATCCAATTTTGGAGGGACGCGAGAAAAGGGGAGAGATAAAGATAAAGGTGGTTTTATCCGAAAAGTGGGGAGTTGAAATAAAAGAGAGAGAGAAAAATACAAAAAACATGAGATAGAATATTCATCTACTTAATGAGGAGAAACCCTAGCCACATAAATCCATATTCTCTCTCCAGCCGTCTGTCATTGCATTAACTCCAGAAATTTTTATCTCTCCCTTAAAGCCGACACACGTCCCATCACCTCCCATCACCCATTAACTCGTCAGTTTTCCCCACCTTTTTCAACTCCCAACATTTTCTTCATCATCCGTCCCCTCACCTTCTTCGTCTTCTTCAAACACTCAAACACTTTCCCCCCAACTTTTCAATTCCCTCCCCAAACACAGAAAACCCTCACCATTTTCTTTCCTACACACATTCATTCCTCCCAACTTCTCAGAAAAAACTCCATGGCCCGTTGCAAAAATGCCCCTGAGACTGTCCCACACAACGTCCAGTCCTGGAAATTCCCAAATTTTTTGAAAGGGCAGCCAAGGAGAGATGGGCAAAGCTCAAGGACAGAAACGTTCTTCCAGAAATAGGGTTCAAATACCCTCAAGAAGAAGAAGATCAGTTCGATCAGTCCATAATGGACGCCATTGGCACCCATGTATGGAAAAACTTTGCTGCCCATCCTGAAGAAATTTGCTCTTCACTGGTGAAGGAGTTTTATGCCCACTTGACGAGTCCAACCCAGTCCACAGTTCATGTGCCCGGAGAGCAAATCAAATTTACTATTGCAGCAATCAACAAGTTCTATGGACTGATGCATATTGTGGACCGTCACACTTCTTTTGTGATGACAATGGATGCTCAGATGCAATGAGAGGTGCTGGAGGACATTTGCTTTCAAGGAACAATGCTGGATAATAACAAGTAAGTTGAGAGAGGACGCCTTAAACCAGAGGCTAAGGTATGGAACCACTTTGTGAGGCATAAGCTCATGCCCACTGCTATCGTCCATATTTCTCGATTGTTTCTCATTCATTCCATAATACATGGTAGAAAATTGATATAGGAAAGATAGTAGTGGATGAGGTATATGCTTGTTTAAAACGGCCCCATAGCCCCCTTGTTTTTCCAAATCTAATCATTGCCTTGTGCAAAAGGAAAGATGTCTTCATAGACGATCATGTAGATACATCTGTTTCAAGAAAGACAGGTTTGACCCCAGCACTTGTGACGCAACTCCGGGGATTTAACGAAGACATGCCTCAACAAGAATTTGAGGGTGGAGCTAGCAATTTAGCTGCAGCAAGAGTGGCAGCACTGGTGGCAACTACAAAGGAACTGAGCTCTGAGCTCAATCTGATGAAGGCACATCAGCGGGTGTACTTCAAATACGCCCAACACCGTGATAATGCCATAGCATCCTGCTTGAGCAAACTCCTACCATATCAGAATATCTCTTTTCCATTATTTCCAATGGAGTTATTGCAAGCCCCTGCCATTGCTACAGCACAAACAATATCTCCCAGTGAACCCAGCTCCGTCCCACCTGCTGCAAAGAGAAAGACCACGCGAATGAAAGCATCAACAACTCCAACTGCCCAGTCAGATCAAGAAACTCCATCTGTCCAGCCTACTGTTGAAGAAACTGACCGAGCAACCTCTCTAGCCAAGAAGAGGAAACGCACCTGAAAGGCAACAAATCCTAAGCCTTCAAGATTAGAAATCCCACTCCCAGAACTAGAGCACGTACCAAATGACCCTGAGGAAACCCCTCAGAAGGAAGTTGCTACAGCACACGCAACCGAGCCGACTCCAACACAATCAGAGGATGCCATAGCATCCAAACTAAGAACTCGCATCAAGCACACAACAAGACGTGTCAGGCCATCGTCTAGTGCTCAATCAGTCTCATCCGAGAGCGTGGATGATGTGCATACCCACACCACTACTCCTCTGAGGCGTCGATAGACCACACCAGCATCACCACCTAGCCTCTGCACCCAGGAGGTACTAACCTTTTTCTTTTCAATTTTTCATTTTTCATGGCATATAGTATAGATTAGTTTATGCATTGCAGACACTACATTTCTCAAGTTTGGGGGTGTTAGTGTTCATAGTTAATATTTTTCTTTAGCATATGCATTATAGAATAGAAAATTTTTACTATGGCATTATGTTTAGTCTAGAGTCAGCCTATGAACATATTTATGATGTCTGACGACGAAATTGCTAAGGCCTAAATTAAAGTAGAAAAAATACAACTAGTTGAGATATGTAGAACAGACTTTAGGATCTAGTTGTTAAGAAAAAATACACAGCTGCTCTCTTTCTATAAGTAAGGTTGTTAGAAAAAAATTTCAGGAAGAACCTTAGTAAACTCTGATATGTAGACTCTAGAGAACTTAAAAAAAAAAGTTAGACGACCCTGTGCTAAAAAAACGAATAAATGCTACGTCATATCTGTAGAAGGAAACTCCGCTTTGCTATAGCTTATTTAGAATATATATACAATAAAGCCTTGTTATAGCATATGAGTGAATGAAAGTTGTCACGTGATGACTCTGCCTACTAGCTCGGGGGTGAGAGGTTTGCTCCCTGCTCATCTAGAGTTAAGGACGACAGGTGTGATGAGCTGACACACTTCGTAACAAAAAACTTATAACTTTGGGAGTCTAAAAATTGGAAATGAGCTAGAGAACATAGTTAGGGTATAACTATGGAGCTTCCTTGAAAATTTGTCTCACCAGCTTAAGTATAGGAGGAAGGCAGCCACACACACACCCACACAGCTTAGTCCTAAGGAATGTTCTTAAGGATCTCATGTCTGGTTGTGTACGTTTATTTATCTGCCTAAGTTATTTCTGAGGACTGAAATATTGCCATAGCAATCTCTAGGTTAAATCTTTGCCATAGTAGCTCTTTTGTTCAGTTCTATTCATTGCTTGAGGACAAGCAATAGCTTAAGTTTGGGGGTGTGATAACTACATAAATATCCTTGTTTTCATACATGTTTGCTATAGCATTTGTCTGTTCTTGAGTTCATACCATAGCATTTAGACTGCATTTAGGTTGCCTTTTCTTCTTCTGGGTGCATATTTATCTTTGCTGGTTGTTGGTACATATCGAGGGATACTGCTTGGAAGGTTGGTTTTTGGTTTTGTGGTGCGCAGGAAAGGAGTTAAGAGAAAGTCGGTGCCGAGAATTGCTATAGCATGATGGAAGTAGACATTGTCCATCACGTGAGATACATGTGAGCTGCAGAAACATATGAACACGCAGAAAAGGACGATCTGACATTGTGCAGCAGCCGGTGCCCGCCTGCAGACTGTCTCCCTTGTCCCCTCGTAGCAGACTTGTCGGTGGATATTCCTTGGGAATATCAAGGCATCTTTAGGGCACCAAACCCTAGAAGCCTCCACTATATAAAGGGGAGAGAAGCTTGGAGCAAGGGGTGGTTTTCTTAGCATTGCGAAAAGAGAGGCAGAAGAGAGAGAAAAGGAGAGAGAAGTTTCCACCTTCATCTTCTCCAGCTTGGTGTCCTCCATCTTTGAAGCTCCAAGGAGTGGCCTCACTGGCCTCGAGAGAGGTGGTGGTCCTAAGACAGTCGGGCAGTCCATGGCGGAGAGGGAGTTCACCTTTCTTTCTATCGCTATATCAATTTTTTGTTATATCTTTATATTTGGTGATGTTATCGCAATGATACGTTGGATTATTTTGCCCTGCCACGAACTATTTTAGGTGGCTTGGGTTTGATGGATGATGTTATTTTGAGTACTTTTTAATGAATGCTATGGATTTTTCAGTGTTTATCATGATTCTATGCTTTGCTTATGCTTTATCATTTCCTTAAAGTTGTAAGAGCTTAGGGTTGTAAGGGCTTCGAGAGTTAAGCTCTACCTTAAGCGCCTTCGAGAGTTGGTCGTTCTTTAGGTGTATGTTGGGGTTAGTAATCGAGAGAGCTAGCCCTAGAACCCTCATAAGCAATGGAGTGACTTTTGAGAGGCAGATAGTAACCTACCTTAGAGATAAGTGATAGGTTTCAAGGGATAAAAAGGATAGTACGTGAAGGGTAGGGGAGTGTTATGAGTTTACGCCGAGAGGTATGGTTGTAGCATTTCTGACTCCCAGTTACCTGGCTAGAGATAGTTTAGAAGCATTCTTAGTAAATCCCACCTAGCATAGAAGATAGCTGAAAAGCTTTAGCAATTTTAAGGAGCTTAAGTTAGATTGTCCATCATTCCCTGCCAGTCATTCCGTAGTGAGTTTCGCATACGAAAGGGGACCTGTCTATTATATTGTTATCACATCTTTCTCTGCATTGTTTTCCTTCAGCATTATTATACACCATCTCTTTTACTATAGCATTATCATCTGCAAAAAGTTCAAGCTTTATTGTTACAGTAACCGTGAATACCTCCAATCCATGTGGAGACGATACTCACTCATCACTTTATTACTCGTTCGACGTGTATACTTGCACCAATTGCGTATCGTTTATAGTCACTGCACAAACACAACAGTATCTCAGAGAAATCAAGACGAAACCAAGACTTTTCCCAAGCTAACAAAATTTCACCCGAAGCACCAAAATTGTTCGATGGCCACACACGACAAACTACGTTATACGATAACTCTTCAAACTTTGTTTCCTGAATCAAAACCATATCCCCATTGTGTTTACGAATAACATCCCAAATTCCTTTCTCTTTTGAAGCACTCCCCATCCCTTAGATGTTGCACGTCAAGATCCACATCCTTCACTTCCTTTTCTCTCGCCTTGAGAGAATGCGAGAGAGGTTCTTAATCACGTCTTCTTCCCTACCAATAGTTGAAACACCAACAAGTTTCCATAAATTCAACACCTTAGTAGATTCACGAATAAGCACTTCCTAAAGATTCTAAAAATCTGATTCAGACAATGACTCGTTGGCATTAGTTGTTGTCCCAACTAGTATTGAGCGAGGCCTATCCCGACGTGTTTTGTTAACAACCTTCGCGTGAGCTTCACATTGATCCAATAGAAGCAACTCGTCATCAACTTCAGATAAAAACGAACAGTGCGAGCAGTACTAGGGATCAAGTGAACATGAATGTTACGGTTCAGAGTAAGGGTATTCAAATCTAGAACATCATTAGAATTTGATAAAGATTGTAACTCCCCCAGATGACCCTCCTCATTTGGAATTAGGTAATTTGAATTCAAAGACGATTTATAGTCCTGAATCCCAATATGAGTAGGACTCTCCACTCGAGTCGGTCTCTCCATCAAATCATCACCTCTCAGCTCCGACGTCGGCACCAAACCAGCCCCCACCTCCGGTGCAACAACCACCGCATCGGCCACTCCACCATCCAACCCATTAACCCACCCACCAGCCAACACAGGTGTTGTAACAAACAAATCATTATTCATCCACCTCGGTTCGACGTTCTGAGTAGAATCCTAGTCAATGCAGGCCTCTAACCCTTCACCACCCCTCGCACCCTCACCCTCAATAGCATATCTCCTCACCTGATCCTCCAAAAGAATATGAGATTCCACCAAAACTAGACCCTCCACCCTTTCCTATTATTCATTTGATAAGGAGACAGAAACATCAAGTTGATCTTCCTCCGAACTAGACTTTGAAGAGCTACCGCTTCCACAAAATAGCATACCAAAGATAGGAGAAGCTTCCCTAACCCGAATCGAATAAGATGTATCTTGTATCACCAAGGAAACTATAGCATATATGTTCATCAACTCAGCCGTAACCACCTGAAAGTTAGCCCTATCAAAAGATGGTGGTGACGTAGTTCGCTCATCAACATCTATAAAAGTCCCCCAGAGCAATGCTATTTGTCGAAAATTGTCCAGAGACCAAGCATGAACAGGGACCCCAATGACTGATAGCCATATACGTTGACTGTGAAAGGATGTAGCTTGCTCCAACCACTCATCAATTTCATTAAACCACCGTTGAAGTATATCCCTAGTTTGCAACACATTCTGATGAATCTCAATCGAATCAAACAACAAAAGAACAACAAATCCAGATACGCTAACTAAGGAGAATCCTTTGAGACATGCAGATTTCGTTTAAACAGCCAAAGTTCCCAAAGGAATAAAACGATTGCACATAGCCACCGCACTGCGCGCAAGAATAGAAAGTTTTTCCACATCCACTTCCCTTAAAACGGATAACCCCAAATTCGTGCCATCCAAACCTAGACATGAACGAACATCATCCCGTTGGGAAGGCCCCCCATCAATAGACTTCCCTCCACCACCGACCGATCTCTTCCTCCAAAACGAGGACTATACATTATGCTGAGCCTCAAACACATTTATCACCGATCTGCATAACCTAGATCCATGGAGCCTCTCCATCGCCTTGTGAGCCTCTTTTCTAGTGGCCATCTTGATAAACCCATAGCGGCGAACATTTTTCGCATCCAAAACTCTGCAAACCATATAAAAAACGAGTTACAATTCCTGCCAATGAAGATCCTTCGAGATATTGCCCACGTATAGTGTGAAAACATTCTAGCGAAGCTCACCAAATCTCGCCTCTTTGAGTGACATTTTTATTAACAAGAACTTCACTCAAATAAATTTTATATAAGACATTTACAATATTAATTTCATTTTTTTCTTTCGAATCTTGTATTAACAAATTAATAAAAATATATTTGAAATTTTTAAAACATAAAAGTATATAATGCAAACATAGAAATAATTTAGAGATTTAAATTTAATTTTAGGTAAAAATATTAAGAACCTAAAATAAAATTATAATTTAAAACTATAAATTAAATATATTAAAAGTATTTGGTGGGTCGGGTCAGGTACCTGGTTACCAAACAATTTTGGCCTAGAACTGCCCAACTACCCGGAAAAAATCCCGGGTCAGGTACACGGCCCGATCGGGTAATTTTTTATAGTAAAATATCTTTTTTTTTCATTTCGAGTCGTCTGGTTGTCGGGTCGAGCCAATTAGGTTAGGTAGTTTCGAACACCTCTAATAGTGACCAAAAATAGTCTCGCGTTGACCAAAAGGAATTTGTAGTGACCGGCGGGAACAAGGGGAGAATAAAAATATGGCTGGAGTTGAAGAGGACTTTGGTTTGGGTAGTTGTAGAACGAGGAAGAAAGGGAAAATTCTATCGAACCTGAGTTTAGGATTAATAAGCAGAATGAGTGATTATTCTTGATTTTTTCGGGCTATAGATATGGAGAAACAAGAAATGAAGGATTTTATGTGTTTGTTTAGATTAAAGCTGGGAAAGAATGAATAACCGATTAGAAATTTTGAGGGTTTTTTTAGGCTTTTGATCTTCAAAAACACAAAAAAATGGAATATAGTGTTTTTGAAGATCTATGAGAGTTTTTGATGAAGAACAACTGAAAAACAAGCTCGGTTTTAGGAAGTTTGATCGAGTTTGATAGTGAGAGAGAGTTTTTTTATGTTAGTGCTTAGAGAATTTTAGAGAGGTAAATGTATAGAGAGGGAAAATCGAAAAAATGGAGAAAAAAAGAGAAATGTGTAAGCTAAAGAAGCCTTTAAATAGTCTATATATTCGGGCCTAGAAGAGAAGAAGGTGGTAGAGAAGAAGAAACTCAGAATTTCTCTCAAAGCTTTTTTGAGGAGAACGATTCGAGTGAGGAGGATGATGAAGAAATGGCTATGCTAGCCAAAAAGTTTACAAGGTTCATGAAGTCTAATAGAGGAAGAAAGTTCCATCAAAGATGGGACTTCAAGAACAAGAACAAGGAGGAGGAGAAGGATCAACTCATATGTTTTGAGTGCAAGAAGCCGAAGCATATAAGGACCGATTGTCCTTAACTAAAAGGAAGAGCTTCGAGAAGAAGAAGAAGCTCAAGGCTCATGTTGCTACTTGGACTGATGAGGAATATTCTGATGAAGAGGAGCAAGAGGTGGCCAATCTTTGCCTCATGGCTCTTGAAGAAGATCCTACGATAACATCTAACTCATCATCTTTTGATTTTACTTTTGATGGGCTTCAAGAAGCTTATGATGAGTTGCAATAGGTATTTGACGATTTGGTAGAGAAGTATAAGGAATCAATTTTGAATAACAAGAAAATTATTTTAGATTTGAAAAATCGAAACGATTCCTTATCTAAAATAAACTCAGAGCTTTAAAAGAAGGTTTTGGATTTACAAGAAAACCAAAAATAATTTCAAAAAGAAAATATTAATTTATACAACCTTCTTTCCAAGTTTCATGATCACCACCACAAGGACGTGAGTGATCTCAAAGCTTCTTTGGACAAAGTTGAGAAATCTAGTTTTGAAAAAGGTGAATCTTCAAAACCCAACTATGTGAAAATAAACTTTGGTAACCACAAACAAAAAGGCTTCCAAAGGCCCTCTAGAGGTAAAAGGATTATGAGTGTTTGGCTTCCAAAAGAATTAATTGCTTCTAATGATATTCATGCTCTTGCTTCTTGGATTCTCAAGGGAACCAAGATTTTGGGAGCTAATACTCATGGACCCAAAATGATTTGGGTACAAAAAATCAAGACTTAATCTTTGTTTGTAGGGGGAGCACTACTACAAGGCAAAAGCTACATGTGCAAACTCTTGGTACCTTGATAATGGATGTTCGAGACACATAACTAGTGACAAGAGTCAGTTCTTGGAACTAAGACAAAAGAGTGGAGGAGTAGTGACGTTTGGTAACAACTCCAAAGGCCACATTGAAGGAATTGATTCCATTGGTAACCACTCTTATATTCTTATAGATAATGTGTTGTATGTCAACGGTCTAAAACATAATCTTTGGAGCATTAGACAATTATGTGATAAAGGTTTCAATGTTCTTTTGGACTCAAATGGTTGCAAAATTTTAAACATTGAAACAAACAAAATAGCGCTCATTGGTCATTGCATAGGAAACATTTACATGGTGCATTTAGATGACATTCATATTTCAAATGCATGTTTTGTTGCAAAAGATGAACAATACTCATGGTTATAGCATAGAAAACTAGGGCATGCAAGCATGAGTGTTTTAGAAAAATTGGTTTCAAAAGATCTAGTAGAGGTTTTCCTAAAAAATAAAGTTTTCTCTTGATAAAATAGGCAAACATAAAATAGTTTCTTTTAAATCTATTAATGATGTTTCTACTAGTAGAGTTTTACAATTGATCCACATTGATTTTTTGGTCCTATTAGAACTATGAATTTGGGTGGAAAATTATATGCATTTGTTATAGTAGATGATTACTCTAGATACACTTGGGTTCTATTCTTAAGTACTAAGGATGAGGCTTTAGAAAATTTCATCACATTTTAAAAAATCACTCAAAATTATCTTGGTTAATCCATTTCTCACATTAGAAGTGACCATGATACCGAATTTTAAAATTTAGGTTTTGAGGATTTTTGTAACTCAAATGGTATAAGCTGTAACCCCCTTGACCCGGTCTAACCGTTTACCGACTCAAGCAAGTTACACGAGGAATATTGAAGTAAACCTGTGAAGATTTACCTCAATAAATAACCCTATTTTTTTAATCTCATCTAGATGCTCTTAGGAATCCTAAGGTAATCATGCTCACAACTGATAAAGTTACAATTCGAACGAGATGAATTGATCATTCGATTTAGACTAAACAAGCTTTAGGGACCATTTTGTAACACTTACAAAATTCAGGGACCTAATATGATATTAAAGTTACCAATATTAAATTAGTCATGTTTCATTCATCTAATAATTATTCTAATAATTAAATTCAATATTTAGCCAATTACCCCAATAAAGAACCTAAATCTAAAATTAAACAATTAGATTAATTTCCCTTAATAAATCCCAATTAAATCAAGATTTTACCATGTAATCATCAAATCAAATTAAAAACTAAAAAAAAGAATCAAAGTAAATAGTTTAGTTGATGGGAAAGTTGAGAGAAAAAGTTAGGAGAAAAGAAGTTACGTAAGAAAATGTTTTAGCCTTTTGAAATCCTTTTTATTAAAACCTATTTAATAAATCAATTTATTAAATCTTTTGAAAATACCAAAACAAGGGAAAAGGCTGATAACACCTTGGTGTAATAGCTCCCTAAAGATTCTAATCCTTGACTCTTTTCAATTTAGTCATTAATACGTTTTTTGCAATTTTTACGATTTAGTCACCGTTTTAAAATACCATTTAAATTAGTCCAATTTTATCAAATTGAACTCTCCAAAACCTTTATAACATTATTTTAGGATTTTAGAATATTTTCCATATTTTATCTACCTAAAAAACCATTTTTTCAAATTATTCCCGAAACTAGCCTAACTCGCTTGAACTGGTTCACTCGAACCGCTTAGCCGAACCCGGCTAACTCCTAAGCCCAAAATCGGGGCATTACAACTCTCTCCCAATTAGGAAATTTTGTCCTCAAAATTTACCTAGTGGAAAAAGATAAGGGAATTGCTTCTTCATGTCATCCTTCCTTTCCCCCGTGGCTTCCTCAACACCTCGATGTCGCCACAACACCTTAACCAATTCGATGGTCTTACCACGAAGAACTTTACTATCCGTAGCTAAGATCTCAACTGGTTCCTCTTCGTAAGATAAATCCTAATTCAATTCAATCTCTTCAACAAGCATAACATGCGACAGATCTGATCTATACTTCTGAAGCATGGACCAATGGGAAACATCATGTATCTTTTATAATTCAGGTGACAACCTTAATCTATAAGCTACCGGACCAACTCGTTCCAATACCTCATAAGCTCCAATAAATCTCAGGCTCAACTTGCCTTTCCAGCCAAATATCATCACTTTTTTCCAAGGAGAAACTTTCAAAAACGCCTTATCACCAACAACATACTCAATTTCTCTACGCTTCAAATCCGCGTAAGACTTTTGCCGATCTGAAGCCGCTTTCAACCTTTCACTAATAAGCTTTACCTTCCCATTAGTCTCCTTTAGCACATGAGGCAAAGAAACATATTTCTCGCCTACCTCTACCCAATAGAGAGGCGTTCGACACCTCCTACCATACAAAACTTCATAAGGAGCCATTTGAATGCTCGATTGATAACTGTTATAATAAGCAAACTTTACCAAAGGCAAGTGCTTCTCCCAAGATCCTTGAAAATCAATGATGCAACATCTCAACATATCTTCCAACACTTGAATAACACGCTTATATTGACTATTCGTTTGAGGATGATACGAAGTGTTGCAGTTCAACCTTGTACCCAAGGCTCGATGCAAACACTCTTAAAACCTTGCTGTAAAATGTGGATCCCTATCTGAAACTAAAGACTTAGGTACTCCGTGCAAACGCACGATCTCCGAGATGTACAAATCTACTAGCTTATCCAACATATACGTAGTATGTAAAGGCAGGAAATGCGCACACTTCGTAAAATGATCAACTATCACCCAAATAGAATTTTTCTTAGACGACGTCAAAGGCAACCCTGACACAAAATCCATGATAATCCTCTGCCATTTCCATTCTAGTATCTTCAACGATTGCAACAACCCAGAAGGAAACAGATTCTCAACTTTAACTCGCTAACACACCATGCACTTACCATCAAACTTGGCCACGTCTTTCCTTAAACCAACTCAATAGTAATTTTCCTTCAACCCACGATACATCTTAGTACTACCAGGGTGCATAGAAAAATGGCTACTATGAGCTTTAGTCAAAATAGTGCGCCTTAACTCATCATCCTCCGGTACAACTACTCGACACTTAAAACATAAAGCTTCATCATCATTAAAACAAAAGTACGTTGGATTACCATCTGCTATGTCATGGAAATGAGGTACCAACGAATCATCTTGCAACTACTTCACTTTAATCATTTGCACTAAATAAGACTTCACTTGCAACTCAACAACTAACCCACCATCTCGCGACACATCAAATCGAGCAAACATCACTCTCAGCTCTACAACCACCTTTCTACTCAAATCATCAACAACAACATTGGCCTTTCCGAGGTGATACTCTATCGTCAAGTCGTAATCCTTAAGCAACTCTAACTATATTCGTTGCCTAAGATCCAACTCCTTCTGCGACATCAAATACTTTAAAATCTTATGATCTGTATATACCACACACTTTTCACCATAAAGATAATGCCTCTAATATCTTTAGCGCAAACACCACCGCTGCCAATTCTATATCATAAGTAGGGTAATTACGCTCATGCACCTTCAATTGCCTAGAAGAATAAGCCACAACTCTACCATCCTACATCAACACACACCCTAAACCAACATAGGATGCATCGCTATAGATCACAAACTCTTTCCCTGGCTCAGGTTGAATCAAGATGGGAGCTTGTGTCAAAGCCTCCTTCAACTTCTTGAAAGCTTGTTGTCTAGCTACCGTCTACTCAAAACGAACATCTTTTTTTGCAAAAACTTCGTCAAAGAAGCATCAACCTATGAAAAACCATCCACAAAACGACGATAATACCCTACCAAGCCTAAGAAACTACGAACCTCCGTCACCGACTTAAGTTGTTTCCAATTTACAATCGCTTCAATCTTATGTGGATCTACATGAATTCCTTCGACCAATACAACATGGCTAAGCAAAACCACTTCCTTAATCCAGAACTCACACTTAATCAACTTAGCATAAAGCTTATTGCTAACAAGTCTTGCAAAACAATCCTCAAATGCTTTTCATGATCCTCCTTCATAAGAGAATACACAAGAATATCATCAATAAACACCACTACAAATTGATCCAAGAATTCATGGAACACTCGATTCATCATATCCATGAAAGCTACATGTGCACTTGACAACCCAAACAACATCACCAAAAACTTATAATGCTCGTAACGTGTCTAAAAAGTTGTCTTCGGTACATCTCTATCCTTCACCTTCAATTGTTAGTATCTTGATCTCAAATCAATCTTAGAAAACACCGATGCACCTCAGAGTTGATCGAATAAGTCGTCAATCCGTGGCAAAGAATATTTATTTTTAATCGTCAACTTGTCCACTTGCCGATAGTCAATGCACATTCTCATAGTGCCATCCTTCTTCTTCACAAACAACACATGCGCTCTCAAAGGCGAAACACTAGGATGAATGAAACCACGGTCCAACAACCCCTGAAGTTGTGTCTTCAACTTCTTGAACTCTTTAGGTGCCACACGAAACGGAGCAATGGGTACAGAAGCCGTATCCGCATATGTCTCGATACAAAACTCTACTTCCCTATCCAGTGGTAAACCATGCAACTATTCTGGAAACACCCCAAGAAAATCACAAACGTTCCGAATATCCTGGGGTCATGCCTCCTTCATATTCAGATTCATAACATACGCCAAGTACGCTTGACACCCAACCTCCAACAACTTTTGTGCTTCTAGAGCCAAAACAACATTGGATAAAAACTTGATATTCTCACCCACCACCACAACTTCATAATCATCGGGAAGCTTTAAAGAAACACGCTTGGATTCAAAATCAACCAACACTTTGTGTTTCGTCAACCAATCCATGCCCAAGATAACATCAAACCCATAGAAAGACAACTCCATCAAATCAACCCCAAACACATGACCTTGCACTGTCAAGGCATCTCTAATGTCCCAACTTCGCAAACAACGTTACAACTTAAGAAAATTTCCTCAACGAATTTCATCAGCAGCTTAAGAACCTCCTTTACTCTTCAGGATCTTTAAGAATCTTTTTGTGAAAGCTACATACATCTCATCTTCATTGAACTCCGAGAAATCATCCGTAAGATTGAACATATGTGTGTATGCCCAACTACATGCCCTAATAGATGTCTATGCATATGTATGCAAACTTTCAAATGTCATGCCCAAATGAATGCATGTAATGCCATAATTAAATATATACATATAAGTGCTTTGTTTTGTGCATGGTTAACGATTCACACTTACCAACAATATTCTCGAACCGGTCACTTGCAACCAAATTTGCATCCCCAAAGCACCTTATACATCTTTTGCCAAAATTTGCACCTATCCATCTCTAAAACAAAAGCTTCGACACAAAGGCTACATCACATCTTGATTTTTATTCAAGATTCGCTTCGGCGCATCATTGCACACGAAACTGCTACCACTCTTGCCAAACCTAAACCTAAGTATTCTCAGAATACTTGTCTCTTCTCAACCTCGAATGCCACTAGGACATTCAGCATCTACTCGCCAAAAATACAAAACCAAAGCAACACCATTATCGATAATTATTGTGCTCAGGCTACGGGAAAAGAACTCCCGAGCAACATTCTCACAACCACCTTTTCATCTTACACACTGCATTAACCAAATCACGTCACAAGCTCACATCACTTGCGTTCATCTGTAGCCAGTTCTGGTGTAAGCTAGCTCATCTATACAAACTGAACCTTATTTCCCGAATTAAACATGCTATCCTGACCCAACACCATCTATAATCTCGCGAACGAGGACTAAGTCACTCAAGTTCAAAGATCACTTCTAACAATTCTTGATCGAGGACCCAGTCAACTCATGATCAAATACCATTCTTATCGACATACTCTTCCCCGACACTACTAGTCTTCCAAGCTCTCATTTCGGTTCCATTTTCAAAAACCATTAAAAATATATAGCTTGAAAATACAACCTTAAAACAATTAGGGCAGCTCGAAGAAAGAATCTAAGACGATCACTTTTAAAACAAAATCATTTTACATCAATAGTAATAATGGCAATGGGTACCCCAAACTCTTCCCTAAATAATCTTATAACAAGCCATACAACATGTTATCAAACTCCATACATATCACACAATCAATCAACGATTAAAACATACCATAAGCAACCACCGTGCATAAAAACTTCAAGATATCATTTAAACATTGATATTACCACAACTCACCTCCCAATTTTTTGTAAACCTGGCTCTGATACCAACAAATGTAACCCTTTTGACCCGGTCTAACCGTTTACCGACTCGAGCGAGTTACATGGGGAATATTAAAGTAAACTGGCGAAGATTGACCTCACTAAATGTCCCTATTTTTTATCTTGTCTAGATGCTCTTATTAATCATAAGGTGGTCATGCTCGTATCAGATAAAGTTACAACTCGGACGTGATCAATTGATCATTGAGTTAAGACTAAACATGCTTTAGGGACCATTTTTTAACACTTACAAAATTCAGGGACCTAATATGAAATTAAAGTTACCGATATTCAATTAGTTAGGTTTCATGCTCACATGTCAAATTTTAGCTCATTTTGATCATCCAAACTCATTCAATTGAACATCCAAATATCTAAACACCCAAAATGTAAGAAAATAGAACATCAAAAAGCTTTAAATAACGAACTTAACAGCTAAGCGTATCGATACACTTGTGCTTGTATCGATACATCGTTATCTCGTCAATTTCTCAAATTTCTAGTGGCACAAAAGAGTATCGATACGGTCCCGTGTACCGATACAGTTCCTCATTTTGCCCTTTAGCTGTATCGATATGGTCTACCTCGTACCGATACGATATGCCTGATTTGGTTATACTATACAGATACGATATCTTGTGTATCAATACGTCTGGGAATGAAATGTGGTATTTTGCTGGTTTTAAATGTCAAAACACATCCGATATCAATCCAGCATGTTATCAAAGCATAAGTAATCTCTTAGATCACGATTCTAAAGGTAAATAACACCAAGGCATGTTTTCAACATCAACACAACATGTTTATCAATATATAGGCATGCTTCATAAGCAAAATAGCCATTTAAGTACCAAAATCCAATCCAAACCAAATACCAGAAATTAAAGGCCATTTACAAGTCATAATAGGCATATAAAACTTGCCACAAACCAAGGAGTTTCAAAACATACTCTCCCAAAATGTAAAGGCACCCTCCCATTGCCAATTATTACTATTAAGTAAACCAAAATCCATACTTGAGCTATGTGTCTTCTCTTAAATTTCCACTTGCTTCCTGGCTACCCTCAAATGTTAATTCTATACATTGTCGTAAAAAGATAGCGTAAGCACAATTGCTTAGTGTGGGATGCTCAAATTAAAACCAACAACAATGCATTTTAAAAACTATTTCTCAAATAGAAATCTCTTTAACACCATGCTCATTTATTCCCATACTCTAAACCATGTTCAAAGCAAATCAACAATCTTTAAACCACATGTATAATAAGCCTCATGCATTAACCTTAATGCAAATCTCAAGCCGAAGCTACTAATGTTTGTTTCTAAAAAAGCATTTCTCAAAATATAATCTCATGTGTAAAACACATTATGCAAAACATTTATAAACCACGATACATGTGAATCTCATATATTGGCATTCAAGTGACCCGGATGGCTACACTCCATCTCAAAACACATGGTGTGGCTGCTCCCACCATAAATTAACTCGGATATGCGGATACACCTCATGGTGTGGCTGCTCTCGCCATAAGAATGACAGAACACATGGTGTGGCTTCTCCCACCATAAATTAACTCGGATATGCAGATACACCTAATGGTGTTGCTGCTCCCACCATAAGAACGACAGAACACATGGTGTGGCTGCTCCCACCAAAGTGTTCACAAGGTGTGGTTGCTCCTACCTTAATATCCGTAAAGTGTGGCTGCTCCCACTTTACGGCTCACATGACGTGGTTGTACTCATCATGTTTTATCTCACGTACGTACAAATTTTGCTTACATTTTATAGTGCGCTATTATCCTACCGGTCGACCAATTATATCCAGTTATAATAAGCATCACCACTTGCCAATATACTGCTTAAAACCATGTTACCCTACTGTTTTCAATGCATAAACACAAACCATATCTCATCCCATTATAAAGCATACTCAATGCATAGCACTTTCTCAACAAGAGATAGTCTTTTCAAAAGAATAAATCAACCACATGGGACCCCATGAATCATTTCACAATTCATAAAAACATGCACAACAGTAGGTAACAAATCTTTCATCAAAACATGAGCATGATAATCCAAAACAATGGGAAAAGACGGGAACCGAGAGCGAAACCAATTATACTTACTTCTGAGCTTAGATTAACATTTCAAGCTTAATCTAAACACCCAAACCATGCTTTCATGTAACCCCCTTAGCCCAATCTAGATGTTTAACTCGAATTAAGAGAATTACACGGGGAAACCGACGTCAACTTGTTAAAGTCAACCTCGATTAGCAACCCTTTTTTCCTTTAACTTGTCTAGATGCATAATTAAGTCCTATTGTGTTCGCTCGCGCAATGAATATATTTTCATTTAATCTGAACCTCCGTTGTACTTTCATTTGCAAATGATTGATATAGGGTTAAATTAAAAATTAATGTTACTAACCTTTAATTAAGTCCATTATATGCTTGCATGTGAAATATCAGCATCATACGGTGATTTAAACATCCACAATTGCAAACCATATAAACAGGGACTGAAATGTAAACATTTAAAACTGACAGATTATGCCATTTTAACTAACTTAACAACCATGTTTCGAAACAGTCACCCCCTGTTTCGAAACCATGCATTCCAATAGCATTTGGTTTAGGAACGGCCTTACCAGTTTCGGAACCAAATCCCCAATTTGATTTCCCATGCACTTAGACAAAATAGAGCCGTATCGAAATGACCCCGAGTTTCGATACGGGTTTAAATTATAACAAAAAGTCTCGAAATGGTCTAGTAGTGTTCCGAAACGTTGAGACCAAATATGCAAGTTGTATCGAAACAACTGCTACTTTTTCGAAAAACATAGCGGATCTGCACCAAAAGAACAATGTTTAAGCATCTTAAAACATACCCTATGGCCACCAAACATCATGCAATCATAGGTAAACATCAACAACATATTTATCCATAACATAGTCATCAACAAAGGCATCTAACATCATGAATTATATAACATGACTACTCTAGAGACATGCACCCTATAAAGCAATCCACATAGCGTATCAAAAACCAAAGAGCAAAGCATAACGACATTTAAAGGCCCAATACAAGTCTTATGAGGCAAAACACGCTTGCCAAACCAGGGAGTTTAAACAATCCTCTCCCGAATATCGAGGTACCCTCCCCATTGCCAATTCTACCTTGTTAAAAGTGTCAAATCCCATACTTGTAAATCGAGTGACGTCTTGGGTGAAATCCATTGCTATTTTGTTTCCCAAATGCTCACTTATCTACATTTTATAAACAACAACAATACATTTTATAAAAACCATGTTTAACTTATCTGCATCTTGTTAGTGAGGGAAAGCTCAATTTAAACAACAATGCAATTTATAAAAACCATATTTCTGTAAAAACATAACTACATCATGCTCAACTTTCTCATGCTTTAGAAACCACAATTAAAGCATCGTTTATAAACCACATGTATCATTATCTAAGGCATATCTCAATGCAAAACCAAACTAAAGCTTCACATGTTTAAATCTCATAAAGCATAAACATAATGTATAAGAGTCTTTATACATAAGTATTTTAAAAAAACATTATACATGTTCAATTCATATATTGGCATTTCAAGTGAACCGGATGGAATCTACCCCCATTCTTGGATAGCACTACCCCTATCCATTCATGATCGGATATACGAACACCTTGATGGCACTACCCCTATCAAGTCACATGGTGAAACTACTCTCACAATTATCTCACTTCAGTCGGGATGCCACTACCCGTATTGCCCATTGGTGATAGCACTACCCCTATCATTCCCATCACAATAGCACTACCCCTATTGTGAAACTTAAGAATTTATCTCATGCGTGAATTTTGTATATTATAGTGCACTTCACATCCTATTGACCGACCAACATATCCGATAATAGAAGTCTCATCACTAAGCCAATATACCATTTAAATCCATGCTAACTTAGTGCTTTCAATGCATTTTTAAAATCATCACATATCCCATCTCAAAACATGCCTCAAATATAGCATAATAAATCTCATCAATAATATAACCTCTTGATACATAATCAAAATATTTCATGGGATATAATTCAGCAAAACCATGCTTATAAAACATGCATAATAGTGAGTAACAACAAATTTCAAAACATGAGCATGATAATCCACATGGTCTTTAAACCGAGAGCTTTAGTAACCATACTTGCTTCCGAGATTTGCTAAGAGTTTCAAGCTTACACTAACCTCCCAAAATTGTGTTTCCAACCTTACGAAAACGTTCAAACCACATCCACTCACCGATGCAACTTCGCCTCACTTGCCGAAGCTATTCCAAGCCCTCGAAACTCCAAATGTGCCTTCCAAAGATCAAGCAATGACTTGCCCTGCTTCTAACCAAGGAAAAACAGAGGATCAATGCACACTCTTGCATCAAAATCTCCAGCAACACAAACCCCCACTCGACTCCAACATTCGCCAAGCAATTAACAACTGATACAAACCGAAAACACCGACAAAACCATTGTAAACTGTTCCCAATCATTACCCAGTAAAATCAACCATCGATCCTCATCCACTTACAACCTAAAACACTTCCTCAACCTCTATAAACCTCCAGCTAACAAGAAAGCACAACAACACCCCTAAAACTCAAGATTTAATCATTAACATCTAGCAATCTAACTAGTTTCGGGATTACATAACAAAATCCATCAAGTTAACATTATTAACCATTAAGAACACATTAATAGTCAGCCATTAACTCAGCAACTAACATCAATTTCAAAGATCCACCATAAATCTTCAAGAAACCTCAATTAAACACAATTTCATAAATTAACATATAAAAACCCGATGAGCAAAAAAAACATATAAAAACCCATTAAAAACAATATGTAAAAGACTAATTACCTTGGAATTTCAGTAAAGAACATGTCATTAGAGGAGAAGAACGAACCTACCTATAATGATGAGCTGTTCCTCCATTTTTGAAAAGAAAACCAAAGAAAACCAAAGAGAAAAATAAGAGATTCAATAGAGAATCAATATAAAATAAGTAAATCTTTGAAATCCAAATCAAAATTAGAGTTTACCTTTGAAATCTTGCTGTTTGGATGAATGAATTTTGAGAAAAAAGTGAGAGAAGAAAAACTACGTTAAATCATTCTAAAGAGAATGAAAAACCGTTTCAACTTCCCTCAATTTTTTAATATAATTTATTTAATTAAAATTGTAAAATAAGAGGAAAAGTCCTTATTAGCCTTTGGTAATATTGATCCTTAAATATTCAAAGTATTAGCCTTTTACGCTTTTGCCATTAAATCAAACTTTACCATTTTTACATTTTGGTCACTAAACCAAAATGTTTGATTTCCAAAATTATTTTCTTTAAATTACCTTTACCAAAATTAATCATATATATAATTATGATTTTCGGAAGTTTTTACTTATTTTTATCCGATCAAAACCCTTCCAATTTAATTGTTTCCCGGAACTAGACTAGACCGCTAAACAGGTTCGAACCGATCCGCATAACCTAGCCCGACCAACACCTAGGCCCTAAAACTACGTTTTCATATCCTCCTTCCTTTCCCACATCGCTTCCTCGACACCTTGGTGTCTCGAAAGCACCTTTACCAATTCAATGGTCTTTCCTCGAAGCACCTTACTATCCGAACCCCATATTTATAGTGGTTCCTCCTCATAAGACAAATCCAGATTCAACTCCACTTCCTCAACCGACAACACATGAAAAGGATCCGAATGATACCTCCAAAGAATAGATACATGGTAAACATCATGTATCTTCTCCAGCTTTGACAGTAACCGCAATCTATACAGAACAGGGCCAATCCTCTCAAGCACCTCATAAGGTCCGATAAACCTCGCGCTCAACTTGCCCTTTCGCTTGAACCTCATCACCTTCTTCCAAGGCAAAACATTCAAGAAGACCTTCTCACCAACCTCAAACTCAACTTCCTTACGTTTCAAATCCGCGTAAGATTTCTGACGATCCGACGCCTTCTTTAGACGATCACAAATGAGCTTCACCTTATCGATTGTACCCTTGAGCATATGCGGCAAAGAAACCAACTTTTGCCCCGCTTCAGCCCAACACACAGGTGTACGACACTTCCGTCCATACAAGCCTCGTATGGTGCCATTTGTATGCTCGCCTGATAGCTATTCTTATAGGCGAACTCTAAAAACGGCAACAACTTGTCCCATGAACCTTGGAAATCGATCACACAACACCAGATCATATCCTCCAACACTTGGATAACCCGCTCTGACTGACCATCCGTCTAAGGATAATAGAATGTGCTAAAGCTCAACCTCGTGCCCAAGGCTTGATGCAAACACTCCCAGAACCTCGATGTGAACTGCGAATCCCTATCTGAGACTATGGACTTAGGAACACCATGCAACCGCACAACTTCCGCAACATAAAGCTCCGCTAGCTTATCCAGGGTAAATATAGTATGTACAGGTAAGAAATGTGCACACTTCGTCAACGAATCCACAATCACCCTCACATAATTCTTATTTGACGGTGTCAAAGGCAAACCCGACACAAAATCCATCGCGACCCTCTCCCATTTCCACTCTGGAATCCTCAAAGGCTGCAACAAACCAAATGGAAACTGATGTTCAGCTTTCATTCGCTGACACACCAAACACTTGCTAATAAACTCTGCCACATCCTTTTTCAAGCCCACCCAATAGTACTCATCTCGCAACCCCCAATACATCTTAGTACTATCAGGATGTATTGCAAAAGGACTATTATGTGCTTCCGTCAAGATAGTGCGCCTCAACTCAACGTCCTCTAGCACAACTACTCAACCCCTGAAACACAAGACCCCTTCGTCACTGAAATTGTAATCCGTATGATTACCCTCCGCTATGCCCGAAACATGCGGGACCAAGGAATCATCAACCAACTACTTATCCTTAATCAACTCAACCAAAGATGGTTTCATTTGAAGCTCGGTCACCAAGTCACCATCACAAGACAAACTCAGACGAGCAAACATTGCTCTCAACTCCACAACAACCTTTCGGATTAAAGCATCGACCACCACATTGGCCTTCCTCAGGTGATACTCGATCGAAAGATCGTAATCCTTTAGCAACTCCAACCATCTACGTTGCTGAAGATTCAGTTCCCTATGAGATATACGATACATGAGACTTTTGTGTGTACACCATAAATCTCTCGCCGTAAAGATAATGCCTCAATATCTTTAGAGCAAACACTACAGCCGCATGCTCGAGATCATGAGTAGGATAATTACGCTCATGCACCTTCAACTGTCTCGACGCATAAGCAACTAATCTACCCTCCTGCATCAACCCACATCCTAAACCCACATAGGATGCATCACTCTACACCACAAACTCTTTTCCCGATTTAGGTTGAATCAAGATCAGAGCTTGTACCGATGCTTTCTTCAACTTCTGAAAAGCTTGCTGCCTTGCCTCCGTCCATTCAAACTTAACATTTTTCTGAACCAACTTTGTCAACGGAGCAGCTATCTTAGAAAGCCCATCCACGAACTGACGGTAATACCCAACCAAGCCCAGAAAACTATGAACCTCCGTCAAAGATTTTG
Organism: Hibiscus tridactylites; assembly: GCA_958450335.1. Lineage (NCBI taxonomy): Eukaryota > Viridiplantae > Streptophyta > Magnoliopsida > Malvales > Malvaceae > Hibiscus > Hibiscus tridactylites. The sequence continues at coordinate 49,631,894 of OY288272.1, read as the reverse complement.
GTTGCTTCCAGCCCACAACCGCCTCAATTTTCAGAGGATTCACATGGATACCCTTGGCCAATACCATATGACCAAGAAACACTACCTCCCTGATCCAGAACTCGTATTTACTCAACTTTGCATAGAGCTGATTATCCAACAGAGTCTGCAGCACTATCCTCAAATGCCTATCGTGATCTTCCTCGGTACGAGAGTACACAAGGATATCATCATAAACACCACCACAAACTAATCAAGGTACTCCTGGAATACCCAGTTCATCATGTCCTTGAACACAGCCGGCGCATTGGTCAAACCCAGTTCATCATGTCCTTCAACTGTCTCGACGCATAAGCAACTAATCTACCCTCCTGCATCAACCCACATCCTAAACCCACATAGGATGCATCACTCTACACCACAAACTCTTTTCCCGATTTAGGTTGAATCAAGATCAGAGCTTGTACCGATGCTTTCTTCAACTTCTGAAAAGCTTGCTGCCTTGCCTCCGTCCATTCAAACTTAACATTTTTCTGAACCAACTTTGTCAACGGAGCAGCTATCTTAGAAAGCCCATCCACGAACTGACGGTAATACCCAACCAAGCCCAGAAAACTATGAACCTCCGTCAAAGATTTTGGTTGCTTCCAGCCCACAACCGCCTCAATTTTCAGAGGATTCACATGGATACCCTTGGCCAATACCATATGACCAAGAAACACTACCTCCCTGATCCAGAACTCGTATTTACTCAACTTTGCATAGAGCTGATTATCCAACAGAGTCTGCAGCACTATCCTCAAATGCCTATCGTGATCTTCCTCGGTACGAGAGTACACAAGGATATCATCATAAACACCACCACAAACTAATCAAGGTACTCCTGGAATACCCAGTTCATCATGTCCTTGAACACAGCCGGCGCATTGGTCAAACCAAAAGGCATCACTAGGAACTCATAATGTACGTACCTCGTACGAAAATCCATCTTCGGTACGTCCTTATCATTCACTTTAAGCTGATAATACCCCGACCTTAGATCAATCTTCAAAAACATAGCAACACCACGAAACTGATCAAAGAGATCATCAATCCGAGATAAAAGGGTACTTTTTCTTTGTCGCCAACTTATTTAGTTGCCGATAGTCTATACACATCCGCATTGTCCCATCATTCTTCTTAACAAACAAAACTGGAGCTCCCCAATGCGAGATACTCGACCTAATGAAACCACGATCTAGCAACTTCTGAAGCTGCGTCTTTAACTCTTTCGGTGCCATTCGGTAAGGAGAAATCGATAACAGAGCCATATCCGCATATGTCTATATGCAGAACTCGACCTCCCTATCTGGTGGTAACCCAAGTAACTCTTCTGGAAACACTCCCGGAAAATCACAAACTATCCGAATATCGTTCGGGCGTGCTTCCTTCATATTTGGGTTCATCATATACGCCAAATAAACTTGGAAACCACCATTCATCAACTTGCGAGCCTCCACCGCCAAAACAATATTTAAGTTCTCACCCACCACCACAACTTCAAACTCATCGTCAAGCTTCAACGAAACACGCTTGGTCTCACAATCAACCAGAACTTTATGTTCCGACAGCCAATTCATCCTAAGGATAACATCGAAAACATCGAAACCATAGAAAGGTAACTCCATCACATCAACAAGAAACACATATCCTTGAACCATCAAAAGACATCTTCTATACAACTTCCTAACAACTACGGTTTCACCAAACGAGCTCGTAACTTGCATACCCACATCAAGAAACTCTAACGGCACATCAAGCAACTGAGCATGCTCACGCAAAATGTATGAATGTGTAAAACCAGAATCTATCAAAGCAAGCATTGACAAGGATTGCAAGGATAAGGTACATGCGATCACATACGTGTCATTTCGGCCCTCACGGTGAGCATATACTCGAGCTGGTCCTCCACCCTCTGGTTGCACCGCGACCACATGTGCCACATTCCTCTGACAAACCTCTCGTCGCTGAGGCTCCATAGCACGAGTTAGTGCTTGCCTCTCTAACTATGGGCAATCACGCTTCACATGACCATGAACCCCACACTACCATCATGTCACGAAATTACCCCAACGCTCCCCGGACGATTCCTCCCACAAAGGTTATACGTAGTAACACATGTAGCAACATTCTAACCATACTGGCCTCAGCCCGATCCACCACCACCGCCTCGGCATTGATCTCACTGAAAGCTCCTATCCCGTGATCTCTTACCCCGATCATGTCCACCATCATAATTAGCAGCTCTCTTCCTAGAGCAAGAACTCCCCGAGTGTGACGTCAATCCCAGACTCTGCTCGATATCCTTGGTTGAAGTAACCAGCACATCAAAGTCAGCATACTCAGCTGCAAGCATATAAGTCTTTACTTCCTTCACCAACCCATAGCGAAACCTATCACATCTCTTCCACTCATTCGATACCAGCTCAGGGGTGTACTGGCTCAATCGGACGAACTACACCTCATACTTCGCAACGGTCATGTTGCCCTGCATCAACGCCATGAACACCCTCTTCCTCTCATCCAAATAATGAACACCCATATACTTATTCTTAAAAGAATTTACGAAGAATGCCCAGGTAACCTCGTCATGCTCCATACCCGCTGTGATGGTAATCCACCATGTATACACATCTCCATGTAGAAAAGAGACAACGCAACCCAACTTCTGCACATCATTTCAACTCATATGCCCCAAAATCCACTTGGTACTTTCGAACCAAGCCTCAGAACACTCAAGAGATAGACCACTAAACTTTGTTCCGCCCAAACTATGCAGACGCTCAAAGGGTAAACTAGCATTGGCGCCAGGCTGATGTGCGGCCACGTGCATACCTGCTATTTCTACCTGAAAGGCCCCGACAATAGCCTGAATCAAAGGTGTCATGTCAGGAGCAGCTTGCCTCTGCGTTGCCTGAGGTCCAACACCCCCAACACCAGCTTCTGCTCTAGCTCCACCCCCACCAGGAGGAAGAGGCGACAAATTCTCAGCATCTTCATCTACCTCATTCTCAACTACATTATGGATATTGCTTCTAAGCTCTCGTCTCGGTCCCATGATATGATAAACAATTCTACCATGCATATACAATATCAGAAAATAGTTAGGCTTACAAATAGCAAGAACCCAAGTCACTCATTCCGTCTTTTAAAACAAAAACTCTTTTCTTTACCGGTAGTGTTGGCAATGGGTGCCCTAGTCACATATATCAATTCATCACATAATCATCATACATCACATACTATCAATAAAATCATGATACAATCATTCACCGTGCATAGCATCGAATACAACATGTTATCAACCATAATTCAACATTCAACATACATCCCAATCTTTCGAAACCTGGATCTGATGTCAACAAATGTAACCCTCTTAGTCCTGTCTAGACGTTTAACCCAAATTAAAAGAATTACACTTGGGAAACTGAAGTCAACCTCGATTAGAAACCTTTTTTTTCTTTGAACTTGTCTAGATGCATAATTAAGTCCTATTGTGTTTGCTCGCGCAACAAATATATTTTAATTTTAACCAAACATTCGTTGTACTTTCATTTGCAAATGACATGATATAGGTTAAATTACAAATTATTGTTACCAACCTTTAATTAAGTTCATTACATTCTTGCAGGTGAAATATCAGCATCATACGATCATTTAAACATCCACAATTGCAAACCACATAAACATGGACTAAAATGTAAACATTCCAAACTAACAAATTATACCATTTTAACTAACTTCATAACCTTGTTTCTAAACAGTCACCCCCTGTTTCGAAACCATGCATTCCAGTAGCATTTGGTCTCGGAACGACCTTACCCGTACCAAATCCCCAATTTAATTTCCCCTGCATCTAGACAAAACAGAGCCGTATCAAAATGACCCTGAGTTTCGATACGGGTTCAAATTATAACTAAAAGTTTTGAAACGGTCTAGTAGTGTTCTGAAATGTTGAGACCAAATATGCAAGCTATATCGAAACAACTGCTACCGTTTCAAAACACATACCAGGTCTGCACTAAAACAACAACGTTTAAGCATATGAAAACATACCCTATGGCCACCAAACATCATGCAATCATAGGTAAACATCAACAACATATTTATCCAGCACAAAATCATCAACAAAGGCATCTAACATCATGAATTATATAACATGACTACTCTAGAGACATGCACCCAATAAGCAATCCACACAGAGTATCAAAACCAAAGAGCAAAGCATAACAACATTTAAAGACCCAATACGAGTCTTATAAGGAAAAACACACTTGCCAAACCAGTGCGTTTAAACAATCATCTCAAAAATACTGAGGTACCCTCCCCATTGCCAATTCTACCTTGTTAAAAGTGTCAAATCCCATACTTGTAAATCGAATGACGTCTTGGGTAAAATCCCTTGCTATTTTTTGACCAAATGCTCACTTATCTGTATTGTTGGAAATGAGAGCGTAAGCATTTTTTCTTATTGAATGAAAGCTCAATTTAAATAACATCAATGCATTTTCAAAAAACCATGTTTCTTTAAAAACATAACTACATCATGCTCAACTTTCTCATACTTTAGAAAACACAATTGAAGCATCGTTTATAAAACACATGTATCATTATCACATGCATATCTCAATGCAAAATCAAACCAAAGCTTCACATTCTTAAATCTCATTAAGCATAAACATCATGTATAAAAGTCTTTATACAAAAGTATTTTAAAAACAATGATACATGTTCAATTCATATATTGGTATTTCAAGTGAACCGGATGGAATCTACCCCCAACCTTGGATAGCACTACCCCTATCCATTCATGATCGGATATAAGGACACCTTGATGGCACTACCCCATCAAGTTTCATGGTGAAACTACCCTCACCATTATCTCACTTCGACCGGGATGCCACAACCCGCATTGCTCGTTGGTGATAGCACTACCCCTATTACTCGGATCACAATAGCACTACCCCTATTGTGAATCCGAAGAATTTATCTTACGCGAAAATTTTGTATATTATAGTGCACTTCACATCCTATTGGTCGACCAACATATCCGATAATAGAAATCTCATCAGTAAGCCAATATATCATTTAAATCCATGCTAATACAGTGCTTTCAATGCATTATTAAAATCATCACATATCTCATCTCAAAACATGCCTCAAATATAACATTATATATCTCATCAAGAATATAACCTCTTGAAACATAATCAAATCATTTCATGGGATATAATTCAGCAAAACCATGCTTATAAAACATGCATAACAGTGAGTAACAACAAATTTCAAAACATGAACATGATAATCCACATGGACTTTAAACCGGAAACAGAGAGCTTTAGTAACCATACTTACTTTCGCGATTAGCTAAGCGTTTCAAGCTTACACTAACCTCCCAAAACCTTGTTTCCAAGCTTACGAAAACGTTCAAACCACATCCACTCACCGATACAACTTCACCTCACTTGCCGAAGCTATTCCAAGGCCTCGAAACAAGGAACATATTGCCCATCTTCTAACCAAGGAAAAACAGAGGATCAATGCACACTCTTGCATCAAAACCTCCAGCAACACAAACCCCCCACTCAACTCTAATATTCGCCAAGCAATTAACAACCGATACAAACCGAAAACACCGACAAAACCACTCTAAACTATTCCCAATCATTACCCAGCAAAATCAACCCTCAATCCTCATCCATTTACAACCTAAAATACTTCATCAACCTCTATAAACCTCCAGTTATCAAGAAACCACAACAACAGCCCCTAAAATTCAATATTTCATCACTAACATCTAGCAATCTAACTAGTTTCGGGATTAAATAAAAAATCCATCAAGTTAACATTATTAACCATTAACAACACATTAATAAGAAGCCATTAACTCAGCAACTAACATCAATTTCAAAGATCCAACATAAATCTTCAAGAAACCTGAATTAAACACAATTTCATCAATTAACATATAAAAACCCATTAAAAGCAATATGTAAAAGACTAATTACTTGAAAATTTCAGTAAAGAACATGTCATTAGAGGAGAAGTACGAACCTACCTCTAATGATGAGCTCTTCCTCCATTTTTGAAAAGAAAACCAAAGAGAAAATAAGAGATTCAATAGAGAATAAATAGAAAATAAGTAAATTTTTGAAATCCAAATCAAAATTAGAGTGAGAGAAGAAAAACTACGTCAAATCTTTGTAAAATGAATAAAAACTGTTTCAACTTCTCTCCGTCTTTTTAATATAATTTATTTAATTAAAACTGTAAAATAGGAGAAAAAATCATTATTAGCCTTTGGTAATATTGGTCCTTAAAGATTCAAAGTATTAGTCTTTTACGTTTTTGCCATTAAATCAAACTTTACCATTTTTACATTTTGGTCGTTAAACCAAAATGTCAGATTTTCAAAATTGTTTTCTTTAAATTACCTTTACCAAAATTAATCATATATAAAAGTATGATTTTAGGAAATTTTTACTAATTTTTATCCGATCAAAAACCTTCCAATTTAATTATTTCTCGAAACTAGACTAGACCGCTAAACGGGTTCGAACCGAACCGTCTAACCAAACCCAGGCAACACCTAAGCCCAAAAACTGGGGCGTTACATTTCAGACATTTGAAAAGCTTTAAAACCACTTCCACTCACCAACTTGATATGGCCTCGAAGACAACGTCTCGACGCCGACGCCTCAACGCCTACCGAACAACGTTCGAACATTCGCCAACTTCCATAAGAAAATACAAGGGTCAGTATAAATTGGACCCCATCAAAATAACCAATTTATTATAGCATCCCATCACAAATATTCGAACCAATTACTATTAGAACAACCCTTTTTAATTTCATTCAATTTCACGCCCATGTTTCTCTATTTTTTTACTTTAATTTTTTAAAATTAATCATCACGCAAATGCGTGATTGCAGCAGCCAATATTCAAATATCAATTCACTAGCATAGCGCCCAGCGCTCCCACTTCGAAGAGCAGGGCAGTAGCCCCTGCTTCGAACGCACCCCCTATATTTATTTATTTATTTTCTTTCAAATATTTAATCGAACATGTATTTTACATCTAATAATTAATCTAACAATTCAATTATACATTCAGCCAATTACCCCCATCAAAAACCTAAATCTAAAATTAAACAATAAGATTATTTTCTCTTAATAAAACAAAATTAAATCAAGATGTTACCAAGTAATCATCAAATCAAATTAAAAATTAAAACAAAAGAATTAAACATTTGAGAATTTCAATAAAGAACTTTTGATTAGAGGAGAGAAAAGAAAAATCACCTCTAGCACAAACTTTTCCCTTGATTGACAATGAATTAGATGAAAACCTTCAAGAAATCCAATGCTAGTTGATGTAGAAATCCATGTGAACCATTTAAAATAAAAAGTGGGTGAAAAGAAATAAATCTCTTGAGATTTATTGATGGAAAAATAGTTTGGCTGATGGGAATGTTGAGAGAAAAAGTTAAGAGAAAAGAAGTTATGTAAGAAAATATTTTAGCCTTTTAAAATTATTTTTATTAAAACTCTTTTAATAAATCAATTTATTAAATCTTTTAAAAATACCAAAACACGGGAAAAGGCTAATAATACATTGGGGTAATAGCTCTCTAAATATTCTAAGCCTTTACTCTTTTCAATTTAGTCATTAAAACGTATTTTACAATTTTTACGATTTAGTCACCATTTTCAAAATACCAATTAAATCAGTCCAATTTTATCAAATTGAACTCTCCAAAACCTTTAAAACATTGTTTTAGGATTTCAGAATATTTTTGCATATTTTATCTCCCTCAAAAACCATTTACTTTAAATTATTCCCGAAACTAGCCTAACCCGCTCGAACCGGTGCACTCGAATCGCTTAGCCGAACCCGGTTAAAACCTAAGCCCAAAATTAAGGCGTTACATAAGTCATAATTTTTTCTGTCCTCCCAGTCCTCAACAAAATGGGGTTGTTGAGAGGAAAAATCGAACTTTAGAAGAAATGACTAGAACCATGCTTTGTGATAACAATTTGCCAAAGTATTTTTGGGCAGAAGCCACTAATACGACTTGCTATATTGTAAATCGAGTAATGATTAGACCGATCTTAAAGAAAACACCTTATAAGATTTTAAAATCCAAAAGCCTAACTTTAGCTATTTTTATCCATTTGGTTGCAAATGTTTTGTTTTAAATAATGGAAAAGACAATTTAGGCAAATTTGATGCTAAAAGTGATGAAGCTATTTTCTTAGGTTACTATTTAAACTCTAAAGTCTATCGTATATTTAATAAAAGAACTTTGGTTGTTGAAGAGTCTATACATGTGGTTTTTGATGATAACCTCCTTCCGAGGAAGGATTCTTGTGATGACGATGATGTAGGAATTTTTGAAGCCAATGATGGTGGGCAATCATCACAAGTAGATGAAGTTCCATCTAAAGAAGAAGAAGCACAAGATGCACCTTTAGAAGCATTGAAGGACATGACTCTAGAGGAAAAGAAAGTGAGCTACCCAAGAGAGTTCAACTATGTCAAAGGTGTTGAGATTTTGGGCGATCTATCTAAAGGGGTAACCACTAGACTTTCTCTTAAAATGCTTGAAATGTTGCATTTATCTCATGCATTGAGCCTAAAAATATCAAAGAAGCGTTAAAAGATGATTATTGGATATTGGCTATGGAAGAAGAATTAAATCAATTTGAGAGAAGTCAAGTATGAACATTAGTTGATAGGCCTAATAATAAGTCTACCATATGAACTAAATGAGTTTTTAGAAACAAACTAGATGAGAGTGGTAACATAGTGAGGAACAAGGCTAGGCTTATTGCTCAAGGTTACACTCAAGAGGAAGGAATCAATTTTGATGAAACCTATGCACCCGTAGCTAGGATGAAAGCTATTAGCATTCTTCTTGCATTTGCATGTTATCATGAATTCAAGATTTTTCAAATTGATGTCAAAAGTGTTTTTCTAAATGGTTTTATTAATGAAGAGGTGCATGTAGAACAACCACCCGATTTTGAAGATCCAAAATACCCAAACCATGTTTTAAACTTTCTAAAGCTTTATATCATTTGAAACAAGCTCCTAGAGCTTGGCATGAAAGGTTATCAAGTGTTTTAGTTGAAAAAGTTTTTAAGAAAGGAAAGATGGATACTACACTCTTTATTAAAAGAAATGACAAATACATTTTAGTAGTTCAAATATATGTTGATGATATAATTTTTAGTTCTACTAATGAATTGTTTTGCCAAGATTTTGCTAAGTTAATGCAAGGTGAATTTGAGATGAGCATGATGGGGGAGCTCTCATTCTTTTTGGGACTCCAAATAAAACGAAGGAAAAATGACATCTTCATCAATCAAGCTAAGTACATCAAGGACATGCTCAAGAAGTTTGTTTTGGAGAATGTGAAACCTCAAGCCATACTCTTCTACAAAGCTTGACAAAGATGGAGGAGGTAAGTCTGTTGATTTAAAGCTTTATCGCTCTATGATTGGATCTTTTCTTTATCTTACCACAAATAGACCCGTTATTATGTTTAGTGTTTGCTTGTGTACTAGATTTCAAGTTAGTTTTAGAGAATTACATCTTATAGCCATTAAGAGAATCTTTAGATACCTTAGAGACACACATTATTTAGGCCTTTGGTATCCTAGAGATACCTCATTTGATTTGCATGCTTATTTGAATGCGGATTATGGAGGTTGTAAGATAGATAGAAAAAGTACCTCCGGTACTTGTCAATTCCTAGGTAGTATGCTCATATCATGGTTTTCTAAGAAGCAAAATAGTGTAGCATTATCAACCACCGAAGCGGAATACATATCGGTCGGAAGTTGTCGTGCTCAAGTTCTTTGGATGAAGAAACAACTTTTAGATTATGGAATTGATCTAGGTACCATCCCTTTTAGGTGTGATAACACTAGTGCCATATGTCTCACTAAGAATCTCATCCAACATTCTAGAACCAAGCACATAGAGATGAGACACCATTTCATTAGAGATCATGTCTTGAAAAATGCTGTTGTTCTAGAATATTTTGAGAACTTGAACCAACTACCGGATATCTTCACCAAAACTTTAGACAAGGAGCGGTTTTGGTCTCTTAGGAGAGAGTTAGGTTTGACTAGCCTACCTTGAACCTTAGAGCTCTTTTGGAGTTTAAACTTGCTTGAATTTAGTTGATCTCATTGCTTATGTGTATTTGCTCCTATATGCATCTAAGCTTGTTGCTAGGGGGAGTATGTATATGCTTTTAGCTCATACATGATGTTTACATTGAAGGGTTTCGTAGGAAATCAAACAGATCTAATCATGTAGAAAAACGCAGTGAAAAGAATCCTACAAAATTTTTCAAAATCTCATGCAATCATATTAAAGAATGATAGATATAATTACAAGGGTTACCTTGATAAAATATTTTGTAATCACGTTGTGTTGAGGCGCTGCCTTTCTGAAAGACGACCGCCCTCTATAAGTATCCACACGCGAATGGACGCCAAACGACTATCAGAATGCTAGTTCCCATCTAGTTTTCGAAAGACCGAGTTTATGTGATTTTTAGGTGTTTTCGATAATCACATGTCTATAACCCTAGGCGCACACACACACACACACGCACGCACGCACGCACGCACGTACGCACACACACACACACACCACTTGGTTATAGTTAGTGTAACACCATTATAATTTAAATAAAACTCTTTTAAATAAATTATAATTCAAATAAATTCCTTTATCTCATAAGGAACTCGAACTCAATCTAAATCTGGATGATGCAATTTATTTAATACTAATATTATTTTTTAAGATAAATAAATAATATATTTTAAAACAAATTCCTTATCAAATAAGGAATTGAAATTCAATCAAATCTAGATAAAAATATTATTTCATAATATTATTTATTTAATAATATTTTAGAAATATGTTAAAACAAATAAATATTCTATACGAATTTAACTTCTTTAAATTCAAATGAATAATCTGTAACAATATAATTTAAAATAATCATATTATCTTAAATTTATTATTGATAGTAATAACTACAACCATTCTTATCCATTCTTGGTGTGCAACCCTATAGGTTCAATTAACGTTGGTAGTAGATAAAATCATATTTTATTCTACAAGTCATAAGTGGTCTCTAGCAAGACATTATGATTGCCCAAGTTAAATGAAAAGCTCATAATCCAAGACAACCTTTAATTTAGTTTATGTCACAATCCTTTTATATCATGATATCTTGATAGAATATAAGGCATGGAAAATGTTAACCTTATATCGTTCTACCTTTAGTTGTTGGTTGATGATCAAAGACATTAGTCATCACGTTGTTGGCTGATGAGGCAGTGCACTGGTGGGAAACTACCATATTGACGGTCTTTGAGGACACTGTGACTTGGGATTTCTTCCTTAAAGAATTCCGCAAGAAATATATATCAGTGAGTTCTACCTTGCTGAGAGACGAAGTATCTTCGTCAACCTCAAACAAGGCGAACGACCGATTGAACAATACATCAATGATTTCTGCAAGTACTGTAGATATGGTGTTCAGTATATAAAGAATGATGAAGAAAAGTGTCGAATGTTCATTGTAGGGCTTAACGATGAACCACGACCTATGTTTACTGCAGTAAGAATTTTTGATTTCCAAGACCTCGTGAATCGTGCTAAGACCACCGAAGTTGCACAGAAAGCTCAACGAGCTAGTGGGTCTGGAAAATTTGAAAAGAGGTCTAGGGACGATTCTCGACCTCCGAGATGGAACAAGAAGGGAGATATCTCATACCACAAATATCTCTCTTATGTTAAGAGGGATAAATTCCATCTTAATTACCCACATCTCAGTACTTGATTCTTTATTATGTTTATGAATAACTTTTATAATCGTCCATTTAAAAATGATGTTTGATTATGTCAAAATATAATAGTCATCATGTTGAGAACTGTAGTAATTTCAGGTCTAATGATTTAATGTCACAACTGTTTTAAGATTAATATATAACTTTAGTCCATGTATTAATCTTAAGAAGATTCAATACTAATATTTTTTCTCAACAAATACATATATGAATTTGATTTGAATCTCATTCACATATTCATCTAATCAATATCTATCTAACTTCATACTAATCATATTTTATCATTGTTCCTACAATAATAACTGATTAGGGGTATTTTGAATAATAATATTCAAGGAAACAAAGCATGCAAATTTATAAATCCAATAATCAAAATATAATGTCCATATAATAGGCCCTAGGGCCCTATAGCTAATAGTCTCCCACTTGCACTAGGCCTATTCAAGAATTTATCTCATACCTATAGACCTAACATGACTATCATATTTTACTTGTGGTAGAGGCTTAGTCAAATGATCTGCGACATTGTCATCTGTTGAAACTTTACATATCTTAACGTCACCTCTCTCAATGATCTCTCGAATGAGATGATAACATCTCAAGATGTGTTTAGATCGCTGATGTGATTTGGGCTCCTTTGCTTGTGCAATGGCACCATTATTGTCACAGTATATCTCAACAGGATTTATAATGGTATGGACGACCCTAAGATCAGTAATAAATTTCTTGATCCAAACTGCTTCCTTAACTGCATCAGATGCCGCTATGTACTCACCTTTAGTTGTAGAATCAGCAACGGTACTTTTCTTTGTAATTTTCCAGCAGGCAACGCCCCCATTTAAACAAAACACATATCCCGAATGCAATCGGAAATCATCTTTGTCAGTTTGGAAGCTTGCATCCGTGTAACCACTTACAACTAGTTCATCTTCCAATCCATCATAGACTAGGAACATATCTTTAGTTTTTCTTAAATACTTAAGTATGTTCTTTACAGATGTCCATTGACTTTCACGGGGATCTGATTGGTATCGACTTTATATGCTAAAAGCATATGAAACATTTGGTCTAGTGCATAACATGACATACATTATAGATCGTATTGCCAAAGCATAAGGAATCTTACTCATGCGTTCTCGCTCATCCTTAGATTTAGGACACTGAGTCTTGCTAAGAGTAATGCCTTGAGACATAGGTAAGTAACCTCTCTTGGAATCTTGCATACTGAACATTTTCAGTACTTTGTCTATATATGCACCTTGACTTAGACCGATTAGCCTTTTAGATCTATCTCTATAGATCTTTATCCCAAGAATATAGACAGCTTTGGCTAAGTCTTTCATTGAGAAATAATTCCCTAACCAAGACTTGACACTCTGTAAGGTAGGAATGTCGTTCCCAATGAGTAGAATGTCATCGACATACAAGACCAAAAATACAACTGCACTCCCACTATCTTTCTTGTAAACACAAGGTTCATCTTCATTTTTGATAAATCCAATCTCTTTGATTGACTCATCAAAATGAAGATTCCAACTCTGTGAAGCATGCTTCAATCCATAAATAAAACTTTGAAGCTTGCATACTTTACCAAAATTCTCGACTTGTGCAAAGCCCTCAGGTTGTGTCATGTACACATCCTCAAGTAAGTTTCCATTAAGAAGCGAAGTTTTCACATCCATTTTCCAAATCTCATAGTCATAATATGCTGCAATGGCCATTAGAATTCTGATAGATTTAAGCATGGCTACTGGTGAAAAAGTTTCATCATTGTCTATACCATGAGTTTGTTCGAAACCTTTTGCAACTAGCCTTGTTTTATAAGTATGAAATTTGCCATCCATGTCAGTTTTCTTTTTTAAAACCCATTTGCATCTAATGCTTTTAGTACCTTCAAGTGGATCAATCAAAGTCCAAACTTGATTGTCAACATGGATTGCATTTTAGACTTCAAGGCCTCCAACCATTTCTTAGAGTCTGGATCTGAGATAGCCTCTGGATAGGTAGTGGGTTCATATTTATCCACTAGTAATATATCATGATTGTTAGTGACAAGAAATCCATATTTTTCGGGTTCACGACGTGCTTTATCAAACATACCTAATTCTTGTGTCACTGGAGGTATGTCAACAACAGTTTGTTGACATTGAGTATCCAAAGGTAGTTCAATATGTTTTTGAGGTTCTTGAACTTCTTCAAGTTGTACCTTGCTCCCATCGGTTCCTTTAGAAATGAATTTCTTTTCTAAGAAGACACCATTCCGAGCAACAAACACATTGTTCTCACTGGGATTGTAAAAGTAGTATCCTTTTGTTTCCTTAGGATACCCCACTAAAAGACATTTATTGGATTTAGGTTGAAAAGACACACTGGGTTTCTTACAAGTCAATATCTCATATGGTGTCTTTTCAACTGCTTTGGAAGGAACTAGATTTAGTGTAAAAGCAGTTGTTTTAGGTGCATAACCCCAAAAGGTAAGTGGAAGATCTGTCATACTCATCATTGATCAAACCATATCTAATAAAGTTCGATTCCTCCTTTCTAAAACGCCATTCCATTGTGGCGTTCCAGGAGGAGTTAATTGTGAAACAATTCCAAAATTTCTCAGATGATCATCAAATTCTTGACTCAAATATTCTCCTTCTCAATCTGATCGAAGAGCTTTTATTGTTTTTCCAAGTTGATTTTGTACTTCATTTTGAAAAGATTTGAACACTTCAAATGATTCCAATTTATGTCTCAACAAGTAGATATAACCATATCTAATGTAGTCGTTAGTAAATATGATGAAGTACTTGTAACCTCCTCTAGTAGTTGAAGTTAAAGGTCCACATACATCTGTATGTATTAGGCCCAATAATTCATTAGCCCTTTCGATGTGTTCAGTAAAAGGAGTTTTTGTCCTCTTACCTAATAAACAAGATTCACAAGTATCATATTATTCAAAATCAAAAGAATTCAAAATTCAATCTTGATGAAGTTTTAAAATGTGTTTCTCATTTATGTGGCCAAGGCGACAATGCAAGATATATGCTTGATTTAAATCATTAGTTTTAAGCTTCTTATTTATGTTATAGATCATAGAGTTGTTGGAGTTTTGAAGTTTTAAAACATAAAGACCATCTTGTAAGTCAACATTTGCATAGAATATGTCTTTATAATAAATGGAGCAATTATTATTCTTAATAATAAAAGAAAAATCATCATTATCCAAGCAAGAAACTGAAATAATATTCCTACTTATACTAGGAACATAAAAGCAATTGTTCAAAACTAACAAAAACCATCATAACTTCCTACAGTTAAAGTAGCAACTCTAGCTCCACTTCGTCTTTCTTCGTGATACGTATCCGGTTGCGTGATGACCGAATTCGTATGTGATGTTGCCCGGTCGTGATTCTAGTATGAAGTTGCAAACTTGATACTTGAGTGTGGAAGTGATGTATATGGAATGAAGATGGTGAAAGTTGTTGTTGTAATAGGTGATGGAATGGTTGGTGGTTATGGTTTGAAAGATAAATGTAAGGGGAAAAATGGATAGAAGTTGATATGGATATATGGAATAGAATCGGTGTGGAACAAGGAAGAACCAACAAGATAGTGAATGTTGACCCAAACCTTACACGTTCTTACCCTTTGTGAAATGATGGAAGAAGGTTGGATTGTGACCCTTTAGCTATAATTGAGCTAAGAACCAACAATATAATCAAATGGAAGTGATGGTGGAATGGTGGAACGTGACCCGCTAGCTAGAAAGCTAGGAACCAACGCTATAAATAGAATGGAATGAAAAGGGAAAATTTGCCACAAGACTAGCTTGAAAGCTGATAAAGTTCTTAAAGAACAATGAAGAGAACACTCTCATATATTTTCATCAAAAAAAAGGTCTTTTACAAAGGCAAATGAGCATCCTATTTATAGTACATGGCAGCCTAGAATTTGAATGGACAAAACAATGCATTAAGGCTCCAATTTATGACATTCAATGGTTTGTCTTCAATCCTATCAAGTGTGGCTGGCCATTTGTGTAATTTAGAATGAATTTGGACATGATAAGGCTTGAATGAACACTTATACACGTCCAAGTGATGCATCCTTTGATATTCCACTTGCTTGGCTCTTAAAAGTGCATGTAGATGACTTGGAATGAATCTGCCCATGTTTGCATCTAAGTGTATGTGTCTCTTCCACTTCCTTTCTTTATTTCTCAACTTTATTGGCTGAATAAAAGCATAATAAAGTCTTCTAAATGCTTCATCCCCCATGGAATTCAAAAAGACTCTCTTTGAATGGTGATAAAGATGGCATGTCTCCTTGAAGAAGATGAAAAGTCTTCAATTGTTCCCATCTTAATCCCAACGTATAATGACACTAAAAACACATAAAATATTAATCAAAATATGATAAAAATGTTATGCAAACTTAAAGAATTAATTGAACAAGTTCAATGAATGAACTAGTTTAATTAATGAACCTACATGCTTAAATGAAACACATACATAAGTGAAGTATTTTCATAAATGAAGTGCTTGCATAAATGCATAAACAAGCATATTTATTCTCATGGAATGAATGAACTATTATGCAACTACTCATGCAAATTCTCATGCAACTACTCATGCAAATTCTTATGCAACTACTCATGCAACTTATTTCAACTTTCCAACAAACTCAAAACGTTGCAAGATCTAATTGTTGCTGTCATTTCTTCATTCATTTTCCAGCATTGGCAAAGCAAACTTTCCACAACATCTTGAATCATTTTAGCTCTTGCACGAGTCATAGGACCTCTAGGAAATTCATTGGAATTCTTGCTGGTTGTGGTCACATCACTTCAGTTTTCTACTCCTTTTGAGTCTCTGCACATTCGTACAAATGTGAGATCGATAACCAGTATCTAATACCTAGGAATTTGAAGGAGAAAAATTAACATGTATAACATAAATACCTGAAGAGTTGGTCTCACCAGTCTTCTTCTTTTTCTTTATATATTCCAGATACAATTTTCAATTTCTCTTTCAATGATCAGGCTCATTGCAAAAGAAACAGACGCCCTCCTTAGTGGGCTTAACTTCAGGTTTTGGTTTAGCATTAGACTTTCCAATCGCTCCTCCTTTTCCCATTCCCTTTTTCTTGAAATCCTTTCCCTTTTGAACCATCAAAACATGGCTAGGCTTAGATTTAATATTCTATTCAGCAATTTTAAGCATCGAATGCAACTTAGAAATTTATTTGTCCATCTCATTCATGTTATAGTTCATAACTAATTAACTATAATTTTCAGGTAATGAATTTAGGATCAAATCAGTTGCCAACTCTTGGCTTAATAGAAATCGAAGTCTCTCTAGGCACTCAAAATGACGTTTCATTTATAGCACATGTGTGCTGACAGAAGTACCTTCAGCCATCTTGAAAGAATGTAATGCCTTGATAGTCTCATACCTTTCTTGCCTTGCTTGATGTTGGAATATTTCCTTAAGCTCGTGAATCATATCATACGCTTCTATGTTTTCTAGATCCTTCTGAAGTTCAGAACTCATGGCATATAGCATCAGACAAGCAACATCAAGAGAATAACTTTTATGCTTCTCATAAGCCTTTGTTTTAGCTTTAGAGGCATCTTTCTCAGGTTCCTCATGGTAAGGTTCATCTAGGACATAAATATTCCTTTCTTGCTTGAGAACAATTTTCAAATTTTGATACCAGTCAAGGAAGTTAGTCCCCGTAAGTTTTTCCTTCTCAAGGACTGATCGCAGTGATAAAGTAGAATTATTGTTTGTCATCTACAACATAACGTAAAGTTTGATAAGATATTTTGATATAAGATTTCCACTAAATTAAAAAAACCCTCAAAACTAATTAATGTAGTGGGCTAAGATCCACATTTCACTCTATCTTTAAGTCAGCTTTAGCATGGCGCTTAAAAATAAGTTATTTTGGTAAGTAACTCTTACTAATTGCATATCATGCAACTCTTAGAAATTTATTAGATTTTGACATCATATGTCCTGGCATGAATAAATCTCATCTCATGCCATTAGGTCCAAAACCGTTTTGATAACCTAATTAAGCTAAACCGTTTTTAAACATATGAGCAGTACCATTACTCGTCTTATCTTACTAATGTAACCTAATGTACTCCTACTTTGGTAGATCTTACAATAAGGTGATGAAAGTCTTGACAAGTGTTTAAAGTAGAATGTCATATGAAACTCAAATTTTATACGAGGCATTTCGGTGATTTTAATTACTAAGGCATCACATACATAGCATACACATAGCATCACATATAAGCAATGAATAAACGTGACATAGTATGTCCTTATCCTAAAAAGAATAATCCTAAATGAAAAACATCTACATCGTCAAGGATCATCTTCACCACCACCTTGGATCATCATCACCACCGCCTTGGATCACCATCACCATCTCCTTGGATCATCATCACCATTGTGGAATAAAAGTGGTCTTCTTATTTTGTTACAAAAATTCAAATGACACAAAGACCGTATTACAATGAACAAAACAACAGGCAGGTCGTATTTCCTTAAAAACTTTACAACCTTTGTAAAATCTAAAAGGCCATACTACGCATCATGCCAAACATCAAGAAAAACAATCAAGAAACAAACATCTCATGCATATTCAATAAAGCGTACATCGTTACTAAGATGTGTTACTTAAGTCTTTTAATCTTATAAGGTGCTTCACATATAAATAATCTATGCAGACTTTTTCGGTGGTTTTGCCCTAATTTTTTTCTATTTTACTGATCTTATCAGTAGATTCGCGAGCAAGCCAAAATATAGTTTAATTGCATTAAACAATGTAATCAAATTACATAAAAGGCTTATACACAAATCACCGCCAGTCATAATTGGTAAATCTGTACTGTCATGATCTAATCAAGCAATTAAACTCTTTAATCGCAAAACAACATTAGGATTCTTAAGCATATTAACGAATGTATTCAAGAAACAAATTTAACCTTTCAAGCATATCAAGAAACCTGATTAATTATGTAGTTCATGCAAGCCCTAAAAGCATACCTCTAACAACACATATTATAAAGATCATACAATTAATATGAATATGCAAGATATCTCTGATGTTACTGAAGGGTTTCATAGAAAATCAAACAAATCTAATGATGTGGAACAATGCAGCAAAAAGAATTCTACGAAAATTTTCAAGATCTCATGCAATCATATTAACAAATGATAAACATAATTATAAAGGTTACCTCGATAAAAAATTATGTAATCACGTTGTACTGAGGCACCGCCTTTCTGAAAGAAGACCGCCCTCTACAAGTATCCACATGCGAATGGACGACGAACGACTATCGGAATGCTAGTTCCCTTCTAGTTTTCCAAAAACTGAGTTTTTATGGTTTTTAGGTACACACACACACACACATACATGCATGACGCAGACATAGAATTTTAACTCCTAGGTGGCATATGCATGATGCAAACATAGAATTTGCTTCTGTTTAGTCAGAGAATAAACTAAACCTATGTTCTGATACCAAATTGTAACACCCTCAACCCGGATCGGAAGAAAAACCAAAATTGAGGATGTCATCACAAGAAATTTTAGTGAAACATGACACATACATTCGAACTACCAGGGTAATTTAAAACAGGTTAACAATTTTTTTCTTTTAATCGATTATTATCTTAAAGATCTTAATTATCAATCATTCAATTTAATCATAAGTTGTCAATCATAGGTTCAAACAATAGGGAAAAGAATTTGGAAGGATCAAACATAGATTCTTTTGTTTAAACCACTAAGTACATACATACACAATTTACATATCAACCAACTAAATTACCTAGTTATACAGTATTTCATAATAATATTACAATCATCACATACTCTATTGAACATAGCTTCTTATGGTGTGTTTTACTTGACATGTAAGTTATCAATTATGGAATCTTATAATCAGAAATTCCATGACATAAACGACAATAAGCATATTCTATCTTAATTGAAAGTTTTCGATCACCGAAAGTTTCAAGCACAATTCATCATTTGCATACATTGCTTATTACAAGAGATATTGAGTATATCCTATTCATAAATTTCTTGGATTCTCATTATCTTTGCAAAATATTTGCATTTAATTTTCGACCGTTGGCTTGTCAGTTAGTTGGTATCCCAAAATTTAAATGATTGTTGTACCATACCGATACGGTAAGTAGGCGTATCGATATGTTTTTATCAAAACCAAAGTTAGGATTTCAGTGAGCAAATTCTGTATTGATACGCCCTTCCGTATCGATACGCCCCTTAAAAAACGTACCGATACGCCCTCTAAGCGTATCGATACGCGATGTTTTAAGTCACAACGGCGCTTTCTTCTTTGATACAGGTACCGATACGCCCCCTAGTCGTACCGATACGGTAGGCAGCTGAACTGCATTTATTGAGGGAAACTGCATCCCAACGGCTCTATTGATGATCCCAACAACCCAAACGGCTAGAATTCAATGCAAGAGTATAAAAACTAGTCTCAATTGAACAAGAAACAACTATTGAACCTACAAGCAAGATCAAAGCACTCAAATCCAAACTTTGCACCTTTAGAGTCAAATTCTTGTACCCAACTCTTGTATTCTCATTGTAATATTTTATTATGAGTTTGGGGAGTGTGAAATTGTAATTGGGTAAACAATCATCCTTTGAGAGGAACTTTTAGAGTTTACCAAATACTTCTCTTTGTAAAAGTGAGTGGGTTAAGCTTTGGCTAGAAAGCTTAATCAAATTGTAAGGTTCCATCCTCATCCAAGAAAAGGGGAAGAATTCAAGTAGTGAATTCGTTGAAAATCCTTAGTGGGAACTAAGGCAGTGGATGTAGAGTTCTTTTGGAAAACTTGAACAACTATAATTGCTTTGTGTCACATTTTTATTTTTCTATATTTTCACCCATCAAAATTTTTATCGCCAATTCACCCCTTCTTGGCCATTTGCAATTGTGTGATCAACTCAACAATTGGTATCAGAGCTACACTCATTGGAAGAATTACAACCCTCTTGAGTCGATTCTAGGAGAGTTTGATCAACAACTAGTCAGGCAATGACATCCACCTCCAATTCCAACCTCTACGAGTCTCAATCTACCACAAAGCCACCATTCTTCAATGGGGATAACTACCCATATCGGAAGAATAGGATGAGGCTCTTCATCAAGTCTACCGACTACATGGTGTGAGATGTGGTTGAAGTAGGTCCATTCATACCGATGAAGAGAGAGGGTGAAAGAAGACTTGTTCCAAAGGTCAAGGCCGAAATGACCGAAGATGATCGAAGAAGGATGCAAGTAAATGATAAAGCTCTTCATGTCATCTTTTATGCGCTTCGTCAGTTCAGCTACCTACCGTATCGGTACGACTAGGGGGCGTATCGGTACTTATATCAAAGAAGAAAGAGCCGTTGTGACTGAAAACATAGCGTATCGATACGCTTAGAGGGCATATCGGTATGGTTTTTAAGGGGCGTATCGATACGGAAAGGGCGTATCGATATGAAATTTACTCATTGGAATCCGAACTTTGGTTTTGATAAAAAACGTAGGTACGCCTACTTAGCGTATCGGTACGATATAACGATCATTTAAAATTTTGAATACCAATTAACTGATAAAAATGAAGTGATGTCTAACTTCTATGTGTTTGGTTCTAGAGTGTTGGATGAGATTCTTAGTGAGACAAATGACACTAGTGTTGTCACACCTAAGGGGTATAGTTTCTACTTCAACACCATAATCTAAGAGTTGTTGTTTCATCCAAAGGACTTGAGCACAACAACTCCCTAAGGATATGTACTCCGCTTCGGTGGTAGATAAGGCTACGCTATTTTGTTTCTTAGAGAACCAAGATACGAGCATACTATCTAAAAATTGGCATTTCCCGGAGGTACTTCTCTTATCTATCTTACACCCCCCATAATCTGCATCCGAATAAGCATGAAGGCTAAAGGAAGAATCCTTAGGATACCACAGGC
This sequence comes from Hibiscus tridactylites, assembly GCA_958450335.1. Classification (NCBI taxonomy): domain Eukaryota; kingdom Viridiplantae; phylum Streptophyta; class Magnoliopsida; order Malvales; family Malvaceae; genus Hibiscus; species Hibiscus tridactylites. The sequence continues at coordinate 49,609,983 of OY288272.1, read as the reverse complement.
CTAAGTTAGGTGCGTCTCTAAGGTATCTAAAAATTCTCTTAATGGCAACTAAATGTGATTCTCTAGGACCGGCTTGAAACCTAGCACACAAGCAAACACTAAACATGATATCCGGTCTACTTGCGGTAAGGTAAAGCAAAGAACCTATCATGGATCTATAAAGCTTAGAATCAACACACTTACCTCCTTCATCTTTGTCAAGCTTTATGGAAGAGCTCATAGGTGTGGCTTGAGGATTTACATTCTTCAAGCCGAACTTTTTGAGCATATTGTTCACGTACTTAGCTTGATTTATGAAGGTGTCATCTTTTCTTTGTTTGATTTGGAGTCCAAAAAAGAATGAGAGCTCCCCCATCATGCTCATCTCAAACTCACCCTGCATTAGCTTAGAAAATTATTTGCAATAACATTCATTAGTAGAACCAAAAATGACATCATCAACATAGATTTGTACTACTAAGATGTCATTATTTTATATTTTTATAAAAAGTGTAGTGTCCACCTTACCTTTTTCAAAACCCTTTTCAATTAAAAAATTTGAGTCTTTCATACAAAGCTCTAGGAACTTGTTTTAAACCATAAAGTTCTTTAGTTAGTTTGAACACATGATTTGGAAATTTTGAATCCTCAAAACCCGGCAGTTGTTCAACATACACTTCTTCATTTATAAAACCGTTTAGAAAAGCACTTTTCACATCCATTTGAAAAAGCTTGAAATCATGATAACATGCAAATGCTAAATACATCCTAATGGCTTCGATCTTAGCTACGGGTGCATATGTTTCATAAAAATCAATTCCCTCTTCTTGAGTGTAGCCTTGAGCAACAAGCCTAGCCTTGTTTCTCACTATATTACCATTTTCATCTAGTTTATCCCTAAAGACCCATTTAGTTCCTATAGTAGATTGATTACTAAGTCTTTCAACTAATGTCCAAACTTTACTTCTCTCAAATTGATTTAATTCCTCTTGCATGGCCAAAATCCAAAAATCATCTTTTAACGCTTCTTTGATGTTTTTAGGCTCAATGCATGAAAGAAATGCAACATGGTTCATTAATTTAAGAGAGGATCTAGTAGTTACCCCCTTGGATGGATCACCCAAGATTTCACTACCTTTGACATAGTTGAACTCCTTGGGTAAGATACCTCATTTTCCTCAAGAGCCAAATCCTTCAAGGCTTCAAGAGGTGAATCTTGTGCATCTTCATCTTTAGTTGGAATCTCATCCACCTTTGACGTTTGTCCTCCATCAATGGCATCAAGAATCCCTATATCATCATCATCACAAGATTCTTTCCTCGAAAAGAGGTTATCATCGAAAACAACATGTATAGACTCTTCTACTACTAAAGTTCTTTTATTAAATACACGACATGCTTTAGAGTTTAAAGAATACCCGAAGAAAATAGCTCCATCACTTTTAGCATCAAATTTACCTAAGTTGTCTTTTCCATTATTTAAAATAAAACACTTGCAACCAAATGGATGAATATAGCTAATGTTAGGCTTTTTAGATTTTAAAATCTCATATGGTGTTTTCTTCAAAATTGGCCTAATCATTAGTCGATTTATAATGTAGCAAGCGATATTTGTGGCTTCTGCCCAAAAATATTTAGGTAAATTGTTTTCACAGAGCATGGTTCTAGCCATTTCTTCTAAAGTTCGATTTTTCCTCTCAACTAACCCATTTTGTTGAGGAGTGCGAGGTGCGGAAAAATTATGGCTAATCCTATTTTCATTTAAAAACTCTTCAAAACCTAGATTTTGAAACTCAGTTCCATGATCACTTCTAATGTGAGAAATGTTAAGTTCAAGATCATTTTTAGTTATTTTAGAAAATGTGATGAATTTTTCTAAAGTCTCATCTTTTGTACTTAAGAATAGAACCCAAGTAAACCTATAGTCATCAACAAGTACAAAAGCATACGATTTACCTCTCAAGCTCATAGTTCTAATAGGCTCAAAAAGATCCATATGAATCAATTGGAAACATCTACTAGTAGAGACATCATTAATGGATTTAAATGAGGTTCTATGTTGTTTATCCTTAGAGCATGCATCACAAATTTTATCATTAGAGAACTTAAGTTTGGGTAAACCTCTAACTAGATTAAGAGAAATCAATTTTTTCTAAAACACTCATGCTAGCATGTCCTAATTTTCTATGCTAAAGCCATGAGTCATGTTAATCATGTGCAACGAAACATGTATGAGATGTATGGATGTCATCTAAATGCACCATGTAAATATTGCCTATTCTATGCCCTATGAGCATCAATTGATTTGTTTTAATGTTCACAATTTTGCAACCACTTTTATCAGATAAAACATTAAAACCCTTATCACACAATTGACTAATGCTCAATAAGTTGTGTTTAAGACCGTTGACATATAAAACATTTTCAATGAAAATAGAAGAGTGGTTACCAATGGAGCCTATTCCTTCAATGTGGCCTTTGGAGTTGTCACCGAATGTTACTACTCCACCACTCTTTGACTTTAGTTCCACGAATCTACTCTTGTCACCGGTCATATGTCTTGATCATCCACTATCAAGGTACCATGAGTTTTGGCTTGAAGCTTTGGCCTTGTAGCAATGCCCCCTACAAACAAAAAAATTAGGCTTTGATTTTTTGTACCCAAATCATTTTGGGTCCATGTGTGTTAGCCCTCAAAACCTTGGTTCCCTTAGGAATCCAAGAAGCAATAACATTCATGTTATTAGAAATAATGAGCTCCTTAGGAACCCAAACACTCCTAATCCTTTGACATCTAGATTGCTTAGGAAAATTTCTTTGTTTATGAACAAAAGTTTTTCTTTTTACATATTGGGATTTAGAAGACTTTCCCTTTTCAAAATGGTTTTTTCCCAATAGCAATAGATGTTTTAAGATTATCAACTTCCTTTGTGTGAAAGATTTACTAAGTACAAAACCTTCTTTTTCAATTCCGAGTTAGTTTTTGAAATAGATTCATTTTGAGTTTTTAAATCGGAAATGTTTTTCTTGTTTATCAAAATAGACTCCTAATATTTTCCAATGAACTCATCATAAACCTCTTGCAATTCATTATAAGCATCTCGAAGTTCATCATAGGTAAAATCAAAATAAGATGAGTTAAGGTTTACTTTTGGTTCATCATCAATGGCCATGAAACAAAGATTAGCCACTTCCTCCTCCTCCTCCTCGGATGACTCCTCGTCACTCCAAGTTGCTACTTGAGCTTTGAGCTTGTTCTTCATCCCAAAGCTCTCCCTCTTCAATTGAGGACACTCGAAACATATATAGTCAGATTTTTTGTACTCATAGCAAATGATTTGGTCCTTCTCTTCTTCTTTACTCTTGCTCTTGAAGTCTCATTTTCTAATGAACTTTCTTCCACGGTTGGACTTCATAAAGCGAGTGAATCGTTTGGCCAACATGACCATCTCCTCATCTTCATCTTCACTAGAATCGCTTTCATGATATGAAGCTTTAAGAGCGATTCCAATCTTCTTCTTCTCCACATCCTTCTTCTCAACATTCTTCGCCTCCATTTTCTTTTCTTCTTCTCTTCCCTTCTTCATGATCTCATGGGTGAGTAGAGATCCAACAAGAGCATCTAGCTTGAGAGTCCTCAAATCTCGAGCTTCAATAATAGTCGTTCTCTTGCTATCACATGATTCCAGAAGAGAGTACAACAATTTCCTCACTAGATTGTCTTTGGGGATAATCTCATAGAAATCCTTCAACCCATTGACTATGAACTAGAATCGATCAAACATCTTGGAAACACTCCCATCTGGATACATTTTGAAATTTTTATAGCTTAGATTGAGTTGACCGATTTTTGTTTCCTTGACGTCACTAGTTCCCTCATATGTTGTCTCGAGGGTGTCCCAAACTTCCTTAACATTCTCGATCGAAGACACCATGGAGTAGATATCCGGACGAAGCGCACAAAAGATGACATGAAGAGCTTTATCATTTACTTGCATCCTTCTTCGATCATCTTCAGTCATTTCGGCCTTGACCTTTGGAACAAGTCTTCCTTCACCTTCTCTCTTCATCGGTATGAATGGACCTTCTTCAACCACATCTCACACCATGTAGTCGGTAGACTTGATGAAGAGCCTCATCCTATTCTTCCAATATGGGTAGTTATCCCCATTAAAGAATGGTGGCTTGGTGGTAGATTGAGACTCGTAGAGGTTGGAATTGGAGGTGGATGCCATTGCTTGACTAGTTGTTGATCAAACTCTCCTAGAATCGACTCAAGAGGGTTGTAATTCTTTCAATGAGTGTAGCTCTGATACCAATTGTTGAGTTGGTCACACAATTGCAAATGGCCAAGGGGGGTGAATTGGCGATAAAAATTTTGATGGGTGAAAATATGGAAAAATAAAAATGTGACACAAAGCAATTATAGTGGTTCAAGTTCTCCAAACGAACTCTACATCCACTACCTTAGTTCCCACTAAGGATTTTCAACGAATTCACTACTTGAATTCTTCCCCTTTTCTTGGATGAGGATGAAACCTTACAATTTGATTAAGCTTTCTAGCCAAAGCTTAACCCACTCACTTTTACAAAGAGAAGTATTTGGTAAACTCTAAAAGTTCCTCTCAAAGGATGATTGTTTACCCAAATACGATTTCACACTCCCCAAACTCATAATAAAAGATTACAATGAGAATACAAGAGTTGGGTACAAGAATTTGACTCTAAAGGTGCAAAGTTTGGATTTGAGTGCTTTGATGTTGCTTGTAGGTTCAATAGTTGTTGCTTGTTCAATTGAGACTTGTTTTTATACCCTTGCATTGAATTCTAGCCGTTTGGGTTGTTGGGATCATCAATAGAGCCGTTGGGATGCAATTTCCCGCAATAAATGCAGTTTAGCTGCCTATCGTATCGGTACGACTAGGGGGCGTAACGGTACCTGTATCAAAGAAGAAAGAGCCGTTGTGACTTAAAACATCGCGTATCGATATGCTTAGAGAGCGTATCGGTATGGTTTTTAAGGGGCGTATCGATACGGAAGGGCGTATCGATACAGAATTTGCTCACTAAAATCCTAACTTTGGTTTTGATAAAAACATATCGATACGCCTACTTACCGTATCGGTATGGTACAACGGTCATTTAAATTTTGGGATACCAACTAACTGACAAGCCAACGGTCAAAAATTAAATGCAAATATTTTGCAAAGATAAGCAAATCGTATCGATACGGTTTCAAAGCGTATCGGTACGGTATCGTTTAAAGTCTTGCCCAGATGAATATCGTATCGATAAGGGGTAATATCGTATGGGTATGCTATGGTCTATTAAAATTCCAGTGACTAAAAACCATATCGATATGCCTAAGGATATCGATACGCCTGGGCGTTTTGCTGATGTTTGGCATGAAAATTTATTATTTTGCAAATAAGTCCATAAGTCTAGGTGTTATATCAAAATTAATTTTGGTTTCACACAAAGTAAAAGCTATTAACTTATATTCCAAGGTTCCATTCGAACACGCACCAAATCATATTACTTGTTGATATATAAACATTCAAAACAAAGAGAAGAAATTGGTCATGAATTTTACATCTATTATTTACACACAATTATAACTACAACTTGGCTTAGAAACAAAGGTTCGAATAGAAATGTGAATTATCTTGGAACCCAAGTGACATTTTATTCTCATGTAACATGTGTAAAAATTTCCTTTTTCGAAACTTAAGATCAATTGACTAAACAACTACGATTAGTTGGATTATTTACAAGCATTATAATTTACTGAACATCCAAATTTAATATTATATTTCCATTGTCTTACAATGGCCAATTTAAACAATTTAACATAACTATATTACAACTCATTCATCATTCCCTTTTTGTTATCCATACAAAACCATTCATCACATACAAACAAACAACTCTTTAAGCCTATCATAACTCAACAAGGAAGTAAACCCTTTGATCATCTTGAAATTTAACTTAAACGCATGTAAATAACAGAATAACATTATCTGTAGCACTTTAATCGACCAATCAGACATCATCATAATGTCATAACAATAGGGTACAACCAACAAGCAACTATATAAACATACCATGCCTTTTACAAATCCCTTTAATAATGAAACACTGTTAACGCATTTTATAATTAAACTAATACAATTGCATATGTCACCATCCTAAGAGTTCTTAACAATGGTAATAAACATTATACAAAATCCGTGAAGTGACTTGGAGCATCTACACACGATCAACAAACAGAAGTCCAAAACCTGCAAATGCATGATATGAATGCATTAGGCTTATATAGCCTAAGTGAGGTAGTGACCATAATATCCCCAAACATAAAGACAATAATATCAAATGGAAATTCAAAGGAAATTTCAAGATTATATAACCCAAGGATTATGTATATTTTAGTGTTAATCTTAACACAACTTTATTATTAGAAATTGATTCAGAGTTTATACTGTTTCAAGTCTTATTCGAATATTCTTCAAAGGTTAAGATGAGTTCCTTCCAAATATTAATCATACTAATCATGACTAAACCTAAGCTTTGATACCAAATTGTAACACCCTCAACCCGGTTTGGAAGAAAAACTGAAATTAAGGATGCCACCAAAAGAAATTTTCGTGAAACATGACTCATACATTCAAATTACCATGATATTTTAAAATAAATTAACATGATTTTCTTTCAATTTGCTATTGTCTTAAAGATCTTAATCATCAATCATTCAATTTAATCATAGGTTTTCAATCATAAGTTCAAACAACAAGGCAAAGAATTTGGAAGGATTCAAACATAGATTAATTTCTTTAAACCTCTAAGTACATACATACACAATTTACATATCAACCAAGTAAATTACCTAGTTATACAATATTTCATAATCATATTACAATCGTCACATACTCTATCGAGCATAGCTTCTTATGGTGTGTTTTACTTGACATATAAGTTATCAATTATGGAATCTTATAATCAGGAATTCCATGACATAAATTGCAATAAGCATATTCTACCCTAATTCAAAGTTTCCGATCACACAAAGTTTCAATCATAATTCATCATTTTCATAGATTACTTATTACAAGAGATATTTAGTGTATCATATTCGTAACTTACTTGAATTCTCATTGTTTCTTAACTCATCCATTGTTTAAATCAAGCATACACATGAATATATCAAACGAAGCAAAAGCTATATATGAACTTATATTCCAAGGTTCCATTCGAACAAGCACTAAATCATATAACTTGTTGATCTATAAACATTCAAAACAAAGAGAAGAAATTGGTCATAAATTTTACATCTATTCTTTATACACAATTATAACTACAACTTGTCTTATAAACAAAGGTTCGAATAGAAATGAGAATTATATTGGAACCCAAGCGACATTCGATCCTCATGTAACACGTGTAAACTTTTCCTTTTTCAAAACATAAGATCAATTGACTAAACAACTTCGATTAGTTGGAATCATTTACAAGCATTATAATTTACTTAACACCCAAATTTAATCTTATATTGGCATTGTCTTACTATGATGAATTTAAATATTTTGACAAAACTATCTTACGACTCGTTCATCATTCCCTTTTTGTTAACCATACAAAAACATTCCACACATACAAAAAAAAACAACTCATTAAGCCTATCATATCTCAACAAGGAAGTAATCCCTTGGATCATCTTGCAATTTAACTTAAGCTGCATGCAAATAATCGAATAACATTATATGTAGCATTTCTATCGACCAATCAAGCATCATCATAATGACATAACAGTACAACCAACAAGAAACTATATAAACATACTATGCCTTTTACAAATCCATTTAATAATGAAACACTATTAACACATTTTACAATTAAACTTAGACAATTCCATATGCCACCATCCTAAGAGTTCTTAAAAAAGGTCTTAAACATTATAAAAAATCCGTGAAGTGACTTGCAACATCTACACACGATCAACAAAAAGAAGATCAAAACCTGCAAATGCATGATATGAATGCATTAGTCTTATATAGCCTAAGTGAGGCAGTGACCATAATATCACCAAACATAAAGACAATAATATCAAATGGAAATTCAAAGGAAATTTCAAGATTATACAACCCAAGGATTATGTATATTTTAGTGCTAATCTTAACATGGCTTTATTATTAGAAGTTGATTTAGAGTTTATATTGTTTCAAGTCTTATTTGAAGATTCTTCAGAGGTTAAGATGAGTTCCTTCCAAATCTTATCATACTTATCAAGGTCCATAGTTTATCAAGTCATAGTCTTGATAGGTTTACATAATTTCTTATAAGAACTTTTGTAATTTCTTACCAAATCTTATTAGAGATCCCCACAAAGCTTATCTGATTTTTTTAAACTTAGCATACGAGTTCATATCTTTTAACATATTTTCCTTGGATCACATTTGGATATGGAAAACATTGATCTGAGTTTGACCGTATAGGTCTATAATACACATAGCTCAAAGAACATAACAATGGCTAGTATCAGAAACATAACATAACCCATCCTCTCAACTATCCAACCAAATTGTCGCCAATCTCCTTTCCAACTCCCTCATTACCTTCTATTGTCGCCAATATATCACATATAAAATGGGGCCTCCCCCGAGCCATATATATCACATATAAACTGTCCAAGGTCTTCCATTTCTCAGGCAACCTATGTATTTTATGCTTTGAAGTTAGAAGGTATCTTATTTCACAAGTAAACTTATTGCTTCTTTCTCAATAACTTATATTGTAAGACAAGCTTTTAGCTCAATAGGGCATTAAGAATATATGAAATTACATTATAGAGATTGAACTTTGTGCATAATATTTGTTCTTTTATAGCTTTTGATGTTAAAAGGTATCTTAGGGAAAAGGTAAACTTATCTCCAGAATTATCAATTACACCTAATCTTGCAGCACTTAAGGGCTTAATAGAGACATAAAGTTTTAGCCTTAAAGAATGATCTTATCAATTTAGTATTTTAAGGCAAAAAATTCATACTATAGTCTCTAACTTTGCAATTAAAGTTTAGTACCATGTATCATACATAAAAGCATAGCAACGAAGATATACATATAACATGCTTCATACTGAATCAAAATGATTTGCAAAGATGCTATGCTTGAACACCCTTTCCAATGTTTCTCTATTTGAGCCTTATGCAGAAATGATAACATGAATCCATTCATGAACATTATAACAATTGAAACATACAAAAACAAAGGTTGAAATGACTCTGTGTCATCCGAGACAAAAGTAACTACACTCACCTGATATTCCAAAGTTATGGAATACCTAAACCACAATCCTATCTTTCTTCTCAATTAAATCCATTTCCTAGCCTTCCTTATTAATGTATGCACCTCAAAACAAAAATAGCAAGTCATTATAATCTATCCAATTCAATCGTCTTAAAAATAGCCCTAAACGTGACTATATACATCCAAAAATAGTCTAATTAGACGTATATCCATGCCAAATAATTTCCATTACATATACACAACCACATCTACAAGACATTCCCCCACCTATTCATGTATACACAAAATAGCCTACATTATTTGTATATGCATATGTGCACATAAAACAATTTATTTAACAATTATATCATTTCAAAACAACATTTATGCTTGATATACATTCAAAACAATCCATATTCTTTAATTTACAATATTAATCAGATTTCATCCTTAAGATTCATACAATACCAAACTATTCTCACATTTAAGCTAGGCAATTATTTCTAGAATTTTGGCATCATGCACTACCTAAAAAGAATTTTTTATACATAACAGAATGCTCATTGTAATTTAACTTTCTTTACACCGTTACAAACTCGATTTGAATACTGTTCTAACGGTATGAGCAGCATAATTTAATAAAATCCAAAAATTATGAAAATTCTTAAAAGTCCTGAAACAGAAACTGCCTAGAGCAGAATTTGTACCAGTTTGTCTGTCCTCCTTTCGTTCAAGAATTCATATCTTTTGATCCAAGACTCGAAACAAATTACAATTTTCTTTAAATGAATCTAGACATACATGATTTTGTACATATAAGATTCATCCTTTAATTTGACCTATTTGATTTTATATGAATTTTCAAACATACTGCTAGTGCATAACTTGTAAGCAGATTTCACTAACTTAACCTTAATGTCACGGACTTAATTCTTCAAGCTCAAATCCGTGCGGCACTAGCACTCTCGGCACGATGCTAGTCAGCCTTAATGTCGCAACGCTATGGCAAACACAAGGAGCAAACGAGTTTACAAGGAAAAGACCTTGTATTAAGCAAAAAAAGCTTACAAGAGAATGTAACCCCCCTTAACCCGGTCTAGACGATTGACCCGAATTAAGAAAGTCACACGGGGAAAACCAAAGTCAACACGAAAGTCAACCTTGATTAACGACCCTTTTTTTTTCTTTTTAAACTTGTCTAGATGCACATTAACCCTAATTGTGATCACTCAGACAACATGCTCAAAGATCACAAACATCAGAGATCAAACAGAGACTCAAATGAACAATTTACAACTTTAGGGACCAAATTGTAAATTTTGAAAACTTTAAGGACTTAACCAGATTTTAAGTTACCAACTTAAAATTAATCATGTTTCATGCTTCTCTGCCAAATTTCAGCTCAAACGGACATCCCAAGCTCATACAATTTCACAAACAAGTTTCAGGACTAAAATGCAAACATTCTGAAACATTTAACTGCCAATGTCAGCCCCCAACGGTCGGCTATTCCGAAACAGGGAGAGCCCGTTTCGAAACACGGGGCCGTTCCTCAACGCGTACCGAAACGCGGGCTGGCAGTGACCAAACCGTTTCGGAACGGGGACACCCGTTTCGGACGCCTGGACTTATGCAGGGCACCCGTTCCGAAACGGTGTCAACTGTTCCGAAACACCCTGCACAGATTGCAGCACTTTGCTTACTCAAACACACAATTGACCATTCAATCATGCTCCAAATGCCACCAAACTTTACCAACATGCAATTCAACATATAAGAGACATACTTGCATCAACAATTCAACAAGATAACAACACATATGAAAAGCCCCAAATCTATAGGCATGCTTCCTACACAAGCAACCATTTAAACCAAAATCTCCAAATCAATCTCATATTAGCCAAAACATGATCCAACAACATTAACAACAACATTAAACCATCCTTGTCCGAACATATTCGAACACATAAACCTCATCCCAAGAGATTCTACCCCCATTGCCTTTATTAACTATAGCTATTCACCGAGACATACATCTCAAATGGAGTCCTCCTTGAATCCCTTGCTTCTCGCTGTCCAAACTTCAAGAATCTGCATTGATGGACAAAAAGGAGCGTAAGCACATAATGCTTAGTGAGGAATGCTCAAAACCAAAACACCATCAATGCAGCGAGTCATAAAACCTCTTTGAAAAGCAACTCGATTTGTTTACCAAGCAAAGTTTGAAAACCCCTTTTCAACAACATGCTTAAACCATGCATTGCTCAATCATGAAAATCAACCCTTAGCTTAGCAAGCTAAGAAAACCATTTCAAGCTCAATTTACAAATTCAACCCTTTAACCATTCCATGCATAATCACCATATGCAAAGTTAAATTCAAAACCTTGGAAAACACTTCCATTTCACAACATACCTTTCTTATACTTGGAAGCCATTTCAAGCAAGAAACCCTTTAAAACCATTTACTCAATCAATCCAACACATGCATTAACCAAAGGCAACTTATGAACCACAACATCATCATCACATGCCTTTTAAAACAAGTCTTAACAAGACTCCAATGCATTAAAGAGATTTCATGCACCCATGCATCATTTACCAAATGATAATCAACACTTGTTCAACTTAACAAGTAAACATGCATTCACAAGCATTAACCACTTTTCATGCAACCATGCAACTTTTCAAGCATCTCATGCTTCTCTATAAACAAGAACATTATATTGGCTTCCAAGTGATCAACCACATCCACTTTTCAACTCAACACCCAATCGGATACGCGGATCACAAGCGTTGTCCCCCACGCTTCATACACACTACCAATCCAAGGTCTCCAAATGGACTTTTAAACACCATTTGACCTTACCATCCTAAGGTTCCCATGTATGGACTTTTAAACACCATACAACCTTAGCTTTTCCCGAGGTTCCCATGTATGGACTTTTAAACACCATACAACCTCAACTTTTCCCGAGGTTCCCATGTATGGACTTTCAAACACCATACAACCTCAACTTTTCCCAAGGTTCCCATGTATGGACTTTTAAACACCATACAACCTTGACATGCACAAGGTTCCCATGTATGGACTTTCAAACACCATACAACCTTTGCATCACCGATTGGTAGTTGTATAACATCACTAACGAGATCTGGGACACCCTATACAAGATCCACACATGGACTTTACACCACCATTGTGATCTTAACAAGCACAAGGTTCCCATATATGGACTTTTAACCACCATATAACCTTTGCTTAACCAAGGTCCTCGAATGGGCATTCCACCTCCATTATGACCTTAACCATCTCGTTAGGATACTTGAAGGGAGTTTACCGGTTCACTCTTAACCACTCCACCTCCAAGGCGACTTTATTCATGGTGCACCCAATCCTATAGCCGGCTAACTATATCCGATCAAAGAAACCAAGAACCACTTACATCACTTGCCAATATAACCATCTTACCATATTAGTCCAATGATTCACATGCATAACCATTATGCAAAAACCATCATTTACCATCATCAATCCACTGTTTTAAAGCATTACACAAAGCTATTAAACATCATGCAACACTATGCATCAAAACCACATTTTCAATGTATAAAACCAAGGATCTCTTACCTTGAGCATCCTTCACATATGGCTTTCAAATCCAGCATTAAACCATGCTAAAATATGCTTTCAAAACAGAATTTAAACCATGCAATCACATGCATTGCAATCATCAACCACAATTGCTTTTAAAGCCAAATCACAACACAATACAAGAGCGAAAATCCATTTACTTACTCTTGAGCTTAGCAAAGTTGTTTAGACTTATACTAAGCTCCCAAAACCTTCAAACCTTGGTTTAAAAGCTGAAAACCCAACTTCACTCACTGATACACAAAACAAGGCTAACCAACAAGCCTTCCAAGCATCCGAAGCCTTCCGCACCACCTCTAAAGCTCACGGATCAAACTCCCCTGTTTCAAGCACACAACAACAGAGGATTAATGCATCATTATGCATTAAAAACACCAGCAACACAACCAAACTCGCTGCTCATCACAAATCCAACAATTCGGCTACCAAACACAACCGAAATCACCTCCAAACACTTCCAAAACTTAACCCAGCCAAGATCCATCACTTCTAACCATTTTAAAACATCAATTAACATCCAAAATGATCTCAAACATGTCCTTATACCTCCAGGTATAACAGATCACCAAAAACACTCCAAAAACAACCAAAAACTCAAGCAAAACTTAGGAAATTCAACCTATCCGGGATTGCATTGATTAAACCTCAATTTCTCATCAATTTAGCATTCATTTAACATCAATTTGACACTTCAAAACACTGCCCAAACAGATCACACGAAAATTCCACCAAAATCAAGCAAATCTTGCATTTTAAGCTAAAATCAAGATTTCAATTGAAAAGCCTTTAACAAATCACAAATCAAGGATTGAGAACTTAGGAATTTCAGTAAAGAACTGATAGTTTAGAGGAGAAGGACGTTCTTACCTCCAAACTTGAATTTCTCCTTTTTAGAACCAAAAAGCTTGATGAAACAACTTGCAAATGGTGAGGTTTTGTTGTAGAGATGATTAGGAATCCAAAGAGAATTGAAAAGGAAGATTTGAGTGACAAAATCAGATGTAAATCTCTGGAGAGAAAGTGTTTGGGTTGAGAGAAAATGAGAGAAAATGAAAATTGGGAGAAAATGAAAAGTTAGTTGCAAATAGCCAAAATGGCTTTCCCTCCTCTTTCTTTATGTTTTAAAATCAGAATAAAGCCTTAAAATATCTTAGAAAAATCTGGAGAAACTCCTTTTGGAATAATAGCTCCTTAAAGATTCAAAGTTTCAATCCTTTATAAAACAGTCACGCAACTTTCAAAAATTACATTTTGGTCACTAGCCAAAATGTCAACCTTCCGAACCTCATTTTTCAAAATTGATTTCACAGTTCACTTTTACATATTAAAAGATGATTTTAGAACATTTTTCCATATTTTTAATGCAACCCGAACTAGGCTTTCCTAATTTCACCTTTATATATTCGATCAGCACTTTGACCGAACCGGTCAATGCCCAAAACTTCTGAGCCCAAAACCGGGGCGTTACAACTCTCCCCCCCTTAGGAAATTTCGTCCTCAAAATTTCAACTGGCGACAAGAGAACCACAACCTTCTCAAATCAACACACAAGGCAACACAAAAGCCTCAACCACCACTGAATACTTTTCACACAAAACTCCACCAAACTCAACACCACCACATTCTGTTCACAAAATCCAGAACACTCAAAGATAGCCACAACTTAACCTTTCACATATCCGGACTGTACACAGCCCCAACATCAACCTGGAGAACTTCAACTTTTACAGCACACATCACTGCAACACACAACTCCCAAGACTCGTTTACACAGTGACATTAACCAAACCAAATCAGCCACTATGCAAACTTCTCTGCTTCTAAAACTCTTGCAAATTCCCAAACCTCTTCCAAGAATTTTCCCAACAAGCAAAAATTCTTAAACATCAACTGCTTACCCAAACTCCTCAACGAATGCTAACAATCCTTCACATCCGCCACTATCATTACCATAACAACTCACAAGGACTACTCACCCAGATTCCAAAATTTACATCACAACCCCAACTCGACTCCGCCAGCCGTCCCACACACCACCAGCTGACTTCAAAAGAAGTTCACATACTCACAACCAACCAACCACTTCTCACAAGAATCCTTTCAAACAACAATGGCCTTCGATCTTTCATTGCCTATCCACCACAAGCTTTGACCACAACACCTGCCTTACTAGAACATCGCCCAACCTGACATACATAACAACTCCTCAACTCCTCAAAGGTTGCTTAGAACCAACACTTACAAACACAACCCTTCCACAACAACTTAAATGCTAAGCTGCTTCAGCACTTGGAAACACAACCACTAAACTGCAACATCACTTAGCACCAAGGAACTACCCCTTCCACTTAGCTATTCAAACCACTTGACCGATTCTAACCTCAACCGGTACTCTTCACCACCAAACCACTAAACACCTTAAGCAACAAACACTATCCTTCTACCAACAGGCTATACTACTCTCACTATCTCCAGCACTAGCTTAATATTCTCCATTGCTTCTAACTCTCACCCAGCACCAAAACAACCTCTAAAAACCCATCATCCAACCTAACCCAACCACCACACTAACAGATTCGATTAGTTATTAGCGAGTGTTAACATCGTATGCATGATCACCTACATGCCCTATCAATGCCTGATGTACATGTATGCAAAACCTCTAATGTCATGCCACATGTATGCATGGACCAGCACATATATAATATAGCATATAACAATGATTTTAACTGTGCATGAATGCCAGTTCACACCCTCCAATAACATCCTCAAAATCCGTCTAAGAACAACCTCCTACTCACTTCTAACTTATCTAACTCCATCATCCCAACAACCATTAACCACAAGATACTCACTAAAACCTTCTTCACACCAAAGATGTTTCCAAACTACAACTATTACCCCAAACATGCTAGCAACAAGACTGAACTTACCACGCAAGGGAAAACCAACAGAAACCAAACTAAGGTAACTAGGGCAAAGACTACTTAACAAGGTTACCTGAAAACACAACACCACCCTGAAACTTCATCAGACGAGCTCTCTTCCTCGCGGAACCATCATCCTCCTGTCGCACCGCTGCAGCACCAGCTAACAGACTAGGGTCACCACCGACCTCTTGCGGTAAGGAACCTTGGCTGTTCCGAGCCAACATCAAACAATCACGTCTCATATGTCCAGCAAACCCACATTTCTAGCAATTCTCATTTCCCAAACTCTTCACAACCTTCTGCTCTTTCTTCCACCTCTGAACCTTGCCTCGGCCGTGCCCACGACCTTTCAGAGACCCTTTGGCTATCACCAAAGCTGACTTCACCCCAAGGGGACAATCACGCTTCACATGCACTTTAGAACCACAGTTCCAACAAGCACCCGCGCCCCAACAACCTCCAACATGGCGCCTTTCACAACGACCACATACCGGTGGCTGAGCTTCCACTCCGTGCTCAAGCAACACTTGCTCCACAACAGCACTACCTTCACATTGCTTAACCCTTGGAAACTTCTCTCCAAGATACCTTTCATAAAAGGCAGATACAAAGAAATCCCAGTCAATATCATGGATATGTGACGCCACCGCCACAGATGTCCACCAGACACATGCATCCTCCAACATCAAAGAAACAACACTTCCCAGCTTACAAGCATAATCACAACCTTCCTGATCCAAAATCAGAATCACACTGGCCAACCAGGCCTCAAACATCTCCGGTGAAGAACCATGATACTCCACCGCACCCAAATCAAGCAAACGCTGCTTCGGCAAACCCACACATCCCACAGCCAGCACATCCTCTGACTTTACCTTTACCACAGCCTGAGATGTTCCCAACACCTCCTGAACAACAGAGGATGAACTCTTCATCACAGAACCAGCTTCTTTCTCCTGCCTTACCACCTCAACTCCAGGCACAGAAGACTGAGACAAAACACCTCTACAGAAGGGTGAATTCCATGCCTTAACAACCTGCCCTAAGGCAGCAACCATCTCACCCAACTGCCATTCTATCATCGACTTCGCCATACTACTAACAACAACAAACAATCACAACAAAACTAACAAACCAGTTAGACCAGCTTTAAGCAAGGATTCAAACTCCAACTCCAAAATAACACAATAGCTATAATAATAAGGCAATGGGTATCCCGAATCCTCCCCCTTTACATGACATAACAGTCAACACAAACATGGATATCACAACATCAAGCATATCAAACAACATACTTTGATCATGCTTACACCAAACAGCATCCACTTGCAACAACATATTAGCAACATAACATTCTCATTACATGTTCATCATGCATATCACCAGCTCACAACATTAGCACAAATCCACATAAGCTCAACCAATATTCATAACCACAAAACATGCTTGAAAACATCAGCAACTTGCTCAGAAACACGTGTTTCAACCAACTTTCAACCACACACCAAGGTAAACATCAAACACACATCACAACAACTTACCGTTTTCCCCAAGCATTCGCAACTCAGCTCTGATACCACCAAATGTAACCCCCCTTAACCCGGTCTAGACGATTGACCCGAATTAAGAAAGTCACACGGGGAAAACCAAAGTCAACCCGAAAGTCAACCTTGATTAACGACCCTTTTTTTTCTTTTTAAACTTGTCTAGATGCACATTAACCCTAATCGTGATCACTCAGACAACATGCTCAAAGATCACAAACATCAGAGATCAAACAGGGACTCAAATGAACAATTTACAACTTTAGGGACCAAATTGTAAATTTTGAAAACTTTAAGGACTTAACCAGATTTTAAGTTACCAACTTAAAATTAATCATGTTTCATGCTTCTCTGCCAAATTTCAGCTCAAACGGACATCCCAAGCTCATACAATTTCACAAACAAGTTTCAGGACTAAAATGCAAACATTCTGAAACATTTAACTGCCAATGTCAGCCCCCAACGGTCGGCTGTTCCGAAACAGGGAGAGCCCGTTTCAAAACACGGGGCCGTTCCTCAACGCGTACCGAAACGCGGGCTGGCAGTGACCAAACCGTTTCGGAACGGGGACACCCGTTTCGGACGCCTGGACTTATGCAGGGCACCCGTTCCGAAACGGTGTCAACTGTTCCGAAACACCCTGCACAGATTGCAGCACTTTGCTTACTCAAACACACAATTGACCATCCAATCATGCTCCAAATGCCACCAAACTGTACCAACATGCAATTCAACATATAAGAGACATACTTGCATCAACAATTCAACAAGATAACAACACATATGAAAAGCCCCAAATCTATAGGCATGCTTCCTACACAAGCAACCATTTAAACCAAAATCTCCAAATAAATCTCATATTAGCCAAAACATGATCCAACAACATTAACAACAACATTAAACCATCCTTGTCCGAACATATTCGAACACATAAACCTCATCCCAAGAGATTCTACCCTCATTGCCTTTATTAACTATAGCTATTCACCGAGACATGCATCTCAAATGGAGTCCTCCTTGAATCCCTTGCTTCTCGCTGTCCAAACTTCAAGAATCTGCATTGATGGACAAAAAGGAGCGTAAGCACATAATGCTTAGTGAGGAATGCTCAAAACCAAAACACCATCAATGCAGCGAGTCATAAAACCTCTTTGAAAAGCAACTCGATTTGTTTACCAAGCAAAGTTTGAAAACCCCTTTTCAACAACATGCTTAAACCATGCATTGCTCAATCATGAAAACCAACCCTTAGCTTAGCAAGCTAAGAAAACCATTTCAAGCTCAATTTGCAAATTCAACCCTTTAACCATTCCATGCATAAACACCATATGCAAAGTTAAATTCAAAACCTTGGAAAACACTTCCATTTCACAACATACCTTTCTTATACTTGGAAGCCATTTCAAGCAAGAAACCCTTTAAAACCATTTACTCAATCAATCCAACACATGCATTAACCAAAGGCAACTTATGAACCACAACATCATCATCACATGCCTTTTAAAACAAGTCTTAACAAGACTCCAATGCATTAAAGAGATTTCATGCACCCATGCATCATTTACCAAATGATAATCAACACTTGTTCAACTTAACAAGTAAACATGCATTCACAAGCATTAACCACTTTTCATGCAACCATGCATCTTTTCAAGCATCTCATGCTTCTCTATAAACAAGAACATTATATTGGCTTCCAAGTGATCAACCACATCCACTTTTCAACTCAACACCCAATCGGATACGCGAATCACAAGCGATGTCCCCCACGCTTCATACACACTACCAATCCAAGGTCTCCAAATGGACTTTTAAACACCATTTGACCTTACCATCCTAAGGTTCCCATGTATGGACTTTTAAACACCATACAACCTTAGCTTTTCCCGAGGTTCCCATGTATGGACTTTTAAACACCATACAACCTCAACTTTTCCCGAGGTTCCCATGTATGGACTTTCAAACACCATACAACCTCAACTTTTCCCAAGGTTCCCATGTATGGACTTTTAAACACCATACAACCTTGACATGCACAAGGTTCCCATGTATGGACTTTCAAACACCATACAACCTTTGCATCACCGATTGGTAGTTGTATAACATCACTAACGAGATCCGGGACACCCTATACAAGATCCACACATGGACTTTACACCACCATTGTGATCTTAACAAGCACAAGGTTCCCATATATGGACTTTTAACCACCATATAACCTTTGCTTAACCAAGGTCCTCGAATGGGCATTCCACCTCCATTATGACCTTAACCATCTCGTTAGGATACTTGAAGGGAGTTTACCGGTTCACTCTTAACCACTCCACCTCCAAGGCGACTTTATTCACGGTGCACCCAATCCTATAGCGGCTAACTATATCCGATCAAAGAAACCAAGAACCACTTACATTACTTGCCAATATAACCATCTTACCATATTAGTCCAATGATTCACATGCATAACCATTATGCAAAAACCATCATTTACCATCATCAATCCACTGTTTTAAAGCATTACACAAAGCCATTAAACATCATGCAACACTATGCATCAAAACCACATTTTCAATGTATAAAACCAGGGATCTCTTACCTTGAGCATCCTTCACATATGGCTTTCAAATCCAGCATTAAACCATGCTAAAATATGCTTTCAAAACAGAATTTAAACCATGCAATCACATGCATTGCAATCATCAACCACAATTGCTTTTAAAGCCAAATCACAACACAATACAAGAGCGAAAATCCATTTACTTACTCTTGAGCTTAGCAAAGTTGTTTAGACTTATACTAAGCTCCCAAAACCTTCAAACCTTGGTTTAAAAGCTGAAAACCCAACTTCACTCACCGATACACAAAACAAGGCTAACCAACAAGCCTTCCAAGCATCCGAAGCCTTCCGCACCACCTCTAAAGCTCACGGATCAAACTCCCCTGTTTCAAGAACACAACAACAGAGGATTAATGCATCATTATGCATTAAAAACACCAGCAACACAACCAAACTCGCTGCTCATCACAAATCCAACAATTCGGCTACCAAACACAACCGAAATCACCTCCAAACACTTCCAAAACTTAACCCAGCCAAGATCCATCACTTCTAACCATTTTAAAACATCAATTAACATCCAAAATGATCTCAAACACGTCCTTATACCTCCAGGTATAACATATCACCAAAAACACTCCAAAAACAAAAAAAAAAACTGAAGCAAAACTTAGGAAATTCAACCTATCCGGGATTGCATTGATTAAACCTCAATTTCTCATCAATTTAGCATTCATTTAACATCAATTTGACACTTCAAAACACTGCCCAAACAGATCACATGAAAATTCCACCAAAATCAAGCAAATCTTGCATTTTAAGCTAAAATCAAGATTTCAATTGAAAAGCCTTTAACAAATCACAAATCAAGGATTGAGAACTTAGGAATTTCAGTAAAGAACTGATAGTTTAGAGGAGAAGGACGTTCTTACCTCCAAACTTGAATTTCTCCTTTTTAGAACCAAAAAGCTTGATGAAACAACTTGCAAATGGTGAGGTTTTGTTGTAGAGATGATTAGGAATCCAAAGAGAATTGAAAAGGAAGATTTGAGTGACAAAATCAGATGTAAATCTCAGGAGAGAAAGTGTTTGGGTTGAGAGAAAATGAGAGAAAATGAAAATTGGGAGAAAATGAAAAGTTAGTTGCAAATAGCCAAAATGGCTTTCCCTCCTCTTTCTTTATGTTTTAAAATCAGAATAAAGCCTTAAAATATCTTAGAAAAATCTGGAGAAACTCCTTTTGGAATAATAGCTCCTTAAAGATTCAAAGTTTCAATCCTTTATAAAACAGTCACGCAACTTTCAAAAATTACATTTTGGTCACTAGCCAAAATGTCAACCTTCCGAACCTCATTTTTCAAAATTGATTTCACAGTTCACTTTTACATATTAAAATATGATTTTAGAACATTTTTCCATATTTTTAATGCAACCCGAACTAGGCTTTCCTAATTTCACCTTTATATATTCGATCAGCACTTTGACCGAACCGGTCAATGCCCAAAACTTCTGAGCCCAAAACCGGGGCGTTATAGAGAACTTTACAAGTGAGCTTGAATGACTTCTTAGGTGCTTTACAAATGAGAGGGGTGGCCCTATTTATAGGCACCCACCTCCTCAATGGACGGCTAGGATCTATTTGATCCAACGGCTACGGTTTCGCCTCCCAAAATATCTACTAAGCCTAGATATTTCTAGATAAGTTCATACTTATCTACATACATCCACAATATTCTAGATTACTCCTAAATGGTCTAAAAGCTCTAACATATTCTAAGATGTTCTAGAATATTTCAGAGTCGTCCGGAGTTGTCCCGAGCCTTCCGGACTTATCCCGATCCTTCCCGACTTGTCTCGAGCCTTCTAGGTTCCTCCGGGTGAGCCTAGATGGTTGTGGAAGCTTCTAGAACCCCTTGGAGATGTGTGGAGACGTTTGGGGCCCTCTAGGCCGTTCTAGAGTCTTCCTTGGCCTTAAAAGGCGCATAGCATCTCATTTTATCCAAGTTGGCCTGTGAGCACCTAGGCGGTGCACCTTGGGCACGCGCAGCGCACCTAGGTGGGGCTGTTCGGGCCCGCACTGCGCACCTGGGTGGCACACCTCGGTGCTGCTCGGTGCACCCTGGCGGGTGTGCCCTTCGGTTGGCTGGGTCTCGACCTGGCGGGGCGTGACATCCTCCCCCACCCGATCTCGCGACGCCCTTGTCGCGTCTTCGTAAAACAGGGGTGTTGCCGGAGCACTTCGCTTGACTCCTAGCTCGCCTTGCCTTTGCCCTCGGCTTGTCGGCATTGTTGGAAGACCTTCCCTTCGGACCTTGACTCTCGGTGGTCTTTGAAGCGATGTTCTCCCCTTGAACATGCTTGGTGGCCTTCCTAGACACGGTCACCCCTTTGTCTTCGTTTAGTTCCTTGGACGGCTTGGCCCTACAGACGTCCTTGTTGAGCTGAAGTGCAGAGACCACTCTCGTCCCTGGCTTGGTGGCCCTTATTGTTGGTACCACACATGATGGTGCACCCTCCGTGATGCACAGACTATTGGCAAATGGCATCGGAATTGCCCTGGCTTGCTCGAAAAACTCGATCCCTAGGATGATCGGGTAGTCATCTAGCGGCACAATCGAGAAGTCCATGCGGTCTGACCATGTCCCAATGTTGGTCTTGACTCCTCGAACGAACCCATGGATGGGTTGAGCGACAGAGTTTACGGCCTTGACGGATCCTCCCCCTTTCACGATGCTAAGACCAAGCCTCTTTGCTTCCTCTAAAGAGACAAAGTTATGGGACGCACCTGTGTCGAGCATGGCTCTTGAGGCCTTTCCATTAACGGTAACGTCCACGAATAGCAACCCTTTGGCTTGGGTCTTTGGGGCGGACTGGATTCCATTCAAGAGTTGTAGCGATCCCATTTGTGCACCTTGGCCCCCTTCGGCATCAGTACCATCGTCGGCATCACTTCCCTCTTGATGCCTTGCTAGGATTGCACTAAGGGCTCGGCGTTGTGGGCATTCCCGAACCCAATGGTCGCCATCACAGATGTAGCAACTACTCGGCGGTGATTTCTTGGCACCTTGAGAGTCTTTAGACCTACCTCGGTCCTTGTCCCTCCATGAGGACGAGCCTTTGTGCTTCGATGTGTCCTCGTCCTTGTGACTCTCTTTACGTGGGCTCCTATCTCTTCCACCATTGGAGTGACCACTCTTCTTGTCCCTCGGCTCGTTGTTGGACTCCTTGTGGGTGGAATAGTCAATGAGGCTCTCGGCCACGGCAATGGCATCGTCAAGGGTTTGTACTCCTCTTCGCCTTAGCTCGGCCTTCGCCCAACTTTGGAGGCCATCGGTGAAGTTGAAGAGTGAGTCCTTCTCTGAGAGATCGGGGATCTCGAGCACCAAGCTAGTGAACTCCTTGACATAGTCTTGGATGCTCCCCGTTTGCTTGAGCCTTCATAATCGTGCCCTTGCTTCTTCCTCGGCATTCTACGGATAGAATTGCCGTTTGAGCTCCCTTTTAAAATCAGCAAAGGTAGTGATGGTGCACGTACCTCTCTCGACATCGAGACGTCTTCTCCTCCACCAAAGCATGGCGGTGTCGGTGAGGTATAAGGTTGCGTTCTGGATCCTAGAGGCATCCTCCCTGATGCCAACGGCTTCTAAGTATTGCTCCAAGCCATACAAGAAGTTGTCGACTTCTTTGGCATTGCGTGTCCCTGAAAAGGTTTGAGGCTTGGGCACCTCGACCCTTCTTGCCTCCACGGTGGTGCTTGGCCGGGCTGCCATAGCACGTTTGCACAAGGCAAGGTCGCCTTGCAATGCTTCTAGTTGAGCATACACGATCGTAAGTTCACGTTGGAACGACTCACGTACCTTTGTGAGTTCTCCTATGAGTGCGTCGCGTACTTCACCCATTTCCGCGCGCAGGGATTCCTCTAGCTTGATCTTCATTGCCCTCACGGATGTGTGGATCTCGGCATCCTCTACCTCAAGGACTTCAATCCGCTCATGAAGGTCGTCCACTTGGGCACCCATGCTCGATACGCCTTCCTCCACGCGAGTCAGGCGCGACTCCAAGCTAGAGAGTATGTCCTTTGATTTGGCACGAGGCCTTGTCTCGGCAGGGTCAGCATGTACTTCTTGCTCACCTTGGTCATGCGAGACCTCGGTCTCGGACGGGCTAGCAACTTGGGTTTTCTGGTTTTGGCCATGCTTTCGAGCGATCGGAACTTGCTCTGATACCAACTGTCACGGACTTAATTCTTCAAGCTCAAATCTGTGCGGCACTAGCACTCTCGGCACAATGCTAGTCACCCTTAATGTCGCAACGCTATGACAAACACAAGGAGCAAACGAGATTACGAGGAAAAGACCTTGTATTAAGCAACGGAAGCAAAGAAAACTTTACAAGTGAGCTTGAATGACTTCTTAGGTGCTTTACAAATGAGAGGGGTGGCCCTATTTATAGGCACCCACCTCCTCAATGGACGGCTAGGATCTATTTGATCCAACGGCTACGGTTTCGCCTCCCAAAATATCTACTAAGCCTAGATATTTCTGGATAAGTTCATACTTATCTACATTCATCCACAATATTCTAGATTACTCCTAAATGGTCTAAAAGCTCTAACATATTCTAAGATGTTCTAGAATATTCCGGAGTCGTCTGAAGTTGTCCCGAGCCTTCCCGACTTGTCTCGAGCCTTCTAGGTTCCTCCGGGTGAGCCTAGATGGTTGTGGAAGCTTCTGGAACCCCTTGGAGATGTGTGGAGACGTTTGGGGCCCTCTAGGCCGTTCTAGAGTCTTCCTTGGCCTTAAAAGGCTCATAGCATCTCATTTTATCCAAGTTGGCCTGTGAGCACCTAGGCGGTGCACCTTGGGCGCGCGTAGCGCACCTAGGTGGGGCTGTTCGGGCGCGCACTGCGCACCTGGGTGGCACACCTCGGTGTTGCTCGGTGCACCCTGGCGGGTGTGCCCCTCGGTTGGCTGGGTCGCGACCTGGCGGGGCGTGA